>JAGKPW010002151.1:0-600000 GCA_019926035.1 Melaleuca alternifolia
TTGAGCTAGCATGCCAAGAATAGTGCTTTCGCTATATATTTTGTATATTGACAAATTATATAATATTACATCAAAGAAGAATCCCATTTGAGTCTGACAGATTCAACTAATTGTTGATGATCAAGGCTCAGATTAAAGTGTTTGTAACTCTCTCATAATGCATTTTGGAAAATTAGAACAACATGAACAATCGAGGGAGACTTACATATGCCGGCCCTTTTTTCTTAAAAATAAAATATAAAACATCCAAGTCTAAGTGAAAAGGAGAGCTAGAGAATGATATTGACTATGGTTGATGTCTTCCCTACCTAGATTAAATTGTTATTAGTTAATTAGACTAGCTACAATAGCTCGATCAGATCAAGTTGCGTAAATTAAATCTTGTATTCTCAATGATTGATGATTGAAACATCACACATAAGAGAAACAGTGCAAGCTTTGCATAAATGAATAGTTTTTTTGTTTGAAGATTTATCTAAAAAGGCTCGCTAAACTATGGTTTACAACGACCTTAGGATTGTGACGTATTGGCTTAAGATAACCTAGATCTAATTGGCCAAAAATTAGCATCTTTGATTTCCGATCAATTAACCTCTCATGTATACCGATGAAATATAAATAATAGTATCCATGTAGACCATCCACAACATCAAACACTCAGTAAATAATGGATGAAAACATAAGTACCCATGTATTTCACAAAGATCTGTCTTCGTGCTCAAACATGCATGTACTCGCACATGTTTCGATAGTGCAACAGAAAAAGACTGAACACGTCAATTTGAAGTATGAACAACTTGCCGAAACTCTCTCTCTCTCTCTCTCTCTCTCTACAACAACAACATCAATCGAAGAAGCACACATTGAAAACACACAGACACGCAGTAAAAATAAGATGAAATAAAAACATACGAGTCTATATATGCAAATTTACACAAGACAAAACACCTACCTAAATGGAAGGTGTAGAGGTAGTAGAGGTTCACGGTAATGCGCATGAGGCCGTCCAAGAATATAGGGTATGGATAGGAATAATTGTTCAGTAATCTCTAAGCAGATTCAAAGGAGATTTGAGCAAATCCTCCAACATTCTCATGGTTCAGAGTGCCGTTTGATGCAGCAGCCATCTTCCTTGGTAGCAATTTCACCTTCACCTCCTTCACAAACACAAAAGATGAGTACATGCACACAACACACAAAACCTTTGCTGGTATTCTGATTGAGAGCGACAGAGGCGAGAATGAAAGAGGGGAACGATATTTAAGTTGAGGGGGATCACAAGGATGGTAATGAGAAAATCAGCAACTGCATACTAGGTATGTGTAATCTGGTTTGGCTCTGATAGCCGTGGATGGAAATGCATTCAATGCAACAACAACAACAAAAATGGCAAACCATATTTAATACCAGTGTTACCTTTTTCCATGTTTTATTGCAGATTTTGAGGGTGGGCTTACAATTCTGAGGATGACGCTAGTGACACACGGTGACAAAATTACTCATTTAACCAAAGCTTTATATATTGTACTAAATTTTGACCTTCAGATGGGTTAAGATTGATCAATTTCAACGGTTTGATTTTAGTTTGATTCATATGATATTCTCATCTAATAGACCAACAAATGAGATAACACCCATTAGTTTCAATGATTTACATTTAGTTTGACTCATATAACATTCACATCTAACAGTTTCCTTAATTGATTTGAGAATAACGGAGCTCGTTTCCAACACCATGTGCACTTATTGGCTATTAGAAACTAGAACTGTCGAACCAATGAGCCAGAATTTTATTTTATCTTTTAGCCAGTGATATCTACATTTGAATGGACAGGATCATAGAGCAGAACCACAAGAATAGTTAAGTTTGTTTGTGTTTAACGGTAGGAGCAAAGGAAGTCCTACCTTTTTTTATAAAATGATGGCCTCAATACAAATCTCAATGATATTTGAATATTTTGTTAGAATAAATCACTTTCCGAACATATCATGGGCTTAGATGTAATGGATCATAGCTGGCCATCTTCCGTTATTAGGATGCATTAACTAAGCTACTCACTTTAGAGAGGAGAAATTGAGGTAATTGTTTTAAGAACTTTCCACATTTTCAACCATTTGAATCAATCACAACAAACAAATATAACTTAAATGCGTTCTTTGAACGTTGAACTTAATCCATAATAATTAATGTAAATAATTAATTTTGATGAAAAGAGCATCATAGTTTCAAAGCACTTTCAATTCTCCTAATCACATTCAAGTGTGTAATTTCAGCGGAACAAGGTCAAGAAAAAAGCATAAAGCTTCGTGGTTTTGAAAGTAAAAGCTTGCCAAAACAAAATTTTGTGGTGTTTAGTTTGCAAATGATTAATTTAAGGTATTAATTCAAGGTAAGGTTGTGCTTTCCAAATTATTTGTCGAAAATCACTTGTGCATTTTAGTCAACATGAAAGTATCACATGTAAAAAATGTATATTGACATCGGTCTATATAAGTATAGACTAGGTAACTTGACAAATAAAGGAAATAATCTACATCATTTCCTATACTCCTATAAATCGATCTTAATGTATCAAACATAATTGAAGTGAGAAATACAATTATGACATCCATTGTAATGTCTTCCGCAGTTGGCGAACCCTAATGTGACCGTGGTTTGATTTGTAGAGAGTGAAAAAGGAGGGAGTTGAGGGACTTTGTTTGTGGAGCCAATAATGCCCTAAGCTGTTCCATCACGTCCATCTAGTTCTCTAATCTCTATCACGTCCACCGAAAAATCTCTTAACATATGTAAATTTTCCTCATTATCTCGCTAAAATAAGAAGAGGGATCTCCTTCTTATTTAGTCACTGCTTTTAGTTTTGTCCTTAAAATGTCCCTAACCATTCACTGTGTATGTCTACAAAAGCATAAATTAGTGCAACATAATTAAGATTAATCATCCACTCATGCCAAACGACTTCCACCACCTTTTTCTTTTCACTTTTCCTTTCACAATTGTACATTCGGATAGTTTGCTTGTGTTGCTAACATTTTTAAATTTCCAGCCAAAAAAGTATTTTTAAATCATTATAGGAACATGTTTCACATGAATATATATATATGTGTGTGTGTGTTGAATATTGATTCATGCCTAATTTGCACATGTGCCAGATAGAAACTAGCTATATGACTATGCGCTTTGTGCTTATATATATTGGTGAACATTTTCCTATTTAACCAATCGCATGCTCTAATTTTGCTTCAACAGATTATGCGTCTTTTGAGGTTGTCGACCCTCCCATTTGAGTTTGTAGAGATAAGAGTCCGAGTCACTTTTCTTTTCTTTTATGAGATTGCACGGATGTGTGGTGCATGATCCATATGACATGATAATTATTTTTAGTTAAAATTTGTGAAAGATAAAACATGAGGATTTTTGGGTGAATAACTCCTATCGATAGCTTCAACTACCAATTTGTCTTAACTTCTTTAATAATTATGTTTTGAGTTAGTAAGTTCCTCGAGCTTGTTTTAGCAATTTAAGAATGTATTGACACAAATATAGGGAGAACAATGTCTCAAATTCAAGTATATATTTATGGCTCTAATCTGTATAATGTTCCCCGTAAAAATTACTTGATAGATGTAGATCTTCGCTAATATGTCGCTCACATTAAAAGATCAATTTCCTAATTTTTAAAACCCTGCTCCAAATTTCTCCTTAAAATGCCGCTAACCGCTCACTATAAAATAAGCATAAATTAATGCAACATACTTACCATACACTAATTGCAAACTACTTTCACCACCTTTTTTGTTTTCCATTTCCTATGACACTTTTACATATGTAGTTTGTTTGTGTTAATATTCTTTTGGAAAAATGGCATATATATTCCCAAACTTTATCCTGGTATGTAGTGTCATCCCTTGACTAATGATTTATTTAATATGATCTCTAAACTATTGATAAAGGTTCAATGTAGTTATTCTAATTGCTCAAACAACAAATCAAAATTTTTATGTTGTCGTGGGCCTTTATATACTGAGTTGAATTTTGATAAAGCAAGAAGTCAACATATTACCTTTTTATGCATAAAAAAGGAAAAGTTGTACTTGTGAAGTAAATTTGCAATTAACTTTTGTGAGTAATCTGATGCCGTGGACAATTTCGTCTCGAATTATGGAGTTCCTCTTCCTTGCTTAAGCATTTTAAATGTACTTGTCACATAAGTTTTTAATGATTTCGTGACTTGAATTAATTTATATGACCCTAGGGTTGATTTTTTTTTTCAAAAATCAGTGTTGGTTAAATAGACTAATTGATCAACTTCTTCCTAACTTATCACCCAAGTAGTAAAATTTGCATTTAAAACTGGCAACTGATTATCAGGTCTGTAGATATCTCATGTTGTCATCGCTTGACTCTACGACAATTGTCCTGGCTACCATTTTGGCGTAAAGGATTTATTCAAGAAATACTATATACTGAAAGAAGCCTTTTAGCAAAAACACCGTACCAATTCCATTCATATGAAATGTTAATGCACGAGAAATTATAACAGTTCATATTGGACATCGACTGAGAGATCTCATGCGGCTCGGGTCGCTTACATGATGGACCACAAGCCAAATTCTAATTAAACATACGGAATTCATCAATTCGGTGCAACCCAAAAGAAAAAAAAAAGACGTGTTTAAAGTTCAATAAAAAAAAAAACTCGACATTAAAAGCTTATACAAAGGAATTACAATATCATAGTGAAAAGCTCGACACAAAGATATGCTTAGTAAAATCGAAGCGATCCAATTTATTAGGTACCTCCTCTAGTTGAAGTGTCAAATGGCCACTGCACCGAACGCCACTCTGAACCACCATCAGTCATAAGACTTCTTGCTTTTACCAAAACTATGGTATCTCATACTACGAAAATATTAGGTAAACTTTTCTACACATTCCCATCAATCGCAGATGGCGTGGGTTGTTAATTATTTGCTATAAATAAAGCAATAGCTCAAAAAAAATTTATTACTTGACCTTATGTTTACCGTCAATAAAATCATTGTCAATTTTTATGATAAAAGCCCAAAATTGCTAAAGTGTGATTTTAGAAAAAGATCTTCGGATGACAAAACATTGGCTTAACATATAACAGTCACATAAAGAAGCACACTATAAAGACACAGAAGCACACTATAAAGACACAGAAACACACAGAAAAAAGAAGCAAAATGAAAAAAATAAGAATCTGCATACATGTGAATTTACGAAAGTCTAAACACCTATCCAAGCTAAGCATCACTCTGAACCACCATCAGTCATAAGACTTCTTGCTTTTACCAAAACTATGGTATCTCATACTACGAAAATATTAGGTAGACTTTTTTACACATTCCCATCAATCGCAGATGGCGTGGGTTGTTAATTATTTGCTATAAATAAAGCAATAGCTCACAATTTTTATTACTTGACCTTATGTTTACCGTCAATAAAATCGTTATCAATTTTTATGATAAAAGCCCAAAATTGCTAAATGTGATTTTAGAAAAAGATCTTCGGATGACAAAACATTGGCATAAGATATAACAGTCACATAAAGAAGCACACTATAAAGACACACAAACACACAGAAAAAAGAAACAAAATGAAAAAAATAAGAATCTGCATACATGTGAATTTACGAAAGTCTAAACACCTATCCAAGCAAAGCATCACAGTGGGGCGCCTGTCTGGGCCCTCCAAGCGGATGGTGCACTGACTCTGGTGGTTCAGAGCGGCAAGCGGTGCAGTGGCCATTTTCTTCAGAAGCAGCTTCTTCTTCAGAAACACAAGAGTGGACACGCACACAGAACTTCACAGCCTTTGCTAGGGTTCTGATTGAGAGCAATATAGGTGAAAATGGAAGAATGGAACGATATATGTACTTGGGGGGGGGGGTCATAGCGATGGTAAGGAGAGAATCAGGCAATTCCATACAAGGCATGCGTTATTTGTGCTGGCACATTGAAGCCTTGGGTGGAAGTGCATTGATTACAAAGGAAAAAAAATCAAATCTGATATGGATTGTGGATTTCTTTACTATTTAGGTTGCACATTTTAAGGGCTGTGAATTTATACAAGGCATGAGTTATTTGTGCTGGCAAATTGAAGCCTTGGGTACAAAGGAAGAGAAATCAAATCCGATATGGATTGTGGATTTCTTTACTATTTAGGTTGTGAATTTCATACAAGGATTGTATGGATTGTGAATTTCATTGCCAATTACACTGGCAATTCCATACAAGGCATGTGTTATTTGTGCTGGCACATTGAAGCCTTAGGTGGAAGTGCATTGATTACAAAGGAAAAAAAATCAAATCTGATATGGATTGTGGATTTCTTTACTATTTAGGTTGCAGATTTTAAGGGCTGTGAATTTATACAAGGCATGAGTTATTCTTTACTATTTAGGTTGTGAACTTCATACAAGGATTGTGTGGATTGTGAATTTCATTGCCAATTACACTGGCAATTCCATACAAGGCATGCGTTATTTGTGCTGGCACATTGAAGCCTTGGGTGGAAGTGCATTGATTACAAAGGAAAAAAAATCAAATCTGATATGGATTGTGGATTTCTTTACTGTTTAGGTTGCAGATTTCAAGGGCTGTGAATTTATACAAGGCATGAGTTATTTGTGCTGACAAATTGAAGCCTTGGGTACAAAGGAAGAGAAATCAAATCCGACATGGATTGTGGATTTCTTTACTATTTAGGTTGTGAATTTCATACAAGGCCTGCATAATTTGGGTTGGCACGTTGAAGTCATGGGTGGAAGTGCAGTCATTGCCAAGGAAGAGATGGACCAAATCTAATCTGGGTTGTGGATTTCTTCACTATTTAGGTTGCAAATTTCAAGAGGTGGGCCCACATCTCCAATGATGACATCGTGAAATCAATGGAGAATTTACTCATTTAACTTATCGCTTACATGTTAAATAAAATTTCGACCATCCAATTGGATAAGACCCAACCATCTAAATGATTTGAATTCACTTTGATTAATGTACCACACTAATCTAACTATTTCTCACACTAACCTAAAGATTAACAAGGCTCGTTTCAAATGCAATCTATCATTTTTTTTTGCCAATTACACTGGCGATTGAATGGAAAGAATCATAGAGACAACAACAAGAACGGTAAATTAAAATTTTGTTTTATTGTGGGAACAATGGAAGTCTTTCATTATTATTATTATAAGTTGGCTTCATATAATAAAATGATTCTAAATGACATTTGGTTATTTGGAGACCGATTCTCTTTCCAAACATACCATGGGCTGAATGTGAAGGAACATAGCTGGCCATTTTCCATTATTAGGGTGCATTAACTAAACAGATTACATGGTAGAATAGAGGATGCTAATTGTGTCTTCTGCAACACTACGCGTAATTCCATAAACCACTTATATTTTGGATGTCAAATTTACATCTCAACTTGCATTGTTTTTGGCTAGGAGATGTAATTTACCTTGGAGGAATAGTTCATGGACTGATACACTTGAATGGGCAACCAAATTTATTGCTGGAAATTCCTTCCACCAATGCATAGCTAGATTTTCTTTGGGTGCCTTGTGTCACATTATTTGGAAGACGCAGAATAATATTTTATTTCTCAATTGTGATGTTTATGTCCCTGTTATGATGACAAATCTAACTAAGATAGTCAAAGATAAGGCCATGACTTTCCAACACATAGTGGATTCTCCTCGGAATAAACAGATTCAACGTTACTAGGGAATAGATTCTTCTATTTTCTCATGATATATTTTGCTCTTCTGTTGGCCATTGCATAAGTCATTTCGTTTAAGTTGGCTATTGTATAGGCCTTTTCGCTTGGTTCAGATTGGAACATCGGTACTCTTACACTCACATCTGCTCTTTGCAGAGATGAGTGCAAGTTTTGTGGTACCAGGGCATTATGCCTTGTACATTTTGCTTGGTTGAAGATCAATACAATTACTTACATTACATATATAAAAAAACTAAGTTACTCGGCTTTAGAGAGTGAAACTTGAGTTGGAGGTTTGTATGTGCTTTCTGCATTATCAACCATTTATATCAATCATGACAATTCGGCGAAAAGAATCAATCATGACAAGAAAAAAATGCCATTATTGTAACAGCCGCACTTTTGGACAGTCTTCGCGATTATGGCCACAGTGAATTTTCTGGGAAATTTTATAATTTCCTTTTTGGTTGGCAAAAATTCGTGAAAGGCCTTTTGACTATTGAAATTGGTTACAAAAATTTTATTTGGGCTCAAAATGTCATAATCTTGGTGTTGGGAAATTCTAGTGAAATTTAGAAATTTTTCCCAAATTTTTACGATTTACTAAAGCAATTTTTCAAATTTTGGAAATTAAAACAATATTATTTTATTAATTTCCCGAACCGGCCAGCGAACCAGCCGGTCCAACCACGCGAACCGAACGGTCCGACCGGGTTGGACCAAACTGCACGAGCCGTGCACGCCCGCGGCTCTCCTCTCTCTCCTTCTCTCTCTACTCTCTACAGCATTCTACCGAGCAAGTGGCCGGCATTGTTCAACTGCAGCAACCGTCGCCTCGCTATTGCCACCGCCTGATATGAAGGGATGGCTGGAGTGGTTTGCAGCTAGTGGGATGCCGCCGTGTGACGTCAGCGAGCTAATTTTCAGCTCGGCCCCAACCACTCCCCCTGCAGTTATACCGAGCTCCCTCCCCACTTTCGACGCACATTACTCCCAGCTCAGACCACCTCTCTTCTCGCCGATAGTGTTGTTGGGAAGTCTGCAATGCCGTCTTCAAAATGCTACCCATCGCCGCCTTCAGTTTGGCCGGAGACGACACCGGCAGCCCTCGAAAGAAGGCTTCGCAGCTCGATTTTTCTGGGTTTTCCATAAAAACCCGCGACCTTCAAACGGTGAGATCTCTGAACCTCGAGCACTTGAGCTCAAACCAACCCCACCAATCGACTCCTAAGGGTCTCTAAATCTTGATTTTGACTCTTGTTGGGTTCGATTAGGTCTAGGTTCGCGAGAGATCGGCTGGGTTTGAGGCGAGCTCAAACCCTAGCTCACCGGAGCCCCAACCCATTGCCGACGCCGTTCCAACCACCGCCGTTGCTCGCTGTGGGTACCGTTCGGCTCGCAACCACCTCGTGGGTGAGTCTAGCTGCTTCTTCCCCCTCAATTAGGTCTGGATTCCTCAGATTTCCGCTCGATAGCACTAACCCCCTTTCCTCGGAAACCTAGGTTGAGCCGCCAACTTTGCAGCCGGAGTTCTCGCAACTCCAACCACCTCAGCCATTGCCGCTGCCGCGAATCGACTCACCGTCGAGCCAGCTTACCATTCCGACCGGCCCCGAGCTTCGGTTTGGCCGGAGGATGGAGAACAACGATAAGACCCGACAACCCTCGACGACCCGACTCCCGATCCTTTGAAACTGGTCTGCACGTGTCTCGCTGGAGAAGACAGCCGTCACCGTCACAGGAACTGTCGCTGGAGGCCCAGCCCAGTCGGCCAGACAGCCCGGCCCAGCAGGCCCGTACCAACAACCCGACCTGGTAGCCGGCCCGGACCAGTCCAGGCAGGCCGAGAGAAAAAAAAAAGGAGAAGATAAAGGGAAATAAGGAAAGAAAAAAGGAGAAAAAGAAAAAGGAAAAGAAAAGAGGAGAAAAAATTTCTCTCAGTCCCTAGCAACCACTTGGGCTAGCAAGGTTTAGGTAGGAAACTCACAAGTGAGTGGGCTCTAACCCTTTATTAGGCGCATTAACTACTTTAGTAGATATTGCTAGAATTGTTAGAATTCGTAGAATTTTAGTATTAGCTAGGACTCATTTGATAGTCGGATAGAATGGTTAGATTGGCTGACTTGAGCTAATTCGTGACGGGACCTCATTTGACGCGATAGGAGGCTTAGGGCCAATAATTGGTGTGATGGAAGTGCCAAGGGCACGGGAATATGAGAAAGTTGAACAATTTTTTTATGTGCACTCCACATATTCAACCATTTGAATCGATCACAAACAAATATACCTTAAAAGTGTTATTTGAAAATTGAACTTAATCCATAAAAATTAATCTGAATAATTAATTTTGATGAAAAGAAGAACATCGTAGTTTCAAAGCACTTTAATTAGTGTAAATTGGTTAAGAAATCTCATGTTTTTAGTATAGTACGTAAACATCTTGATCAGCGTTGTAAACACATTGTCTGGTGACTAAAGCTGAGCTCTTTTCTAGTTCTCGAGGCTCCTTTAATTTATAGTCGGCACGACCTTCACGCCTTGGTAGTAGATATTTTTTACCTATAAAAAATTGTGTGACATTGCAATTTGAGTAGTATTAGCAAACCAATGACCTTTCACCGAAGGGAAAAGGAAATTGACGTGCACCTCCGTCCGCACTGCCCTTTGACATGGTAGATCTAAACAACTTCTTAACCTTCCCTAAAGATGGATTGGTCATGGAAATAGTTTGGCACTTCAGAGAGTACCTTGCTATGAGAACGAATCCAACCTTGTGTTTCCCTATATTTAGGTCATTGGGAATGGAAGCAACAAAAAACATGTTGAGGGAGTTGTCCCATCTCATAAAGATTTCCAAGGACGTAAAACCTTCAATAGAGCCAATAAATTCCCTTCTTTATTTAGATGAGGTTGTTTTTTCGTCTTTCCGCTCTTGTTAAATGCATGTTCGTACCTCCGAAGTGCTTTGTAGTAAATTTTTTCCTTTCACAAGTCAAAACACAAAAGATAGAAACTGTCGAAGTAATCTTCAATCTATCTCTATCTTGTGAATGAACACTCTTTAATTAATTACATCATATTTCCAACAAGCAAAATAGAAGTTCACTGAGCACAAAAGAAAGAAAATTTCCCATCTCATATATTGATAATGGAAATTGTTCATGCTATCAAGGTGTGAAGCACATTAAACATTCAAGTCCTTAAACCCGTTGGATTCCTAAAGATTTTGATCCATCCTTTTCTCGACTTTTTTTTCCTAATGTGTCGACGATCCAACAAGGTGCTCAAAATTGCCACCACACTCGTTACAACTTTAGTTGCTTGGTTAAGCCCCTTAACTTATAATTTAGTTTAGTAAGTGCATTCTTCAATGTGAACGACCAATTTCGTTCACATACATGTAGCCTTCCATCGTGTTTAATCAAATTCTATGACATACTAGGAAGACAAAGCGCAAAACAGATAGCAGGAGCGAAGAGCTCGATAGAGCTGAAGGTCCTAGTCTTGCATAGGTAAAAACACATCAACTCAAGCTTATCATGAGAAGAACGAGACAAAGCTCATAAAACTAGGAAAATGAGATATCTTTCCTCCACAAAGTATAAGGAAATTAAAATGCCAAGTTGAAAAACTAGAGTCATAGTGATAACTCGATCCATATTACACTATATGCAAAATAGGGCAACATAATGCCCTATCCCATCAGTTTCGCCTATAACTTATTAAACTGATCTAGCAAAGTCAAGATTAAAATTCGAAAGGAAGAAACCATGACTCTATAGTCACAGCAGGCTCTAGAATTATGGAAAAAATTATTGTACAAAACCCCATGAAAACGATAATTGAAAGCGCAAAACAACTCAGAGTGAGCGAGGATGACTATTTACTACTCTTCAGCCGGAGAGCTCCTGCACATCTTCTTGGGCACAAGGGCACCCGTTCTGCTGCTCCAAGGAGCTCTGGTCGAGAAGCTCCTCCTTATTCCTTCCTCCACCGCCCGGCACACAGAGCACCGCATCACTTTCCCATAAATGAAAGCAGAGCCCAGTCAAGATGAGTATCATAATATGGGTCTAGCCCTGATGAGCATTTGATGAGGCTTATGTGATTGACGGGAATTACTAGGAAGGAAGATACGTCATCAGGACATTAGAGCCGAAGTCTGTTGAAGTATGTTTTGAACGAGCATGCCGAGAATAGTGCTTTCGCTATATATTTTTTATATTGACAAATTATATAATATTGCATCAAAGAATAATCTGATTTGAGTCTGTCAGATTCATTTTATTGTTGATGATCAAGCTAACCATAACGCAAGATGCTATGTGTCTCAGATCAAAGTGTCTGTAACTCTCTCATAATGCGTTTTGGAACATGAGAACAACAAGAACAGTCGAGGGAGACATACATATGCCAGCCCTTTTTCTTAAAAATAAAACATCCGAGTCTAAGTGAAAAGGAGAGCTAGAGAATAATATTGACTATGATTGATGTCTTCCCTACCTAGATTAAATTGCAATTAGTTAATTAGACTAGCCACAATAGCTCGATCAGATCAAGTTGCATAAATTAAATCTCTTATTCGCATTGATTGATGGTTGAAACGTCACACATAAGAGAAACAATGCAAGCTTTGCAGAAATCAGTAGTTTTTCTGTTTGAAGATTTATCTAACAAGGCTCGCTAAACTATGGTTTTAGACAACGACCTTCGAATTGTGACATATTGGCTTCAGATAACCTAGATCTAATTGGCCAGAAATTAGCATCTTTGATTTCCGATAAGTGCCCATGTATTTCACAAAGATCTGTCTTCGTGCTCAAACATGCATGTACTCGCATGTGTTTCAGTAGGGCAATAGAAAAAGACTGAACACGTCAATTTGAAGTATGAACAACTTGCCGAACCTCTCTCTCTCTCTCTCTCTCTCTCTCTCTAATACAACAACATCAATCGAAGAAGCACACATTGAAAACACACAGACACGCAGAGAAAATAAGAAGAAATAAAAAGCTTTATATATTGTACTAAATTTTGACCGTCGAATTGGATAAGATTTATTAATTTCAATGGTTTGACTTTAGTTTGATTCATATGATATCCAATAAGTACACCCGTAAGTTTCAATGATTTATATTTAGTTTGACTCATATAACATTCACATCAAACAGTTTCCTTAATTGATTTCACAATAACGGAACTCGTTTCCAACAAGATGTGCACTTATTGAATATTAAAAACAAGAACTGTTGAACCAAGAGGCTGGAAGAGATTTTTTTTTTTTTAGCCAATGACATCAAAATTTGAATGGACAAGATCATAGAACAAATTACAGGAACAGCAAAAATAACTTGTGTTTAATGGTGGGAGCATAGGAAGTCCTGCCTTTTATTTGGACTATGTATTGAGAATAAATCATTTTCCAAGTCATATCTCGGTCTTAGATGTAGAGGATCATAGCTAGCCATTTTCCATTATTAGGACGCATTAACCAAGCTACCTGCTATGGAGAAGAAAAAATTGAGGTAATTTTTTTATGTACTTTCCACATATTCAACCATTTGAATCGATCACAAACAAATATACCTTAAATGTGTTCTTTGAAAATGGAACTTATTCCATAAAAAATAATATGGATAATTAATTTTGATGAAAAGAAGAACATCATAGTTTCAAAGCACTTTAATTAGTGCAAGGTAGCAAAGAAATCTCATGTTTTTTGTATAGTACGTAAACGTCTTGATCAGCGTTGTAGACGCATTGTCTAGTGACTGAAGCTGAGCTCTTTTCTAGTTCTCGAGCTCTTTTAATATATAGTCGGCACGATCTTCACGCCTTGGTAGTAGATATTTTTTACCAATAAAAAACTATGTGACATTGAAATTTGAGTAATATTGGCAAACCAATAACCTTTCACCGAAGGGAAGAGGAAATTGTGGTGTACCTCTGTCTACTCTGTCCTTTGACATGGTAGATCTAAACAGCTTATGAAGCTTCCCTAAAGATGGATTGGTCATGGAAATAGTCTCGCACTTCAAACAATGCCTTGCTACGTGAACGAATTCAACCTTGTGTTTCCCCATATTTAGGTCATTGGGAATTGAAGGAACAAAAAGACTACTGAGGGAGTTGTCCCATCTCATAAAGATTTCCAGCGACGCAAAACCTTCGATAGAGCCAATAAATTCCCTTCTTTATGTAGATGAGGTTGTTTTATCGTCTTTCCGCTCTTGTTAAATGCGTGTTCGTACCTCCTCAGTGCTTTGTAGTAAATTTTTTCCTTTCACAAGTCAAAACATAAAAGATGGAAACTGTCGAAGTAATCTTCAATCTATCCCTATCTTGTGAATGAGCACTCTTAATTAATTACATCATATTTCCAACAAGCAAAACAGAAGTTCACCGAGCACATAAGAAAGAATCTTTCCCGTATCATATATTGATAATGGAAATTGTTCATTCTATCAAGGTGTGAAGCACTTTAACAAGACCAGCAGTGACATTCAAGTCCTTAAACCTGCTAGATTCCAAAAGAATCTTGATCCATCCTTTTCTCGTCATTTTTTCTTATGTGTCGATGATTCAACAAGGTGCTCAAAATTGCCACTGCACTCGTCACAACTTTAGTTGCTTGGTTAAGCCCCTTAACTTATAATTTAGTTTAGTAACTGCATTCTTCAATGTGAACGACCAATTTCGTTCACATACATGTGGCCTTCCATCCTGTTTAATCGAATTCTACGACATACTAGGAAGACAGAGCGCAAAACAAATAGCAGGAGCGAAGAGCTCGATAGAGCTGAAGGTCCTAGTCTTCCACAGGTAAAAACACGTCAACTCAAGCTTATCATGAGAAGAATGAGACAAAGCTCATAAAACTAGGAAAATGAGATATTTTTCCTCCACAAAGTCTAAGGAAATTAAAATGTCAAGTGGAAAAACTAGAGTCATAGCGATAACTCAATCCATATTACACAATATGCAAATTAGGGCAAGATAATGCCCTATCCCACCAGTTTCGCCTATAACTTATTAAACTAATCTAGCAAAGTCAAGATTAAAATCCGAAAGGAAAGAAACCATGAGTCTATAGTCACAACAGACTCTAGAATTACGGAAAAATTGATTGCACAAAACCCCATTAGACGTATAATTCAAGGCGCAAAACAACTCAGAGTGAGCGAGGACGACTATTTACTTCTCTTTGGCGGGGAGCTCCTAGACATCTTCCTAGGCACTAGGGCACCCGTTCTGCTGCTCCGAGGAGCTCTGGTCGAGAAGCTCCTCCGTATTCCTTCCTCCACCGCCCGGCACACAGAGCACCGCATCACTTTCCTAGAAATGAAAGTGGAGCCCAGGCAATATGAATCAGCAAAAAAATCGCCATAAGCACAAAAGAACAATTCATCACCAAAAACAAAACGGAGGGGGCTCAACTTGAACAGTACAAATCAGTGCGAGCCTTAAACGATAACCCTATTGCCGTTGAGTATCATAATATGCTAGGTCTAGCCCTGATGAGTATTCGATGAGGCTTATGTGATTGACAGGAATTACTGGGAAGGAAGATGCGTCATCAGGACATCAGAGTCGAAGTCTGTTGAAGTATGTTTCGAACGAGCACGCCGAGAATAGTGCTTTTGCTATATATTTTTTATATTGACCAATTATATAAAATTACATCAAAGAAGAATCTCATTTGAGTCTATCAGATTCAATTAATTGTTGATGATCAAGCTAACCATAACGCAAGATGCTATGTGGCTCAGATTAAAGTGTCCGTAACTCTCTCATAATGCATTTTGGAAAATTAGAACAACATGAACAGTTGAGGGAGACTTACATATGCCGGCCCTTTTTCTTAAAAATAAAAAATAAAACATCCGAGTCTAAGTGAAAAAGAGAGCTAGAGAATGATATTGACTATGGTTGATGTCTTCCCTACCTAGATTAAATTGCAATTAGTTAATTAGACTAGCCACAATAGCTCAATCAGATCAAGTTGCAGAAATTAAATCTCTTATTCGCATTGATTGATGGTTGAAACGTCACACATAAGAGAAACAATGCAAGCTTTGTAGAAATCAGTAGTTTTTCTGTTTGAAGATTTATCTAACAAGGCTTGCTAAACTATGGTTTTAGACAACGACCTTCGAATTGTGACATATTGGCTTAAGATAACCTAGATTTAATTGGCCAAAAATTAGCATCTTTGATTTCCGATCGATAAACCTCTCAAGTATCCCGATGAAATATAAATAATAATATCCATATAGACCATCCACAACATCAACCGCTCAGTAAATAATGGATGAAAACATAAGTACCCATGTATTTCACAAAGATCTATCTTCGTGCTCAAACATGCATGTACTCGCACATGTTTCGGTAGGGCAATAGAAAAAGACTCAACACGTCAATTTGAAGTATGAACAACTTGCCGAAACTCTCTCTCTCTCTCTCTCTCTCTCTCTCTCTCTCTCTATCTCTCTACAACAACAACATCAATCGAAGAAGCACACATTGAAAACTCACAGACACAGAGAAAATAAGAAGAAATAAAATCATACGAGTCTATATATGCAAATTTACACAAGACAAAACACCTACCTAAACGGAAGGTGTGGTGGTAGTAGAGGTTCATGTAAATGCGCATAAGGCCGTCCAAGAAAATAGGGTACTTATAGGAATTCTCATGGTTCAGAGTGTCGTTCGATGCAGCAGCCATCTTCCTTGTAGCAATTTCACCTTCACGTCCTTCACAAACACAAAAGATGAGAACATGCACACAACACACAACCTTTGCTGGTATTCCTATTGAGAGCGACAGAGGCGAGAATGAAAGAGGGGAATCATATTTAAGTTGAGGGGGATCACAAGGATGGTAATGAGAAAATCAGCAATTGCATACAAGGTATGTGTAATCTGGTTTGGCTCTGATAGCGGTGGATGGAAATGCATTCAATGCAAAAAAAAGAAAAAGAGGCAAACCGTATTTAATACCAGTGCGACCTTTTTCAATGTTTTATTGCAGATTTCGAGGGTGGGCTTACAATTCTGAGGATGACGCTAGTGACAAACGGTGACAAAATTACTCATTTAACCGAAGCTTTATATATTGTACTAAATTTTGGCCATCAGGTAGGATAATATTTATCAATTTCAACGGTTTAATTTTAGTTTGATTCATATGATATTCTCATCTAATGGACCAACAGATGAGATAACACCCATTAGTTTCGATGATTTATATTTAGTTTGACTCATATAACATTCACATCTAACAGTTTCCTTAATTGATTTCAGAATAACGAAGCTCGCTTCCAACAAGATGTGTACTTATTGGATATTAAAAACTAGAACTGTTCAACCAAGAGGCCGGAAGAGATTTTCTTTTTTTATTTTAGCCAATGACATCAACATTTGGATGGACAAGATCATAAAACGAATTACAGGAACATCAAAAATAACTTGTGTTTAATGGTGGGAGCAGAGGAAGTCATGCCTTTAATTTTTTTTATAACATGATGGCCGTAATTCAAATCTCAATGATATTTGGACTATGTATTCAGAATATATCACTTTCCAAAACATATCTCGGTCTTAGATGTAGAGGATCATAGCTGGCCATTTTCCATTGTTAGGATGCATTAACTAAGCTACCCACTATAGAGAGGAAAAATTGAGGTAATTTTTTATGTACTTTCCACATATTCAACCATTTGAATCGATCACAAACAAATATACCTTAAATGTGTTCTTTGAAAATTGAACTTAATCCATAAAAATTATTGTGAATGATTAATTTTGTTGAAAAGAAGAACATCGTAGTTTTAAAGCACTTTAATTAGTGCAAATTGGCTAAGAAATCTCATGTTTTTAGTATAGTACGTAAAGATCAGTGTTGTAGACGCATTGTCTGGTGACTGAAGCTGAGCACTTTTCTAGTTCTCGAGCTCTTTTAATATATAGTCCGCACGACCTTCATGCCTCGGTAGTAGATAATTTTTACCTATAAAAAATTGTATGACATTGAAATTTGAGTAATATTGGCAAACCATTGACCTTTCACCGAAGGGAAGAGGAAATTGTGGTGTACCTCTGTCCACTCTGCCCTTTGACATGGTAGATCTAAACAACTTCTGAAGCTTCCCTAAAGATGGATTGGTCATGGAAATAGTTTCGTACTTCAAAGAATGCCTTGCTACGAGAACGAATCCAACCTTGTGTTTCCCCATATTTAGGTCATTGGGAATTGAAGGAACAAAAAGACTGCTGAGGGAGTTGTCCCATCTCATAAAGATTTCCAGCGACGCAAAACCTTCGATAGAGCCAATAAATTCCCTTCTTTATGTAGATGAGGTTGTTTTTTCGTCTTTCCGCTCTTGTTAAATGCGTGTTCGTACCTCCTCAGTGCTTTGTAGTAAATTTTTTCCTTTCACAAGTCAAAACATAAAAGATGGAAACTGTCGAAGTAATCTTCAATCTATCCCTATCTTGTGAATGAGCACTCTTAATTAATTACATCATATTTCCAACAAGCAAAACAGAAGTTCACCGAGCACATAAGAAAGAATCTTTCCCGTATCATATATTGATAATGGAAATTGTTCATTCTATCAAGGTGTGAAGCACTTTAACAAGACCAGCAGTGACATTCAAGTCCTTAAACCTGCTAGATTCCAAAAGAATCTTGATCCATCCTTTTCTCGTCATTTTTTCTTATGTGTCGATGATTCAACAAGGTGCTCAAAATTGCCACTGCACTCGTCACAACTTTAGTTGCTTGGTTAAGCCCCTTAACTTATAATTTAGTTTAGTAAGTGCATTCTTCAATGTGAACGACCAATTTCGTTCACATACATGTGGCCTTCCATCATGTTTAATCAAATTCTACGACATACTAGGAAGACAGAGCGCGACATACTAGGAAGACAGAGCGCAAAACAGATAGCAGGAGCGAAGAGCTCGATAGAGCTGAAGGTCCTAGTCTTCCACAGGTAAAAACATGTCAACTCAAGCTTATCATGAGAAGAACGAGACAAAGCTCATAAAACTAGGAAAATGAGATATCTTTCCTCCACAAAGTCCAAGGAAATTAAAATGTCAAGTGGAAAAACTAGAGTCATAGCGATAACTCAATCCATATTACACAATATGCAAATTAGGGCAAGATAATGCCCTATCCCACCAGTTTCGCCTATAACTTATTAAACTAATCTAGCAAAGTCAACATCAAAATCCGAAAGGAAAGACACCATGAGTCTATAGTCACAGCAGACTCTAGAATTACGAAAACATTGATTGCACAAAACCCCATTAGACGTATAATTCAAGGCGCAAAACAACTCAGAGTGAGCGAGGATGACTATTTACTTCTCTTTGGCGGGGAGCTCCTAGACATCTTCCTAGGCACTAGGGCACCCGTTCTGCTGCTCCGAGGAGCTCTGGTCGAGAAGCTCCTCCGTATTCCTTCCTCCACCGCCCGGCACACAGAGCACCGCATCACTTTCCTAGAAATGAAAGCGGAGCCCAGGCAATATGAATCAGAAAAAAAATCGCCATAAGCACAAAAGAACAATTCATCACCAAAAACAAAACGGAGGGGGCTCAACTTGAACAGTACAAATCAGTGCGAGCCTTAAACGATAACCCTATTGCCGTTGAGTATCATAATATGCTATTAGGATGCATTAACTAAGCTACCCGCTATAGAGAGGAAAATATTGAGGTAATTTTTTATGTACTTTGCACATATTCAACCATTTGAATCGATCACAAACAAATATACCTTAAAAGTGTTCTTTGAAAATTGAACTTAATCCATAAAAATTAATGTGAATAATTAATTTTGATGAAAAGAAGAACTTCGTAGTTCCTAAGCAATGACCTTTCACCGAAGAGAAGAGGAACTTGTTGTGCACCTCCATCCACACTGCCCTTTGACATGGTAGATCTAAACAACTTCTTAAGTTTCCCTAAAGATGGATTGGTCATGGAAATAGTTTCGTACTTCAGAGAGTACCTTGCTATGAGAACGAATCCAACCTTGTGTTTCCCCATATTTAGGTCGTTGGGAATGGAAGGAACAAAAAGACTGCTAAGGCAGTTGTCCCATCTCATAAAGATTTCCAAGGACGCAAAACCTTCGATAGAGCCAATAAATTTCCTTCTTTATGTAGATGAGGTTGTTTTTTTGTCTTTCCGCTCTTGTTAAATGAATGTTAGTTCCTCCTCAGTGCTTTGTAGTAAATTTTTTCCTTTCACAAGTCAAAACATAAAAGATGGAAACTGTCGAAGTAATCTTCAATCTATCTCTATCTTGTGAATGAGCACTCTTTAATTAATTACATCATATTTCCCACAGGCAAAACAGAAGTTCACCGAGCACATAAGAAAGAAAATTTGCCATCTCATATATTGATAATGGAAATTGTTCATGCTATCAAGGTGTGAAGCACTTTAACAAGACCAGCAGTGACATTCAAGTCCTTAAACCTACTGGATTCCTAAAGAATATTGATCCATCCTTTTCTCGTTATTTTTTCTTATGTGTCGATGATTCAACAAGGTGCTCAAAATTACCACCGCACTCGTCACAACTTTAGTTGCTTGGTTATGCCCCTTAACTTATAATTTAGTTTAGTAACTGCATTCTTCAATGTGAACGACCAATTTCGTTCACACACATGTAGCCTTCCATCGTGTTTAATCAAATTCTACGACATACTAGGAAGAAAGAGCGCAAAACATATAGCAGGAGCGAAGAGCTCGATAGAGCTGAAGGTCCTAGTCTTCCACAGGTAAAAACACGTCAACTCAAGCTTATCATGAGAAGAACTAGACAAAGCTCATAAAACTAGGAAAATGAGCTTCTTTCCTCCACAAAGTCTATGGAAATTAAAATATCAAGTGGAAAAACTAGAGTCATACCGATAACTCGAACCATATGACATTATACGCAAAATAGGGCAACATAATGCCCCTATCCCCTCAGTTTCGCCTTTAACTTATTAAATTGATCTAGCAAAGTCAAGATCAAAATCCGAAAGGAAAGAAACCATGAGTCTATAGTCACAGCAGACTCTAGAATTACGGAAAAATTGATTGTACAAAACCCCATGAAACCGATAATTCAAGGTGCAAAACAACTCAGAGTGAGCGAGGATGACTATTTACTACTCTTCAGCCGAGGAGCTCCTGCACATCTTCTAGGGCACAAGGGCACCCCTTCTGCTGGTCCGACGAGCTCTGGTCGGGAAGCTCCTCTGTATTCCTTCCTGTACCGCCCGGCACATAGAGCATCGCATCACTTTCCCAGAAATGAAAGCGGAGCCCAGGCAATATGAATCAGAAAAAATCGCAATAAGCAAAAAAGAACAATTCATCGCCAAAAACAAAACGAAGAGGGCTCAACTTGAACAGTATAGATCAATGCGAGGCTTAAACTATAACCCTACTGCCGATGACTATCATAATATGCTAGTTCTAGCCCTGATGAGTATTCGATGAGCCTTATGTGACTGACAGGAATTACTGGGAAGGAAGATGCATCATCAGGACATCAGAGTTGAAGCCTGTTGAAGTATGTTTTGAGCTAGTATGCCGAGAATAGTGCTTTCGCTATATATTTTGTATATTGACAAATTATATAATATTACATCAAAGAAGAATCTCATTTGAGTCTGTCAGATTCAATTAATTGTTGATGATCAAGCTAACCATAAGGCAAGATGTCATGTGGCTCAGATTAAAGTGTCCGTAACACTCTCATAATGCATTTTGGAAAATTAGAACAACATGAACAATCGAGGGAGACTTACATATGGCAGCCCTTTTCTTAAAAATAAAAAATAAAACATCCGAGTCTAAGTGAAAAGGAGAGCTAGAGAATGATATTGACTATGGTTGATGTCTTCCCTACCTAGATTAAATTGTAATTAGTTAATTAGACTAGCCACAATAGCTCGATCAGATTAAGTTGCGTAAATTAAATCTTGTATTCGCAATGATTGATGATTGAAACGTCACACATAAGAGAAACAGTGCAAGCTTTGCAGAAATGAATAGTTTTTCTGTTTGAAGATTTATCTAGCAAGGCTCGCTAAACTATGGTTTACAACGACCTTAGGATTGTGACATATTGGCTTAAGATAACCTAGATCTAATTGGCCAAAAATTAGCATCTTTGATTTCCGATCAATTAACCTCTCATGTTTACCGATGAAATATAAATAATAGTATCCATGTAGACCATCCACAACATCAAACACTCAGTAAATAATTGATGAAAACATAAGTACCCATTTATTTCACAAAGATATGTCTTCGTGCTCAAACATGCATGTACTCGCACATGTTTCAGTAAGGCAACAGAAAAAGGCTGAACACGTCAATTTGAAGTATGAACAACTTGCCAAAACTCTCTCTCTCTCTCTCTCTCTCTCTCTCTCTCTCTCTCTCTCTCTACAACAACAACATCAATCGAAGAAGCACACATTGAAAACACACAAACGCGCAGAGAAAATAAGATGAAAACAAGACAAAACACCTACCTAAATGGAAGGTGTGGTGGTAGTGGAGGTTCACGGTAATACGCATGAGGCCATCCAAGAATATAGGGTACGGATAGGAATAATTGTTCTGTAATCTCTAAGCAGATTCGAAGGAGATTTGAGCAAATCCTCCAACATTCTCATGGTTCAGAGTGTCGTTTGTTGCAGCAGCCATCTTCGTTGGTAGCAATTTCACCTTCACCTCCTTCACAAACACAAAAGATGAGAACATGCACACAACACACAAAACCTTTGCTGGTATTCTGATTGAGAGCAACAGAGGCGAGAATGAATGAGGGGAACGATATTTAAGTTGAGGGGGATCACAAGGATGGCAATGAGAAAATCAGCAATTGCATACTAGGTATGTGTAATCTGGTTTGGCTCTGATAGCCGTGGATGGAAATGCATTCAATGCAAAAAAAAAAAAAAAGTGGCAAACCATATTTAATACCAGTGTTACCTTTTTCCATGTTTTATTGCAGATTTTGAGGGTGGGCTTACAATTCTGAGGATGACGCTAGTGACAAACGGTGACAAAATTACTCATTTAACCAAAGCTTTATATATTGTACTAAATTTTGACCTTCAGATGGGATAAGATTTATCAATTTCAACGGTTTGATTTTAGTTTGATTCATATGATATTCTCATCTAATAAACCAACAGATGAGATAACACCCACTAGTTTCAATGATTTACATTTAGTTTGACTCATATAACATTCACATCTAACAGTTTCCTTAATTGATTTGAGAATAACGGAGCTCGTTTCCAACACCATGTGCATTTATTGGCTATTAGAAACTAGAACTGTCGAACCAATGAGCCAGAATTTTATTTTATCTTTTAAGCTAGTGATATCTACATTTTAATGGACAGGATCATAGTACAGAACCACAAGAACAGTTAAGTTTGTTTGTGTTTAACGGTAGGAGCAAAGGAAGTCCTACCTTTTTTTATAACATGATGGCCTCAATACAAATCTCAATGATATTTGAATATTTTGTTAGAATAAATCACTTTCCGAACATATCATGGGCTTAGATGTAAAGGATCATAGTTGGCCATCTTCCGTTAGTAGGATGCATTAACTAAGCTACTCGCTTTAGAGAGGAGAAATTGAGGTAATTGTTTTAAGAATTTTCCACATTTTCAACCATTTGAATCAATCACAACAAACAAATATAACTTAAATGCGTTCTTTGAACGTTGAACTTAATCCATAATAATTAATGTAAATAATTAATTTTGATGAAAAGAGCATCATAGTTTCAAAGCACTTTCAATTCTCCTAATCACATTCAAGTGTGTAATTTCAGCGGAACAAGGTCAAGAAAAAAGCATAAAGCTTCGTGGTTTTGAAAGTAAAAGCTTGCCAAAACAAAAATTTGTTGTGTTTAGTTTGCAAATGATTAATTTAAGGTATTAATTCAAGGTAAGGTTGTGCTTTCCAAATTATTTATCGAAAATCACTTGTGCATTTTAGTCAACATGAAAGTATCACATGTAAAAAATATATATTGACATCGTTCTATATAAGTATAGACTAGGTAACTTGACAAATAAAGGAAATAATCTACATCATTTCCTATACTCCTATAAATCGATCTTAATGTATCAAATATAATTGAAGTGAGAAATACAATTATGACATCCATTGTAATGTCTTCTGCAGTTGGCGAACCCTAATGTGACCGTGGTTTGATTTGTAGAGAGTGAAAAAGGAGGGAGTTGAGGGACTTTGTTTGTGGAGCCAACAATGCCCTAAGCTGTTCCATCGAGACAACAATATTAAATTCGACCGTACATCTAGTTCTCTAATATCTATCACGTCCACCGAAAAATCTCTTGACATATGTAAATTTTCCTCATTATCTCGCTAAAATAAAAAGAGGGATCTCCTTCTTATTTAGTCACTGCTTTTAGTTTTGTCCTTAAAATGTCCCTAACCATTCACTGTGTATGTCTACAAAAGCATAAATTAGTGCAACATAATTAAGATTAATCATCCACTCGTGCCAAACGACTTCCACCACCTTTTTCTTTTCACTTTTCCTTTCACAATTGTACACTCGGATAGTTTGCTTGTGTTGCTAACGTTTTTAAATTTCCAGCCAAAAAAGTATTTTTAAATCAATATAGGAACATGTTTCACATAAATATATATATGTGTGTATTGAATATTGATTCATGCCTAATTTGCACATGCGCGAGATAGAAACTAGCTATATGACTATGCGCTTTGTGCTTATATATATTGGTGAACATTTTCCTATTTAACCAATCGCATGCTCTAATTTTGCTTCAACAGGTTATGCGTCTTTTGAGGTTGTCGACCCTCCCATTTGAGTTTGTAGAGATAAGAGCCCGAGTCACTTTTCTTTTCTTTTATGAGATTGCACGGATGTGTGGTGCATGATCCATATGACATGATAATTATTTTTAGTTAAAATTTGTGAAAGATAAAACATGAGGAGTTTTGGGTGAATGACTCCTATCGATAGCTTCAACTACCAATTCGTCTTAACTTCTTTAATAATTATGTTTTGAGTTAGTAAGTTCCTCGAGCTTGTTTTAGCAATTTAAGAATGTATTGACACAAATATAGGGAGAACAATGTCTCAAATTCAAGTATATATTTATGGCTCTAATCTGTATAATGTTCCCAGTAAAAATTACTTGATAGATGTAGATCTTCGCTAATATGTCGTTCACATTAAAAGATCAATTTCCTAATTTTTAAAACCCTACCCCAAATTTCTCCTTAAAATGCCGCTAACCGCTCACTATAAAATAAGCATAAATTAATGCAACATACTTACCATACACTAATTGCAAACTACTTTCACCACCTTTTTTGTTTTCCATTTCCTATGACACTTTTACATATGTAGTTTGTTTGTGTTAATATTCTTTTGGAAAAATGGCATTTATAATCCCAAACTTTACATATGCATTATCAACCATTTATATCAATCATGACAATTCGACGAAAAGAATCAATCATGACAGGAAAAAATGCCATTATTGTAACAGCCGCATTTTTGGACAGTCTTTGCGATTATGGCCACGGCGAATTTTCTGGGAAATTTTATAATTTCCTTTTTGGTCCACAAAATTTGTGAAAGGACTTTGGACTATTGAAATTGGTTACAAAAATTTTATTTGGGCCCAAAATGTCATAATCTTGGTGTTGGGAAATTCTAGTGAAATTTAGAAAATTTTCCCAAATTTTTACGATTTACTAAAGCAATTTTTCAATTTTTGGAAATTAAAACAATATTATTTTACTAATTTCCCGAACCAGCTAGCGAACCAGCCGGTCCAACCGCGCGAACCGGACGGTCCGACCGGGTTGGACAGAATTGCATGAGCCGTGCACGCCTGCGGCTCTCCTCTCTCTTCTTCTCTCTCTACTCTCTACAGCATTCTACCGAGCAGGTGGCTGACACTGTTCAACTGCAGCAACCGTCGCCTCGTTGTTGCCACTGCCTGACCTGTAGGGATGACCGGAGTGGTCTGCAGCCAGTGGGAGGCCACCACGTGGCGTCGGCAAGCTGATTTTCAACTCGGCCCCAACCACTCCCCCTGCAGTTATACCGAGCTCCCTCCCCAATTTCGACGCACATTACTCCTAGCTCAGACCACCTCTCTTCTTGCCGTTGGTGCTGTTGGGAAGTCTGCAATGCCGTCTTCAAAATGCTACCCACCGCCGCCTTCAGTTTGGCCGGAGACGACACCGGCAGCCCCCGAAAGAAGGCTTCGCAGCTCGATTTTTCTGGGTTTTCCAGAAAAACCCGCGACCTTCAAACGGTGAGATCTCTCAACCTCGAGCACTTGAGCTCAAACCAACCCCACCAATCGACTCCTAAGGGTCTCTAAATCTCGATTTTGACTCTTGTTGGGTTCGATTTGGTCTAGGTTCGCGAGAGATCGGCTGGGTTTAAGGCGAGCTCAAACCCTAGCTCACCGGAGCCCCAACCCATCGCTGACGCCGTTCTAGCCGCCTCCGTCGCTCGCCGTGGGTACCGTTCGACTCACAACCACCTCGTGGGTGAGTCTAGCTACTTCTTCCCCCTCAATTAGGTCTGGATTCCTCGGATTTCTGCTCGATAGCACTAACCCCCTTTCCTCGGAAACCTCGGTTGAGCCGCCATCTTCGCGGCCGGAGTTCTCGCAACTCCAACCACCTCAGCCCTCGCCACCACCGCGGATCGACTCATCGTCGAGCCAGCTTACCATTCTGACTGGCCTCGAGCTTCGGTTTGGCCTGAGGACGGAGAACAGCGATAAGACCCGACGACCCTCGATGACCCGACTCCCGACCCGTTGAAACTGGTCTGCGTGTGTCTCGCCGGAGAAGACAGCCGTCACCGTCACAGGAGCTGTCGCCGGAGGCCCAGCCTAGTCGGCCAAACAGCCTGTACCAACAACCCGACCTGGTAGCCGGCCCGAACCAGTCCAAGCAGGCCGAGAGAAAAAAAAAAAGGAGAAGAAAAAGTAAAATAGGGAAAGAAAAAAGGAGAAAAAGAAAAAGGAAAAAGGACAAGAAATGTGGAGAAAAAAAATTTCTCTCAGTCTCCAACAACCACTTGGGCCAGCAAGGTTTAGGTAGGAAACTCACAAGTGAGTGGGCTCTAACCCTTTATTAGGCGCATTTACTACTTTAGTAGATATTGCTAGAATTGTTAGAATTCGTAGAATTTTAGTATTAGCTAGGACTCGTTAGATAGTCGGATAGAATGGTTAGATTGGCTGACTTGAGCTAATTCGTGATTGGACCTCATTTGACCCGAGAGGTGGCTTAAGGCCAATAATTGCTGTGATGGAAGTGCCAAGGGCAAGGGAATTTGAGAAAGTTGAACAATTTTTTTATGTACTCTCCACATATTCAACCATTTGAATCGATCACAAACAAATATACCTTAAAAGTGTTATTTGAAAATTGAACTTAATCCATAAAAATTAATCTGAATAATTAATTTTAATGAAAAGAAGAACATCGTAGTTTCAAAGCACTTTAATTAGTGCAAATTGGCTAAGAGATCGCATGTTTTTAGTATAGTACGTAAACGTCTAGATCAGCGTTGTAGACACATTGTCTGGTGACTGAAGCTAAGCTCTTTTCTAGTTCTCGAGGCTCTTTTAATTTATAGTCGGCATGACCTTCACGCCTTGGTAGTAGATATTTTTTACCTATAAAAAATTGTGTGACATTGCAATTTGAGTAATATTAGCAAACCAATGACCTTTCACCGAAGGGAAAAGCAAATTAACATGCACCTCCGTCCGCACTACCCTTTGACATGGTAGATCTAAACAACTTCTTCAGCTTCCCTAAAGATGGATTGGTCATGGAAATAGTTTTGCACTTTAGAGAGTACCTTGCTATGAGAACGAATCCAACCTTGTTTTTCCCCATATTTAGGTCATTGGGAATGGAAGGAACAAAAAGCATTTTGAGGGAGTTGTCCCATCTCATAAATATTTCCAAGGACGCAAAACCTTCGATAGAGCCAATAAATTCCCTTCTTTATGTAGATGAGGTTGTTTTTTCGTCTTTCCGCTCTTGTTAAATGCATATTCGTACCTCCTCAGTGCTTTGTATTAAATTTTTTCCTTTCACAAGTCAAAACACAAAAGATGGAAACTGTCGAAGTAATATTCAATTTATCTCTATCTTGTGAATGAGCACTCTTTCATTAAGTACATCATATTTCCAACTAGCAAAATAGAAGCTCACCGAGCACATAAGAAATAAAATTTCCCATCTCATATATTGATAATGGAACTTGTTCATGCTAT
This sequence comes from Melaleuca alternifolia, assembly GCA_019926035.1. Lineage (NCBI taxonomy): Eukaryota > Viridiplantae > Streptophyta > Magnoliopsida > Myrtales > Myrtaceae > Melaleuca > Melaleuca alternifolia. The sequence continues at coordinate 28,117 of JAGKPW010002151.1, forward strand.
CAAGGTGTGAAGCACATTAAACATTCAAGTCCTTAAACCCGCTAGATTCCTAAAGAATCTTGATCTATCCTTTTCTCGTCATTTTTTTTCCTTATGTGTCGACGATCCAACAAGGTGCTCAAAATTGCCATCGCACTCGTCACAACTTTAGTTGCTTGGTTAAGCCCCTTAACTTATAATTTAGTTTAGTAAGTGCATTCTTCAATGTGAACGACCAATTTCATTCACATACTAGGAAGACAGAGTGCAAAACAGATAGCAGGAGCGAAGAGCTCGATAGAGCTGAAGGTCCTAGACTTCCATAGGTAAAAACACATCAACTCAAGCTTATCATGAGAAGAACGAGACAAAGCTCATAAAACTAGGAAAAAGATATATCTTTCCTCCACAAAGTATAAAGAAATTAAAATGCCAAGTTGAAAAACTAGAGTCATAGCGATAACTCGATCCATATTACACTATATGCAAAATAGGGCAACATAATGCCCCTATCCCATCAGTTTCGCCTATAACTTATTAAACTGATCTAGCAAAGTCAAGATTAAAATTCGATAGGAAAGAAACCATGAGTCTATAGTCACAGCAGGCTCTAGAATTATGGAAAAAATTATTGTACAAAACCCCATGAAAACGATAATTGAAAGCGCAAAACAACTCAGAGTGAGCGAGGATGACTATTTACTACTCTTCGGCTGGAGAGCTCCTACACATCTTCCTGGGCACAAGGGCACCCGTGCTGCTGCTCCAAGGAGCTCTGGTCGAGAAGCTCCTCCGTATTCCTTCCTCCACTGCCCGGCACACAGAGCACCACATCACTTTCCCATATATGAAAGTAGAGCCCAGTCAAGATGAGTATCATAATATGCTAGGTCTAGCCCTGATGAGCATTCGATGAGGCTTATGTGACTGACAGGAATTACTGGGAAGGAAGATGCGTCATCAGGACATCAGAGTCGAAGTCTGTTGAAGTATGTTTTGAACGAGCATGCCGAGAATAGTGCTTTCGCTATATATTTTTTATATTGACAAATTATATAATATTACATCAAAGAATAATCTCATTTGAGTCTGTCAGATTCAATTAATTGTTGATGATCAAGCTAACCATAACGCAAGATGCTATGTGGCTCAGATTAAAGTGTCTGTAACTCTCTCATAATGCACTTTGGAAAATTAGAACAACATGAACAGTCGAGGGAGACTTACATATGCCAGCCTTTTTTCTTAAAAATAAAAAATAAAACATCCGAGTCTAAGTGAAAAGGAGAGCTAGAGAATGATATTGACTATCATTGATGTCTTCCCTACCTAGATTAACTTGCAATTAGTTAATTAGACTAGCCACAATAGCTCGATCAAATCAAGTTCCATAAATTAAATCTCTTATTCGCATTGATTGATGGCTGAAATGTCACACATAAGAAAAACAAGGCAAGCTAAACTACGGTTTTAGACAACGACCTTCAAATTGTGATATATTGGCTTAAGATAACATAGATCTAATTGGCCAGAAATTAGCATCTTTGATTTCCGATAAGTACCCATGTATTTCACAAAGATCTGTCTTCGTGCTCAAACATGCATGCACTCGCACATGTTTCAGTAGGGCAACAGAAAAAGACTTAACACGTCAATTTGAAGTATGAACAACTTGTGGAACCCCTCTCTCTCTCTCTCTCTCTCTCTCTCTCTCTCTCTCTCTAATACAACAACATCAATCGAAGAAGCACACATTGAAAACACATAGACACGCAGAGAAAATAAGAAGAAATAAAAACATACGAGTCTATATATGCAAATTTACACAAGGCAAAACACCTACCTAAATGGAAGGTGAGGTGGTAGTGGAGGTTCATGGTAAAGCGCATGAGGCCGTCCAAGAAAATAAGGTACTGATAGGAATTCTCATGGTTCAGAGTGTCATTCGATGCAGCAGCCATCTTCCTTGGTAGCAATTTCACCTTCACCTCCTTCACAAACACAAAAGACGAGAACATGCACACAACACACAAAACCTTTGCTGGTCATCTGATTGAGAGTGACAGAGGCGAGAATGAAAGAGGGGAACGATATTTAAGTTGAGGGGGATCATAAGGAAGGTAATGAGAAAATCAGCAACTGCATACAAGGTATGTGTAATCTGGTTTTGCTCTAATAGCGGTAGATGGAAATGCATTCAATGCAAAAAAAAAGAGGCAAACCATATTTAATACCAGTGTTACCTTTTTCCATGTTTTATTGTAGATTTTGAGGGTGGGCTCACAATTCTGAGGATGACGCTAGTGACAAACTGTGACAAAATTACTCATTTAACTAAAGCTTTATATTTAGTTTGACTCATATAACATTCACATCTAACTGTTTCCTTAATTGATTTCACAATAGCATAACTCATTTCCAACAAGATGTGCACTTATTGGATATTAAAAACAAGAACTGTTGAACCAAGAGGCCGGAAGACATTTTTTTTTTAGCCAATGACATCAAAATTTGAATGGACAGGATCATAGAACAAATTACAGGAACAGAAAAAATAACTTGTGCTTAATGGTGGGAGCAAAGGAAGTCTTGTCTTTTATTTGGACTATGTATTGAGAATAAATCACTTTCCAAATCATATCTCGGTCTTAGATGTAGAGGATCATAGCTGGCCATTTTCCGTTATTAGGACGCATTAACCAAGCAACCTGCTGTGGAGAGGAAAAAATTGAGGTAATTTTTTTATGTACTTTCCACATATTCAACCATTTTAATCGATCACAAACAAATATACCTTAAATATGTTCTTTGAAAATGGAACTTAATCCATAAAAGTTAATGTGGATAGTTAATTTTGATGAAAAGAAGAACATAGTAGTTTCAAAGCACTTTAATTAGTGCAAGGTGGCAAAGTAATCTCATGTTTTTAGTATAGTACGTAAACGTCTTGATCAGCGTTGTGGACGCATTATCTGGTGACTGAAGTTGAGCTCTTTTCTAGTTCTCAAGCTCTTTTAATATATAGTCGGCACGATCTTCACGCCTTGGTAGTAGATATTTTTTACCAATAAAAAATTGTGTGACATTGCAATTTGAGTAATATTGGCAAACCAATGACATTTAACCGAAGGGAAAAGCAAATTAACGTGCACCTCCGTTCGCACTGCCCTTTGACATGGTAGATCTAAACAACTTCTTAAGCTTCCCTAAAGATGGATTGGTCATGGAAATAGTTTCGCACTTCAGAGAGTACCTTGCTATGAGAACGAATCCAACCTCGTGTTTCTCCATATTTAGGTCATTGGGAATAAAAGGAACAAAAAGCATGTTGAGGGAGTTGTCCCATCTCATAAAGATTTCCAAGGACGCAAAACCTTCGATAGAGCCAATAAATTCCCTTCTTTATGTGGATGAGGTTGTTTTTTCGTCTTTCCGCTCTTGTTAAATGCATGTTCGTACCTCCTCCGTGCTTTGTAGTAAATTTTGTCCTTTCACAAGTCAAAACATAAAAGATGGAAATTGTCGAAGTAATCTTCAATCTATCTCTATCTTGTGAATGAGCACTCTTTCATTAATTACATCATATTTCCAACAAGCAAAACAGAAGTTCACCCAGCACATAAGAAAGAAAATATCCCATCTCATATATTGATAATGAAAATTGTTCATGCTATCAAGGTGTGAAGCATTTTAACATGACCAGCAGTAACATTCAAGTCCTTAAACCTGTTGGATTCCTAAAAAATATTGATCCATCCTTTTCTCTTCATTTTTTTTCCTTATTAGTCGACGATTCAACAAGGTGCTCAAAATTGCGACCGCACTCGTCACAACTTTAGTTGCTTGGTTAAGCCCCTTAACTTATAATTTAGATTAGTAAGTGCATTCTTCAATGTGAACGACCAATGTCGTTCACATACATGTAGCCTTCCATTGTGTTTAATCAAATTCTACGACATACTAGGAAGACAGAAAGCAAAACAGATAGCAGGAGCGAAGAGCTCGATAGAGCTGAAGGTCCTAGTCTTCCACAGGTAAAAACACATCAACTCAAGCTTATCATGAGAAGAACGAGACAAAGCTCACAAAACTAGGAAAATGAGATATCATTCCTCCACAAAGTCTAAGGAAATTAAAATGTCAAGTGGAAAAACTAGAGTCATAGCGATAACTCGATCCATATTACACTATGAAAAATAGGGCTAATTGCCCCTATCCCATTAGTTTCGTGTATAACTTATTAAACTGATCTAGCAAAGTCAAGATCAAAATCCGAAAGGAAATAAACCATGAGTCTATAGTCGCAGTAGACTCTAGAATTACGGAAAAATTGGTTGTACAAAACCCCATGAAACCGATAATTCAAGGCACAAAACAACTCAGAGTGAGCGAGGATGACTATTTACTACTATTCGGCCGGGGAGCTGCTACACATCTTCCTGGGCACAAGGGCACCCGTTCTGCTGTTCCAAGGAGCTCTGGTCGAGAAGCTCCTCCATATTCATTCCTCCACTGCCCGGCACACAGAGCACCACATCACTTTCCTAGAAATGAAGGTGGAGCCCAGGCAATATGAATTAGAAAATATCGCAATAAGCACATAAGAACAATTCATCGCCAAAAACAAAACGGAGAGGGCTCAGCTTGAACAGTACAGATCAGTGCGAGCCTTCAACTATAACCCTACTGCCGATGAGTATCATAATATGCTATGTCTAGCCCTAATGAGTATTTGATGAGGCTTATGTGACTGACAGGAATTACTAGGACATCAGAGTCGAAGTCTGTTGAAGTATGTTTCGAACGAGCACGCCAAGAATAGTGCTTTCGCTATATATTTTTTATATTGACAAATTATATAATATTACATCAAAGAGGAATCTCATTTGAGTCTGTCATATTCAATTAATTGTTGATGATCAAGTTAACCATTACGCAAGATGCTATGTGGCTCAGATCAAAGTGTCCGTAACTCTCTCATAATGCGTTTTGGAACATTAGAACAACATGAACAGTCGAGGGAGACATACATATGCCAGCCCTTTTTCTTAAAAATAAAACATCCGAGTCTAAGTGAAAAGGAGAGCTAGAGAATGATATTGACTATGGTTGATGTCTTCCCTACCTAGATTAAATTGTAATTAGTTAGTTAGACTAGCCACAATAGCTCAATCAGATCAAGTTGCATAAATTAAATCTCGTATTGGCAATGATTGATGATTGAAACGTCACACATAAGAGAAACAGTGCAAACTTTGCAGAAATCAGTAGTTTTTCTGTTAGATGATTTATCTAATAGGGCTCTCTAAACTATGGTTTTAGACAACGACCTTAGGATTGTGACATATTGGTTTAAGATAACCTAGATCTAATTGGCCAGAAATTAGCATATTTGATTTTCGATCAATTAACCTCTCATGTATCCCGATGAAATATAAATAATAATATCCATATAGACCATCCACAACGTCAACCGCTCAGTAAATAATGGATGAAAACATAAGTACCCATGTATTTCACAAAGATCTGTCTTCGTGCTCAAACATGCATGTACTCGCACATGTTTCGGTAGGGCAACAGAAAAAGACTGAACACGTCAATTTGAAGTTTGAACAACTTGCCGAAACTCTCTCTTTCTCTCTCTATCTCTCTATAACAACAACATCAATCGAAGAAGCACACATTGAAAACACACAGACACGTAGAGAAAATAAGAAGAAATAAAAACATACGAGTCTATATATGCAAATACACAAGACAAAACACCTACCTAAATGGAAGGTGTGGTGATAGTAGAGGTTCATGTTAATGCGCATGAGGCCGTCCAAGAAAATAGGGCACTAATAGGAATTCTCATGGTTCAGAGTGTCATTCGATGCAGCAGCCATCTTCCTTGGTAGCAATTTCACCTTCACCAAATTCACAAACACAAAAGATGAGAACATGCACACAACACACAAAACCTTTGCTGGTATTCTGATTGAGAGCGACAGAGGCGAGAATGAAATAGGGGAATCATATTTAAGTTGAAGGGGATCACGAGGATGGTAATGAGAAAATCAACAACTGCATACAAGGTATGTGTAATATGGTTTGGCTCTGATAGCCATGGATGGAAATGCATTCAATGCACAAAAAAAAAAGAGGCAAACTGTATTTAATACCAGTGCGACCTTTTTCAATGTTTTATTGCAGATTTCGAGGGTGGGCTTACAATTCTGAGGATGACGCTAGTGACAAACAGGGACAAAATTACTCATTTAACCAAAGCTTTATATATTGTACTAAATTTTGACCGTCAGATGGGATAATATTTATCAATTCCAATGGTTTGATTTTAGTTTGATTCATATTATATTCTCATCTAATGGACCAACAGATGAGATAACACCCATTAGTTTCAATGATTTATATTTAGTTTGACTCATATAACATTCACATCTAACAGTTTCCTTAATTGATTTCAGAATAACAGAGCTCGTTTCCAACAAGATGTGCACTTATTGGATATTAAAAACTAGAACTGTTCAACTAAGAGGCCGGAAGATATTTTCTTTTTTTATTTTAGCCAATGACATCAACATTTGAATGGACGGGATCATAGAACGAATTACAGGAACAACAAAAATAACTTGTGTTTAATGGTGGGAGCAAAGGAAGTCCTGCCTTTAATTTTTTTTATAACATGATGGCTGTAATACAAATCTCAATGATATTTGGACTCAGTATTCAGAATAAATCACTTTCCAAAACATATCTCGGTCTTAGATGTAGAGGATCATAGCTGGCCATTTTCCATTGTTAGGATGCATTAACTAAGCTACCCGCTATAGAGAGGAAAAAATTGAGGTAATTTTTTTATGTAATTTCCACATATTCAACCATTTGAATAGATCTCTTAAATGTGTTCTTTGAAAATTGAACTTAATCCACAAAAATTAATGTGAATAATTAACTTTGATGAAAAGAAGAACATCGTAGTTTCAAAGCACTTTAATTAGTGCAAATTGGCTAAGAAATCTCATGTTTTTAGTATAGTACGTAAACGTCTTGATCAATGTTGTAGACGCATTGTCTGGTGACTGAAGCTGAGCTCTTTTCTAGTTCTCGAGCTCTTTTAATATATAGTCGGCACGACCTTCATGCCTCGGTAGTAGATATTTTTTACCTATAAAAAGTTGTATGACATTGAAATTTGAGTAATATTGGCAAACCAATGACCTTTCACCGAAGGGAAGAGCAAATTGTCATGTACCTTTGTCCACTCTGCCCTTTGACACGGTAGATCTAAAAAACTTTTGAAGCTTCCCTAAAGATGGATTGGTCATGGAAATAGTTTCGCACTTCCAAGAATGCCTTGCTACGAGAACGAATCCAACCTTGTGTTTCCCCATATTTAGGTCATTGGGATTGGAAGGAACAAAAAGACTCTTGAGGGAGTTGTCCCATCTCATAAAGATTTCCAGGGACGTAAAACCTTCAATAGAGTCAATAAATTCCCTTCTTTATGTAGATGAGGTTGTTTTTTCGTCTTTCCGCTCTTGTTAAATGTGTGTTCGTACCTCCTCAATGCTTTGTAGTAAATTTTTTCCTTTCACAAGTCAAAACATAAAAGATGGAAACTGTCGAAGTAATCTTCAATCTATCTCTATCTTGTGAATGAGCACTCTTTAATTAATTACATCATATTTCCAACAAGCAAAATAGAAGTTCGTCGAGCACATAAGAAAGAAAATTTCCCATATCATATATTGATAATGGAAATTGTTCATGCTATCAAGGTGTGAAGCACTTTAACAAGACCAGCAGTGACATTCAAGTCCTTAAACCTGCTGGATTCCTATAGAATCTTGATCCATCCTTTTCTCCTCATTTTTTTTCTTATATGTCAACGATTCAACAAGGTGCTCAAAATTGCCACTTTACTCGTCACAACTTTAGCTGCTTGGTTAAGCCCCTTAACCAATTTCTTCAATGTGAACAACCAATTTCGTTCTCATACATGTGGCCTTCCATCGTGTTTAATCAAATTCTACGACATACTAGGAAGACAGAGCGTAAAACAGATAGCAAGAGCGAAGAGCTCCAAAGAGTTGAAGGTCCTAGTCTTCCGCTGGTAAAAACACATCAATTCAAGCTTATCATGAAAAGAACGAGACAAAGCTCATAAAACTAGGAAAATGAGATATCTTTCCTCCACAAAGTCTAAGGAAATTAAAATGTCAAGTGGAAAAACTAGAGTCATAACGATAACTCGATCCATATTACACAATATGCAAAATAGGGCAAGATAATGCCCTATCCCACTAGTTTCCCCTATAACTTATTAAACTAATCTAGCAAAGTCAAGATCAAAATCCGAAAGTAAAGAAACCATGAGTCTATAGTCACAGCAGACTCTAGAATTACGGAACAATTGATTGCATAAAACCCCATTAGACCTGTAATTCAAGGCGCAAAACAACTCAGAGTGAGCGAGGATGACTATTTACTACTCTTTGGCGGGGAGCTTCTGGACATCTTCTTGGGCACCAGGGCACCCGTTCTGCTGCTCCGAGGAGCTCTGGTTGAGAAGCTCCTCTGTATTCCTTCCTCCACCGCCCGGGACACAGATCACCGCATCACTTTCCTAGAAATGAAAGTGAAGCCCAAGCAATATGAATCAGAAAAAAATCGCCATAAGCACAAAAGAACAATTCATCGCCAAAAACAAAACGGAAGGGGCTCAACTTGAACAGTACAGATCAATGCGAGCCTTAAACGATAACCCTATTGCCGTTGAGTATCATAATATGCTAGGTCTAGCCCTGATGAGTATTCGATGAGGCTTATATGATTAACAGGAATTACTGGGAAGGAAGATGCGTCATCAGGACATTAGAGTCGAAGTCTGTTGAAGTATGTTTCGAACGAGCACGCCGAGAATATTGCTTTCACTATATATTTTTTATATTGACCAATTATATAATATTACATCAAAGAAGAATCTCATTTAAGTCTGTCAAATTCAATCAATTGTTGAAGATCATGCTAACCATAACGCAAGATGCTATGTGGCTCAGATCAATGTGTCTGTAACTCTCTCATAGTGCGTTTTGGAACATTAGAACAACATGAACAGTCGAGGGAGACATACATATGCCGGCCTTTTTTCTTAAAAATAAAAAATAAAACATCCGAGTCTAAGTGAAAAGGAGAGCTAGAGAATGATATTGACTATGGTTGATATCTTCCCTACCTAGATTAAATTGCAATTAGTTAATTAGACTAGCCACAATAGCTCGATCAGATCAAGTTGTATAAATTGAATCTCTTATTCGCATTGATTAATGGTTGAAACATCACACATAAGTAAATAATGTATCCCGATCAATTAACCTCTCATGTATCCCGATGAAATATAAAAAATAATATCCATATAGACCATCCACAACATCAATCTATCAGTAAATAATGGATGAAAACATAAGTACCCATGTATTTCACAAAGATCTGTCTTCGTGCTCAAACATGCATGTACTCGCACATGTTTCGGTAGGGCAACAGAAAAAGACTGAACACGTCAATTTGAAGTATGAACAACTTGCCGAAACTCTCTCTCTCTCTCTCTCTCTCTCTCTCTCTCTCTCTCTCTACAACAACAACATCAATCGAAGAAGCGCACATTCAAAACACACAGACACGCAGAGAAAATAAGAAGAAGTAAAAACATACGAGTCTATATATGCAAATTTACACAAGACAAGACACCTACCTAAATGGAAGGTGTGGTGGTAGTAGAGGTTCATGTTAATGCGCATGAGGTCGTCCAAGAAAATAGGGTACTGATATGAATTCTCATGGTTCAGAGTGTCGTTCGATGCAGCAGCCATCTTCCTTGTAGCAATTTCACCTTCACCTCCTTCACAAACACAAAAGATGAGAACATGCACACAACACACAAAACCTTTGCTGGTATTTTGATTGAGAGCGACAGAGGCGAGACTGAAAGAGGGGAATCATATTTAAGTTGAGGGGGATCACAAGGATGGTAATGAGAAAATCAGCAACTGCATACAAGGTCTGTGTAATCTGGTTTGGCTCTGATAGCCGTGGGTGGAAATGCATTTAATGCAAAAAAAAAAGAGACAAACCATATTTAATACCAGTGGGACCTTTTTCCATGTTTTATTGCAGATTTCAAGGGTGGGCTTACAATTTTGAGGATGACGCTAGTGACAAACGGTGACAAAATTACTCATTTAACTAAAGCTTTATATATTGTACTAAATTTTGACCGTCAGATGGGATAATATTTATCAATTTCAACGGTTTGATTTTAGTTTGATACATATGATATTCTCATCTAATCGACCAACAGATGAGATAACACCCATTAGTTTCAATGATTTATATTTAGTTTGACTCATATAACATTTACATCTAACAATTTCCTTAATTGATTAGGGAATAACGGAGCTCGTTTCCAACAAGATGTGCACTTATTGGATATTAAAAACTAGAACTGTTGAACCAAGTGGACGGAAGAGATTTTCTTTTTTTTATTTTAGCCAATGACATCAACATTTGAATGGACAGGATCATAGAACGAATTACGGGAACAACAAAAATAACTTATTGTGGGAGCAAAGGAAGTCAAGGCTTTAATTTTTTTTTATAACATGATGGTCGTAATACAAATCTCAATGATATTTGGACTATGTATGGTGTAACGACCACGCTCGGTCCGGTTCGCGAATTATGGCTTAATTGGGATTTTTCGGGAAATTGGATAATTTTCCCCGGTATTTGCGAAATTTGGAAAAATCTTGAAATTAATACAAATTTGAAGTTTAAAATTTTATAGGGGCCCAAAATATCTTAAATTTCAATTTGGGAATTTTTAGAAATTTTCCAGGAAATTTTTGGAATTTTAAAATTATTTTTCCAATTTTCGGAAAATAAAATACATTATTTTAATTAAAAAAATCCCAAACCGGCTAGCGAACCGGCCGGTCCGACCGTGCATGCCGCCGGTTCGATCGGGTCGGACCGGGTGGCACGAGCCCAGCACGTGCCCCGCGCCCCTCTCTCTTCCTCTCTTTTCCTCTCTCTACGGCATTAGGTCGAACAGTTGATGGACGTCCATCAACTGTTCAACCCATCGCTTCCACCGGCCGTCCAGCCCTGCAGCCACCCACCCCTGACTTGGAGAAGACCGCCGGAGGGGACTGCAGCCGTGGGGGAGGCAGCACGTGGCCGGCAAGGCCGGATTTGCCGGCCACCCTCACCCACCCTAAAGCCGAGTGGGCAAGGGTTTTCGGGGGAGCGTTTCACTGAGTTTCTGGCTTCATCTCCAAGCGTTCTTGGTGTCCTCTCGAAGCTGGTGACTTCCTCTTCCAAACGCCCCCAACCTCCGCCGCCGTCTCGCCGTGTGTCGCCGGGAACAGCCAGTTGCAGGAGGCTTCGCGGCCAGCCTTCCGGAATTTTTCTGGAAAAAGCCGAGACCGCTTGCGAGCAGCCGACTTCACGGAGCCGCCCCGCCGTGCTCCGGCAGCCCCAGGCCGAGCCACCACCGCCGTTCAACACGTCGTGGTGTAGGCTTCCAGATCCGACCAGAACCAAGCTCCGGCGAGACCCCAAGGCGACGTACGGAGGTGGGTTCCGAGCGTCCACGACCAGCCGGAAAACCGCAAGGAAGGGGTCACGATCCGGTTCGTGACCCAGCTGATCCGATCCGTGAACCAGCCACGATCCGGTCCGTGACCCAGCCGATCCAATCCCTGACCCGCGCCCTGATCCATCCGTCCGATCCGTGCACTGATCCGTCCGATCCGTGCACGACCCATGCCTGATCCGTCCGATCCGTGCACCGATCCGAGCCGACCCGTGCACGACCCGTGCCTGATCCGTCCGACCCGTGGACCGACCAGGCCAGCAGAGGAGGAATCGGGCCCCTGACCAGGCCCAACAGCCCGGCCCGGCCAGCAGCCCCACGGGCCCAACTCGTGGGCCCGACCCGTGGAAGCCAGCCCGGCCCACTTTCAGGCCTAGTCAACAGCTCAGGCCCACTCGGCTGGCCCGGAGGAAAGGAAAAGAAGGCCCGGCCCGAAAAAAAAAAACAAAAAAACAAAAAAAAAGGAGAGGAACTTCAGCAGCAAGCTTGTGGGAACACTCTCCAGGTGAGTGGATCCTAACCTCTTACTAGGCGCATCTCCGTCTTAGTAGATTTAGCGGGTAAAATTAGAGCGATTAGAACGGCTAGGGCGATTCGAATTGGTTTAAGCATAAATTGCTAATTGTGTAGACTTGGGTTTCATGCTTGATTAATTATTAGCCTAGTCGAGTAGATGGTTGCTTGTTTGGACCACGACTAGTGGTCGGGCCAACTTGTATTGGTCAAGGGTGTCCCTTCTTGTGAAATTACGAGAACACACTCGTGCTCAGTTCAAACTGGGAGTAGTCCGATCGAATTTCCCGCAATTCTGCGATTGGAATTGGGACTTACTCGAACTGGTGGCTTGGGTGTTTGAATAGTATTTTACACTCCTTTACCGCTTTATATTATAGTTTAATTTATCATTAATGTTTTTTTTCTTTCCGCCTAACTAATTAGTTAAATTTTATAGCTTACTCCTTAATTTCGGTCGTACTTATTTAATTTAGATTGCAATTTATTTACTTTCTCGCTTATTCATGTGGTTGAGTTAGACGTTACCCCGCGACCCAGCTTAGGCACCCCGTTTGGTTGTCAATTAGTGGAGAGTGATATATTCCGATTGTGGGGCCATAGGATGTGAGATTAAAGGTAGGTCTTACCTAGTTCTGCCTGATACCACTCGGAGACTGAGAGGGGATGGGACGTTTCAAGGACCCTAGGACTGGGCTGTTCCTAATCTAGGGTTATGGTTTGCTCACTGAGACCGTGGAATCTCACCCCACCACCCCACTACACCAGGACCTCAGGATGGACACGGACAGCTCCGACTCGGAGGACATGGTGGTGGAGGACCACCTTATGGATTGGCCTTCCGAGGAGGAGGAGGCTCAGGATCAGCAGGTGCCGGACCCTCAGGATCAGGAGGAGGATTGGGACCAGGAGCTGGATCGACTGCTGGAGATGAAAGACCCGGGGTCCGATGAGGACCTGGAGGACATCGGGGGATATTTGCCGCCGGATATTCCCTTTGACCCGGATGAGTTACCAGAGGACGGGGAAGAGTACGAACTAGGAGCGATACCTGAGGCTCCTCAGAGTATGGGAGAGATCATAGACACAGATATCCAGGAAGACGGGCTGATCGTCGAATTCCACCGGGAAACGGGGTGGATCTGGAGCACTAGGAGGGATATTTGGTACCCACACCAGCACGTCAGGGTCTACTCGGGGTTTCAGGAAACCGAACTAGAACTCTTACACGAGAAGTGTGAGGAGCCACAGGGGGGCTACCTGTCAGGTTTTGAAGACCCCGACGGAGGGGACGACTCAGAGGACGGCACGGTAATCAACGAGAAGCCACCGTGCGTGAGGACTTGGCCCAAGCCCCCGACCACTCCCTAGGATAGCATCAGCCCTCCCTACCTTAGACCGCGACTTTTGCGTGTATAGCTGAGCGGTGCTAGTGTACGTAGGTTTTTGTATGACTCCCTTTTTGGATCACTCCCCTCTCCCCGCACTTGTGATGTGTACCCCTTTTTTTTTGTAGAGAACCTTCTGGTAATAGAACTGACGGTGATTATGGATTGCAAATTTGATGTTTATGGGATGGAAGATGTTTCCTTGAAAGTGTTGTATTTATTTGGATCCTGAAGTAATTGCTACGACCCCAAAATCGGGGCGTCACATATGGAGAATAAATCACTTTCGAAAACATATCTCGGTCTTAGATGTAAAGGATCATAGCTGGCCATTTTCCATTATTAGGATGCATTAACTAAGCTACCCGCTATAGAGAGGAAAAAATTCAGGTAATTTTTTATGTACTTTCCACATATTCAACCATTTGAATCGATCACAAACAAATATACCTTAAAAGTGTTCTTTGAAAATTGAACTTAATCCATAAAAATTAATGTGAATAATTAATTTTGATGAAAAGAAGAACATCGTAGTTCCAAAGCACTTTAATTAGTGCAAATTGGCTAAGAAATCTCATGTTTTTAGTATAGTACGTAAACGTCTTGATCAGCATTGTAGACGCATTGTCTGGTGACTGAAGCTGAGCTCTTTTCTAGTTCTCGAGCTCTTTTAATAATAGTCGGCACAACCTTCACGCCTCGGCAGTAGATATTTTTTACCTATAAAAAATTTTATGACATTGCAATTTGAGTAATATTGGCAAACCAATGACCTTTCACCGAAGAGAAGAGGAAATTGTCATGCACCTCCGTTCGCACTGCCCTTTGACATGGTAGACCTAAACAACTTCTTAAGCTTCCCTAAAGATGGATTGGTCATGGAAATAGTTTCGTACTTCCAAGAATGCCTTGCTATGAGAACGAATCCAACCTTGTGTTTCCCCATATTTAGGTCATTGGGAATGGAAGGAACAAAAAGACTGCTAAGGAAGTTGTCCCATCTCATAAAGATTTCCAGGGACCCAAAACCTTCGATAGAGCCAATAAATTTCTTTCTTTATGTAGATGAGGTTGTTTTTTTGTCTTTCTGCTCTTGTTAAAAGAATGTTAGTACCTCCTCAGTGCTTTGTAGTAAATTTTTTCCTTTCACAAGTCAAAACATAAAAGATGGAAACTATCGAAGTAATCTTCAATCTATCTCTATCTTGTGAATGAGCACTCTTTAATTAATTACATCATATTTCCAACAGGCAAAACAGAAGTTCACCGAGCACATAAGAAAGAAAATTTGCCATATCATATATTTATAATGGAGATTGTTAATGGTATCAAGGTGTGAAGCACTTTAACAAGACCAGCAGTGACATTCAAGTCCTTAAACCTGCTGGATTCCTAAAAAATCTTGATCCATCCATTTCTCTCATTTTTTCTTATGTGTCGATGATTCAACAAGGTGCTCAAAATTGCCACCGCACTCGTCACAACTTTAGTTGCTTGGTTAAGCCCCTTAACTTATAATTTAGTTTAGTAAGTGCATTCTTCAATGTGAACGACCAATTTCGTTCACATACATGTAGCCTTCCATCGTGTTTAATCAAATTCTACGACATATTAGAAAGAAAGAGCGCAAAACATATAGCAGGAGCGAAGAGCTTGATAGAGATGAAGGTCCTAGTCTTCCACAGGTAAAAACACGTCAACTCAAGCTTATCATGAGAAGAACTAGACAAAGCTCATAAAACTAGGAAAATGAGATATCTTTCCTCCACAAAGTCTAAGAAAATTAAAATGTCAAGTGGAAAAACTAGAGTCATACCGATAACTCGAACCATATGACATTATATGCAAAATAGGGCAACATAATGCCCCTATCCCATCAGTTTCGCCTTTAACTTATTAAATTGATCTAGCAAAGTCAAGATCAAAATCCGAAAGGAAAGAAACCATGAGTCTATAGTCACAGCAGACTCTAGAATTACAGACAGATTGATTGTACAAAACCCCATGAAACCGATAATTCAAGGCGCAAAACAACTCAGAGTGAGCGAGGATGACTATTTACTACTCTTCAGCCGAGGAGCTCCTGCACATCTTCCAGGGCACAAGGGCACCCCTTCTACTGGTCCGACGAGCTCTGGTCGGGAAGCTCCTCCGCATTCCTTCCTCTACCGCTCGGCACATAGAGCATCGCATCACTTTCCCTGAAATGAAAGCGGAGCCCAGGCAATATGAATCAGAAAAAAGCGCAATAAGCATAAAAGAACAATTCATCGCCAAAAACAAAACGGAGAGGGCTCAACTTGAATAGTACAGATCAATGCGAGGCTTAAACTATAACCCTACTGCTTATGACTATCATAATATGCTAGTTCTAGCCCTGATGAGTATTCGATGAGGCTTATGTGACTGACAGGAATTACTGGGAAGGAAGATGCGTCATCAGGACATCAGAGTCGAAGCTTGTTGAAGTATGTTTTGAGCTAGCATGCCAAGAATAGTGCTTTCGCTATATATTTTGTATATTGACAAATTATATAATATTACATCAAAGAATAATCTCATTTGAGTCTGTCATATTCATTTAATTGTTGATGATCAAGCTAACCATAATGCAAGATGTTATGTGGCTCAGATTAAAGTGTCCGTAACTCTCTCATAATGCATTTTGGAAAATTAGAACAGCATGAACAATCGAGGGAGACTTACATATGCCGGCCCTTTTTCTTAAAAATAAAAAAATAAAACATCCGAGTCTAAGTGAAAAGGAGAGCTAGAGAATGATATTGACTATGGTTGATGTCTTCCCTACCTAGATTAAATTGTAGTTAGTTAATTAGACTAGCCACAATAGCTCGATCATATCAAGTTGCGTAAATTAAATCTTGTATTCGCAATGATTGAAACGTCACACATAAGAGAAACAGTGCAAGCTTTGCAGAAATCAATAGTTTTTCTGTTTGAAGATTTATCTAACAAGGCTCGCTAAACTATGGTTTACAATGACCTTAGGATTGTGACATATTGGCTTAAGATAACCTAGATCTAATTGGCCAGAAATTAGCATCTTTGATTTCCGATCAATTAACCTCTCATGTATACCGATGAAATATAAATAATAGTATCCATGTAGACCATCCACAACATCAAACACTCAGTAAATAATGGATGAAAACATAAGTACCCATGTATTTCACAAAGATCTGTCTTCGTGCTCAAACATGCATGTACTCGCACATGTTTCAGTAGGGCAACAGAAAAAGACTGAACACGTCAAGTTGAAGTATGAACAACTTGCCGAAACTCTCTCTCTCTCTCTCTCTCTCTCTCTCTCTCTCTCTCTCTACAACAACAACATCAATCAAAGAAGCACACATTGAAAACACATAGACACGCAGAGAAAATAAGATGAAATAAAAACATACGAGTCTATATATGCAAATTTACACAAGACAAAATACCTACCTAAATGGAAGGTGTGGTGGTAGTGGAGGTTCACGGTAATGCGCATGAGGCCATCCAAGAATATAGGGTACGGATAGGAATAATTGTTCAGTAATCTCTGAGCAGATTCGAAGGAGATTTGAGCAAATCCTCCAACATTCTCATGGTTCAGAGTGTCGTTTGATGCAGCAGCCATCTTCCTTGGTAGTAATTTCACCTTCACCTCCTTCACAAACACAAAAGATAAGAACATGCACACAACACACAAAACCTTTGCTGGTATTCTGATTAAGAGCAACAGAGGCGAGAATGAAAGAGGGGAACGATATTTAAGTTGAGGGGGATCACAAGGACGGTAATGAGAAAATCAGCAATTGCATACTAGGTATGTGTAATCTGGTTTGGCTCTGATAGCCGTGGATGGAAATGCATTCAATGAAAAAAAAAAAAGTGGAAAACCATATTTAATACAAGTGTTACCTTTTTCCATGTTTTATTGCAGATTTTTAGGGTGAGCTTACAATTCTGAGGATGACGCTAGTGACAAAGGGTGACAAAATTACTCATTTAACCAAAGCATAATATATTGTACTAAATTTTGACCTTCTGATGGGATAAGATTTATCAATTTCAACGGTTTGATTTTAGTTTGATTCGTATGATATTCTCATCTAATAGACCAACAGATGAGATAACACCCACTAGTTTCAATGATTTACATTTAGTTTGACTCATATAACATTCACATCTAACAGTTTCCTTAATTGATTTGAGAATAACGGAGCTCGTTTCCAACACCATGTGCACTTATTGGCTATTAGAAACTAGAACTGTCGAACCAATGAGCCAGAATTTTATTTTATCTTTTAAGCTAGTGATATCTACATTTGAATGGACAGGATCATAGAGCAGAACCACAAGAACAGTTAAGTTTGTTTGTGTTTAACGGTAGGAGCAAAGGAAGTCCTACCTTTTTTTATAACATGATGGCCTCAATACAAATCTCAATGATATTTGAATACTTTGTTAAAATAAATCACTTTCCGAACATATCATGGGCTTAGATGTAAAGGATCATAGCTGGCCATCTTCCGTTATTAGGATGCATTAACTAAGCTACTCGCTTTAGAGAGGAGAAATTGAGGTAATTGTTTTAAGAACTTTCCACATTTTCAACCATTTGAATCAATCACAACAAACAAATATAACTTAAATGCTTTCTTTGATCGTTGAACTTAATCCATAATAATTAATGTGAATAATTAATTTTGATGAAAAGAACATCATAGTTTCGAAGCACTTTCAATCCTCCCAATCACAATCAAGTGTGTAATTTCAGCGGAACGAGGTAAAAAAAAAAGCATAAAGCTTCGTGGTTTTGAAAGTAAAAGCTTGCCCAAAAAAAAAATTTGTTGTGTTTAGTTTGCAAATGATTAATTTAAGGTATTAATTCAAGGTAAGGTTGTGCTTTCCAAATTATTTGTCAAAAATCACTTGTGCATTTTAGTCAACATGAAAGTATCACATGTAAAAAATATATATTGACATCGGTCTATATAAGTAGAGACTAGGTAACTTGACAAATAAAGGAAATAATCTACATCATTTCCTATACTCCTATAAATCGATCTTAATGTATTAAACATAACTGAAGTGAGAAATACAATTATGACATCCATTGTAATGTCTTCCGCAGTTGGTGAACCCTAATGTGACCTTGGTTTGATTTGTAGAGAGCGGAAAAGGAGGGAGTTGAGGGACTTTGTTTGTGGAGCCAATAATGCCCTAAGCTGTTTCATCGGGACAACAATATTAAATTCGACCGTACATCTAGTTCTCTAATATCTATCACGTCCACCGAAAAATCTCTTGACATATGTAAATTTTCCTCATTATCTCGCTAAAATAAAAAGAGGGATCTACTTCTTATTTAGTCACTGCTTTTAGTTTTGTCCTTAAAATGTCCCTAACCATGCACTGTGTATGTCTACAAAAGCATAAATTAGTGCAACATAATTAAGATTAATCATCCACTCATGCCAAACGACTTCCACCACCTTTTTCTTTTCACTTTTCCTTTCACAATTGCACATTCGGATAGTTTGCTTGTGTTGCTAACGTTTTCAAATTTCCAGCCAAAAAAGTATTTTTAAATCAATATAGGAACATGTTTCACATGAATATATATATATGTGTGTATTGAATATTGATTCATGCCTAATTTGCACATGCGCGAGATAGAAACTAGCTATATGACTATGCGCTTTGTGCTTATATATATTGGTGAACATTTTCCTATTTAACCAATCGCATGCTCTAATTTTGCTTCAACAGGTTATGCGTTTTTTGAGGTTGTCGACCCTCCCATTTGAGTTTGTAGAGATAAGAGTCCGAGTCACTTTTCTTTTCTTTTATGAGATTGCACGGATGTGTGGTGCATGATCCATATGACATGATAATTATTTTTAGTTAAAATTTGTGAAAGATAAAACATGAGGAGTTTTGGGTGAATGACTCCTATCGATAGCTTCAACTACCAATTTGTCTTAACTTCTTTAATAATTATGTTTTGAGTTAGTAAGTTCCTCGAGCTTGTTTTAGCAATTTAAGAATGTATTGACACAAATATAGGGAGAACAATGTCTCAAATTCAAGTATATATTTGTGGCTCTAATCTGTATAATGCCCCAAATTTCTCCTTAAAATGCCGCTAACCGCTCACTATAAAATAAGCATAAATTAATGCAACATACTTACCATACACTAATTGCAAACTACTTTCACCACCTTTTTTGTTTTCCATTTCCTATGACACTTTTACATATGTAGTTTGTTTGTGTTAATATTCTTTCGGAAAAATGGCATATATAATCGCGAACTTTATCCTGGTATGTAGTGTCATCCCTTGACTAATGATTTATTTAATATGGTCTCTAAACTATTGATAAAGGTTCAATGTAGTTATTCTAATTGCTGAAACAACAAATCAAAATTTTTATGTTGTCGTGGGCCTTTATATACTGAGTTGAATTTTGATAAAACAAGAAGTCAACATATTACCTTTTTATGCATAAAAAAGGAAAATTTGTACTTGTGAAGTAAATTTGCAATTAACTTTTGTGAGTAATCTGATGCCGTGGACAATTTCGTTTCGAATTATGGAGTTCCTCTTCCTTGCTTAAGCATTTTAAATGTACTTGTCACATAAGTTTTTAATGATTTTGTGACTTGAATTAATTTATATGACCCTAGGGTTGATTTTTTTTTTCAAAAATCAGTGTTGGTTAAATAGACTAATTGATCAACTTCTTCCTAACTTATCACCCAAGTAGCAAAATTTGCATTTAAAACTGGCAACTGATTATCAGGTCTGTAGATATCTCATGTTGTCATCGCTTGACTCTACTACAATTGTCCTGGCTACCATTTTGGCGTAAAGGATTTATTCAAGAAATACTATATACTGAAAGAAGCCTTTTAGCAAAAACACCGTACCAATTCCATTCATATGAAATGTTAATACACGAGAAATTATAACAGTTCATATTGGACATCGACTAAGAGATCTCATGCGGCTCGGGTCGCTTACATGATGGACCACAAGCCAAATCGTAATTAAACATACGGAATTCATCAATTCGGTGCAACCCAAAAGAAAAAAAAAAGACATGTTTAAAGTTCAATAAACAAAAACTCGACATTAAAAGCTTATACAAAGGAATTACAATATCATAGTGAAAAACTCGACACAAAGATATGCTTAGTAAAATCGAAGCAATCCAATTTATTAGGTACCTCCTCTAGTTGAAGTGTCAAATTGGCCGCTGCACCGAACGCCACTCTGAACCACCATCAGTCATAAGACTTCTTGCTTTTACCAAAACTATGGTATCTCATACTACGAAAATATTAGGTAGACTTTTCTACACATTCCCATCAATCGCAGATGGCGTGGGTTGTTAATTATTTGCTATAAATAAAGCAATAGCTCAAAAAAAAATTATTACTTGACCTTATGTTTACCGTCACTAAAATCGTTATCAATTTTTATGATAAAAGCCCAAAATTGCTAAAGTGTGATTTTAGAAAAAGATCTTCCGATGACAAAACATTGGCTTAAGATATAACAGTCACATAAAGAAGCACACTATAAAGACACACAAACACACAGAAAAAAGAAGCAAAATGAAAAAAAAATAAGAATCTGCATACATGTGAATTTACGAAAGTCTAAACACCTATCCAAGCAAAGCATCACAGTGGCGCGCCTGTCTGGGCCCTCCAAGCGGATGGTGCACTGACTCTGGTGGTTCAGAGCGGCAAGCGGTGCAGTGGCCATTTTCTTCAGAAGCAGCTTCTTCTTCAGAAACACAAGAGTGGACACGCACACAGAACTTCACAGCCTTTGCTAGGGTTCTGATTGAGAGCAATATATGTGAAAATGGAAGAATGGAACGATATATGTACTTGGGGGGGGGGGGGGGGGGGTGTCATAGCGATGGTAAGGAGAGAGTCAGGAAATTCCATACAAGGCATGCGTTATTTGAGCTGGCACATTGAAGCCTTGGGTGAAGTGCATTGATTACAAAGGAAAAAAAAAATCAAATCTGATATGGATTGTGGATTTCTTTACTATTTAGGTTGCAGATTTTAAGGGCTGTGAATTTATACAAGGCATGAGTCATTTGTGCTGGCAAATTGAAACCTTGGGTACAAAGGAAGAGAAATCAAATCCGACATGGATTGTGGATTTCTTTACTATTTAGGTTGTGAATTTCATACAAGGCATGCATAATTTGGGTTGGCACGTTGAAGTCATGGGTGGAAGTGCATTCATTGCAAAGGAAGAGATGGACCAAATCTAATCTGGGTTGTGGATTTCTTCACTATTTAGGTTGCAAATTTCAAGAGGTGGGCCCACATCTCTGGTGACATCGTGAAATCAATGGAGAATTTACTCATTTAACTTATCGCTTACATGTTAAATAAAATTTCAACCATCCAATTGGATAAGACCCAACCATCTAAATGATTTGAATTTGTTTTGATTAATGTACCACACTAATCTAACTATTTCTCACACTAACCTAAAGATTAACAAGGCTCGTTTCTCATGCAATCTACCATTTTTTTTTGCCAATTACACTAGCAATTGAATGGAAAGAATCATAGAGACAACAACAAGAACGGTAAATTAAAATTTTGTTTTATTGTGGGAACAATGGAAGTCTTTCATTTTTATTATTATAAGTTGGCTTCATCTAATAAAATGATTCTAAATGACATTTGGTTATTTGGAGACTGATTCTCTTTCCAAACATACCATGGGCTGAATGTGAAGGAACATAGCTGGCCATTTTCCATTATTAGGGTGCATTAACTAAACAGATTACATGGTAGAATAGAGGATGCTAATTGTGTCTTCTGCAACGTTACACCTAATTCCATAAACCACTTATATTTTGGATGTCAAGTTACATCTCAACTTGCATTGTTTTTGGTTGGGAGATGTAATTTACCTTGGAGGAATAGTTCATGGCTTGATACACTTGAATGGGCAACCAAATTTATTGCTAGAAATTCCTTCCACCAATGCATAGCTAGATTTGCTTTGGGTTCCTTGTGTCACATTATTTGGAAGATGTGGAATAATATTTTATTTCCCAATTGTGATATTTTTGTCCCTGTCATGATGACAAATCTGACTAAGATGGTCAAAAATAAGACCATGACTTTCCAACACATTGTGGATTCTCCTCGGAATAGATAGATTCAACGTCACTATGGAATAGATTCTTCTATTTTCTCATGATATGTTTTGCTCTTCTGTTGGCCACTGCATAGGCCCTTTCATTTAAGTTGGCTATTGTTTAGGCATTTTCGCTTGGTTCAGATTGGAACCTTGGTACCCTTACACTCACATCTGTTCTTTGCAGAGTTGAGTGCAAGTTTTGTGGTACCGGGCCATTATGCCTTGTACATTTGGCTTGCTTGAAGATCAATACAATTACTTACTTTACCAAAAAAAAAAAAGTTACTCAGCTTTAGAGAGTGAAACTTGAGTTGGAGGTTTGTATGTGCTTTCTGCATTATCAACCATTTATATCAATCATGCCAATTCGACCAAAACAATCAATCATGACAATTCGGCCAAAAGAATCAATCATGACAGAAAAAAAAAATGCCATTATTGTAACGGCCACATTTTTGGACCGTATTCGCGATTATGGCCTTGGGGAATTTTCTGGGAAATTTTATAATTTCCTTTTTGGTTCGCGAAAATTGGTGAAAGGCTTTTGGACTATTGAAATTGGTTATAAAAAATTTATTTGGGCCCAAAATGTCATAATCTTGGTGTTGGGAAATTTTAGTGAATTTTAGAAACTTTTCTCGAATTTTTAGGATTTACTAAAGCAATTTTTCAATCTTCCGAAATTAAAATAACATTATTTTATTAATTTCCCAACCCGGCCAGCGAACCAGCCAGTCCTACGGGGTCGGACCGGACTACACGCGCCGTGCACGCCCACGACTCTCCTTTCTGTCCTTCTCTCTCTTCTCTCCGCGGGTGGTCGGCACTGTTCAACTGCAGCAACCATCGCCTCGCCGCTGCCACCACCCACCGCCTAACCTCAAGGGATGGCCGGAGTGGTCTGCAGCAAGTAGAAGGCCGCCGCGTGGCGTCGGCGAGCTGATTTTCAACTTGCCCCCAACCACTCCCCCTGCAGTTATACCGAGCTTCCTCCTCACTTTTGACGCACATTATTCCCAGCTTAGACCACCTCTATTCTTACCGTTGGTGCCGTTGGGAAGCCCGCAACGCCGTCTTCAAAATGCCGCCACCTTCGGTTTGGCCGGAGACGTCGCCAGCAGCCTCCGAAAGAAGGCTCCGCAGCTCGATTTTTCTAGGTTTTCTAGAAAAACCCGCGACCTTTAAACGGTGACATCTCTCAACCCCAAGCACTTGAGCTCAAACCAACCCCACCAATCGACTCCTAAGGGTCTCTAAACCTTGATTTTCACTCTTGTTGGGTTCGATTTGGTCTAGGTTCGCAAGAGATCGACTGGGTTTGAGGCAAGCTCAAAACCTAGCTCACCGGAGCCCCAACCCATGGTCGACGTTGTTCCAACAGCCACCGTCGCTCGTCGTGGGTACCGTTCGACTCGCAACCACCTCGTGGGTGAGTCTAGTTGCTTCTTTCTACTCGATTAGGTCCGGATTCCTCGGATTTCGGCTCGAGAGCCCTAACTCCTTTCCTAGGAAACCTAGGTTGAGCCGCCGACTTCACGGCCGGAGTTCTCGCAACTCCAACCACCTCAGCCCACGCCGCCGTCGAGCCAGATTACGATCCCGACTGGCCTCGAGCTTCAGTTTGGCCGGAGGACGGAGGACGGCAGCAAGACCCGATGACCCTCAACGACCCAACTCGCAACCCATTGAAACGGGTCTGCACGTGTCTCGCTGGGGAAGACATCCGTCGCTGTCGCAGGAGTTGTCATCGAAGGCCCAGCTCAGTCAATTAAACAGCCCGGCCTAGCAGGCCCGTCTTAACAACCCGACCCGGTAACCGGGCCGGCCCAGCCCAAGCGGGCCGAAAGAAAAAAAAAAGAGAAGAAAAAGGAAAATAGGGAAAGAAAAAAGGAGAAAAAAAAATTCCCTCAGTCTCCAACAACCACTTGGGCTAGCAAGGTTAAGGCAGAAAACTCACAAGTGAGTGGGCTCTAACCATTTATTAGGCGCATTCATTACTTTAGTAGATATTGCTAGAATTGTTAGAATTCGTAGAATTTTAGTATTAGCTAGGACTCGATTGAATGATTGGATAGTCGAATAGAATGGTTAGATTGGCTGACTTGAGCTAATTCATGACGGGACCTCATTCGACGCGAGAAGTGTCTTAGGGCAAATAATTGGTGTGATGGAAGTGCCAAGGGCATGGGAATTTGAGAAAGTTCAACAATTCAAGTTGGTGCGGTATCGGATTGAGTTTGAGTGAGGAGGCTCATTGTGGATGGCCACGTACCTCATGATGGTTATTTCGATTTAATTACTCCTTTCAATATTTATTTTCGCAATTTATTTAATAAATTCGTAAATTTACTTATTTGTTTGCAATTTAATTATTAATTATATTGCTTACATTACTAGCCATGAAATTTATTTATTACAGCTGTAAATCGATTATTAGTCTTGCGATTTATTTGTTAGCAAAATAAATTCTTTAGTATTCGTTATATTATTTATCGCTTAATCACACTATTTAGTTAGTTAGTTCGTTGTGGGGCAATCTTGAATGACAAATAAGGTCTATTGAATTTTACTATTCGTTTAAGTCCCTTATTTGCTTTTCTAGCACCTGTTGATTATTCTTAGTATCAGCGAGCCGGGGAGCCCTATTGGGTAGTTTAGTCAGGAGTCGGTAGCACGACAATGCCGAGACTTGGATTTGAGTGAGGTGACAAGGGTCATTCCCTAGCTAAGATTAGCTAGTCTTTCCAACTAGAGACCGAGAGTTGGGAGGGACGTTATAGGGACCCTAGGGTAGGGGTGTTCCTAATCTAGGGTTAAGGTTTATTCACTGAGATATCCAGTATCTCACTCCACCATCCCAAGATCCAACGATGGACCCGGAGGAGGAACACTCAAACTTGGAGGACCCCTTAAAGGAGGAGGACCACCAGGAGGAGGAACTTTTGGAGGAGGAACCTCTCGAGGAGGAGGACTGGGATCAGCTGAAGCTGGAACCTTCAGAGGAGGAGGATCTAGAGCAGCTGGAGGAGGACTCAGAGGAGGACTCGAAGACGGAGGCTCTCTTTAGCTCGGACGAGAAAGCGGAAGACTTGGAGGATGTAGGGATGATCCCTGAGCATCCTGTTAATAGAGGGTGCATGATAAATAGGGAGATTTGGAAGAGCGGACTGATCGTTGAGACCCAAGAGTAGACGGAGTGGTTATGGAACATCCCAAAACAAACTTGGATTCTTCACTAGCATTCAGTGGAGTACACCGGCACCCCGAGAGGCGAGATGAGCTATAATTCGAAGCAATATGGGGTGCCTTGGGGAGGATACGAGTCTGGATACGAAAACCCCGACGGAGCAGACGACTCGGAGGACGGGACCGTTCTTAATCCACCACCCCGTTTTAACCTACGTGAATACCTTGATCAGCTGCTTACACCATAGGATAGTACACCCTTCTATTCTCCCCCACTACTTTTGTCTGTATAGTCTGCGGGAAGCGAAACCCTAGACATTTTGGATTCTTCCAGGTTGGATTTTGTAACCAAGGATCTTGTAGACATGGCTTGAATTTGATGTTTAATGATGGTGTTTTATGAAATCAATTATGGTCCCTCACCTATTAGTATTTCTGCTTTGGTTTATCTAATGACGGAGATATGAAAGTTATGTCGGAAGTTTGAATTGAATTAGATCCTAAAAGTAATGATCAAAGATAGTCACGAGTCCGAAAATCGGGGCGTGACAGCTTGGTATCAGAGCAAGGTTATAACCTAGGAAAGGTTAACATATTGGAGTGATAAGGAGTAGTTGGGCTAGTAGGAACTACTAGACAGAACCCTAAAGATTGAAGAAGGTTTTAACTCAGGAAGGACCAAGTTATGGAGAGATTAGGCTGAGTATGATCGCAAGGACAGAAAAGCAAGACCGAGATTAGCTCAAGAGCCCCACTTGATCCTTAGGATTGATGTCACCTGTTTAGCCGCGTTGGCACGGTATGGGACGTATTAAGCAAGATCAAGCATTTGACTAAAGACCTTAGGACCGAGTCTATGTATAACCGCGCCGGCACGGTATAGGACGTGTACAGCAAGGCTGAACATGAGACGAGTGACTTGATAGTCTAGTTTAGCTGAGTTGGCACGGTCTAGAACGTGTGCAGCGAAGCCGAACTTTGACTTTGTGGATTAGCGAGGCAAGTAGCCAGCACGTCATAGAGTGACAAGGTTGCGCCTCAGTTGGCAAGTGGCCGGGTTGTCACATGAACTATGACTGTAACCTTTCTAAGAGTGCTGAGTTAGGCCATGTCCTTGCCAGACTGGCAAAAGTGCGTGGTACCGGGAAGGGTAGCCACTAGTGCACTGTAGTCGATGACCTAACGAGGTATTGACTATGGACCCGTGGGGTCGAGCGTTGCATGTTCTAATTGGGTGTTAGGTTGCGCTTCCTCGTTGGAATACCATATGTGACAAATTCCTCGTTGAGCACAACACCCTAATAGTAGTATAATTAGATACAGTGTTTGCCCTTCATTGAGGGTGTATATTTGTTTCAAAACGACACCACCGTTGTGTATCGTGCATTACTATGAACACTTGTTGAAATCCTTAAGGAGTGACGAGAGCATTGTAATGCTGGTTACAAGGAGACTATGGAATGGCTAGACTCGGGAGATCTCAATGGAGGAGGGCGACGATTGGTCGCTTTGGGGTTGAAGAAGCCGACACCTAGGGAGATCCATGTGTCGAGGGACTCGCAAGGTCTCTCGAAGAGCTACGAGACGAGGTTCGGTAGCAAGCTAGGAACCAAGAGGCCGTTATAGCAGCAGCAATGAATGCCGCCATAGCTGCAATGAGGAACGAAAATGCTGTTGTGGCTCAAGGACCCGTCGAGGGAGGCGGGGAAGACGAAGTTGAGATCCCAGCTCCTGCCCCCGCCACTGGTGGCGCAAACAGGGAAAGGAAGAAGCAAAGACAAGTCGGTCAGTTTTTGAAACTGAAACCCCCAGCATTCTCAGGGATGGGAGACCCTGAAACAACTACGGAATGGCTGTTGGAGTTAGAGAATATCTTCGAGGTGATGGAATGTACCGACGAGGACCGGGTAACTCTAGCGAAGAACCAATTGCAAGGTAACGCGAATCATTGGTGTAAGGCCACCAAAGGCATCATTTTCCCTAAAGGTGTAGTACCAACTTGGGATACGTTTGTGAAGGCATTCAATGAATAGTACTTCTCAGAGTCTGCTAAGGATGCAAAGTTGGCAGAATTTCAGAGACTTCACCAGAACAATCTGTCTGTAATTGAGTATGAGGCGAAGTATGCTGCCCTGGCGAAATATGGGAAGAAACTAGTTAAAGACCCTATAGACAGGGCAAAAAGGTTTCGTAAAGGGTTGAAACCCGAAAGCAGGACACAGCTGGCGCCCTTCAACGTACAAGATTATAAGGAGATATACACCAAAACTTTGATGGTGGAGAAGGACATCAATGAGAGAGTAATCGCATCTGGATCGCGGTTCTTCGCCAACAGGAGCAACAATTTCCGACAAGGGAAGAAGTGTCAGGATCTAAGAAGCCATTTTCAGCCAACCGGAGTGGCGGGATTAAGAAACCACCGTTCCGTCAGGAGGTTTAGTGTCATTAGTGTGGGAAATCCCACAAAGCAGATCCTTACCCCACAAGGACTAAAGGATGCTTTGGTTGTGGCCAGCTGGGCCACATGGTTCGAGATTGCCCTCAACGCGCGTTCAGGGCACAACCGCAGCAGCAAGTAGGGCAAATAGCGGGAATGGCACCTCCCCTCTTATCGGATCAACCCTAGCTCAAGAAAGGGTCTATGCAGTAACTCGAAACGAGGCTCAGAGTTCTAGAGGAGTTATTACAAGTACCGTCTCCCTACACCGATGTCCTACTTATGCTTTATTTGATACGGGAACTACCCACTCGTTTGTTGCTGAGCGTTTTGTGGAGTTGATAGGGTTAACTGTTGCGCCCTTAGCAGTAATTCTTAACGTCTCAACCCCCTTGCATGTTAACATGTTATCCATTAACGGGTGTAAGGGGTGCGAGGTAGTGATTAGCGGGGAGAAAGGGTTGATTGACCTGGCCGTGTTAGACATATATGACTATGATGTGATAATTGGAATGGATTAGTTGACAAAGCAAAAGGCTATGGTAGACTGCTCTAGGAAAGTGATAAGGTTTTGTCCATTGGAGGGCTCGAGTTATGAGTTCGCCGGGAGTCACGGGAGACCCTCAACCTTGGTTGTTTCCTCCCTAGAAGCAACGCGTTTGTTAGAATATGGTTGCCAGGGCTACTTAGCGAGCATTGTGGATACTTTGGTCGAAGGACCGGAGTTAGGAGAGATCGCGGTAGTGCAAGAATTTCCTAACGTGTTTCCAGAGGAATTGCCAGGATTATCTCCTAAGAGGGAAGTTGAGTTCGCAATTGAAGTACCCCCTGGGATGGAACCAATTTCAAAAGCACCCTATCGAATGTCGATCTCCGAATTGAAGGAATTGAAGGTGCAAATGCAAGAGTTGCTCGACAAAGGGTTTATCCGCCCTAGTGCGTCACCATGGGGTGCGCCGGTACTCTTCGTGAAGAAAAAGGATTGGTCCTTAAGGTTGTGTATTGATTACAGGCAGCTGAATAAGGTGACAGTTAAAAACAAATATCCGCTACCCAGAATTGATGATCTATTCGATCAGTTGCAAGGAGTGAAAGTTTTCTCAAAGATCGACCTGAGCAATGGATATCACCAACTAAAGATTAAGAAGGAGGACATCCCTAAGAGTGCTTTCCGAACTCGGTATGGTCACTATGAGTTCACGGTGATGCCATTCGGGTTGACAAACGCCCCGGCAGCATTCATGGACTTAATGAACAGGGTTTTTAGTGAGTACTTGGACAGATTCGTCATTGTGTTTATTGACGATATCTTAGTCTACTCGAAGAGTCGTGTGGAGCACAAGCAGCACCTAAGAATAGTACTAGTAGTACTATGAGGACACGCACTTTACGCAAAGTTTAGTAAGTGCGAGTTTTGGTTAGACCGCGTAGCATTTCTGAGTCATGTAATTTCGGGAGAGGGGATTTCTATGGACCCCACTAAGATTGAAGCGGTAATGGATTGGCCAAGACCCACGACGGTAATGGAGGTTCGTAGTTTTCTGGGTTTGGCTGGTTACTATCAACGCTTTGTGGAGAAGTTTTCAAGTATTTCGCTGCACTTGACGAGCTTATTGAAAAAGGAGACGAGGTTTGAGTGGACTCACAAGTGCGAGAAATTGACTACCGCCCCAGTTCTGACCATCCCATTAGGACCGGGTGGTTATGAAGTCTATAGCGATGCATCCTATCAAGGGCTAGCATGTGTGCTGATGCAGCATGGACGAGTAGTAGCCTATGCGTCAAGGCAGTTGAAGCCGCATGAACAGAACTATCCGACGCATGATTTGGAGTTAGCAGCGGTAATTTTTGCACTTAAGATTTGGAGGCACTATTTTTCTGGGGAAAAGTTTTCAATCTATACGGATCACCAGAGTCTCAAGTATTTGTTTTCTCAAAAGGAGCTGAACATGAGACAACGGAGGTGGATATAGTTGTTAAAGGACTACGATTGTGAAATCCTTTATCATCCGGGAAAAGCGAATCGAGTGGTTAATGCTCTCAGCCGCAAGTCCTCTCTAGCTTCTTTAATGGTCAAGGAGTGGCAGCTATTGGATAAGATTAGGAACTCGGAGTTTAAGTTTGAAGTTGGTCACCTCACGTGTTTAGTAGCCACTCTAAGGATTGAACTTCATATCCAAACAAAGGTTAAGGAGTTGCAAACCACAAACCCTTTCCTTCAGGAAATCCTCCTATTGGAGGATAAGCAGAGGAAGCCTAATTTCCAGATTTCGGATGATGAAGTTCTGAGTTTTCAATGAAGACTCTATGTACCCAACAATCAAGCGCTCAAGGATGAAATTTTGTCAGAGGTGCAACGAAGCAACTATAGTGTCCATCCGAGGAGTACAAAGATGTATCAGAATCTAAGCCCGCATTACTGGTGGAATATGAAGGCTGACGTAGCAAAATTCATAGCCAAATGCTTGACGTGTCAACAAGTTAAGGCGCAGTACTGCAAGCCGGGAGGTCTCTTGAACCCGTTAGAAATTCCGGAGTGGAAGTGGGAGCACATCACGGTAGATTTCATGACAGGACTGCCGAAGAGTCAGCGAGGTCATGATACGATTTGGGTTATAATGGACAGACTGACCAAGTCGGCCCATTTTCTAGTGGTATGCAAAAACTTCCCCTTAGATCGTTTAGCGAATTGTATGTTGCCCAAATAGTCCGACTCCACGGAATGCCTGTGACTATCACCTCTGACCATAATCCTAGATTTACTACTTCATTCTAGAAGAGTCTGCAAGGTGCACTAGGTACCAGACTGCTGTACAGTACAGCTTTTCACTCGCAAACGGATGGACAGTCTGAGCGGACTATCCAAACCCTCGAAGACATGCTACGAGCATTCCGACTCCACGAAATACCTGTGACTATCACCTTTGACCATAATCCTAGATTTACTACTTCGTTCTGGAAGAGTTTGCAAGGTGCACTAGGGACCAGACTGCAGTACAGTACAGCTTTTCACTCGCAAACGGATGGACAGTCTGAGCGGACTATCCAAACCCTCGAAGACATGCTACGAGCATGTTTTTTGGACTTTAAGGGAAGTTCGGAGGATCGACTGCATCTAGTCGACTTTGCTTACAACAATAACTTCCAACAGAGTATAGGAATGGCCCTTTTTGAAGCACTGTATGGATGGGCTTGTAGAACTCATGTGTGTTGGAATGAAGTGGGAGAACGAAAGGTCTTAGGGCCCGAGTTAGTGCAGCAGTCACAGGATGCAATTAAAATAATTAAGCAGAGCCTGAGGATAGCTCGAAGTCGACAAAATAGTTACGTGGACTGAAGACATAAGCCATTGGAGTTTCAAGAGGGAGACCACGTCTTCCTAAAGGTGTCACCCAAGAGAGAGACGTCTCGTTTCGACAAAAAAGGAAAATTGAACCCTAAGTACGTGGGACCCTTCGAGATTTTGGAAAAGATAGGAGCAGTAGCTTATCGCCTAGCCTTACCGCCGAATATGGAACAGATCCACAATGTCTTTCATGTGTCGATGTTGAGAAAACACGAGCCAAATCCTTCCCGTGTACTAAGCTATGAGGATATTGAACTCGATAATCAAGTTTTTTACGCGGAGAAGCCAGTTAGAATTGATGATCGAAGGGAGCAAACACTCAGGAACAAGGTCGTTCATCTGGTCAAAGTTGTCTGGCAACACCATGATGCCGAAAGTGCCACCTGGGAAAGCGAAGAGACCATGAGACACCAGTATCCCCACCTGTTTGAGGGTTTAGGTGTAGCAAATTTCAGGGGGGAAATTTATTAAGGGGGTAGAATTGTAACGGCCACATTTTTGGACCGTGTTCGCGATTATGGCCTCGGGTAATTTTCTAGAAAATTTTATAATTTCCTTTTTTATTCGCGAAAATTTGTGAAAGGCTTTTGGACTATTGAAATTGGTTATAAAATTTTTATTTGGGCCCAAAATGTCATAATCTTGGAGTTGGGAAATTTTAGTGAATTTTAAAAAAATTTCCCGAATTTTTACGATTTACTAAAGCAATTTTTCAATTTTCGGAAACTAAAATAATATTATTTTATTAATTTCCCAAACCGGCCAGCAAACAAGCTTGTCCAACTGCGCGAACTGATCCGACTGAGTCGGACAGGACTGCATGCGTTGTGCACGTGCGCGGCTCTCCTCTCTTTCCTTCTCTCTCTTCTCTCGGCGGCATTCTGCCGAGCAGGTGGCCGGCACTATTCAACTGCAGCAACCGTCACCTCAACAGCCGCCTCGCCGCTACCACCACCCACCGCCTGACCTGAAGGATGGCCAGAGTGGTCTGCAGCCAGTGGGAGGCCGCTGCGTGGCGTCGGCGGGCTGATTTTTAGCTCGGCCCCAACCACTCCCCCTGCAATTATACCGAGCTCTCTCCCTACTTTCGATGCACATTACTCCCAGCTCAGACCACCTCTCTTCTCTCCATTGGTGCCGTTGGGAAGCCTACAACCAGTCTTCAAAACGCCACCCACTACCACCTTCGGTTTGGCCGGAGACGTCGCCGGCAACCCCCGAAAGAAGGCTCCGCAACTCGATTTTTCTAGGTTTTCCAGAAAAATCCGTGACCTTCAAACGGTGAGATCTCTCAACCTCGAGCACTTGAGCTCAAACCAACCCCACCAATTGATTCCTAAGGGTCTCTAAACCTCAATTTTGACTCTAGTTGGGTTCAATTTGGTCTAGGTTCGTGAGAGATCAGCTGGGTTTGAGGCGCGAGCTCAAACCCTAGCTCACCGAAGCCCCAACTAGTCGCTGATGCCATTCCAGCCGCCGTCGTCGCTCGCCGTGGGTACCGTTCAACTCGCAACTACCTAGTGGGTGAGTCTAGCTACTTCTTTCCCCTTGATTAGATCTAGATTTCTCGGATTTCGGCTCGAGAGCCCTAACCCCCTTTCCTCGGAAACTTAGGTTGAGCCGCTGACTTCGCGGCCGGAGTTCTCGCAACTCCGACCACCTCAGCCCTCGCCGCCGCCGCCGATCGACTCACCATCAAGTCAATTTCCGATCTCGACCGGTCTCGAGCTTCGATTTGGCCGGAGGACGAAGAACGGCGGCAAGACCCGACGACCCTCGACGACCCGACTCGCGACCCGTTGAAACTAGTCTGCGCGTGTCTAGCCGGAGAAGACAGTCGTCGCTGTCGCCTTAGTAGGAGCTGTCGCCTGAGGCCCAGCCTAGTGGGCTAGACAGCTCATTCCAGTAGACCCGGCCCGACAACCCGACCCAATAGCCGGCCCGGCCCAGCCCAAGCGAGCCGAGAGAAAAAAAAGGATAAGAAAAAGGGAAAAGGGAAAGAAAATAGGAGAAAAAGAAAAAGGAAAAGAAAATAGGAGAAAAAAAATTTCTCTCAGTCTCAAGCAACCACTTAAACCAGCAAGGTTGAGGCAAGAAACTCACAAGTGAGTCGGCCCTAACCCTTTATTGGGCGCATTCACTACTTTAGTAGATATTGCTAAAATTATTAGAATTCGTAGAATTTTAGATTAGCTAGGACTCGATTGAATGATTGGATAGTTGGATAGAATGGTTAGATTGGCTGACTTGAGCTAATTCGTGACGAGACCTCATTCGATGCGAGAGGTGCCTTAGGGCCAATAATTGGTGTGATGGAAGTGCCAAGGGCACGGGAATTTGGGAAAGTTGAACAATTCAACTTGGTGCGGTATCGGATTGAGTTTGAGTGAGGGGGCTCGTCGTGGACGGCCATGTACCTCATGATGATTATTTCGATGTAATTATTCCTTTCAATATTTATTTTCGTAATTTATTTAATAAATTCGTAAATTTATTTATTTGTTTGCAATTTAATTATTAATTATATTGCTTCAATTACTAGCCATGCAATTTACTTATTATAGTTGTAAATCGTCTATTAGTCCTACGATTTATTTATTAGTAAAATAAATTCATTAGTATTTGTTATATTATTTATCGCTTAATCGCACTAATTAGTTAGTTAGTTTGTTAAGGGGCAATCTTGAATGAGAATAGGGTCTATTGAATTTTACTATTCGTTTAAGTCCCTTATTTGCTTCTCTAGCACCTGTTGATTATTCTTAGTATCCGCGAGCTGGGGAACCCTATTGGGTAGTTTAGTCAGGAGTCGGTAGCACGATAGTGCCAAGACTTCGATTTGAGTGAGATGACAAAGGTCGTTCCCTAACTAAGATTAGGTAGTCTTTCCAACTAGAGACCGAGAGTTGGGAGGGACGTTATAGGGACCCTAGGGTAGGTGTGTTCCTAATCTAGGATTATGGTTTATTCACTGAGATACCCAGTATCTCACTCCACCACCCCAGGACCCAACTATGGACCCGGAAGAGGAACACTCAGACTTGGAGGACCCCTTGGAGGAGGACGACCCCTAGGAGGATGAGCTTTTGGAGGAGGAACCTCTTAAGGAGAAGGATTGGGATCAGTTGGAGCTGGAACCTCTGGAGGAGGAGGATCTGGAGCAGCTGGAGGAGGACTCAGAGCCGGAGGCTCCCTTTAGCTCGGACGAGGAAGCAAAAGACCTGGAGAATGTAGAGATGATCCTTGAGCATCCTATTGATAGAGGGTGCATGATAAATAGGGAGATTTGGAAGAGCAGACTGATCGTTGAGACCCATGAGCAGACGGAGTGGATATGGAACATCCCGAAGCAAACCTGGATTCCTCACCAGCATACAGTGGAGTACACCAGCATCCCTAAAGGCGAGATGAGCTATAATTCGGGGCAGTGTGGAGTGCCTTGGGGAGGGTGCGAGTTTGGATACGAAGACCCCGACGGAGCAGACGACTCGGAGGACGGGACCGTTCTTAATCTGACACCCCGTTTTAACCTACGTGAATATCTAGATCAGCTCCTTACACCATAGGATAGTACACCCTTCTATTCTCCACCGCTAATTTTGTATGCATAGTCTGCGGGAAGCGAAACCCTAGACATTTTGGATTCTTCCAGGTTGGAGTTTTGTAACCAGGGATCTTGTAGACATGGCTTGAAGTTTATGTTTAATGATGGTGTTTTATGAACTCAATTCTCGTCCTTCACCTATTAGTATTTGTGCTTCGGTTTATCTAATGGCGGAGATATGAAAGTTATGTCGGAAGTTTGAATTGAATTGGATCCTGAAAGTAATGATCGGAGATAGTCACAAGTTCGAAAATCGGGGCGTGACAATTATTCTATTCTTTAAATGTTGAACGTAGTCCAGAACAATTAATGTAGAGTTACTTTGGATGGAAGAAAACATCGCACTTTCCAGATACCTATAATTTGAAGAAAAAAATTAGTGTAGTTTACAATCGATCAATTCAAGGTTAGGCAATGCTTTTCGAGTGATTAGTCCAAAGACTATCCGGGCTTCTTAGTGTACCCAAGAAGTATCACGTGAAAAGACTTAAACAAATAAGTAATGATTTATATTTGGACATTGATGTATAAAAGTATAGAATGCTTAACGTGGCAAATTACAAATGGATCACATTGAATACGAATATATATATATATATATATAATTCAATATATGTTTAAATGGAAAGTTATTGAAGAGATAACTTCAATAATGGTATCCGATGAATATTTTTCATAATTGATAATCCCAAATGTTACCTAGGGTCAATTTGATATTGAGCCAACAATAACCTAAGACATTCCACAGGGATTTATAACATCTTAAATTTGACTATATATCAGATTCTCTAATCTCTATCTCATCCCAAAAAATAACTTGTTATGGTAAATTTTCGTTAATAATGGATTTCTTACTTCTTAATTTATTGCTCTTGATTTTCTCCTTAAGGTGTCCCAACCGTTCACTATCAGATAAGCATGAATTAATGCAATATAATTAAGTATTATCATCCACTAATTCCAAACTACTTTCACCGCCTTCTTGTTTTTGGATCTATAATCAAATTATGTCGAATTTGGTTTTCGGTCCGCCACGTCCCCACCACTAGAGAGGCCACCACCAATGGAAACGGTAGTGGGGTGATCTGCCAACGTCAAATTTAGATCATTTGTTTTCTTGGATGTTCTTTATTGAATTCTTAGATGCCAAACAATATTTCGGTATTTCGATTATTTCCTTCTTCTTCTTTTTTGGATTTATTAGATCTTTTAGATGCTGTAAGAAGAAGAAAATCTTAGTCTTTCCTTGTTTGGGTTTCCCAAATAACTTGCTTCATCAACTTTTTATATTGCATTTACGTTTTTCCTGCACTACATAATAGGACTAGATTAACTTTTTTGGTTGCGTTTAACATATTGACTATCGAATATATATATAAAAAAATGTACATTCATTAGGCCATTATAAGTTCATTTTATGCATACCTCACCGGGTCCTATCATGAGACTTTCTAGTAAGGCCTCTATGATTTGCCAGAAACAGCTTGAAATATTCCTCCTTTTTTTTCTTTTTTCTCGTATTTTAATTATTTAATTTGTAGTGGACGTTTAAATATTGTTGCTTGAGTACTTATGCATGATAACATAGATTTATATAATTTTATGAATAAAAAAATTCAAAAAAAATCATATGGAATATGTTTTATTAAAAGGAAAAAGGTACCAGTAATGAGTGTTAGGCAAAACTACCATATCCAAGTCCTCAAACCCAAATTATCTTGTTCGTAAAATGGGCTCCCCGACTTTACTTGGCCCACAACTCGCCTAAAATAGCGTAGTGACGACTGTTTAAAAATTTAATTAATAATAAATGAGATAAAATAATTTAGTGGTGACTGTTTAAAAATTCAATGAATAACAAATGAGATAAGTTGCAAGTCAATAATAGTGCTTAAAAAAGCCAATATGAAGCGTAAACTCACCAAGCAAGAGGGTTTATATGCCCGCATAGCAATTCTAGCCCACAACTAGAGCTAAGCACCTAAGGTCACTCACTGACTAGGTAAGCCAATCTATGGAGTCGCCCCATTCATCAAAGGCAATAATTTATGGAGAAATTTTGCTAAGAATAGGAGTCTATGCAGGTGTTAGGTCCGAGCTAGTTGGGTCAAGTCAGGTTACTAAAATTGTACTGTATAAAAATGGGTCAATTTGGGAAGGAACATTTCAAACTCATCTTGACCTACTTCAATTGCCAATTTCTCTTAACTTGTCAGGATATGTGCTCCAAAAATCTTAAAAACTTGTCAAAAAAGTATAATTGAATCTTAAAACTTTCAAAAAGTGTAATCAAGTCGTAAAACTTGTCAAGTTTATTCAATCAAATCTCTCCATTAGTTCCATCTTATTCAAGTAGTGGAAAATGTTGAAGTAACTTATTTCAATCATTTCTCTCTCCTACATGGAAAATAATTTGAGTGGAAAAAACTCCACATGTCTAAAATAACGCCATTTTGATCACACATATTGTATGGGAGACAATTCAATCTTAATTTTTTTAAATTAACTAACTTAATCCTAAACACTTCAACAGTTTGCAATATAGTCATTATTGTCAAAATTTGCACTGTGTAATATCTTCATGTGAGTTGATCCAAGGGTACCAGATTGAGCAAGTGACATGATAGTCGATCTCCTTGAAAGAAATCAAGCATTGTGCAAATCAAGCTAATCGAGGTGTAACAAGGTTGATTTGAGCTCAACAAATAGCTGAAATCAAGACT
This sequence comes from Melaleuca alternifolia, assembly GCA_019926035.1. Classification (NCBI taxonomy): domain Eukaryota; kingdom Viridiplantae; phylum Streptophyta; class Magnoliopsida; order Myrtales; family Myrtaceae; genus Melaleuca; species Melaleuca alternifolia. The sequence goes on from JAGKPW010002151.1 coordinate 66,142, forward strand.
TAAAAAGCAAGGCATAAACATTGAAAGGAGGAGCTCGCACGAGTGAAAAAAGAGAAACTACTATATTAATTGGTATTTGTCTTGTGCATGTGTTGTCTCATTGTGTTGGTTACACGCAATGTGCTAGAAATCAAGCAATGTGTGAATGAAGCCAATCAAGGTGTAAGGAGATTGATGTGAGCTCATTAGTAGCTCAAATCAAGACTCAAAGGGCGAAGCATGGACACCATATCAATTGGCATTTGTTTTGTGCATGTGTAGTATCAATGTGCTGGTTGAACATGATGTACGAATTGGTGGGAACTTTCTCTCATAATTCCTAGTTTCTAAGTTTGTAAGTTTGGTTGTGGGTAATTGAGATGACTATGTATTTATAGAGCACTACTTTTGTAATATTGTGGGTTATTGAGATAACTGGCCGAAGCTGTTATTGCTTAGAGCACTGTTATTAGGATTGGTATTGGTACTGTCATTATTTGTTCGATTTTTCGCTTGTCACCATCACCTCCTTTGGTTATTTTTTAGTAATGTTTAGATTTCTAGAGCTTCCCTTTGATTTCTGGAGCAATTATTCTATCAGTTACCTCCATCAATTATTGATGCGTGGAGATTATGGTCTGAAACTAACTCTTGTAACAAAATCGTAAAAGAGTACCTCAAGTATATTGGGACTCTAAAATACAGCCAATAAGTAATTAATGTCGAAAGCAACATTTGTATTACTGATGTAACTATGGTGCATCGCTTTGCCAACAAATACAGCCGGTAAGTAATCAACTTTACAAGCTCAAATAAAATAAATCAAAAGAAATCGTAACAAAGAAATATGCCATCAAATACATGGTGACTGAGAAATCACTAAAATGCAATCAGATATCAGAATGATTCCCTAAAAGTCGATCTGCTTTGATATCAACCGGCATTCCTACATCACCATGTTTTTTAAGCGCCAGTATGCATTGACTCCACCATAATATAGATAAACATCACGAAAGGTACAAAAGTCTTGACATTAACAGAAACCCCAAGTCACACTTCAATTCAGCAACTAAACAGCAAACGATACATTATTTCCTCATTCCGAAAGAAACCCAAAAAAAAAACAAAATCTATAGTTGACATTACTGAGATAAAAATAACCACGTTCAGCAAACGAATGCAGAAAGTACATCAATTTAAGTCTATCGTCTCTAATGTACCTACGGATTTGGTCTTCACTTGATTCATAAGTCTTTGGCCTTTTTCTTGGATATAGTGTGAATCCCATGACCCTCTTCCAACTGATAGGCTTTTGAGGACCTAGACTAGATTGCGATGACTGAGATTGGCCCTGCCTTGGAGCTAGGAGTTTAAATTTAGTGGCAATTTTCTCTATTGATAATGTCCTTACTTTCAAGCAACACGCATTTTGAGATAAATCGTTAATGATTGAAGTTGGGAACTGACCTAAGGCTCTGGTCGTGCCTTTGCCTTCGCATCAATATGCTTTCAATGAGAAGTTGTTAATGATTGAAGTTGGGAACTGTCATGGAGTTGTGATGGTGTCTTTGCCTTTATAGCAACATGCTTTCAAGGATAAATTCGCATAATTAAGACCATGCACTGGCTGAGGGATGCGGCTTTTCCTTCCGTTGTTCCAAGTTGCATGAGCGTGGACGTGTTTTTAGCTCAAGGCAATTTGAAATGCTAAAAAGATAAGTATACTAAAAATCCTAAAACTTATTATGTAAATGCAATTCAGTTTTATAACTTCTAAAAGGTGCAATTAAGTTTTAAAATTTGACTTCTGAAAACAGTTGACATTACTTTTTTATTTCTTTCTCTGTCCTACATAGTGATGACATGACTAAAAATAAATTATAAGACTAAAACAACCATATTTTGGTCCAAATATGATTTTTAAATATAAATTTTACTTAAATTAGATATAAAAAATTGAAACCTATAAAAGCACAAAAAAATAAGACTAAAACCCAAGCAAGGGTTTGCCGCCACTGCACCATTGCCGGGAAAGGCTAGCGATGGTGGGGGAATGGTTGGCAAGGGTCATGAGACCGAGCCCTGATCAAGGGCTAGCATCCCTCACCAAATCTGGGCAAGATCCTATGGGCCCTCACATGTGGTCAACGAGGGTCGCCAACCCCTAGTTGAGGCCCAATGAACCCCACCAGCCATCCCTTCACCATCATAGGGAAGGGCAATGGTGGCGGGAAGGGCTTGCAGCCCTCACCTTCATTTCCTTCTTTTTTCTCTTTTATTGTATTTTTTTTCAAATTTTTCTTTTTGTTTGCTATAACTTTAATAAATTTTGCATTAAAATAATCCTATTTGGATCAAAACGATTGTTTTAGCCATGTTAGCACCATGTAGTATAGAAAATAATTTTAAAAAACATGTTAGCATTTTCTGTTGATCAATTTGAGAAAATTAATGGAATGATTAGATTGCATTGATTTGACAAGTTTTAGAACTTAGCTATACTTTTTGAAAATTTTAGAACTCAATACTTTTATTACAAATTTTAGGATTTCCAGTGGACTGAAATATCACTTGCATTAAGAATTTAAAAGTTTGTCCTAGAATTTATGTAAACACCCAAGCCCAGCATTTTCTTCTTCGTCTATTTGTATTGTCCCTACATCTTTTCTTTCTTAGATGCAAGTCCCTTAAATTGGACAAATTACTGAATATAAGAATCAAATGACAACTCATGTATATATGAGGATTGAGGTACTATTACTCACTAAGGTTTTATGAGGTCTATCCTAAGCTATTTATTACAATGGCTTGAGCATAATAAACTTCTTGTCATTGACCGACAGCGGCTTCAACAAAAGCATTGGCCTGGCCACTACATCATCTACATTTGCACGAGCCTGAGTAGAAGCATTGGCCAGCACAATACATTCTCGAACAGGGCCTGGCCTCTGCAAAAGCATTGGCCAAGCCTTTAGATCCTCTTTCTGTACTTATCGTTGTTTTAACTTTAGCATGAATACATGTAATTAATATGGAACATAGACGTATAAAACTTACAGTACATTGTTTGACCAGAAATTACTTGTCTTTTTCTGACCTTGATCTAGTAAATTTGGCCTGAGATTGAGCATGAGCTGCACTTGCTTGAGTCCATCACTGAGAACGGTGACCATCAAATTCAAGTATTGCATAAATAATAGTCTTCTTTCTTAAGGTATTGATTTAGGTGCTTTAGCATGGACACTAGACATACATCATTGGCCGGAGCATCAACCTAAGAAGCACGTAGCGAGCATTAATTTGATAACATGTTAAGATAACAAACTCAATATAAACATGACCAATTAAATGAAAAATTACATTTTTTAAAGGACATCCCTCGCGGGCAGAATAAGTCATTTACCTACCTTTAATAGTCATTTTGTCACCTTTTATAAGCTCAATCGGTTGCTGTCTTTCTTTTTCTTTTTCTTTTTCTTTTTCTTTTTCTTTTGTGCCTTCCAGGTATCTTCTTGATTTGTGGCGGATTGAGGAGCATATTTGTTGGTCTTCTTACAAAGTTATGTCCCCCAATAGTAGACATCATGAATTGATAAGCACCTAGATAATTATCATTGTTGAAGCACTCTGTTAAGTAGTCACCTAAATCATTTTGTTTATGGTTTATTGCACAAGTAGCATGACAATATGGAATTCCACTAATTTCTCAAGCTTTGCAAAAAGAGGTCATCAAATTCAAGCCAACAACATATTTGTCACCTCCTTCCAAAATCTTATGTTCTTGATCCATATCAAAATGGAATACCTACTAAATGTTGTATTCTTATGTTTTTGCACAATTCTTGCGACATTATATATTGTCCCCCTAAGACGTACATCCCTCCAATCTTATATGATATTGTTCATATATTATAACTTCCAAGTCTTTCACCTAACTCCCCGCACCTATCATTGTAAGTTTCTCTCAAATTATTATATATAAAAAATCACACATTTTAAGTCGGTGTTAATGAAGGCTTTGTACTAATGTTTTGACTCAATTGGGAATAGATTATCATGAACCTTTGGAGGCATTTCCTTCAACTTCTATCTATGCACCTAAAAGTTTGTCACATTACTACTCTTGGTATATTTCCAAAATTGTTTCATCAATTGTTTTCCTTTATATACTTTTACCTCAATTGAAACATGTGCTTTGCAAATATCAAGTGTTTTGCACGCAGCAAAAATTTGACTACAGAAGGGATGAGACCCTATAAAATGAAAATATGAAGAAACAGAAAAATATTGAAACCTATAAACATTGAAGTAGTTCTCCAAACAATTTTGAGTTGAATGATAATAAAGTTTAACATACCTATCGTTAGTTACTTATCAAAACCCAACCATTGCCATTACCTGTATCATGGTTTGACTTGAACAAGTCGACAAACCCATCTATGTGCCCTTAATCGCAATTCTTACCGTTACCACATTATTGGATATATTTGATTGTTGGCATCACTTTTTATGGTGCACAACTGACCCTTAATCAAGCCCTTCAAGAAACATCCATCAAATTCAACGATCTTTTTATATCTCGTCAAAGAACCTTTCTTACATACATCTAAGCAAATGTAAGTCATGTCAAATAATGGCAGGAAATTTAGTAATAGCCTTCTAACTTTTATTTGAAAAAATGCTTGTGCAGTTTACCATGAAAAGCTCTGCCAAGTAGTCTCAAAAGTATGCATACCCCTTATAATTGCCTCACAATATCTTTAATTTTAGCTTTATTCCGCTACACTACCTCACAATGACATTCAACCCTAGCAATTCCCTAACTAGTTTAGTCGACTCAGTTGCACTTATTTTAGACATTGCAGGAATGAGGATCATCAAGTATTTGGCGAAATAAGCATAGAACACTCTTATTATCAAGAGTTCTATTGCATATTTACTTATCCATGTACTTTTTCGAATGTAATGACCTAATATTGCCATCAAGAGCACTATAACTCATCCAATCACAATTAACCTGTGCACACTTAGCTCTTCCAAATCTAGTAGTGTGCATGGATTCAGCGATTGACAAATTGGATCTTAGCTTGCTATGTCATTGTTCTTTCCTAACCACAAAGTACCTCATAGTTGCATATTTGAAACCAGTCTCACAATCTTAAATATCCTGCCAACAACAAATACTGATTTTTTATAAGAATAATGTCTTTCTCCTCTCCATCCTTATCATCTAAAACCTAAATGAAAACTTTCTTCCTCATTTGAATGATCTAGAGTTTATACTTGAAAGTACCAGGTACCTTAACGTTAGTCCCAATTTTGAGCCCATGTCCCACTAAATTCTCCTTTATCTTTCCCCTTGCTTCAACCAGTTCAAGCTCATCATCGTCACTCAAATGTTCAATATCCACAAAGTTACATGCATCATCATCTTCATCCTCATTCTTATTACCAATGTAACCCAATCCCCCTCATCATCAGCAATCGTGATCAAAATTACATTTCTGAACACATTACCAGCCACATCATCGATTTCTTCCACATCCATATCATACAGACCTTAATCTTCTATCCTACCCTCTATCTCAGTACTCATCTCTTCATCAACATACTCCACATACACTCAACAATTTCATAATGCAGATATGCCCAAATGAGTTGACCAACATGAGTCAGACTGCTTTAATGCGTAATAGGGTGGTGCCCCTATACTCTACTGGGGAGAAAACAGAGAGAGAAAACGAAGAGAAGAAACATATGCTAACTCAAGCTCACAGATCAGTTACAACCAATCACCAAGAAAAAATGGAGAGAGAGAGAGAGAGAGAGAGAGAGAGAGAGAGAGCAAAAAGAAGAGATGCTATACAAGAAGGCTACTCAAAAAAATATACAGGAAAAATATGGCCACCCCGTGTTAATTTCCCACAAGCCCAGAATTGGGAACGCAACCCTCAGCTGGATTTCATCAGTACAAAATTGCACTGAAAAGAAATAATGAAAAAATGGGAACGATCCTTTCCAACCCGACACCACGGCATCCTGCACCCAGAAATAAGATGGTAAGCACACGTTTTGGCGTTCAAGGAATCAGACCGGTAAGGAAGAAGTGTGAAATTGCTACAAGGACTGGCTACCCATTATTAAAAGGCTACTTGTTCTCAGTTATGTCTCGTGCAACTCGTAAAGATGCCTTCATGCAATAGCATTAACATGCAAAAAGATCTGAATGATACCAATATGCATCAAACAAGCAAACAGTCTGAGGTACATTCATAGACAAAAACAGATGAGCAACTTGCTAGAAGATGTGTGGCCAAAAGGTACAGTCGCTCACAGGGGAGGTCTTCCAAACTACATTCCTGAGGGTGCATAACAAATCAATGTCGAAGCTAAGCAGACACTACTAAGTACCAAGGTATAAGCCTTGAACCAGAAAAGAATGGGTAGATTTTTATTCATGAAACCCCCTAGCATGCAAAGCTTGGCAGCTGAACAGACAGCGAGTTTTCTTCTGAGAAAACTCTAGCAATAGTCAGCTTTAAGGGCTCAGCTGATAATGTTTCTTCCAAGTGCTGGGAGTTATTTGTAGAGATTCAGGTCTGACGACTCACTGGGAGCTTTGACAGATCCAGAGATAAGTGGCTTTTACCAAGTTAGATAGGTGAATATCTGGTAAATCAGCAAAACTCAGATTCACGAGGGCCAAAATGGCATGATTAATGGTGCATACCAGGGTTTTTCATGGTCTGTGAAGTTGGCAATGCAGGCAGTGACATTTCTGCAAGGTCAAACCCAAAACCAATGCAGTAGTCAAAAAACCAAGTATGATTAAAGCAAAGTAAGATGACAAAAAGAAGGAAAAGATGGACAAGAGCAAATGATGAACAAGATTAGTATTCAAGTTACCAGGAGCACATAGTGAAAGAGATGAAACTGATGAGGATGAAGGCCATGGAGCTACAATATTGTCAGTCAGGTCACATGTGAAGCTGTACCCTGTCGTGTTGTCAAATATCACATCTTGAGGCAAGCTACGCAGTAGGCAACCTGCTACCAAAAGAAAGCAAAATTCCAGTTATTATCTATAGTCTGAATACATTCCAGTTATTATCTATAGTCTGAATACATCCATTAGAAGACAATTCAGCATGAAGTTCTTCTCCACATCAACAGGAATGATTCCCACTTCATTTGTGAAGAAAGTGTTATTTTCAATTCCTGTTTGCCTTCTCCAACAAAATCATTTGCAATACTTTATTGGACTAGCAATAACAATTTATAGCAAGAAATGATGCAAACTTGTGCCAAGAAGTAATGGATTTCCAGAGCTTGAAATTTTATAGAGTGAGTTACTCGGAAGGTATTTTACATACAAAAAATCATCAACTAGAAAAAGCAGAGAACTACTAAAGAAGTTAGGAAAAGAGGACATCAGTGGAGAAAAAACTAACCTTGTTGTCCATATGCTGCGTCCTCTCCAAGTACATTAGAATGAAAGGAAATAATGTCAGCAATTATAAATTATGAATGAAAAACAGCAAAAAAATAAAAATAAAAAGACAGAAAATTCTACCTTGAATACTAAAATCTTTCAAGTCAACATCACAAAGCTCATATATATTTGTCATGACCCCGCCTTTTCGAAGCATTGAACCAAACACTGTTGCACATATTATTGCCTGTTTGTTCGTGATCAACATCTGTCTCTGAATGCCTGCGATATATGCATTCAGCGAGCTACAGCAGGAAGGGCTAGGAGCAGCTACATTACGGCATGCAGTGATTACTTCCGAAGGCTGGTCAAATTGCAAAGGGCATACTGCAAATAATTTTGACAAGAGTGAGCCAAACATTGAAAAGATACCTCATATCTAATCCCATTGGTGTCTGCAGAGGGTCAGTGGCACTCAAGATCAATAGACGTCAGTCAGAAACTAGCAGAAATTAAACAAGCAAATTGGCAACATTACAAGTTGGGTTTAGAAAAGAGACACTGATGGCTATACACATATCCAAGCCTTATTATCTAAGGTTCCCAAAGAAAATGGAAGGCTTTCCCAATAGAAAGGCAGCATGTTCCATATCAACTCCAATAAAAAGGAGAGGTGCCAAAAGTTTCCCAGTACAGCTGGTTGTCCACGCACATCCTACCGCATCACACAGTCCACCCTCAGCCATCACTGTTTAACTTTGGGCTTGGAGAGATTAAACACAAAGGAAACTGCTAAGCAAAAATCCCAGATAACACCACATCGAGCCACAAATAAAGGACCAGAACTGTGATAATTTGTTAATAGCTGTATGTGGCAATAGACATACCTTTGTTGACCTTGCATGCAGATAATCTTCGAAATGCAGTATTTGCAACATCTGATGGAAGTTTTCTTGATATGTATGAGTATACAACCCCTTTACAATCATTTAGTATATCAACTCGACTGGAGCCCTGCCCTGGATCTTTATTTTCGGTCATCGACGATGCTCCCCCCGAGATCTTAAGAGCAGCTTCTGCAATTGCAGGCTGGCAGATCGGTCTGCAGCATTCTTTAAGAGGATCTACTGTGCTGCAGGCTTCAAGTAGGCTGCTTGAGTTCACCATTTTCTCAAAAGTCATAACATCATTTACAGGACATGACCCCCCAGTAAGATTTGCTGATTTTATCGAGCAGATTGAAGGTATTGTGGCGTTAGCTCCTCTGCTGGTGAGGATACTCATGATATCAGAAAAACAATCATTTGCAACAGCATTTTGCACCACCAACTTATCAGAGCCGATGCTGTAAAATCCCTGGAATATGTGGACGAGGCTACTGAACTGTGGACAACATATCGCGTTTCCAACAAGCATTGCTATGGGTTGAGAACAATCAGAGGCAGTCCTGCTTAGTACATTGGATATAGCAGAGAAATTTACAGGACATTTTCCTGTTAAAACCGGCTCATATGTTGCTGGAAAAGTAGGATACATTGGGGGCAAAGACTCATTTGGCAGTGGATATTGTGGAATAACAGCAGGGGATATTTCTATAGGGTAAAAGATGCCAGTGCTAGGGGGACTTGCTAACTCAGACACCGATGCCATATGGGTAGATTCAAATGACGAATCCAATGCTACTACATCTCGGAAGCTGGACAAATAGATGATAAATAATAAGAACTGATGGCACACAGAGCCTGCAAAGAAAAAATATCAGCATTTGAGATTTAAACTTAAGAAGGATGTTTCTTTGTATAACCACATCACCACAATGATGATTAAATGAATAGCACAAACTCTGACAACAAACAAAATATTACCCCTAAGAAAATGGTAAAATTTAAAATAGCTCATGGGTCCACTAGCCCTCTGGCAGCATCAAGTTGCACAAAGATACTTCATAGAAAGTTGTGAATCTTCCAAAATAAGATCCAGTCAAAAAACATCACCTGCAGCCAACTAAAAGTTCAGACTGGGATGTAATTGAGCAGCAAAACAAAAATGAGCAAATGTACACAAACTGTTACATTTTTAATGGAATTTAGTATAAAGTAAAAACACACAAGCGACGAAGGAAAATTAAAACTTAATCTAAACTAACTCCACAGAAAAACGAAGATAAGTGCCACCCTAAGTTTCTCCTGTCTCCTTAAGTGTCAGAACCATACACTTCCTTTCCACAATTGACGTTTTCTACAAATAACAATTCAAAATATAAAGTTCAAACGATAGGTAGCCTTTCAGTGGCAGTGCAAAAAGGAAAAGAAAAACTAACAAAACCAACACAAATTGTTTTGCTCGTTTTGAGCAGGTAAAGTGCACAGCGTCTCGTAAAAAAGTCACTAAACCCTGCTAAATTTGCATAAGTAGTTAAAAATGTACTTTAACCGAAGAACAAAAATAAACTGCACTTGCTGATGTCAAATGCTGAACCTATTACCAAAAATTTAGATTAAACCAATAACAATCAGCCAAGATTTATACTAGTCTGCCCTCTAATCCAACAAAATAGAGAGATAAATCTAACCACTCTTTATTCAACTGTTTTCCATTACTCGTTTAAGAATTAGGCAAAGAAATTACTCGTTTAAGAATTAGGCAAAGAAATCCCAGACCATCATTTCCTTACAAGAATCACTCACAAAAGTCCAGAGATCAAGACTCTCGACCTAAGATCTAGTCTTTCTAACTTCCGTAAATGTCTCAACTACCATATGAACTTAAATGCCTTTCAGCACAACGCCATAAATGAAAATTCTCATACCCATTTTATTTTAAATGGCAATTTTTCAATGACCCCTAGGCAAGCTTGCCCACTTAATGACCACCTCGACTTCCGATAACTGAAAAAAAGGAAACATTCTCGGCATTTTCCTGGAAACAAGAATCGAATACAGAGAACTTAAAACCATCAAGCTAACAAAAGCCTCACATCGTCCCAATTTGCTACCAAAACCACATCTCTCAACTGATCTTCACCAGAAAATGCTCCAACCATAGCTCAAATTAAGCTCAATCATCAGCAAGAACAACAACACTGTTCGCAAAAACAAAACAAAAACAAAAATGTGAGCGCATCCCCTCACAGATTCCACCAGCCGTCGGAATAACCAGAAAGCAGACAAATAATATACGTCTCTTCCCTACAGAAATCACGAGTTTCGAACATACCCGATGACGTTGGGCCCATGAAGCATTTCCGGGAACAAAAATCAACCGATTTTCCCGGATACCCTTCAAGATCGGAGCAGCAAAATACCCAGAAGCGAATTCAGCGCCTTCTTCGTGCTCGATCGAAGAAGATGAAGAAGCCAGTGGTGTTGCAGCTCGCTGGCGGAAACCCTAACTCGGAGCTAACTCCGAGCTCACTCAGAGAGAGAGAGAGAGAGAGAGTCAGTGAGATAGTGCGTCTGTTCCGAGACAGGAAGACAATATTATCGGACTGTCTGTCATGCTAAAAAGAGAATTTATAATAATAACCGCCAATTATTATATTTATTATTATTGTTCCCCACCACATCAAATAAATAAAATAAAACCCAAAAAAATAAAAAATTCTACATTTAATTTAATACTCCATTCTGTCTTGTTAAAATTCCTAATTTGGCTATCTTTATTTTTTATAATTTTTTTATACGATTGGGAATTATAAGGACAAAAATAAAAATAAAAATCAATATGAGAATTTTGTAAAGTGGGTAGATAAAGTTGGAAACTGCAAAGCAGCGTTTAAACCACTTTATTAATTTTTTTTACCTTTATTGTATCTTCGTTGAAGAAAGAAATAGTAAAAAGGAAGGCCCTTTTGGACTAGGGCTTCCAAAAGGTTGTTTTTTTTTTTTCAGACCTGCCTCGTTTCCACATTTGGGAGATTTGGGACTTTTAGGGTTTCAGAATTTAATTTATATGTAACTTGAATCAACTTGGAATATACTACTGCAAAAATGAGACGGGTTTCAATGTGTGATCGAGAATCACTAAAGCTATCGATGAAATTTTCGGGTCACATGTTTATCGTTAGTTTGGTGCCACTTTTTTAATAGGTTAGGTGTAACTTGCTCTAATCATGTATAAAGTGAGACTATGCTTAGAGAGAAGATTTGATCATAAGTTTCTTCATTTGTTGGTATGACAAATATGGCAAAAAGCTAGACCCTTTAGGGATAACACCAAATTGTCGATTGTAGAGTGTATTATTGAGCCGCCTCTGTCGGGTTTAGTTACCAACAAGTCAATAAAAGCTCCTCAACTACTTCTGAGAGGAAGAGGAGCTAAGGTTTTCAAAGAGTTGTGATTTCCGATCAAACTCTTATGACTAAGCTAGCACGAAAGTTCCTTCGATCAAAGATTGTGTGCTTTTATGAAGGGATTAGTGACGAGTTTTATGTAACTAAATCTTTATAGGCTATTTATAGGTAGGAGCATGGCAATAAATAGCCACATAAGTAGAATAGTTTAAAGGGAGTCACGTAAGCAGGGCAAAGAGAAAAAAAAAAATGAGTCAATGAGGCTGCTCGCCTCTCCAAACTCTACAACGGTATCTTTAGACTCTCTTGAATCAATTTCCTCCATTTTGAATATAGATCAAAATCACGTTACATTTTATTAGCGCAACAAGAATGTAATGTGCTAATCGCACCAAGTAAAGGCGGCGCGGTGATAAGTGTTGTAGCAATAGCATTAGGAATAGGAACAGTTGTAGTAACTGCAATGATTATAGGAACAACAAAATAATGACATCAGGAATACAAAAAAAAATAATTGATAACGAAAATAAACACTTTACCATCCAAATTCTTACATTAAATTTCAGGATTTTGTTTCATATATCCAGGTTAAATATTAGATAAGTTTCCAGAGGTTTCATATGAGATAATCTTCGGGACAATTGCCAAATAAGTCTTAAACATTTACCTACTTTACCGATTTAGTCCTAAACCTTTTTTTTATGCCAAATAAGTCATAAATCTTTTGCAATTTTGCCGATTAAGTCCTTCCGGCAGATTTTGGCCAAAAAATGCCTACATGGCGACGACGTAGGTAAAAGTTTATGACTTATTTGGCATAAAAAAAGGTTTATGACTAAATCGGCAAAGTAGGTAAAGATTTGGGATTTATTTGGCAATTGTCCCGATAATCTTCGTCAGATTCTTTTCAACCTTTTTGTTGGAATCAAGGTAAAACCAAAACTAAGAGGGAAAAGATCAAGTGCTCGAGGATCCGATGAACGAGGAAGCCTGTCTTGTCGAGGGTACGGAAAATGGACCATTACCGACTTCCCACCCTTGGGCTTGGTCTTGGGCATGGGCTTGGGTTTGGGCCTTTCTCTATTGTTTACTACAGTGCAAGAGATTCTAGCTGAAGGGCCGATTGTAAACAAGTTCTGAAGATCCAAATCCTTGCCGAAGAGCAGAGTGAAATATACCTTTTAACTTTACTTATTTCCCGAAAAAATAGATGATTTGAAAAAAATATATTCACAGTAATAATTGCTCACATGGCTTAAAATAATTAGACAATGATAAATGTGTCATCATCGATGTCTAAATATAATTCGTGAACAATATCAAAAAAAAATTGTTTATTCATTTTACTAAGCAATACAAATGACTTTAAAAAATATTTACATTTTAAATAATTCATTTTCCATAAAACAGACGTGTCTAATTGCAAACGAGGCTTAGCTAGTGCGATGCAACTCCCATTTTTGCATTGAGCAATCTGTAAGTAATCACATTCAAATATCTTTGGCAGTTTAAGTGTAATTTCATTATAGCGGACAAAAACAATGCCATTGCTGTAACTCTGGTCATTCACATATAGAATTTTCTTGCCAGTGCCGCCAATAAATGAATTGTAAGCTGCCACTTCCTATCCTAAAAGCCAAACAGTGCAGGGCTGTTCTCCAACTGGGTAATTGCAGGAGCCGCTAATTAGGGCAGCTATCATTTACCCTTGCTCCGGCGACCTAGCTTTAACTGCAGCAGTCCGGCAAGAGCGGTAGCTTCTTTCTGGACCCATGAGCCATGACAAAGTATGATCCTTATGAAGCCAAATTAAGCACTGCGCCAAATTTCGGGGTGATCGGCAAAATTTTACACTACCAAAGCAAAACCTAGTCACAAGAATTTCTGCCATGCAAGATTCTTCACAGCTGCATCCTCCCAACGCGTCCGACCTCCGTTCTTCTTTTCTTGCCAACACTTTTCTTTGTATAGAGTTTTCTCTATCCGACACTTTGGAGTCCCATGGATCAATTAATTTGTTAGGGAATTCTTGACTGGAGACACTGGCTCACTTTGCTTCAGCTGCCAGAAGTAAATTGCAAAAAGAAATGTGTGAGGGATCAGGCCTCCTGATTCCTTCGTGTTCTCTTCTTCTGTTTGTCTTGCACCCGATATCGCTCCCGCCTTTGCTCTCTCTGACGCTTTCTTGATAACTGCTCATCTTTGGCCCTCTCTGATTCTAGCTCTTTTCTCTTCTGTTCTTCCTTGAGCTTTCGTTTCTTCATCTGTTGAGAAGAAAATAGAAATCCATCTGGAAACTTAGCACACTTGATAATCCGGAACAAAACCAATAAAATTTGCATTACACTGTCAAAAAACAAAACAGAGAAGAATGTTTGGCCATCTGTTGACCATGTAGACAAGCAAAGGAAGGCAGATATCAAGATGATACTAATCCATGCAAAATCCGGTCATCCATGCTAAGCAAACATTCATCAAATACCAAGGAGCACTACATAAACCGTGAATGTGCAGATTTTGGTGAGAGGAGAAACCACTATGAGGTATCTCCTTTTTAAAGCTGAAAGGTATTACATGTCTTCTTATGCAAACTAAAGACTCGCAAAATTTACCTTTTCATGCCTAATTAGTTGCAGGTGTTGAACAAGAGCATGAACTTTTCTCTCATGGGGTTCCATCACTACTGCTCGTCTGTTCTCAAGGAGTGGTCGCCTCCTACTGGGTATATCTTTTGGTTTTGAAGCAAATGGAAGAGCTGCCTGTAATGACTTTGGAATCACCAATGGGTTGAACTTTCTTCCCTTCCTTTCAATTGGCTGTTGGAGAAAAATCGATGTCAGACTTACGAATAAGATAAAGAAGTGGACACAGCATTTCCAGTTTGCATTAGTCCCTTTTTTGGATGGAAAGATTTATTTCCTACATGGGCTCTAACGATGCACCATAAATTACCTTGTAAAGCGAATCCTTATTAACAGGAACTGGCAGATTGTGCTCCCTCCTCAGCTCAGCTACAGTTTTCATTCCTTGCCATGTCTGGTCACGAGGCTGCAATGCAGTGGTCAACGGGTTGTAAAAGCGAGGAACTTCAACTTGGGTCCATGCACGCAAGAAAACAATGTCGCTCATCAGTATTTTGTCCTCAAAGGTGCATCTGGCTATCCCTTCTCTAAGCTGTCCTCCTTTCTTTTTTGGTTCATTCCCCATTTCTTCTTTCGCAGCCTGCAAGACACATGTCAAACATAATCCCCCTATAATAGTGCACTCATAGTCTTGACTCTATGCATATCATAACTATTTTAAACCACCACCATCGGGAGTATGAAGTCCTTCTCATGCTAGGAGAATAGTCTATTTCACACAATCAGCCTTTAGCAGCAATTCGTCACTGAATTTTAAGGCCATAATTATATATCTAAGCCAGCAGTCCAGCCAACAACCAACCTGAAAAAATGCCACCAGCCTCATTGTACTTGCTGTTCAATTTATCACGTATCAGCTACTAAGAATGAACATTATCCACATGGCTGAAGTCTATATTTTAAAGGATCTTTCCTAAAATAGAAAAAAAATTGGATAATTCCGCAATTTGGCATATCTAAGAAAGAACGATGAGACTATGAAGAGAGATGTTTCCTCTGCAGGAAAAGTAAGAATTCTTGCTCTTGGGAGTAATCATTGGATCAGATCAGGTGTCACTAGGATTCTCAGAGGTAGCACTATATACAGGAAGAAAAGCCTCAACTTAATGCTTCTCAGCACTCTTTAGCTGGTTTAGATTGGATGAAAATAAAAAACACAAAGATGGATATGAAAGACTCCCAAGCGATTGTCGACAAGAAATTTCTTTAACTATTTGGTTTCTGTATAGAGAATGTTCATGAATTCAGCTCAACATCTAAGAATTAGTTAATCCTGTTTTCTACAACTTCCATTGGAGCTCTCATCCATGCTTCTTTTAAAAGTAGGAGAAGAAAAATCAGGTTCAACCAAACTTCAGACGATATTAATTTTGTTAGAGTTGCGCTTCAGGCCATGTTACAGTTAGCCTAACAAAATTTATTGAGCTTTATTTTAATGAAGTTGCAAAATTCAGCAAAAACGTGAAGCCAGAAAAGGTTCATTTACTTGGACTCGGTTCCTTCCCTTTGCAATCTTTGCATGCTCCAAGTAACATGATGAACCTCCACATGCATGAAACAAGACAGGAGTCTTCGACTTCCTTTTTCTTTCAGTTTAACTCATTAAACAACCATGCTTCTTCACTATTGGGGAAAAAAAATATCAAAAAATACCTTCTTCACTTGACCTCGAATCCCACTCACGGTTCGAACTGCTGCACCTTCAAACCTAGCTATTTCAAGATCTGAAGTAAACATATCTTTTATGAGTGCAGTCTTCTTAAAGATTTTGCAAGGGTAACCGACCAGCTTTATTTTCTTCACTATGCGTGCAGCATGGTTGAACTCAAGAACTACGGCAGTCGCTGTTACCCTGAACGAACCCTGGATAAGCAAAATATAACAGTAAAAAATCCAGGATTACTTGGGAATGCCCTGAAAAGAAACATATCTAAAATAGGCCCAGCCAAAACAATTACAACAAAGGAAAAAGAAAATCTAATTTCTTAAAATCTAAAATTTGAGCAAAATGTAGCCAATAGTTGCTTCGAATTAATATTTTCCATTATTACAAACAGTAACCATGTCAAGTAAGAGATTGCATTACAAGCAAATTATTCACCAAGATGGCCAGAAAGACTCTGAAGTGAAAGCAACTGACTCCGATTTTAAACATACATGTCGAACAATAACTATAAGATGAATAATCTTCTGGACTGCGGACCTAACAACTAAGTACAATACACCATTATTTATAACTCTCGCATGATTCTGAATTAAAAAATGTTAGTCTTACCAGCATTGGGAAAATAACGCCAATTGAGTACCCAATGCCAAATGATCAAAGCAATTCACTAAAAAAAATTGAAGCCAACTTAGA
This sequence comes from Melaleuca alternifolia, assembly GCA_019926035.1. Taxonomy (NCBI): domain Eukaryota; kingdom Viridiplantae; phylum Streptophyta; class Magnoliopsida; order Myrtales; family Myrtaceae; genus Melaleuca; species Melaleuca alternifolia. Next base: position 82,846 of record JAGKPW010002151.1, read on the forward strand.
GGGAATAGTTACCTGATTGTTTGATAAGTGCTGGACAGCAACTACCCCAGTGTTTGGAGGAGCTAGAGGACCCCAGAACATGGCAAGGCAGTGCATGTGTTCCGGGGTGTACTTTAACATTCGATGCCTTCCGTTACTATCCTCTATTGCATAAATAGGTATGGTTTGGTAACGCCTCCACCCAATAGAAACAATGATGGGATCTCTAGTCTTCAGCACTTTCTTGTGCCACCTATGCCTCTTCAATCTTGCCTGAAAATGAAAATAAAATGCATGAAAAGAGCTAAACCAAAGTTTCAAGGAATAAAAATGATCCATAAGTGGTGAAAATATCCACAGTTAAGCTGCTGGGCTAAGTTGGTATTCCCTATCACTTCCACTGGTATCTTTCTTTATCTGTTGCTTTATCTGCTTATCATCCATATGTCTAAAAGAGTATCATTAATGGCCTATGGAATAATGATACTCGATGTTCACTTATTGGATAGTTAAAGGGAAAATTGGCAAATAAATGTAAGTAATTTTCCATTTCTCACAGGAAGTTTGCAAGTCAAGCCAATGAATCAATTTCACTAGACCCAGAAGGACTTTAATAGTGATACATATAAACACATGGACTCATACCTGATAAAAAGCAGCAGAAATATTGTTTTTTTTTTTTTAAGAAAAGAAAAGGATTTGAACCTATTAGCCACCATGTCGCAATGATTAGACTTAATTAAGTAGCAGAAGAAACTATATTTCCAGTAAAGCAGCACTGAAGTCATTAGACCTTTTATCGATGCTAACCTGCATGTATCCTGTATTCTCCTCACCAAGACCGACTCCACCAACCAATATAGGATGACAGGGATCAAAATGTTCAACCATCTCACAAGGAACATCATGGACCTCCAATCTTAGGTATGTACCAGTTCGGAAACCCTCAATCTCTAATCGAGTAGACTCATCCAGGTCATTGAGTTCAGCAATATTCAGCTGCTTCCGAAGTTCAATCTCCTCCTTCAACTGATAAATTCAAAGCACCAAGCATTAAATAAATAAATAAAAACTGTAGCAAAAGCAATGATGAAAAATTATACCAATGATTTACCTTGTCAAAATATCCACCTTCATTTGCTTGACCACGGTTAATCTTTCCTTTAAGCTCTTTATCCGTCTCCTCCTCTGGTGATTCAGATCCATTATATGTAAGGATACTAGTTAAGGAGGCCATAATAAAAAAGGTACCATAGCTTAGCTCATAGAGAGACAGAATGCACCATAACATTGTCCCAGAAAGTAATGACCCAAGTATTGACATGCTAGTATATGCATAACTTATGCTGATACTAATGGGAAAACAAAATCAACTGGAATAAGGCTCAGCATCGCCCCCCCCCCTCCCCCCCCACCCCAAAAAAATAAAAAACACCTTTATGCACTTTTCTACTGAAGTCAACCTGTCAGGAGCTTACTTGTGTTTATTTTGGTGGAATGTGGGTGTTTTATTTATTTTTTCTTTTTTGCTTCTTTTTTTTTTTTTTGGTGGGAGAAAAGGAGAGGAGGGGGGGTTGCTTCTCTTTATGAAAGAAAGAAAGTGCTATATCATGTATAAAAGGATATTCAGAATCAAACTTTGCACGTAGAGCAAGCTTCTTCAGCCTCCTCTCTTCAATCATTGGATCATCTTCCTTCTGCATTGCAGTTTTGCCAGCTTCTCTTGTTGGATGACTTTCATATTTCTCTCCTGTTTCTAGATCTTCAAAGTCTGCATAAACAGCGTCATCTTCATCACTGTTTGCCTCTGATATCTGGTTTCTGCTAGCCGCTTTTGACCAGTCCCCAGTCACAAAGCGATCACGGATGCTTTCAATAACCTCTCCCTCTTTCCAGCTTTTTATTGCCCCATACTTGGTGAATTTAGAACAATCTTCAGCATCAAGATCTCCATCATATGATCCTTCGCTCGATTTCTGCAATCAGGAAGTAGTGTGTTGGGAAAGATGCAATTCCAGGTTCACTCTCTTAAATTAGAACCAAAGGTATAACTCTTAAAATGGACAGAAAACATGGACAATATGGCATGGGAAAAAAATCAAATACACAAACAAAGATTTACCTTCTTTCCTTCTTGTTTTGGCGTAAAGAAATCATCTTCCTCACTCTCTTCACCTTCACTATTTTCCTGTGTTTGTCTCACAGGAGATGACGCTGAAGTAGATTTTCCATATACAACTTGCATAAGGTTAGTGTGTTGCCTTGAGACAGCCCTTTCCAACAAGGATTCCTTCCACTTTGAAGCGTTGCCAATGTCATCTTCTAGAGGGACAAAGTATAAGGTTTAGAACTGAATACCTTCCTCAAACTAACACGCAGAATAAAGTCCTAAAACTAACCCACTTCTATAAATGAAATTTGTTTCTTCTTTTTTTCTTTTGGCTAACTATAAATGAGATATCAATTCATCAATTTTAGTACTTCACTTGTTACTGCTTCAGATATCTTCAAGAGCTTCAAATATCGACTTGCTTTCTTGTTTCAACAGGCCCCATGAAATGACTATAGTAATCCCAGAGTGAGAAAATTGTACCATCTGTTTCGTGATCTTCTCCACCTTCCTCAGAATAATCGGAATCAGAAGGTGAATCATTGTTTATATCATCATCATCATTGCCATCTTCATCTTTGTCATCGGAAGCCTGAGGATATAAACGTACAAAGATTGGGCACATGAGATTACAAGCCTGTACACAACTCACTACCTGATTGACACCCCCTAAGTATCTGTATGCAACACCCCATACATAGAGAAATATATAGAAAAGCATTAGTACTCGATGCATAAAAGCACTGAAAATTATGTCCAAAGACATTTTATCACAAAATTATCGCTGCTTTACTACACAAGAATGACTAGCTTTGTAGGTAAAGAAGCAACGCCAGCTGGGCTCAAACTTAAGTTTCAAAGGTTAAGCTTCAGGATGAAGGGCTTGATGTTATTCACAAATTTGAAGTTTGAGAGTAGATATGAGGTAGTTGGTAATTGGAGTACCAGGAAATCAAGGTCTCAGGAATTGGACTAGGATTTTAAGATTGAAAGTTACCTCCTTGAATCTTTTTCTAGATATATATGTGTTTAGAACATTGTATAGTCAGAAAAGAAGATAGCTTGACCAGCTAATAATTACACCCAACAAAAAGGACATGCCAACCATAAATGCACTCAATATTGAAAAGTCTTAAGATGAACCTGTCACGAAAAGCGAATTATTAAGTTCCAGCAATGGCATCGCACCATTATGTATTATGAGCCAGTGTATTATGAATACATAAACCGTGGTGTCAGAAAGATATAACTGTTTGCTTAGATGTATAATCCCCATGAGACATCGTCAAGATCAATTTCTAAGCATATGAGAAGGTGTGCCAAGTGGTGGTGGCAATGATAACTGCAAATGATATAAGTAAAAGAGCATAAGAGATCAAATTTCACCACTTTGCCACATCATGCAATGACGATGAATATCATCAAGTAATAGTGAAATTTGATTATAAGCACTAGTAACCTCCATATAATCAGCTTCATTTCCAAATATGGCTTTTCTCCTCAGCCTTCCAGCATGAAACTCAACATGTTCCTTTAAATTCTCTTTAAGAGAAGAATGCCTTTCTGATGGATCATCATCTTCTTCATCAAAATCACTTCCATCATTCACAATCTTTGTGTTGTCCTGAATGGCTTCGTCCTCATCAGTAGGTTCTGAAACGTCAACATCCTCATTCTCACTGTCATCAGATACAGCATCATCTCCATCCGCAGGCTCTCTTTCAGAATGATGTTCCAAATTGTGTTCACCTTCTGGCAAGATATTGGGTTTCCGACTAAAAAGGTTGATGAAGCTTTGTTCTAGCTTTTCATCAATTGAGTACTTTGTATTCTGGAGCGATCTCACCAAAGCCTCACCAACATCTTGGTCCCTTCCTATAAAATTAGGAAATAAGCATTTAATGTCCATGTCATTAGCTAAAGGTAGATGCAATACTTTCTCTACCAACTTTATGAACTACACCAAAGTCAACAAACATCCAAACAAAGAAGAAGAATCTACACGAATTGTAAATACCATACCCTCTCAACCACCATCACTTTTACTCTCTCACGCCCCTCAATTTGCAAGTACCATCTCATTTCTAACTTGGCAGCAAAAAGGTGCCTGATGATCTACAAATATGAAAATCTGCCATAACCATATATTTTCATAACGACGGTGAAGGTTTGCCTTAATATCCATCAAACTGAATTTGGAGGTTGTCAAGTAGACTTTACTCCACGTCAAAACCTCTCTAGCAGTCGCTTACTACCAGAAACGGATTTCATCTTCAACTGTAATAACATCTCACAGGGGTACAAAATATTAAAGTGATACATCACCATACTACAACATTCGGAAAAAACATATTGTCATCATCCATCTATATAATTTGCTTAAGTCTCTCTTGGGTCCATGGAACTTTCAACTGCATAAAGATTGCATGGTGGCACTTCCTTTAAATATAGTGAGAACACCTTTGAGGGCTCGATATAGCTGACACCTCACTGAAATTATAGTAACCTTAGTTGTAGTCTTTGGACTCAATTTTACACAAATGAAGACTAAGAAGAGAAGTTTTTCATGTTTAATGAAGCTCTAAGGTACTTTTGCATATTCGAAACTTTTTCCAGTATGGGATACCAATTGTAAATATATTCAAGGATCCTCCCATGTGCACGGACTAGGGAATTGCAAACTATAGGATATACTGCAACGTAATGCAGGGTTGAAGGGCATAGGGAAACTAAGACTAAATTGGTTCAAATTCTATTTTCACTAGTCCACATGCACATTTCTATGACTAAAATAAAACTGCCAGGGAAGTGAAAAAGCTCCAAACCTTTGCGTTTGAGTTCGCCATTCTCATTATCAGCTTTTGAGAACTGAACAAAGTGATCGTTTATGTTTATGTAGACCGCATCTTTGTCATAGAGGAGGTCCCCAAGTCCAGACATAGGAGCATAAAATAGTCTTTCCTTATCACGCAGGCCCTTCTTCTTAGCAGCTGATGGTAAAGGACAAGGATCAGCTAAGCTGGTCACACCAGCTAAACTGTAATCTCCAACACCAGCAATATGCACCTGAGATGTAGTAAGAAATCACGTAAGAGAAATGGGAATGCATGAGATTTTGTGTCTACACTATTGCGTGAACCCACGCTTTGCGCAAGAATAAAATCATATTTAATAATTTAAAAAATAACTGCAGTGATGTCTGTTTAGTTTATAAAATATTCTTCTTGATGTATACAATGTTCGTATTCTAGTCTCATATTCCACTAAATTAATTGGATAGCAACATTTCTTGTTAGATATTTATACAATAGGGAGTTCTTTTATACTTGGAAACAAACAGATTCAGTACCCCATTATGTCAATGAATTCTTTTTCATAAGCATAAATATCGCTTTATTCACCTGTAACTATCTAAATCTAGAGGGAAATCAATGCCAAACTTAACTTTTTCTAGATAGGCCCATATCCAATGGCACTTTTTCAGTGATAAATTATTTTCGCTAAAGCCTTCATGCAAGTATCCAATCAAGAACCAAAACAAAAAAAACAAAACAAAACATTTTTATGTATATGATTCACTCCTTTTAACTTTGCAAAAAATATTTGGTGAATCGATGATTCCCAGATTTTACACCATGCGTGTAGTATGTAAAAGATAAAAGTTTTAGTAGCTTTATAAGGTTCCAAATAAGATTTTCAACTTGTTTGTAACATTTTTATTAGTGCAATTTTTTTCACAACGAAGTATCCGACATCTCTTAAAAGCACTAACTCAATAAATATTGACATGTGAAATCATATATTAATTTTCACGATTTTCTAAAGCTCAAAAAATAAAACTAGAAATTAAGTTGTCTCACCTGAAAACCCCCAATCTACACCTGAAGACAAGTGAAAGGGACTGCACGTAGGTTGGGCTTTAGACCCGTTAAAAACCCATAAATTTTATAGGATTTTATTGAGCAACTCATATCAATCCAAACAAAATTTAGCTAACCCATATATGACTGAACTTATCATATATAGGTTAATAAATGGGTCTTCAACCCATGTTGACACATCTAGGCTGGTCCCACCATATGAGACCCGATCCCATGCTCTCTCCTTACAAGCTCACCTAACATCTCTCTCTCTCTCTCTCTCTCTCTCTCTCTCTCTCTATATATATATATTTGGTGAATAAAATAAACGCACTAGAACTCATATTTCATATCTCTATCTGCTATGCAACGATCACTTATAACGTTTTTTACACATCTATGGAAAAATAATGAGCAAAAACTGGGAGATAAATAAAGGAAGGAGACCACAATGTTCAAATCAAAATACAATCATCCAATATTTGAACTTTGAGCCATATCATGTAGATACAACTGTATAAGGTAAAAATTCAAATGAGATCCTTGGGATTACCCCTGCTTAACATATCTCCCTCAAGGCACGGCAAGGGATGATGTATCTTACGATGTACGGCAAGTGGAAAATGCACTAATTCATAATGAGATTAAGCAAGGGTCTTCCACGCAAGTCCCTCTGTTTGAGGTTAAAACCTAACTAAACAATAACGATGCAAGTCAATTAGATGTTAGTTCATAACTTACTTGCAATAACATCTTCCTATAGATTCAACCAACGACTAAGATCTAGCAACTTTCTTTGTCAGGTGGGACAGACAATGAAAGGATGGGGCGACTATGCCATGCATAGTCGCCCCATCCTCTCAATACATTACCAAAATGGATCCTCAATGTGCTAAAAACAAAAATATGACCATATTCTACAACCTAACTAGTCAAGTGACAAAGCTGAAGAAAATCTTCAAACACAAACTCCAAAAATAATAAACAAAAGAATCAGACATCAAAAATTGAAAATCTTCAAACGCAAGCTCCAAAAATAATAATAAAAGGATCAGACATCAAAATCCATCTCATAAATTACTGAAACTCGTTTTTCGGTTGGCTTAGTTGTTCTGCCTATTACCCATCACCAATTAGCAGTCCAAGATCTTCGCAGCAATTAGGGACAAATAATCATCAAAATACTCCCTAGAAATATCTTGACTGACCAATATATTCCATAATAGCTAATATCCTTCCTGCACAAGTTATAAATGGAAGTAAATAGCGTGAAATCCAGGACCTTGGTTCCTTTCTTCAGGTTGCAGCCTCGCAAATAGCCATAGACTGTAATGTTCCTGTCACACTTTTTATCAATGCGTATTCTTTCAGGAGGAGTAACATCTTCAAAACGATCAACCAATACATATGGATGAGTAGTTCTCCAAGATAAAGGGTGAAACTTCATAACAGAGATGAATCTTGCAAGATTGTGAATCTCCCGTTTAGGATACCTAACCAGATGAGTAGAAGAGCAAATAATCAGTCAACATAGCAGAATAAGGGTATATACCATGCATGATAGAACAATGGGCACTCACCTCCCATGACTAAGACCAGATAAGTAAAATAATTTTGCTCCATCATATATTTCAGTCCAGAAACGGTGCTTGAGCCGTTGCTTTGTTTTCTTAAGCTTCTTCACATCCTTGAATTTATCAAGGTGTGTCAAGACTCCCATAACCTTTGGGAACCCGTGTACTTGCAAAATATTCAGGAACTCAAAGGTTTCCTGCAAACATCAACAATGAAAAAAGAGCATCGGCAATTATTGACAAGGCATCTTGATAGCAAATTTTAAGGAAACAAGAAGTTCCAATTTTTTTAACTCGAGACACCTTAATCTATCACGATATACATACGTCGATGCATGCACACATAGCTTTCTTCATAATATTCTCTGAAATTTTAATGATATTCCAAAATTCGGTTGGAAGGGGAAAAAATGTGCATTTTGCTTCTAAGCACAAACAACGCACGTAAAATTATATTCGCAATTAAAGTTAGCTTGCTAAGAGAACCAGAAACTATCATTGAGACAAGTTCCAGGCTGGGGACCCGAGCATCAGATTGAAAAGAGCAGGAGCGCAGTATTACTTCTAATGGAAATCCACTCTGATGCGTACAAAGTGACAGCATACATAACATATTTGGAGGTGCGTTTTTTGTTAGCTTTGCCCTTTTGCTCGTGATGAGAGTTTGCTCCAAGCAATAAACACACCGAATAGTGCACTCACTTAAGGTCATTTTTATAAAAACACACCATGAAATACTATATAAGGATCTCTGTCTTTCTTGAGTTGATCACTTAAATAGTTAAAGAGATTCATCTCTGCTCACTATGGATCCTAATTTACCATCCCGTACCAACATAGTCCTCACACTAAAAGTGAAAGTACAGCGGCATAAAAACAAGAACTACCAGCACCCTGAGAAAAAGAAAAACATTCAGACATCACATGATAGGCATCTTAATTGGCAGTTACTTAACACTTTCACTTTAAACATTAAGTCATGCCAATCCACTTTCTGCCAATTACCCAGCTTATAATTATGCTGGGATCCTAATCCTAGAACCATATTGCATTTCAAAGATGTAGACATTACCAGCTTCCCACAAAAATTGATGAATTGATACTTAAATGGCACTATGACAGCACTCACTCCTTCACTCTCCTCTCTCTCTTCCTCCCCCTGCCCGTCCCTCACTCCCTCCCTCCCTCCGTCTCTCTCTCTCTCTCTCTCTCTCTCTCTCTCTCTCCAGTGCGCGAATCCATGCACAAGTTCAGCTAGGTAAGTGTGGATATGGATGTGTGAGCTGGTCTGGATGTGATTATATGTTTCTGTCAATTTGTGTAATCACATTGACGGAAGTTCTTCCAAACAGAACAGAAAGAGACCACCCACCTCAACTCTTCAGGTTTGACCCGTAATAAGCAGTTGTCATTATGACCTCCAACTTGCTAATCATTTACTTACCCAGCAGGATCCCATTGTGGTGCACCATTAAAGAATTTATTAAATTGCACCAAGACCATCCTTATCAATTTAAATGCAAGGCGATCAGGGACTCATGTCTTAAAAGGCCTCCACCCACCCAACACCACATAAACCTAACAGGTATGTTACTTTGCCAATACTACCAAGACATTAGCGAATAAGACTTCGAAGTCGGAGAAGAAAAAGAAACTCCCTTTGAGACAAACAAGAGTTAAACTGAAAGTGCCAAAATGTTTTGTAAACTAGACCATTATCTACTTCTATCATCCACGCAACAGGCTCTTTTATCAACAAAAGCAACAAGGAAATCTTGAAGCAAGCATGTGCAGCTCCATTATCTCACCATTTCAAAGCCGTAGCTTCCGTCAATGAGAAGCAATGCCAGATCAGCAAACTTTGCAGCATCAATCATACCATTGATATCATTTGGGCACTCCACAAACTGCAGCCTCCTTTGCTTACCTGACGTAGTAAACATATGGAATAGGAAGTTAGGTTAAAAACAAAGAGAAAGCATCCTATTGCAGGAAAAGGATGATGCATGAATGGAGCAAAATGCAACTGAACAGAACCAATCTTTGATGCATATGTACCAAAGCATACGAATCATGTATGGCAGCTGCAAAGGTCAAAAGCCCCTATTTGAACCAAAAAGAGTGTAACTGACTAGCTTAAAAGCAAAAGATTACCTGACACAATGGTAATCGGACCACGAACATCGGGCAAATTATGCTTAGTGTAATGCTTCACTAGTGACTTTATCAAAAGAGACTTGCCAACCTGCAACAAACAGATTCAAGAAACCGGCATCAAACCTCAAAGACACCTTCTCAGCCAAAACTTCAATCACCGAACTCCAATTTTAACTAATCACCAACCGACTATCAATAAATAAATAAATAAAGCCCCAATCAACACGAATGCGAATTACCTTTGGAGGCCCGTGAACTAGAACTACAAAAGGAGGCGGCTCGCCGTAGGAGCGGTCGATCGTGGGGACGTGGAGCCTCCGCTGCTCCTTCTCGACGGCGCGCGACTGCAGCCGCTTGGCCTTGACGGAGGAGTTGAAGGCGAAGGCCTTGGGGTTCTGCCTCTGCGGGTCGTCGCCGCCGCCCTTGCTCTTCTTCCTCTTGTCGGCCTTGGATTTCTTCTTCGCCGAGGGCCCCGCCTGGCGAGAGCGATGAGCTTTGTGCGAATGGTCGTGGCTCACGCTCTCTGCGGCCATGGCTGCAACCGCTCTCGTCTGGCTTCGGTCTTGCAGCAGTTGCAGTAGCAGCAGCAGCAGCAGCAGCAGAAGAAGAAGAAGCAGCAGCTCTAGCAGTTCGTAGGTTTAAGCCACAATCGGCGCGTGAAGAAATTCAGAAGAAGTGGCGGTGAGAAAAGAAAAGAAAAACGTGACGGTTGGTTGGGCCTGAGCCGGGCCGAAGACCGGGCTTAAATGGGCCGGGCTTTTTAAATCGGCTTTTCAGTGTAAGGTTCCATCCTTTCGGGCCTCAGCGTACAAATTTTTTTTTTCTTCGGAAACTCGACCCCCAGATTTAACTCGTTCTACGTAGAAGGTATTCCATGGATCGTAACACCGTACGGAAGCGATGCAGGATTTTAATAAATCAATCAATCGAGTTTATATACGGTGTTTTTGCTCTTACGCGGCGTAATTGTTGCATAAAATATCTTATTTTGTATTAACAGAAGGTTTTGTTAAGACATTCCTTGAATATGTTTAAACTCTCTTGTGCATAGAGGCAAGGGAGAGCCCATCATACTATGATCTCATTAGGTGAGAGCGATGGAGCCTGATGCAAGCAACGTGCATTATTCTTTGTAGGTCATCATCATCAGAAGTGTATCAGCAAAAACAAGAAAGCCTAATCATGATCATATATCTAAAATTTAGACGATCCTCTGTCAATCAATCAGATCGAAGCCACAATGTTCAATTGACGAATTATATTTTAGATGCCCGATCATTGAGATCGATGAATTTGCAAAAGTACGATGTAATCAAATCCCAAATCTTATTAGAAAAATGCAATCAAAATTCAAAACTTTCAAAAAGTATAGTTAAAACTTGAACTTGTCACAAAAAGTGTTATGGAATCTTAAAATTTTCAAACTGTGAAATAAGTAAAATGAATTTATTGAACTAATTTGAAAAGTTTTTAGAACTTGATTAATTTTTTTTTGAAAGTTTTGAAGATTCAATTACATTTTTATCAAAATATTTATGATTTAATTCTAACTTTCTGAAATTTTTAAAATTTCATCGGAATTTTTATGATAAATTTTAAAACTTTCAACGCAAATATCTCTTAATTATTTTATGCAGAAAACGCGACAGAGAGAGAGAGAGAAGAGAGAGAGAGAGAGAGAAGGCGAGGAAAATGAGGGAGGAGAGCGCAGATTAGCATGGTCGTCTTCTCAGGAAGGGGAGGAAACAGAGCAAAACATGAGGAGCAACAGCACCAACAGCAGCAGCAGCAGCAGCAACAGCAACCACCACCTCCGGGAAGACAAGGCCGAGAGCCCCGACTCCCGGTTCAACCAGACTCTCCGCAGCGTCCAAGGGTGCGTCTCTCTTCCTCCTTCTCCTCCTTCTTCATCGCAATCCCGCATCTTTGCATCCGGTGGCTCTCCGATCATGGACAAGGGGGCGAGTGGCTGTGGTGCGGCTCGAACGATTTCGATACTCGCTATTTTTCAGCTTCCTTTCCGCAGTAGAGCTCCGGATCTCTGGGATTAGAGCGGGTAGTCGCCGTGATCTGGTTTTGTGCGCGCTTTTGGTTCGAGTGCTCTGGAGCTCGCTCGGTCGGGATTTTTCGAGATGTCGAGAGCTTTGGTCGCAGAATGCGCAGTGTTTTCGATGGGCTTCTTTAGCCTTATGATCGCGCGAAACGAATGGGTGGTGATGTGGGGAATCGAAGTGCGTCTTGCTGATTTTCGTCGCACTTGTTCGAAAGTGGTGCGTGTGTGGATCTGTTTGATATCAGTGCGTTGACATCGAAGTGAAAGAAAGTAGGAGCTTCAATAATGAATCGGAAGGTCTTTCGTTCTGACCCGGTGAGATGTGGAACCGGGTTCTAGTCTTCAGCTTGCGTTCATCGACTTGAGCGAGACAGGCTGCGTGCTCTGCTAATTCCTGATGCTGGATACAGGACTTGAGCTTCTGTTGGTTTTTCTTTTAATCCTCAGTTACCACAGTAGTGGAGGACATGGTAATTCAAATTTGTGAATTGGTAACAAGCTCCTGATTCTGTGTACTTCATTTGGTTGGGGTGCCGGCTATGCTCACCTTTGAGTGTGACATCTGCTGTTGTGAAGAAGCGTACATCAGAATTCTTTTTTCCACATTGTGAAAATTTTGGCCCGAAACATCTGACCTCAGTAGTCAATTAATCCAGTCGCCTCATCTCACCCTCTTTCTCCTTCTATTGGTTACCGTGTGTCTATGTTCACTGTGCACGAGCAAGCATGTGTGCTTCTGCATGCCAATCAAAAATATCTGCATTCGGTGCATGTGTCTTTGCCCCCCATCTCCTTGGGAGCCCGTTGCAATTTCAAGTGAGTCTGGCCTACAGTGATGTGATGCCGGGTGGTTGTATCGTATTTATTCGACATACGTCTGTGTGGCATTTCCTTCATTCACCTTCTGTTGCCTGGCCATGACTTTTTCTGTGGTAGGGTTCTATCTATATGAATGCTTTGCCTTGGTCATTACGTGAACTTTAACATCTCAGACGCTATTAATAGGTTGCTCAAAGGTCGCAGTATACCTGGAAAAGTGTTGCTGACCAGGAGATCAGACCCGTTAGACGATTCAAGCTGGCAAGACCGCTCTCCTAAGTATGAGCGAAGCCTCTCTGAAAATGATACTGGCCCAAGTGATCAGATGGACAAATCAATGGAGGTAGTATGGATGATGTTGGTCTTCTGTCATTGCTACTATAGATAGCTGATTTTGTGAAAGTTCAATAATTGGGAATCAAGTGAGAGATTTTGCTTCTGATCTAGGAAGATGACCAAGGTCCTTTTAAGCCAAATCCACACGAGAATCTTGACAACTCTAAGTCCTCAACGTCAGATCTTCATAGTACTCCCAAAGAAGTGCAGAAGTCCACCATTGGGGCTAGAGCTACAGATTCTGCAAGGGTCATGAAATTCACGAAGGAGCTCGGAGGAACAACTGTCATACTAGGTATGATGAGGATTTCCTTGTATAATTTTTGCATCCTGATGAAAGTGTGATAGCGGGGAATGAATTTTCCTTCTCTCCCCAGTTTTATTTAATAACGATGGACTGGAGAGTGGACGCACATTAGTAGTTACTCTTGCTCAGATTGGTTGAATGTGGTTAATGTTGCTTGTTAAGATGTTTGAACTGGTTGGCAGAGAAGAGATGGATCTTTATATATAAATGACACTTCCACTTTGTGCACACTTTTCTTTCTTCTAGTAACCTTCAGAATAATATAGTTTTGATCTCATAAATGATTAAGTGGTCTATTCTTGTTCGTAAATTACAGGTGGGTAAATATGTATCAGACTACCGAACTAACTTTGTGGTAATTTTTTTTGTTTTTGTTTTTAAGTCACTCATGTTGCTTTTGCTTAGTCCACCATTCTTCGGGTAAATAGGCTAAGCTATTTGTTTCCTGATAATACAGTCATCCACGCGCCGTGGTCCAATTGTTGACCTTTTAGGGTAGTTCCTTTATCTTACACTGATATTACATTCTGTTTTCCTAGTCTTTGTCCTGTATTTTTAGTTGCTTTTTGCTGAATTAGTAGTACTAGTAATATGATGCGGAAAAGAGGGTAAAATTGATAAGGCTTGTCCTTACTTATACATGGTTTTTTGAAAGATTTTAAGCATTTGTTCGATGGAGTTTTGTCAATCCACGTGCTACCATAGTGCCTTTTTCTTTATTTTTTTCATGGATAAAGGTCCTTTCGTCATTGCATACTGAGTGCAGCAGAGGCTCTTTATGATTAAACTTGGTCCTTTAATCTATTTCTGTGATGATGACATTATGTAGAAAGGTTGCGAGAGTTGGCATGGAGCGGAATACCACCGTATATGCGCCCTACAGTTTGGAGACTCCTCTTGGTAAGTTAAAGCTGTTTGGGAAGTGGAGTTAGCAAATTTATATCCCCAAATGGGCCTTCAAAAGTTAGCAATATCTCTTGTTGACGTACGAAGTCGATGAAAAGAGGGAGCTGCATTCATAATTTGAAAAGATTTCTTACTGGGACATGCAAATTTTTTAATTAAGGTTATTATTGGTGGCTGCCGCATTAGATTTTGATTTTGTAGCTATGTAGGTGTACTTATAACAATTCTAAGTGTGCTTAGTGCTATATAAGGCATAATTTCCTTATATTAATCAGCTTGTGCTCCGACCTCTATAAATATAGAGAAGCATCTGGTGGTAAATGCGGTTTACTAGAGGCACATATATTTTGTCCTTCGAGTCTTATGTTTTTTCTATACACTCCTTACCATCTCAAACTGAAGCTTTTGAGCGCAATTCATGTGGAATTGATTTTGAACTTTAACTTCTCATAATGTAATTGTCCTACCTGCCTGGCATTTTCTCGTAATAACTTTTCCTTCTGCGGGCTTATTGGGTTTCATGTAAGAGTAGGTTTTTGGGGTGCCTCGTTCATACATCCATTGTTTACAATTGATAGACTACCATATGGTGGAGGCACAGAGCAACTGAAACCCTTCTTCTCTTCCTTTGTTTGCCCAAAGAAGAAAGTAATCTACTAATACAATCTTCATGAGTTGGGATTCTTTTGATAGTCAATGTCCCTTTCTCTCATGCCAGTACAATTTATGCTCACAATCAGATTTAGATAAACAGCACTCATAGTTTAATACTGATGGGGATGAACCACGAGATTTTAGTTTGTCCAATACTATTGTAGATTTATCTGTCTACTGGCTGGAGGCTACTTGGAACACTGCTGTATTCTTTTCTGATAATTGAGGAATCCGTTAATGGCTGCCTAAGGGGTTATGTCTGCTGTACAGAATTAATTACAATAAGATCTTGAAAGTTCAGAGAAGTTTTGGGTACGAGATAGGGTACTAACAAAAAACCACAAAAAAGGCTTGACACCTATCTCCTTCAAAACCATCATAGGATTTTCAATATTGTCAAAGTCCTTTGAATCATTTCTTTAAGAATTTTTCAAAGAAAAGAAGAATGAACCATTTCTGTTTGTCTAAATGCAGACCAAGTGCTGAAATATTCATAAAGACCTAGAGAATGAGGATGGATAGCAACAATTTTTAACCAAATTCTCTCTCTATGTTGCTTCATATAGTAGACCATGCATAAAGATTTATAAATCTGGTTTACCAGTTCACTGGCTTGGAATTCATGAATCTGATCTGGTTTGACTAAATTTATTCATAGCGTGAAAATTAAATATGGACTGACCACAGGGATATGCACCACCTAATTCAGATAGAAGGGAGGGAGTCCTGAGAAGGAAACGCCTTGAGTATCTTGACTGTGTCGCTCAGTTCTATGACATTCCAGATACTGAACGCACAGATGAAGAGATTGGTATGCTTCGCCAGGTATGTTTGGTTCTATCTGACCATGTCTATGATTGAACTAATTTTCTCAGTGCTGTACTCTGATTCTCACAACTTTTGTATACTTTGATTAGATTGCTGTGGATTGTCCAAGAACTGTACCTGATGTTTCTTTCTTTCAGCAAGCCCAAGTACAGAAGTCCATGGAGCGCATCCTGTATACATGGTCAGATCATGTTCTTTGTACTTGCCCATCAATGCTTTAATCACAATGTGTAGCTTACCTAAAGCACAGATGAGTGTGAATTGGAATTTAGAGTAGTCTGAAGCTACCATGTGACAGTGCGTTTAAATGTGTAACTCAAAAGTTTTATCCAATCT
This sequence comes from Melaleuca alternifolia, assembly GCA_019926035.1. NCBI lineage: Eukaryota > Viridiplantae > Streptophyta > Magnoliopsida > Myrtales > Myrtaceae > Melaleuca > Melaleuca alternifolia. The sequence goes on from JAGKPW010002151.1 coordinate 98,765, forward strand.
GTGGGGGGAGACTACGATATGCAATGATGACACAATGATTTATTCTAACATGTTATCCACATGCTCATTGTGTTCCTATTTTGATGACTTGGCACAAGATATCTTTTGCTTCAAAGAGGAGCTAGATTTCTGGAGTTTGTATCAACAACTGAATGGCCTTTTAACTTCTTAGATAGGAAAAAAGGGCAGTGTTTTTATTGGTGGTAGTGACTACTACTCATACCATTTTTTCATACTACACTGAAGACAGAAATTTAGAAAATAAATGGAGTGACTTTTTTAATTTAGAAAGTTTTAGGATATGTCGCTATTCTTCCTTCTTTAATATTGATAAAAGAGCCTTCTACCTATGGGCTTTAATGCTATTTCTTGTTGGGAACGTTTTCTTTTATTGATTGACTAAAAGATTCATTGGTAGGGCACTAAGGGCTGCCAGTTTTTTGTCTTAATATGATTGCTGTATTTTCTATTCAATTATTTTGCCGTACCTTCATGTGCTGCCGCTATAAAGTGTCTAAATTTACAGTTGAAGTATTGAATGGAAGAAGTCTTTAATATCTTATTGTCACGGCAAGGCTGTCTGATTCCAACCTGAATTGATGGTGTCATGCATTATCTCATAGGTTCTTGTGAGAATCTAGCACAGAACCATACATCTCAGATATTAGTCACAAACTGAAACAATCTTCATTAGACATTTTCCTATTGCATAAACCTTTTCCTTCCCTTGGCTAAATGAAACTGTGGCGATCATGAATTGTTAAAAAATAAATAAATAACAGAGAGCTCTTTGGTTCATCAAGGAGATTTTGTGGTGGGATTTAGATGATGGTTTTTATGTGGTGGATATAAATATGGTTTTTGGGAAGTATTATTGAAACATAAGGTAGTCGGGCAGTTTGTTAAATGTCTGTTAGGACCAAATTGAACTGCTGAAGCTACTCAACTGAGGTCCCATTGCTTTCTTTGTTCAATGTCTTAACTAAGGACATGTAGATATTATGAAAATTTTGGAAGGAACACTACTAGATGCCTTCTCCTTTCTACTTAATCTCTCTGTAGGGATCCACTGGTAGATTACTGAATTCATGAAATTCCTAGCCTCTTTTAGTACCTAATTTCTACAAGCTACATCTGTGCCAATTCATGTATAGAGTTTGTAATGCTCTAGTATTTGAAGAGTCTAGATGGATTCTGCTATGTGTTTGTTGTTCTAATGCTTAGCTATTTAATCCAGGGCTATCCGTCATCCAGCTAGTGGGTATGTTCAAGGCATAAATGATCTAGTCACGCCATTTCTAGTCGTCTTTCTGTCAGAATACTTAGAAGGAAGTGTGGATAATTGGTCACTCTCTGATTTGTCTCCTGAGAAGATCTCTCACTTAGAGGCAGACTGCTATTGGTGTCTGACGAAGTTGTTAGATGGTATGCAAGACCATTATACATTTGCTCAACCAGGAATCCAACGACTTGTCTTTAAGCTGAAGGAATTGGTCAGGCGCATTGATGGTAAGCCTTAGTCACGGATTTTATGAGTTGATAATGGACAGTTATTCAAAGTTTCAATGCTCTGACTTTACTGATTATAATTTATTAGAAACAGAATGGTGCATCTGGCGTGGTTTATCTGGTGTGGCTTGTGATCTGCTAGAAGTATGCCGAGTGTTGCTTGACATATGTCTTAATCGTTGTAAAAATAATGTTGAGCCGCTTTACAGAGGACATGTATGTGGATCAGGGTGCTGTCAATTGTGAAGTTTGTAGCAGACAAACTTAAGACACACAACAGTTCCCTTCTGAGAATACATTGGTTTCGCTTCATTCACACAACATAAACTCTAAAGACAAAGTTGTCCTTTAAGAAACATGCCTTTTTTTTTTTTTTAAACAAGAACGTCTCAGCTTCCTAAGCACCTGTGACTTTGACCATTACATGCGATATCTGAAAGCAAGAAATATGGTGCCATTTTCTTTTTTCTGTACTTATGACGCGCTTAAATTGCTTTATGCTTTATTTCATATCAAATGAGACAGCATGGAGTGCCTTCTAAAATTTTAGTCCAGTTCAATATGGCCATATCGACTGGGTTGGATTTCTGGATTTGCATATTTTACATGCTGTTGGTATTTAGCATAGCTGTTTGCTTAAGAAAATAATGGTGCATTTAACTACTTTGCTAGTTTTGGATTATGTCACTTTTTTTTATTGATACTCATCAGTCTTCTGGGTGTTAGTTTTCGTTGCAATTTGGAATTATTTGCTGTTATTTAAACTTCTCTTTCATTAATTTGGACCAGAACCTGTGTCAAGACACATGGAGGAGCAAGGCCTTGAATTTCTGCAATTTGCTTTCCGCTGGTTTAACTGTCTCTTAATACGTGAGGTCTGTTGTTACTTGAGCTTCTCTTTAACTCTTCACTTATTTTAGTTCTCTCAAATATATTGTGATTTTTCTATTTTACTCCTATAGATTCAATAATCAGGCATGAAGCTTATAACCTAATTTCTCTTATTAGATCCCTTTCCATCTCGTCACTCGCTTGTGGGACACATATCTTGCAGAAGGAGATGCATTGCCAGACTTTCTCATTTACATATTTGCTAGTTTTTTGTTGACGGTATGAAAGACAACCACTCCAACTACTTTACAGTATAAAGCAATTAACTTTTCCTACATATTCGAATTTTTTTTTAGGAAAGCATTTATAAATTTGATTTTGTTATACGTCTTTGGTCCATAAACATAAGCTTTATTGTCCTTAACTAGCTGATATTTGGTTAACTTCCTAGTATGTTTTACTGATTTTTCTTTATATGAAGGACAACACCTGTCATATGGTATCTCAGAACAGAACAATACCTGAAAGATGTTGCTTCTCATTAACGTCTTGGTCGGTTAGATATTTAAGTTTTGACAATTGCTCCAGCCCATTCCATCATGACTCGTCCCAATATCTAGTTCAAGCCTTCTCACATGAACATGGTCTAACGTGATGTGAGAACCAAGAGCATTTTTAATAGACTGCAGAAACCTTTCTGAGGGTGATCTCACTCCCATGAGCTTTAGGTTGGAAACTGATTGATTATATCAATGCCCTCGTACAGCCGATTCAAAGGATGGCTAACTTGATGACTCATAGGATTAGTATATGTCAAGGGTAATGATGTAGAATTATCTTTCCGGTGTGATCGGGCTATATCACCATAACTTGATGACTTGTAGGATTAATGTAGTTCTAGATAGTGCTCAACTCTAGCCAGTTGAAGTGGATCTTTCTTTATGAATTCATCAATTTGCATTTGATCATCCTACATCCGACTCATTTTGGAATTGCTGTTCGTGGTGGTTGCTGATATTTATGAGCAATGCTGTCTAGGAATCTTCTTAGATCTTTTGAAGCGTTTTCTATTTGTCGTTTGATGTACATATTCAAATTCTTAGTGCATCTACTGCATGTTGTGTAACTTCTGTTATCCCATCTTTAACAGTGTTGTAAACCTTTTTATTTACGATATTTTCCATCAAGCGTGAGTAAAGTGAAACCGGAAGAGTTCATATTTCATGGTTCTTAAACTTGTGTACTGGTTGATCTCTGCATAACAATTTTCTTCGGATATCTTTTGTTGTTGAAGTCATAACACTTGGAATGATCACTATTTTTTTGTTCCCTGTGCTGTTTCAGTGGTCGGATAAACTTCAGAAGCTTGAATTCCAAGAAATGGTGATGTTTCTTCAACACCTTCCTACGGAAAACTGGACTCACTTAGAGTTGGAGATGGTGCTTTCTCGAGCATTCATGTGGCATAGTATGTTCAATAGCTCACCCAGTCACTTGGCTAGCTGAGGAGAGTACGCTTGCATTCATGCTCTTTGAAGGGACGTTGATTTTTTTTTTTACTTGTTTTCTTTCCCCATTCCATGTGCTTTTTTCGCCCCTCCAAATCCTGGCAGTGTTTAATTATCTTACAAAGTAGTACTTTGTGCCAGCTTCTGTGTCAAAATTTTCGATGTTCCTTGTTCTGTATTGGCCATTCTGTTCCTTCCTATATTTGTAGACTTGTAGATACGCTGTTCATGGGAGCTACAAGAAAGGAATGCATATGTGAAGATAAATTTGTTTGCCCGCCCCCACTTTTTTTTGCATGAGTTGTTATTTTAGCGGGTTCTCAGTTCCTTTTTTTGATTTATTGCATGCAAAGTAATTTCTTAAGGTCCTTGTTTATGAGTATCCTCTTTCTCCTAGTTAAGCATGCTACATGTGCAATAATTCACTTTTAAAAACTGTGATTACACATAACACGATGTAGTCTGTACATTCAAGCTATAAAGTTCCCTTGAATAGTAATAACAGATGTGCCTTGAACACTCGATATCAAAATTCCTTTCTCAATTTGACCTGTAATTTTACATAGGAAATAGCACAAACCCTATGAGTGATAAGTTGAAGTAATGACAATATTCATCCTCGAATGATTACCATGCAAAGAAAAGATCAATACATCTATAGTAATTTTTTAGGTAGGTACTCTACTGAGGTAGTAACTACTCACATAGCCAGTAACCCGGCCATGGATAGCATCTGTTTTTTAGCACTTTACTGGCAGAAACACCATGTTCCACATCATCCATCACATCTCATCCGGGAAAAAGGAAAGAGCTTTTGAATAAAACTTATGCAAGCATATGCTAAAAGATTTTCTTTTGCCACAACCTAAATTCGACAGAACATTTGATTTTCCCGCCTTTCCTTGCACTTAAAGTTAGCCCATTATGTGAGAAGAAAGGAAAACAAGGTAATATCATCACCAAACAATCCACTACAGTGGATCAAATGCATTGAGGCATCCTTAAAGGACAATAACAGATGTATAAGTAAAGATATACTCAGGATAATCAATAGTAATGTCTATTGAGGAAGAACTCAACTAGAAGTGGCTTGTGACCATACCAATGAAGTCCAACCACAACCACACAGAACATGTATATTTTCTGATTAATTAAAGAACCTGAGCAACGGTGACTTTGCAACACTAGCATGAGAAAAGACACAAATAGCACCTGCTCTAAACATCCAGAATCTGCTTCATCCGGCCTTAGTTCCTCTGGATTAGAGACCTACCCACACACCAATGGGCATAACATTTTGACAGCAATTACCTGTGTTTCTATTTCAACAAAAAATTCAAGATCCTGCTTCAGACCATGTGCAATTATTTTGATACAAGTCGGCAAAAGGGTGCTTCTTTTCATTGCTGGAGGATAACTTCTAGCTGACGATGCTTGCATAGCCGTAAGTCCTCAAACAAGATCAACTGATCTCCTCTTCGGCTGCAAAAGGATGACAACAGAAGTTAAGAATTTCATCTTCAAGATGCCAAGTTTCACATGAACAAATGTCACAAAGTAAACTTCAAGCATTAAGAAAGGGAAAGGATAATAAAAGCTAAAGCCGCAATACTTCTCCCAGCCTACATAAGTCATCATGAATGTACGGAACATTGGCACTCAAACAACACAATTAGGTCACAAATCTCAAGAATTTATTACAAGCAGCTATCAATAAAAAAAGGAACACATTCTAGTATATATGTAAAACTTGCATGGAAGCAAAATAACTCTTAAAAGAAAGAGAAAAACAAATTGGACCACTGATGAGAAAGCGCTACAACTTCTACTTGAACAAGCCAAGAGTATAAAGCTCTAGTTCACATTGCATCGAACATTCATTCTTGAGCAATGATGACAGGCCTTAAAGAAAATTCATCTCCCGATAACATCCAAGAGACATGAGCATTTACATCAAATGAGAATCCCAAGGCTGCTATATACAGGCATGATCAGAGAGAAGCCCACACAGAAAGATCGGCATAGAGAGAACATAATGCTAGAATGAGTATGGAAGAGTGAATTCCTACATATTTTCTTTCGATTTCTCCTAGGAACTTTTTAGGAGAATCCAAGTATTCAACACAATCTCTCTTCACGAATGATACCAGATCTCTTTCTCCAGCCTTCTCTAGATTTCTCATAAGAATCGTCAGGGTAAATTCATCTGGGGTATGACCGGCTGCTTTCATCTTCTCATAAGTCTGCATTGCCTTTTCGATCATTTCCGCCCCTAGATATGCTCCAATCATCTCGGCATAAGCCCTTGTGTCAGGTTCAATCCCTTCTTTCAGAAGTCCAGAGAAAACAACTTCAGCGAGAGCAACCAGTTTGTTCTTTCCCAAGAGTTGGATCACGTCGCAACGCAATGCAAGATCAGTGTGGTACCATTCCTCCTTGCAGACGTACTCGAAGACCTATAGCTGGAATCCTTTTAGATAAGATGAGAACGGTAGAAAGGTAATATTGAAATAGTGCATCCAGTATTCACACCATCCGTATGTATACAGCAAGAGTATTATTCTGTTTCTCTTTCTCCTCAATATACTAACGAAAACAGTAGTTTGAATATGCCCAATGTTGTTTCCCTTGATGGAAACATGCAAAACCTGCATTTCTGCCCAGTGATATTGCTATCATGTTTTAATTTAAAATTAGTCTGCACATTTACATTCTCCTTTCTTTGTAAATGCCTAATTTAGAAGATTAAAAAGAGTACCCAAACTCAAACTCGGAAAATCCTAAACATGCCAAAATCTAAAAGGCTAAAAAAGCCTACGAGGATCATTTTTTCAATGTAAGCCAATTTCATCAGTCAACACTCAACCCATTTTCTACAAATCACCCATGCCGCTCACTAGCTCGATGCACGGGCTGAATCGCAGATAACCAATACGAAAAACGAATTCACCAAACTTCAGAGCAACACTGGATAGCCAGATCACTTGCTCTGCTCAAACCAGTTAGAGCATCCGCTTCAATCAAAGAATGTAACTCACACGAACACCCAAAGATGGCCTTCCAAACTTCCCAATTCATATTTACACGGGCAGAGATGTTTCACATCATCATAGGCCGAAGTTACAAAGAGAGAATACGAAAAACCAACAAAAAAAAAAACAGCAGAAAAAGCAAAGAAAATAAAGACCCAGAACCGCGGGCTCGAAAAAGACGATACCTTGAGGGCCAAATCGACCTCGTTCTGTCTCTTGAGCTCGGCGAAGGTGTTCAAGAGATCGGACTTCAAGAGCCGAGCGAGGGTCGTGCTAAGGACGTGGTTCAACCGAGGAGAGGATTTGGCCAGCTTGAGGGACTGGACGGCTTGTATCGCCTCCGTCGACAGCACGTCCGACCTCCACAGCGGCCTCCTCGTACTGTTGCGAAGCCCGCAGGTGACGAGGCTGGTGGTCGGAGCTTGGCGGAGACGCGGCTGGACAGAGGGAAACGGGAGAGACAGAGAAGCCTCCATCGCCACCACTGGTTTTGGGCCGTGGGCTGTGTCTGTCCTAAGTGGTGAACCAGGCTGAAGAATTCATAATCATTCTAGAAGTAATTGCAAAATTAGTTTAAGAAGATTACTGGCTTTTGTTTTTCTTAATAAAAAGAAAAAGCAATCTCCTTTTGTCAATATTTGTATAGTTTGAAAGGTTTTGTATGTATTGTGTAATTTGAAGTCAACACTTATGCATTGCCAAATATAAAAATAAGAAAAAAAGTAAAAAAGGGAAAGTCATTTTGGAGGTGGATGTAATAAACTTTTTGAATTACCCGGAAAAGAAATAGACTAAAAAAGTACAAAAAAATTTGGACCATTTCTCGATTTATGCGTGTCATCCTTGCGCAGGGGCCATGCTAATCTTCTCTGTATCGTTCCAATTTTATCGGATGTCTCCGAAGAGACAACCTCCCCTCTGGAGCTAAGACAATATAAACAAAGGTGCGTGTGTGTTTGTGGTCGATGTGGGACTCTTCCCAATCTCTACTTTTCTTAAGAATGGCCATCGAAATTCTCGTCCCTTAACTTTTTTTATTCGTATAAGGCCCACATTTATATCCAAACTTAGGACATGTGGTCCAAAGAACTTTGTCATTCGAAAAAAAATGATGAAGTAATCTATATTACAAGCCACTTGCAGAGACTAATTCTTCTGCAATTGTGAATTCGGCCCCCTCACCGTAGTGTGAATAGTGTAGTCTCTTATTTACCTGGTGGTCTGTACGTTTCGTCCTGACAGAATAATGTTCTGCTGCTATCTTCCACCTTAGCATGCAGCATCTGCACTGTTGTCTTCACAAGTCGTCCCGCCATATCTTTGCTTTGCATCCTTGTCCTACCCTCTTATGCTTTATTTTTCCAAAGGCGCTTTATGTAAAGTAGCCTACTTTACAAACCACTTTTCTATTGAGTATTATTTTTACATATAGTTTAAGGTGATCACTTTAACCAGTTGCTAGCACGGTGAATGTTGGTATGACGGTATGTGACATTAGCTGCCAAACGAACAATAAGCAGCGATGAATTAGAACGCACTCAGAGGCCGATCTCTGCAAACTTAGAGGCTGGAATGAGTAGCGATGATGTGTTTGGAGGCAAAAACCAGGTGTTTATGAGCTTCGAAGGACCAGACTCACGCCATGGATTCACTGGCTGCCTCTTACATGGTTTGTGGATGTCGGTTTGGTGTTTTTATAGACGATGCTGAAGTCCAAGTTGGTATAAAAGAACAAAAAGATAAACGAAGAGCTTCCCTGTGTGATAGAGTACTCCATTATCTCATTATCTACATAACTTCTAGTGATTGGTGCCTTTGTGAGCTCACATCATGGTGCAACAAACTTGTAAGTTGGAGGCGTTGAAAGAGATTCTTCCCATTTTGTTCCATGGTGAGGATGTGGAGCTTAATACTCCATTGCACCCTGATGCCATATTGAAGTTGAAACAAGAGCAAAGGGTGATTTCTCTGGCTTTTGTTTTTCTTAATAAAAAGCAAAAGCAATCTCATTTTCTCAATTTTTGTAAGTATTGTGTAATTTGAAGTCAAACACTTATGCATTGCCAAATATAAAAAATAAGGAGAAATGAAAAAAGGAAAGTCGTTTTGGTGTAATAAAATAAAATAGATCTATTTATATTGAGATTGATCAAGAAAATGTCATTTTGGTGTAATAAAATAAAACAGAAGAAAAGATGGATGTAATAAAATTGTAAATTACTTGGAAAGAAATAAACTAAAAAAGCACAAAAAAATTTGGACCATTTCTCGATTTATGCGTGTCATCCTTGCGCAGGGGCCATGCTAATCTTCTCTGTATCGTTCCAATTTTATCAGATGTCTCCGAAGAGACAATCTCTCTTGTCCCACTAGGACAAGATAAACCGAAGTGCGTGTGCCTATGTGGTCGATGTGGGACTCTTTCTAGTCTCTTACTTATGTTAAGACTGGTTGTTGGAGTTCTCATCCCTTAACTTTTTAATTCATATAAGGCCCACATTTATATCCAAAGTTAGGACACGTGGTCCAATGAACTTCTCCATTTGAAAAAGAACGATTAATTAATCTATCTTACAAGCCACTTGCAAGGCCAAGTCTTCTGCTATTGTCAACGCGGTGGTTTCAGTGTAGTCTCTTATGAACCATGTTGTCTTTATTTTTCATCCTGACAGTAATGTTCTGCTGCCATCTTCCACCTTTAGTGTGCAGCATCTGCACTGTTGTCTTTACAAGTTGTCCCGCCATATCTTTGCTTTTCCAACCTTGTCCTACTCCCTCATGCTTTGTTTTTCCAAAGTCGCTTTATGTAAAGTAATCTACTTTACAGACCACTTTTCTATTGAGTATTATTTTGACATATTGTTTAAGGTAATTACTTTAACCAGTTGCTAGCACGGTGAACGTTGGTATGACAATATGTGACATTAGCTGCTAAACGAACAAAAAGCAGTGATGACTTAGAACGACCCAGAGGCCGATCTATGCTAACTTAGAGGCTAGAATAAGTAGCGGCCATGTGTTTGGAGGCGAGTACCGGGTGTTTGTGAGCTTCAAAGGACCTTCCATGGTTCGTGGAAGTCGGTTCGGTGTTTTTAGAGACGAGGATGAACTCCAAGTTGGTAAAAAAAATTAAACGAAGAGCTTCCCTGTGCGATTGAGAACTCCATCTACATAGCTTCTAGTGATTGGTGCCTCTGTGAGGTCACATCATGGTGCAACAAACTTCTAAATTGGAGGGGTTGAAAGAGATTCTTCCCATTTTCTTCAACGTGGAGGATGTCGAGCTTTAAACTCCATTGCACCGTGATGTCATAATGAAATTGGAGCAAGAGCAGAAGTTCAGTACCATTGCGGTAGACGCTTGTCGAAATGCTCTTCAAGAAGTCGACGATAGAAGAGGAGTCTGATAAAGGATGACGGGTAAGCTCATCTCGCTCTTTTTTTGATAGAATATGTTCTTCAGAAGCTCTACCTGACTGTCGGAATTTTTTTTCAGAGTGTTCAAGATTTCTATTGTTCAGTATCTGTGAAATATTCATCTTTGCATCGTTTCTGCTGTTTTACCACTTTTTACCCTGGTCTTTTACTTGGAAAAGGAGTGGCAAACAAAGTGAGTACAAACATGAACATATGGATTATGATCTTTTCCCACTAAAACTGGTTTGCAATTAATTGTGACAGCCAAGGAGGACTAATCAAACTGGTCGTGGTGGTTTTGAATAAGCTGAAGCCGATGCATAAGTCCATCACTGAAAGTTTATTGGCAATGGACGACAGAGTGGCAGATTTAAAAAAGGCTTTAGATATTGAAGCAAGTGGTTTCTGGCTGGCTGTTTATGGAATGGGAGGCATAGGAAAAACGATTTTTGCCAAGGTCGTCTTCAAGCAACTATGGCCTCACTTTGGAATGTGCAGCAGTTTCCTTGAAGACATCCAAGAAAAAGTCATCAAGAGATAAAATAATAGTTGAATTGCAAAAACGGTTATCATCAAATATTGTAAATTCTTTTGAGGTGAACAACATTAATGATGTTGATCATGGAGAGCAGACAAGAGAAGGACATGTTGATCACGGAGAGCAGACAAGATTGAAGAAACATTCCACAAACAGAAGGACCTCATTGTTCTTGATTATGTGGACAAGAGTAAACAAGTTGAGAAGTTAATCAGCAAGTGTACCTTGTGATTCAGGTTGTAGTTTTAATATTACAACCAGGAAGAAAGATGTTTTGCATAATAAAGAATTAATGTATGACGTTCTAAATTATGAAATGGAGGAAATAAGTTTGATTCACGGACTGCAGCTTTTCAGCAGGCATGCCTTCAAGAGACACTCTCCTTTAGATGACTGCCACATCCTTTCAAGACACTTTGTCTCCATAACTGGATTACGTCCTTTGGCTCTTGAAGCGTTAGGTTTGTTCCTTTATCGAGAATCGAGGTATGAAAAGAGACAAAACAAATTGAGTAAAGTTCCTCACAAGATGTCCCAGGAAAGTTGAAGATCAGTAATGACGCCTTTAAGGACTGAGTAATATTTCATAACAAAATTTTCTAGAGATTGCCCGCTTTTTCAATAATGAGAACATGAATAACGCAATTCACATGTGGAAGGATTGTGGATTTTCTCGAAAAGGGGGTACTGATGTCCTCAAAAGCATGTCCTTGATAAAGGTTCGAAATGACGAGGTGTACAGAATGCATGACCAATTAAGAGATCTTGGAAAGGAAATTGTCCATCAAAATGTTGTAACAAATCCTGGAAATAAAGCAAAGCGACAACTATCAATACATACTCTCTTTTTTTACCAAGTACCTTTCTTTTGAGGCGTTTCTTCTTCTCATTGAAATGAGATTGTTGAAGAGAGGAGAGGAACTCCAACTCACTGATTAGTTTCACTGTCACAGATGAAATGATAGTGTTCAAGCACTCCATCTAGCCCAACCTAGTTTTCCAAGATTCCATATTACTGATGGAAAGATGGAAGAATTTGGAGAAGTAAGTTTCCTTAAATTGGATGGAGGAACTTTTAGTTGGTGACTTCACCAATTCTCTTTCGAAGTTGAGATGGATTTCTTGGGCTTTTCCTCAACCAGAACTTAGGGCGGTGAATATTCATCACTCGTATACGTACTCATTTTGTCAGTTTGCCAAGTAAAATGAATCTGCTTACTCGCCTTGAAAAGCTGGGCTTAGAATATTGTGAGATTCAAGAATTGCTAGAGCTTCCCATGAGTTCAATGTGTTTGCGATTCTACTTCCTTGCAGTTACTTCCTAATCTCAAGAATCTGAAAATTTGGCCGAATCGATTCTACATGATGTCGCTGGTTATTCAGTAAGTACCAAAGTTAGCGCAGACTGTAACCAATGGTGGATTGGGAGGTTGTCTAAACCGAAAGAAACTGACTTATGCCTTCGGCATATCACGCTGCCCCCAATGGAGGGAGGCTGGCTTTCTCTTCTAAACATACTTTGTCTGTACTAGACCCGCAAGCCTTCACACAACTTCCATCTTCCCTGGTGGAGTTAAACCTCGATGAAGTAAACCCGCAAGATCACTCTTGTCCATCTTGAAAATTTTGGAAAATTCATCGGCTTTAGAGCTTTCTCCTTCTTGAATGAAAGAGGTACAACTTGAGGGACTTCCACAGTCAGAAAAGTTGAAGGTCATGTGGCGTGAACTGGAGAGATCATCAATTTCATTGAGCTTCAAGAAACTGGAAAGTATTAGAGGTGATCTGATGCTCGAAGCTGGTCGAGGTTCAATTTACTGGCAGCATGCTGGAGTCACCGAAGAGATTAGCTGTCTACTGCGGAAAGTCTTTATAGGAAACACCCTGCCATTAAGTACATTTTGAACTATCGATTTACGTAATTGATTATTTATAATTAAAAAATTTAAAAAGACATGACGACTGTCATGAAAAAAATTAATTTGTAAAATTCTAATTGATGAAGTTTAGAAATCACTTTATTTTTTCACCTTAAAAGTGTACATGACAAGTGTCAAGAAGATAATTTAGAGAGACTAAAAAGTAAGAAACGAACTACAACTAAGCTTTGTAAAAATCAAGCACAGAATATCATTTTAATATTAAGAGAATTCAAGAAAAAATATTACATAGACATTAATTATTCTATCAAAAAGAAATAAATATAAAACCGAGCCACATAATAGATCATTTATCAAATAGAAAACGAAAGGCAAAGTGAGCCCTCCTCTCCTTCAGTTGCCGACCTCTCTGCATCACTTCCTTCACGCCAGTCGCGACGTCTTCCTGTGTCTGCTCTGGTATGGCGCTCTCTCTCTCTCTCTCTCTCTTTCTCTCGTGTGTGTGATTGTCATGTCGGGGATGACCTCAATTCGAGTTCTTGATAGGTGAAAGATGATACTTCTCGAGGATGTCTTCAAAGTCGAGAGGCTCGACCCCGACGGCAAGAAGTTTGACAAAGGTATGCCTATGCCTCTTCGATTGCTCGTTTGCTTCTTCTCCGCTAGTTATCTCGTTTTGGGTTCGTCAGAAAACTGTTTCTTTTTTCTTTTTCTTTTTTTCCGATTTTCGTTCATCTTTAACGCAGACGCCAATCTAGTGTTGAGCCTGTTGATGGGATTTGGTAAACAGGAGAGCCCTCGTATTGGTTGTCTGTATCGTTTAAGTTTGTGCTTGTTGAGAGATTCGGTCTGTGGAATCTTTTTTCCCTCTATGTTTGCGATAGGTTTGCGGTTTGTGAAATCTTGCTCATGGTTTCTCGCTGTTTCGCTGTTATTTAGTTAACTGTGGCGTGGATTTCACTCTTATTGAGAACCCTTATTCTCGGGTTTTCATTGCCCTTGGCCTTTGTTGGCGTTCAACATTTAAATGTTGCTCCTGGTTGCGCCGCCAACACCTGTGATTAAGCAATATGATGCCGGAAGGGATAAAGATTAGGAAAATTATTGCTGGGGAGATATTTCTTAAAGAGCTTTTCCAACGTCCTCTTGTCATTTTAAACTTAGGGTCTTGTGCGCCGATTGCTATATGCTGTGCTAACTTAAGTTGAGCTTGTTGCTGCATTAAAAGAATTGATTGTGGTTGTGATGAGCCAGAGAAGCTATACTGCGCATGACATGGGCCTATTGATTTATTTATAGCTGCAAGAAGTTTCTAGACGTTTGAAATAGCTTGAGTTGTAATTTTTTGTTTTTTTTGTTTTTTTTTTGGTTGAAGCTTGAGTTTTAATTTAACCATTTGGTAAAACTATGGAATGCATCAGAATTAGGGACCAGCATATGGAAGAGGATTGGACTCCTTTTTTACATAGGCAATGGTGAAATTGGGCAGACATCCTCCTTTTTGCTGCTTGGATTCTTCTTCTGTGAGGTGCCCTAAGAAAGGAATTATCCTTTGATGTGCAACTGAAGCTTTTAGTTTGTAGTTTAAATTGAATCTGAAGCTATCTTTTGGAGTTGAAAACTCCTGGGTTATGGAGTCTGGTGTGCCCTAGTGATGTTAAGTCGTCGAATTATGTGGTTCATGCTGTCTTCAGAGTTTTCTATAGCATTCTGTTGATATTTCTTACTCACTGTTTGCTTTTTTCTTTAGTAACTCGGATAGAAGCACGAAGTGAAAGATTCGACATGTTCATGCATCTAGATGTGAACAGTGAAGTATACCCAATAAAAGAAGGACAAAAGTTCACCATGGCGTTAGCTACTACATTAAATCTGGATGGAACACCTGATACTGGATATTATACCCCGGTATGATCTTCCTGATTTAGTTTACAATCTATGACCTATTTTATTGGTCAGTGGATTGTTGCTTCTTTAACTCCATTTCTTGATGCATGTCTTCCTAAATCGTCAACTTGGGTGATGCCGATGATGTATATAAATGGCCTGCTGTTCGAGAGTTTTCTAAACTATCTTGGTCGTAATCATGAGCTGTTTTTAGTAGAATCAACAATCTGTTTGGAGTCTGGAGGCTCCAGAATTGTTGTAGATAACAAAGAGGAAAATTTTCTCTTTTCTGAAACCATCTGGTTGATTTTGCTGTTACCAGTGATTAGCATTTTGAGCTATAGAGATATATTTATCTCTTGGTGGTCTTTGTATTCTCCAATTTAGTATTGATGGTATTACGTGTCATTTTAAAAAAATCAAGCAATTTACTCCTTCAAACCTTGGGATAATATGCTTTGAAATCAGAAATCTCTCTTTTTCCTAGGATTTTGTACTTTTCTTGGCATTCTCTCTCTTTCCTATATAACATGCTTTTCTTAGCATTTCATACTCTTATAATAGCTTTGAGTCTCTGACTGGTGATAAACATTTTCAGGGTAATAGGAAATCCATTGCTGACAAGTATGAATATATTATGCATGGGAAGCTATACAAGATATCTGAGGATGATCCTGGAAGGGCTTCTAAAAGTTCAGGAAAAGGAGTCAAAGCGTAAGTTCTGCTTAATTTTACTTGCATTTTTTGAGTCATGCTTGTTACATCTCCAAAACGATACTTTGATACGCAACAGTTAAATTCCAACTGTTAGCTTCACGCAGAAGAGTCTTCGAAGCTTTATCTTTTCTTTTAACCTTGAACATTTATGGAACATTTTATGTTATGGGAGGCTTTCTCTTCTTAATGTATATAGAACTCCATTGCTGCAACGTCATGGTTTGGTGATGTCATGTCTTCAATTCGTTGATTTCTTTATATCATGTTGTTTGCTTGCAACCAGATTGTGAGCCTATTTCTTACCAGCTTAGCGCTTGGAGAGTAAATTAGCAAGTGAAGGCATGTTTTTTTCATGACAACTTCCAGTTATGTTTGCACCTCATATCTTAGTCTGGTGCTTATACTTTCCTTTTACATGACAATGCCGCTTATTCATGCACTGATCACTCACTGGTCTCTTGACTCGTGAGAACAATTTTAACCCTCGCCTCAAGTTACTCAAACTCTTCAATTGAAGGCAATACCTTTTTTTTTTCAGCATTAACAGATTAATTTAATATCATAGGGCCATCTAATCGTGTAATAGGGCCATCTAATCATACACAAGAGCTAAGATTTTGAAACTACTGATGCAGTGGATATTATAATGTGCCACTGCATTGGGATCTCATGCTAATGCGGGACATTGTGCATTGGGACCTCATGCTAGACTTGTGGTTGTTGGCTGACCACATGGGATGCTAATGCGTGAGACTGTGCATTTAGGAAACTTCAATGGACTTGGTTAGCAAATAACTAGGTGTCTTTCGGATTTACTAATGTAAAGTTTTCTTGGCTTCAGGGAGATATATGTTTCATATGGAGGGCTTCTCATGATGCTGAGAGGGGACCCCTCTAATCTCCATCAGTTTGACCTCGACCAGAGGCTGTTCCTTTGTATCAGGAAGCTCTGAGATTTTAGCTGCCTCTATCATCTGATTTCTCTTGTTATCTATACCGAGTCCTAACTCCTTTAGCAGGCCTTGAATGGACGATCTTCTCCTCTGTATGTTGTGCCAACTGTTTCTTGCTACTTTCTGGGGTGAATGCACTTGATACTCTTGGTACTTTTGTGGATGGATTGTAAAGTCCGAAACATTTATTAACATACAATTTGCTGCAATATCTAGTTCCAAGGGTTTACAGTGATCTTAACAAAATACAATGTTGGAATTCTTTTCATGAACTTGCTACTTCAATTATATTTCCTCCTGGCAGCCCTCATTTTCTTTGCACTTTCACTTCTAAAGTATGTTGAGAAGTTACGTGACTGAAGGGATAAGCTGGGGAAAATGAATAGTGTTACCACTACATTTGGCAATTATAATTCACGATATCTCCATCTGAGTCACATTTCTCTACTTTTTCTCTGTTGTGTGTATATCTGATGTAATGAATCCACCTGAAAACAACTCATTGGCGTTCTACACGCGCAACTTATTTCACGTAATGTCTACTCTGGCTAGCAAGTGGGATTATCTCCAGGAGCGACCCCGAGTCAGTTACGATGTTTGGTGTAATTCTGTATGCAAGCCTGAATGGAGGCCAGGTTCCTACTGCTGCGCCGTTCATTGCTCTGATGGTGGCTTTGAACAATTGGGTCCATGTTCTGTTGGGGGAAGTTCACCAGTACCAGTAAACGGTCTTGAAGGAGATTGTCTTCTGGTCTTGAAGGAGATTGTCGGGTCGGTGGCCACGGTCTCAGGGGCGTAGTTGAAGTTCCAATAGAGTCAGATGGGACCGCGACCGTAGTACCCCTTGTTCGGGTTGCGTTACTATTGGGTGTTTGTCTCATCACAGAAATTGATGCTCCGCCTATCTTGTTTATGTAGCAAAAATCTGCACAACCACAAGCAGCAATTGCTTTTCGCTTTGGCTTAGTCGCCAATTAACTTTGCATTCGATTGTCTCATCACATTCTTTTGCTATTTTACTTTTTTAAGTTAATAAGAGAGGCAACTTACGTCTGGTCTTTAAAGTAAAATGAGCGAAAAATGCAGCAATCTCGCGTACTAAATCGTCGACGCTCCCGACTTCACCCGATTTTGGAAAATGCAAAAGGAGAGAGGATAGAAGCTAGAGAGTTTGAAAACGAGGATTGTGAGTCGTGGAATAAGTACTTGGCTCTTTGCTCTTGAGTCGGGTATGAAGGGATCAACCACCCACAGGACTCATCAAATGGGATTTTCAGTTTCTATTTTGTCGGCACGAGGGAATTCTAGTCCAGAATTCACGCCGGTGTCTCTTGATAAGGTGCTTCGAAGTGGCGGACCTGTGGTGGCCAGTGGTGATCGCCGCCCTCTAGGTTCAATAATTTTTTTTACATATAAGTACAAAAAGATTCATATATTAAGTGTTCGGATGAACTGCCCCCCTCTAACCTCAGTTATGTCATGTTATGCGCCACATTCTTTGTTTTTCTTTCGGCAGTTGAAATGGGAATCCGAGCTTTGTTCCTCCGGCTCTTGACCATCAATTCTCCACCATACTTTTATTCTGGATTTGCTTTTGTGCTCCCAGTTGGGCTTTGTCCTGTCATGTAGATCTAGAAAGAGTAGCATCAATTGCATGATTTGCATCAACCGCTCATATAATACTTGAACGAACGTGAAATGCATGCAAGTGACGTTATATTTTACTAGTTAACTTTAAAAGTTGATGAAGTTTATTTACTGATAATAGTCACTCAGGCAAGCGTGTAGTGAGATACCGATTTTGATATCATTGATAATTTTAGAGTTGCAAAATGCAATAGAAGTTAAAACCCACTCTTGCTTATAAAGGGAGCTTAAAAGAGTCAGACAGATGAGCGACGAAGACTAAGGAGAGGTTTGGGCTGTCCACAGGGGAATCAAAGAAGGATTCCAATCTAGCACTTCCTATTTTAAATGACGATTCCAATCTCTGATTCATACACCAATTCACACAGTTATGTCGGCATGTGTAGGATGAAAATTTCACTTCATGGTCTTGGCCATTTCAGGAAAACACCTCTGATTCATCCAAGTAATCCATCAAAAGTAAATGCCAAGCAATAGACAGAAAACAAAGAAAACAAATTCCTAGAAAAACACGGATTAAGGACTGCACACCTACAAAGCAGCTGCAAGAGCACGGATTGTCACCACCAGTTCTTTTTTTTTATTATTATCATAAAACATGCTTTCATATTCTCAGATCGGAAAGTGATGATATGGCAAATTACATATTTCAGCACATAGCAAATCCTTAAGGTTCGGAGGAGGATTAGTAATCCAATTTCTTGGGAGGATCTTCATTCTTTGGGCCTTTGCTGCCCAATCGGCAACAATGCTTTGTTCCCTTGGACTGTGGGCTACATGAACCCATTGAAATTTTTAACACGAACTCGGGCCTCGCTGGTAAGTGCCATGGCTTCCCATCTCAATTGATCTGTATCTTCGCAGATTAGATTAACTAGCTCAAGGCAATCTGATTCCACGACCATCTGGACTTCACGCTTTCCTTCAGGAAATTTTAGGGTTACTACTAGGGCTTTCGCTTCTGCTTGGAAAGGAAAGGACATCCGCAAGGTTTGGGCAAATCCATCAATGAGGAGACCTTGGTGATCTCTGCAGATGCAAGCCATGGCAGCCTCTCCTGTAGCTGAGTCAAACAAGCTGTCGATATTGACTTTGATAATGCCTGGAGGAGGGGGGCTCCATCGTCGAGAATCTAGGTTTTGTGCTCCTTTCTCAGTAGGTATGCTCTTTAACCATCTTCTGAAGTTCTCTGCCTCTGCTTTAGCTGATGAGATGACATATTGATGGTTTATTTTTTGGGCGCGAAATACCCGGCCATTTCTTGCCTTCCATGTATGCCAGAACAATATAGCAAGGAAATCAAGGGATATGGAGGTTTGTGTTTTATTGACTATCCATTCTTCAAATCTTGTAACCGTATGTCGATTAGGCACTAAATTATCAACCACTTCCTCCCAGATCTGTCCAGTCCAAGGACACAAAAGAAATAGGTGTTCCACCGATTCAGGGGCTTCTCGACAGATTGGACAACTACTTTCACGTAAAATCTTTCGCCGAAATAGGTAAGGGCTCGCCATTCATTTTGATACTGTATGTTATTGTTGAGACACATTTTATGATCCAAGAAAACCCACTTTTCACAAAACCCCATTTTCAGCAAACATTTCTCCATAAAATCCCATTCCACTCTATTATATGCTTTCTTCATGTCAACTTTAGGAATTGTATTGAACTTCTTGCATTTTCTAGTTCTTAACTAGTGAAATACCTCTTGAACAATGAAAATATTATCTTGAATCTGCCTTTCATTCACAAAAGCACTTTGCTCTATAGTGATAATACTTGGCAGCCACTGTTTTAGCCTATTTGCCATAACTTTAGAAATAATCTTGAATATGAAATTACATAGGCTAATGGGTCTAAACTGATCCAACATTTCTAGGTCGGGCACCTTAAGAATCAGAGTAATAAAGAACCTATTTAGCTCAGGATTCAAAATTCCTGAGTTGAAAAACTGTTGCAACTCCTAGAAAACATTTGATTTTATATTCTCCTAGTGATACTGAAAAAATTTTCCATTTAAACCATTCGGACCCAGTGCTTTTAAGACACCTAACTGGAAAACTGCTTTAGACACTTCTTCCATTGTAATCTCTTCAGTTTGACACTTGTTCATCTCATCATTTACAGTGCATGGGATTTGTTCAATTACTGAGGTGAAATTCCTGAACCCTGTTGTTTTATACAACTCCTGAAAAAACTATAGACCCATATTCTGCAGTTGATTTGGATTTATAATCCATTCATTATTGTCGTTTTTCAATATTGCTATTATGTTTCTATGTCTTCTTTGTAAGGTTGTCGCATGGAAAAACTTCATATTTTTATCTCCCCACTTAAGCCACTGAATGCGAGATCTCATACCCCAGTACATCTCCTCCTGCCTCCACACTCTCTCTACCTCCTTTTTCAGCCATTCCAATATGCTTTTTTCAGCTAATGTAGTTGGGCAATTAGTAATCTCCTGAATTTCTCTTTTAAGTTATTGGATTTGCATTTGCCCATTGGCATACTTCTTTTTACTCCAATCATGAAGCTTTGCTGTCACCCTTGCCAATCTGTTGGACATGTTTAAGTTCTGATTATGACAAGCATGCCAAGAATCCTTAACAATACTGGCATACTCCTCATCCTCTAGCCAATATACTTCATATTTGAAACCCATTTTTCTTTTGTTTTCTATAGGGAACATATTTAGGACTAATGGGCTATGATCAGACCCAATTGCAGGTAAAGCAAGTACTGCAGCATTAGGAAATTGAATCCTCCATTCTAAGGTACAAATTGCTCTGTGTAGTCTTTCCTTTACTAGCTCATCTTCTTCATGGTTATTTGCCCATGTATATGCACATCCCTTGCTCTCTAAATCCATAAGGCCACATGCATTCAAAAAATCTTGGAAAGCTGTAATTTTGTAGTTTTCAGCTGATTTTTTTCCTTATCTTCTCCCAATAATGCAGTACTTCATTAAAGTCCCCTATGCATAGCCAATGATTCTCATTAGTATAGCCTATTTGCTGAATTTGCTGCCATAATCTTAGTCTTTGCTGAAAATCAGTAGGGGCATGCACGAAAGTAATACGCATTTTTTGCATAGTTTCCTCCACCACACATAAAGCATCAATAATAGAATTAGAGCTGAATTCAATGCTGATGGTAGCATGTTCATTCCATAACAATGCCATTCCCCCTACTAACCCCATTGGATTTACTAAATAACAATTTTGAAATTTCAATCTTCGCTGCATTCTTTTGATAATTTCCTCCTTATTTTTGGTTTCCATTAAGCATAGGATAGTAGGCTTTTCTTGAACCACTAGAGTTCTGAGTGCTTGAATTGTCTGCCTAAACCCTGACAATTCCAACAAATAAGCCTCATTTGTAACTTGGTGGAGGGCTAGCTACCAAAGCCTAGTTATAAGCTTCCTCAACAATATGAATTTGTGTTTCCACCAGCTGGTTCTCATCTAGAATCTCCTTACTAGACGATTGTAGATCATAAGGAGAAAACCTTCTCTTCTTCTTACTAACAGTTTTAGGGCATTTCCTTATTTTAGTACCCTCTTCATTCTGGATTTTCTGAGGATTACTAACAATTTTCAGTTCTGCGTTCCTTTGTGGGTATATAAAAGTCATTCATTGGTGTTATCTCTGTAACATCTTCTCCTTCTTTTTCACTTTTTCTCTCTCCCCCTTTGCTTTTTCCCGAAATGGTGCTACCCATTTCTGCTTTTGCTGACTTTGACCCTTACTCTCTCCTTTATCTTTCTGATGGAGTAAGCCGCACGTAGGGGACCCACCATGCAGGCCACGTCCCATCTCTCTCTCTCTCCCCTAAGCGCCGAAGTCTTCTTCTTCTTCTTCTTCTCCATGGTTCCTCCCCTGCAGTCCATCGATTTTCTGCATCTTCGTCCGCTCCGCGAGCCACTATTCGCCTCGGAACCGCTCCAAGCTCTGCCTCAGCCCACTTCTTGCCGTTTCTCCAACGAGGACGACGCTGCTTGAGGCCAACGCAACCCCACCTCCGCCTCTGTTTCACCTTGCTCGTGTGTTTCTGTTTTTTCTTTGTCCCCTGTTTCCTCGTGTTTTGGCGTCGCGCCGTTGCCTCGCCACCGGAGCTCGCCTTGCCGCGGGAGCTCGCCTCGCCGCACCTCACCGAGCTCTAATACCCCTCGACGAGTCATCGCTGTTGTTCTTTGCTCTTGGGGAAGTTCTTCTCCATGGTTGCTCGTCCGTTGCTGCAACCGTGGACTCCACCGTCAAGGCCAGCCACTGTTTTGGAACTTCTAGCCACTGTCCAGCCGCCGATCGGAGGCCCTCCACTGTCCAAATGTTCCCAACACTTCATCCAGGTGATCGGCTAACTCGCCACAACCAAGAATCACCGTTGGAGTCTCGTCGGAAGTTCACCAGAGCTTCGTCGGAATCTCACCAGACCGCCGTCGGAAAATCGCCAAAGGTGCCATCGTGATCCACTGAAGCTAGGCCACGCAACCGTGTAATCGGATCGATGATTGAAGGCTCGTAGCAAGCTCGAGCGCGATCGAAACCTCAGAAAATCGCGTCGTTGTCATTTACGCAAAACACGCGAATTTGAGGTGAGTAGACCTCCTAAACCTTAATTAGTTAGTAGATTTATTAGGGTAATTATGTGGTTTTTATTATGCGATTGGCTGAGATGGATGGATTATGGTCGGGTACTGAGTACCTAAAAATGCTGCGATTGGATGGATCAATGGTGAAGCCAGTGGTGCGTAGCTATTATGTAGATGTCGAAGGGATGAAATGGAAGGTCTATAGGATTGAGGCTTGTATTGATCGAATGATGAAGGAGGATGATTCAAGTAGACTGGTTAGGGTCTTAGGTCGGTTGTGGACGGCCTTAATTTATTGATTGTGCAATTTATTTAATTATTAGTTTATTTGTGCAATTTATTTAATTATTGTGTAATTTATTTAATTATTGATTTATTGTGTAAATTATTTAATTATTGATAATTTATTTAATCATTGTCATAGATTTTAATTGGTAAGATGATTAGGCTTAGTGTTAGGTGTCTCTATTGTTTAGTAGACTCATGGATAGGATGAGCGCGAAAGAGAGATTATGTGGGTGAGCAAGTGCTATATGGAAGGGTGAGGAAAGATTAAATTCTAGGTGACTGAGAAGATGTGAGACGCGATTAAGAACCCTAGGGCAACTGACAGACCTAGTTTTGGGTTAGGGGGTTGGCTCGCTGACATATTTATATCTCAACTCGTCGTGGTAACCATTTTTCAGGTACATGATTGGAGATCAAATTTTGGAAACGAGTTTTGTGGGAGTTGATAGGGCAAAGATTCGCGCTTCCGTTGGAGACTTGAAGGCCAGCGACCTGCCTGGGATGTCGCTATTCTTTGGCCGAAAAGAAGAGGAAAATCGAGAACCGTCGCGCGCTCGAAAATCGGGGCGTGACAATCTCTTTCCAATTAGCTACCTGAACAGATTTTCATTTTCCTGCTTTTGTCTTCTCACTACTTTCAGGTTTGCCTTCATATATTACTATCTGCCCATTGTTTGAGGGAGTTTATGGTATCATTTCTTCTTCCATTAGGACTTCTATCTTTTTCCCATAGAAAATTTCCCAGAAAGGACTGAGTTCATTAGCTTCCGCTTTAAGCCAAGATCCATAAGGAAAATTTTTCATGTTTTCAACTCCCTCAGCATTATGTGGCATATCTTCACAGTTTTGAGCATAGTGACCCAACCGCCCACACAAATAATAGTAATGAGGGAGTCTTTCATATCTAAAGTCCAGCCATACGTTTCTCCCATTGTTGCTGAAAATCGACCCAAGTATTAAGGGAGCCGAGATGTCTAAGGCAACTCTTACTTTACCTACCTTACATGATGTATATCTTCTAGCATCTATCTTAGTAGCCGACACCCTGCCCATTTCACTGGCCACCTTCGAGATCACATTTTCCGTTATCCATTCAGTTGGTAACCCATGGATCTGTACCTAGAACTCACAAATAGAGAAATTATAACAAGTAAGGGGAGTATCTGGCTCCCAAGCTTTCAACAACAGTAAATGATTAGCGAAAGACCAAGGACCTTGTTCCAAAACTTTAGTCTTATCTACAACAAACCAAAATTTAAATTCGAAAATACCAGGCGCAATGATTGAAATCTCCACGTTCTCCACACCTTTTTCATT
Source organism: Melaleuca alternifolia (assembly GCA_019926035.1). Classification (NCBI taxonomy): domain Eukaryota; kingdom Viridiplantae; phylum Streptophyta; class Magnoliopsida; order Myrtales; family Myrtaceae; genus Melaleuca; species Melaleuca alternifolia. Next base: position 122,884 of record JAGKPW010002151.1, read on the forward strand.
GTATTTTGGAATGCATGTATATTGACTCTGGGGTTTTGGTATAACTTACCAATCAGTGACAGCTTACATTCCTTTACTTTCTCTGTAGAAGTTTCCTCATCCATGGCAGTTATCTTCTTCCGGGTCCAAAGACCACTAAGCTTTCTGTAAAGAGCCGCAAGACGAATGTCTTTCTCCTCTTCTTCCTCCATTGGGTTTCACAGACAGATGTTCAGGGGAAATATTGGAGCAATCATTGGGCGATGGTTTTTTTGGGTGGGCTAGAAATTTTCAATTGTAACCAATAAAATGTATGCTAGGGTTTAACAAGATCCGAGTTGTTCATGGATTCTATGTATGGGTTATACAATTTTGTTTTGTAAGCAGGGGAAAATAGATAGGTGTAACTGTTTGAAGCGATGTTATATATAGAAAAAACTCCACCAGCAAAGAACCGCCAGAGATGGTAGATTAGGGTTTCATATATGGTTTGAGATTGTGGATTGTCATTTGGTTAGGGAAAGGAAATGTAGTGGTTTGTGGAAGCGTATTTCGCAAATAGAGAAGAGTCTTCCAGTGATGATTACCGAAGAGGATAGGTTAGGGTTTCAGATGGGGCTTTGGATTTTTGAGCTGGCATTGGCAGAGGGAGCTCTTAAGCAAGAGAGAAGAGTCGATCGAATGTCCTTCACAAGCCACCACCAGTTCACCATCCCCGGTTTCGTAAGATCTTGCGTGATTGAACGAGAGCGAACCCAGAGCATGACCAGTGAAGCTACATGTTCCGATGCAATATAGGCAGACGGTCCGAGTTCTAATTGCAATCCTCCAAAGCGTCGACCCAGCATGCTCAAGAGCTTATGGCTAAAATTGTGGTGAAGTCGAGCACCAAGAAACATGGTCCGGCAAATCCAGAAATCCAATACCGTCTCCATGTGTGCTGCCTACCATCACTCTTCTTCTTCACGGTCAACGGTCCTGCCTCATTCATCATGGCCATGTGGAATGTTCTTGCAAGAGCCTAGAAGCTTATAGAAGAAAAAAAGAAAAAAAAAGAAGAGAGTTGAAAAGTCAAAAAAGGGGGAAGGAGAGGCGGTAGAGTTGCTAGTTAAAGGGGGAAGGCATGAACAGAAGGAAAAGAAGAAAGAAGAAAGAAGAGAGAAAGAAGAGAGAAAGGGAGAGAAAAAAGGAAGAAAATCTTGCATCTAGGACTTCGATAAGCCGACCCAGCTCTGAGTCAAAGTGCCTGGTAAGTATTCGTGCCCCTCGCCGACTTATTCGGAATAATTTTCAGAATTAAGGTTGAAATTCGGAATTAAGTGAAATTTGAGCGGCGAAGTCTGATTTTGAAGTTATTTGGATGAGGAATTATGGGGTTATGGTACCTTAGGCTGTTATAAAGCTATAGCAACTGACATAATTCAATTTGAGCTTATGGTTTGTCTGAAACGGAATTTTGAACTTTCGGCGTGTGCTGTTCACCGCACGAACAGTAACTTCGTGGGCCGCTTTTGTCAGTTTTTAGTCGAATTTGGGCGGCCCACTTTAAGAATCTTGTAGTACGTCGAGTGGGCTTTCAGTTGACTGTAAGATTGTTAAAAACGAAATTCGATGGAGAAAGTTATGGCACAAATCGATTTCTTGTGCGACTTGCGCACATAGGAAAATAATGATTTTTGTTATGGGCGAGCCCTTTGGTGACTCATAGGTGTTGCTTTTAGTAATGATAGACTTATTTAGTCAAGTTGGTCATTAGAGAATTATTTTTACTGAGCTTTTGATATTATTTTTCAGTTAATTATTAGGAATCCAGAGACGTTGATCTATCGAACAATAGAGATTGGTGTTTGGCTAAGTCAAGGTTAGTGATACTCCTTACCAAAAAAGGTTAGTGATACTATATCTCCTAAGAATTTGAAAACTCATGTTTGGAAGTATATAAAGATTTGATGTGCTGTGAGCTAGTAAATGGGCTTTCAGTTGACTGTAAGATTGTTAAAAACGAAATTCGATGGAGAAAGTTATGGCACAAATCGATTTCTTGTGCGACTTGCGCACATAGGAAAATAATGATTTTTGTTATGAGCGAGCCCTTTGGTGACTCATAGGTGTTGCTTTTAGTGATGATAGACTTATTTAGTTAAGTTGGTTATTAGAGAATTATTTTTACTGAGTTTTTGATATTATTTTTCAGTTAATTATTAGGAATCTAGAGACGTTGATCTATCGACCAATAGAGATTGATGTTTGGCTAAGTCAAGGTTAGTGATACTATATCTTCTAAGAATTTGAAAACTCATGTTTGGAAGTATATAAAGATTTGATGTGTTGTGAGCTAGTAAATGCATATTTATTGCATAAATTATGGATCGAGCAAATACTGTCTCTTTGGATTTGGATTTGATTTTGAGAAGGTGTTTTGCTACAAAAGATTGTGTTTTTGGCTTGTGAAATATTTGAGCAAATATGTTGTGAAAGATATTATGTGTTTGAATTACGAAATGAGTTTATGAAATGTTTTAAGAAAGATGTTTGATATGTGAGGTCATTTCCGTTTCAGTATTGTGATTGTAAAAGATATGGTTGATTGATGGACTGTGTTCAATATCTCTGTGAACCTGTTGGGTTTTGTGAATGTGCGCAGATTATACTAGGATATCCTTGTGGGTCAAGACACCGGCATTGTAGGTGAAGATCTAGCTAAGGGGGGAATTTTTGTCATCTAGTCACGGGACGTTATCATATCTGAGCATGAGGTTAGTCGATGGAATTGACCGTTAGTGTGTGATCATGGGTTCAACTGTTGAATTTATTCGAGATCTTTGGTAAACTAACATTAGTTTAGAAATGATTTGTGTTTGATTTTGAAAGGTATTAAACTGGGTTTTAATATTATGGTGATATTTAAATATATCCACAGTGTTTGTTCGATCCACTTATGATAAATTTATTACTCAGTGAACTACTATTTTTCAGGTGACTTAAGGACCCGCTCGTAAGGCAAAAGTGCTTTTGTATTAAGATTTTGGATAGCGGGATTTGGTATGGGTTATTTTTGAGTTTAGGCATCTGTGATGAATATATGTTACTATTGATAGTATTAGTAAGCTCTGATATTGTAAACCAGAATTACCTTTTATCATATATATATATATATGTTTGAGGCTGTGTCCCTCAATGAGGGGGACGACCGTCTCATACCCTTCTACCCATGAGTTAGGGGTTAGACAGTTCATCCATTGGCTCCATTAGCGATCCTCACTCCTACATCCTCTCCCCTCTCCACATCAATGGGGTGCTCTATCTTTTGAATAGATACAATGCAAACTGAAGAAATTGCAACCCTCAAAAGAGAATCTTGAAATCCAAAGAATGAGTCGAGTTCGATAACCCAAATTGATTTAGAGCTATCTTCCAAAACATAATCTAGCAAAAGATGAGTAGATATATCAAGAGATTGAGAGATAGAAAAACTCTCAAAATATAGAGTTAGCATAAAAGTAAAGAATATATTAGTGTGAATTTCTCGGTATTGTGATAACGAACTTAAGACATTACATACATCCAAAAGTCCCCTTTAAATAATAACAAGCAAGCTATTTATAGGGTGTGATCAATATGGTAATTTGAGCGAGATCTTTCCATGTGGTAATCTGGTCCAAGGAAAATCGACATATGGTGCGCCCCCACATGTCATGAAGACGTAGACCCATTAATAAGTGGTCACTCTTTAGAAGGATAAAGGCCAACATCAAGCCTACTAGAAAAGGTTAGGGATAGACCTCAACAGGTCATTCCTAATGAGGCCCAATTCTAACCAATCTCTCCGAATCATTGTGGCATAAAATATATCTGCAATAATTTTATAAGCCCTTGCCTTTCATTAGTGAGTTCAAGAAATCATGGCAATGAACTGATATCTGTTCTTAGTAAATTTTAAATGTCATACAATGAGAAATTTTTACATTTACATTTTGCTTCCTGTGTGGAATCTTTAGATTTTAGAGGTTGTCATGCACAAGTATATCCTTTTGTAAAATTGTCATGATGTAAATCAAAGCAGGCGTAAAATTTATCAGAAAAAAATGACGTTCTTATTAGTTAATGTTAGGAAAAAAAAATGATGATGATAGTAATAAGACTGGGGATTACAAAGATCACTCAACACCCTAGTCATTTGTAACTCTATTGATTGAGCATTAAATAACTCGAAGTAACATATAACTCTAAACGAAAAGGGAATTAGTAATGAAGCGACTAAAGCAAGGATTATAATGTACCTTTTCTTCAAACAAATTCTTCCCAAGAATTAAGTGCCGAAATTGATTGAGTTTTTATGATTTGGAAAAGTAATAGACAAAATTGTTGAGCACATAAGGCAATAAATTAGAAGTGTATCAATTAAATTTATCAGTCTCCACAAAATTCGGAAATAGGGATAAAGAAATGGAGCTTTGTAGAGGAAGATGGGTATTACATCAAAGCTTGTGTTAACGAAAATGCATTTTGAAAAGAATCGAGAATAATTACTTTATTTCATCAAAATCGAGTCTTCATAGTATTAGGGAACTTGTCATTAAAAAATTTACATCGATTGGCACAAAAGAAAACGGTAAAAGCAAGGACCATGATGGCAACTCACATGCAGCGACTCACACACTAAATGAGACAGAATGTGTCCACAAGTTCAATCAGATAAGCCAAAGCAGCGCTAGAAAAATTCCTTTGTCAATTTAGGAAACTAGCCTCAGTAGAAATGAAAGAAATTACAGGGAATCGGCGCTGAAATTTAGATGGAATCAGTTCTCCTCTGGGCGGAGCTGGACCCTCTATTTGAGGCTAATTTGATTACTTCAAACCCTTATTTGAGATGAGATTTGCTCTTAATTCTCTTTTCATAAGACTAGTCCACTTCATACCTTTTATTTGAAAATTTTCCCTTTTTAATTAATTGCACTTGCCTTGAGTTTAGTCCGTATCCATGTCGCAATCGAACAATAGATTGAACTTGCCACTTTATTTCCATTTTGAAGCCCTCATCTTCTTTGCAGGTTTGCCTCACATAATCAGTGAAGAAACGTGATTGAAGGATGAGCTGGTGAAAAATGAAAAGTGTTACCACTACATTCTGCAATTATAATTCACGATATCTCAATCTGAAAGTCACAATTCTCCCTTATTTTTCTTGTGTTGTGCGCATTATTATGATGAATCCATCTGAATACTGCTTCTAATTGGCGTTTCCAAATGCACAACTTGATTTCTTCATGGGTAATAGTCCACTCCGGCTAGCAAGTGAGATTATCTCCCAGAGCGACCCCAAGTTGGTTGCAATACTCGGTGTAATACTGAACCCGAGCCTGAACGGAGGCCGGGTTCTTACCGTCGCACTCAAGTGCGCCATTCATTGCTCTGATGGTGGCTCCGAACCCTTGGTCCATGACCGGATGGACGAAGTTCATCCAGTACCACAAAGCGACCTTGAAGGAGATCAACGGGTCGGTGGCCACGGTCTCAGGGGAGTTGAGCCCATCGAACCCGATGCTCTCTCCGGCCGGGAGTTGAAGTTCCAAGAGAGTTGGATGGGACCGCGACCGTAGTACCCCTTGCTCGGGTTGCACGGGTATTGAGTGTTTGTCTGATCGCAGAAGTCAATGGATGCTCCGTTTACCTCATTTATGTAGCAAAGATCTGCACGTTCTTGTTAGATTAGTCACGGATTAATTTTGCAATCAGTTATCTCATCATGTTCTTTTCCAAGTTTAATCTCTTAAGTTACTGAGAGAGGCAACTTACGTCCAGTCTCAAAAGTGACATGACCGAAAAACGCAGCAATCTCGCGTATCGAATCGTCAACGCTTCCGACTCTGCCGAACTGCGGATAACTCCCCACGGCCTCCAGAAACGTTTCTCTCGAGTAGAAACCCTTCCCTTCGCAGCCATCTGAGGCCTGCCCTATTATCCCATCAAAGAAGGCCTCCGTCACCACGTCTGCCACCGACACGTTGCTTGTCGGCGGTGGCGCACTACACGGGCCTGCCTGGCAACCTATCCCGCAGTAGTCGTCCCCCGTTCCGCAGTAGCCCCACCGGCTGCAGCACAGGTCGGCTGCACACCCACAGCTCTGCGCCAAGGTGGTGTCGGGCAGAGCGGAGAGGATGATCCCGGCGAAAGCAACAGCGGTCAGGAGGAGCTTATTGAGTCTGAGGGTCGTCATCTTGTTGAAGGGAGGAATGACAGGTTGAGTTGTAGTTTTGATGTGGAGAGGCTCGGATACTTATAGTGATGAACGAAGGGAACAATGTCGATAGAATATTGCATGAGCTCCGAAGTCGGTAAATTTGGAGCATGCGACAAGGAGAGAGGATAAAAATCTAGACAGTTTGAAAACTGGGACTGTGATGGCAGTGTTGACGTTAAATTTTGGACTGGGGGCATCAATCTAGAGATAAAAAGAGTGGCCACACACGAACCACCATCCACACATATGACCACATGTCCGGAATTGAACGAGAGTCAGATTGATGTTTTTGTTCTTCAAAACTAGCTTAACCATCATTCAAAGAGGGTTACGTTGCTCTTGGCAGAGTTTGACATCTGAGCAAGTGCATTTAACCGGTCACACCTTGCGGATTCACTACTTGGTTCTTTGTTGTTAGAGTTGGGTACGAAGGGATCATTCGCTTCCTATTTCGTCTCTCTGGAGGAATAAATTGGTGTCTCTTTATAAAGTGCTCCGCAGCGGCGGAATTATGGTGGCCAGTGGTCATGGCCCGCCCCTAGATCCAATAATTTTTCCATATATAGATTTAGAAAAGAGAGATTTACATTATAAATGTTCGAGTAAACTGATCACCTCTAATCTCAAATTTTCGGTTCAAAGTAGTGCTATGCACTTAGAGTTGTGTCTTTCTTATGCACCAGATTCTTTGTATTGCTCTTGAGAAGGGTACCCGAGCTTTGTTCCTCTTAATCTTAACCATCAATTTTTTTTTTCAAAAAAATCGTCCTTTTGTTCTGGATTGCTTCTTTGCTCCCAGTTGGATCTTGTTCTCTCATGTAGATCTAACACAAGGTCAGCATCAAATGCATCGACCGCTCATATATAATACTTGAATGAATGTGGAATGCGTGCGAGTGACATTGTATTTTACTAGTTAAGCTCATAAGTTGATGTAGCTTATTTAATGATGATAATCACTTAGGCAAGCTCTTAATGAGATTTCAATTTTAATTCCATCGACAATTTCAGAGTTGCAGAACAGATTATACATGTCCTTATGAACCTTATCATCATGATCATTGATTATGTGGATACTGCGTGATCAAAAGTTGAAGTGGATCCAACCACTCCTGGTGTACGCAGACAAGTTTTTTCTACCAAAACATAAAGAGCATTTCATAAATATAAGAAAGGAGTGCAGAGTAGTAACCTCAAACCCAACGCAAAGCCTGCAATAAAGGGCATATTTCAAATAAAGCTATGATATAATACAGTTTGCTAAAAAAATATTTCTAAAGATCTTATCTTGAATAAGGCTTCGAAATGGCTAATTTAGTATCAAATAAGACCCTGAAGTCATCAAATAATGCCTTGAGCTCATCAGAAAAAAAATTATAAGAAGTTAAAATGAACTTTACCAATTTATTTATCTTATTATTTATAGGCTTTTCTAGAGTTTTAATTGATGGATGAGTTTTTCAATATTTTAATTTTGGGATAATCAGACAAAAGGTCCCTAAACTTTTAGCCTACTATGCAATGTCATCACAAAATTTTTAATATGTTTAATATGATCACTGAGCTTCGGCCCAATGTAAAACATTCATGGACTTTTAATCTCATCAATACGATCCTTAAAATTTTTGGTAAATATTCAATATAGTCCCTTGATTAAATAAAAATATTTAATATTGTCATTCCATTAATTCAAATTAACGAAATTTTCTGATTTGGCTTTTATACTAGAAAGTTTGAATTGTGGAAAAAAAGAATGATATCACATGTGGATTATCCACGTTAAATATTAAACTCAAATAATAATATAATAATCCAAATCAGCAAATTAATGGATAATCATTTTTCCAAATTGAACAAATAAAAAAAATTAACTTACCCCAAAAAAAATTAAAATGATGATTATATTTTAAGTTGAATCGAATTATGTGGATAATTTACATGTAACATTTTATTTTGTCCACCGTTTAAACTTCTTGGATTAGATTCCAAATTAGCAAATTCTATTAACTTAAATTTATAGAAAGATAATTTTGATTTTTTCCATATAGTCTAGGATTATATTGAAAGTGTACTACAGATTCATGGGTCACATTTAACAGATCAAAAATTCAAGAACGACATTACACATCAAGTTAAAATTCATAAATTATATTAAACAAAATAAAAGTTGAGATATGTCACTACACATTAGCTCAAAATTTGAAGGTGAAGTAATGCATTCATTCCCTTCCAAACTCCAGACAAACCCAAGTGCAATGGCTACAACAATCACGCTGGCCTTATCTTCGACCTCGCTTCTCTCGCCGCCGCTCTTACTTCTCCTCCCTTTTTTTTTTTTTAATGGCCGTCTCTCTGAATGAAGATAAAAGGGAGAGGAGAGTCGGACGGACGAGCGACAGCGACTAGGGAGAGGTTCGGGCCGTGCACGGCGGAATCAAAGGAGGTTTCCCATCTGGCACTTCGTTTTTCAAATGACGACTCCAATCTCACACGCTCAATTGCTGGACTAGAACGAAGATGACAAGGTGTTGGCGGACATTCACACGCCAATTCACACAGCTGGTTAATGTCGGCATGTGTGGAATGAAAAATTCACTCCATGGTCCATGGCCATTTCAGGAAACCACCTCTTATTCATCCAAAATATCCATCAAGAGCAATGCGAAACAGTAGTGAGAACAACAACGAGAACAAATTCGTATGAAAAGATGGACTGAAAACTGCACTGGTACGAAAAGCAGCCGCCACAGCAAGTATCACTACCACCAGTTCATCATCCCCAGTTTCGCAGGAGCTTGCATAATTGAGCGAGAGCGAGCCCAGCGCGAGACCAGTAAAGCCACGGATACTGAAGCAATATAACAAGTTGAGGCTGGACTCTGATTGCAATCCTTCGGAGCGCCAACCCAGCATGCACTAGGGTTCATGGCTAAAACTCCGGTGGAGACGAGGATCAAGAAACGAGGTAGGGCAAACCCGAAAACCCGTCCCGTCTTCCTTGAGGTCGAGAGTCAGGCCTCATTCGAGACGAACATGCGGAATGTTCCTCCGATGGCTCCATAAGCGACCCTCACTCGTACATCCTGTTCTCTTTCCACATGAATGAGGTGCTCCTCCATTTTTGGTATAGATTCAAAGCAAACCGAAGAGAAGGTAACAGTAAGGAGAATCCTGCAATCCCAATGAATAAGTTCAGTTCAATAACCGGAACTGATTTGGAACTATCTTCCATGAAGGGATCATTCGCTTCCTATTTCGTCGCTCTGGAGGAATAAATTGGTGTCTCTTTATAAAGTGCTCCGCAGCGGCGGAATTATGGTGGCCAGCGGTCATGGCCCGCCCCTAGATCCAATAATTTTTCCATATATAGATTTAGAAAAGAGAGATTTACATTATAAATGTTCGAGTAAACTGATCACCTCTAATCTCAAATTTTCGGTTCAAAGTAGTGCTATGCACGTAGAGTTGTGTCTTTCTTATGCACCAGATTCTTTGTATTGCTCTTGAGAAGGGTACCCGAGCTTTGTTCCTCTTGATCTTAACCATCAATTTTTTTTTAAAAAAAAAATTGTCCTTTTGTTCTGGATTGCTTCTTTGCTTCCAGTTGGATTTTGTTCTCTCGTGTAGATTTAAGACAACGTTAGCATCAATTGCATCGGCCGCTCATATAATACTTGAATGGATGTGGAATGCGTGCGAGTGACATTTTATATTACTAGTTAAGGTCATAAGTTGATGTAGTTTATTTAATGATGATAATCACTTAGGCAAGCTCTTAATGAGATGTCAATTTTAAATCCCATCGACAATTTCAAAGTTGCAGAATAGATTACACATGTCCTTACGAACCTTATCATAATGATAATTGATTATGTGGAAACTGCGTGATCAAAAGTTGAAGTGGATCCAACCACTCCTGGTGTACGCAGACAAGTTTTTTCTACCAAAACATAAAGAGCATTTCATAAATATAAGCAAGGGTGTAGAGCAGTAACCTCAAACCCATCGCAAAGCCTGCAATAAAGGGCATATTTCAAATTAAGCTATGATATCAGACAGTTTGCTAAAAAAATATTTGTAAAGATCTTATGTTGAATAAGGCTTCAAAATGGCTAATTTAGTCCCAAATAAGACCCTCAAGTGATCAAACAATGCCTCGAGCTCATAAAAAAATTATAAGAAGAAAAAAAGGAACTTTACCAATTTATTTATCTTATTAAATACAGGCTTTTCTAGAGTTTTAATTGATGGATGATTTTTTTCAATATTTTAATTTTGGGATAATCAGACAAAAGTTCCCTAAATTTTAGCCCACTATGCACTGTCATCACTGAATTTTTAATATGTTTAATTGATGATTGAACTTCTACCCAATGTATATCATTCATGAGCTTTTAATTTCATCAATGTGATCCTTAAATTTTTGGTACATATTCAATATAGTCCCTAGATGATATAAAAATATTTAATATTGTCATTCCATTAATTCAATTAGAGGAATTTGTTAATTTGGCTTTTAAACTGGAAGTTTGAATTGTGGAAAAAATGATATCACATGTGGATTATCCACGTTAAATATTAAACTCAAATAATAATATAATAATCCAAATCAGCAAATTAATGGATAATCATTTTTCCAAATTGAACAAATAAAACAAATCAAAAGGATGATTATATTTTAAGTTAAGTCGGATATCTTATGTGGATAATTCACACGTAACATTTTTTAAAACTTCTTGGATTATATTCCAAATTAGCAAATTCTATTAACTTAAATTAATAGAAGGACAATTTTGATAATTTCCATATAGTCTGGGAATTATATTGAAAGTGTACTACTGGTTCATGGGTCACATTCAACAGATTAAAAATTCAAGAATAATATTACACATCATGCAAGTTGAAATTTATAAATTATATTAAATAAAATAAATATTCAGATATGTCACTACACATTAGCCCAAAATTTGAAGGTGAAGTAAGGCATGCATTCCCTTCCAAATTCCAAACAAACCCAAGTGCAATGGCTACAACAATCACGCCGGGCTCATCTTCGACCTCGCTCGCTCGCCGCCGCTCTTACTTCTCCACCTTTTTTTTAATGGCCGTCTCTCTAAATGAAGATAAAAGGGAGCTAAGGAGAGTCGGACGGACGAGCGACAGGGACTAGGGAGAGGTTCGGGCCGTCCACGGCGGAATCGGAGGAGGATTCGCATCTGGCACTTCCTATTTCAAATGACGACTCCAATCTCACACGCTCAATTGCTGGACCAGAACGAAGATGACAAGGTGTTGGCGCACATTCACACGCCAATTCACACAGCTGGTTAATGTCGGCATGTGTAGAATGAATACTTCACTCAATGGTCCATGGCCATTTCAGGGAACCACCTCTTATTCATCCAAAATATCCATCAAGAGCAATGCGAAACAGTAGTGAGAACAACAACGAGAACAAATTCGTATGAAAAGATGGACTGAAAACTGAACTGGTACGAAAAGCAGCCGCAACGGCAAGTATCACTACCACCAGTTCATCATCCCCTGTTTCGCTAGAGCTTGCATAATTGATCGAGAGCGAGCCCTGCGCGAGACCAGTAAAGCTACCGACACTGAAGCAATATAACAAGTTGAGGCTCGCCTCTGACTGCAATCCTTCGGAGCGCCAACCCAGCATGCGCAAGGGTTCATGGCTACAACTCCGGTGGAGAGCAGCATCAAGAAACGAGGTAGGGCAAACCCAAAAATGGTCTCGTCTTCCATGTGTTCGCGTACCGTCGCCCTCTTCATCATGGTCGAGAGTCCGGCCTCATTCGAGACGAACATGCGGAATGTTCCTCCATTGGCTCCATAAGCGAACCTCACTGGTACATCCTGTTCTCTTTCCACATCAATAGGTGCTCCTCCATTTTTGGTATAGATTAAAAGCAAACAGAAGAGAAGGCATCAGTAAGGAGAATCTTGCAATCCAACGAATGAGTTAAGTTCAATAATCGGAACTGATTTGGAACTATCTTTTACAATGTAATCTGGAAAAATATGAATAAGTTTATTGAGAGGTTGGGAGATAGAAAAACTCTCAATCTATAGGGTTAGCATAAAGCTGAAGCATATGCTATCATAAATTTGCCAATATTTCGATAGCAAAATTACAACATTCACAGATCCAAAAGTCCCCTTAAAATGAATAACAAGCGAGCTATTTATAGATATATGATAATCTTGTCATAAAGAGATCCAAGTTATGAAGTTATGGGCCTATTGATAACTGACAAGTTAGAAGAAAGATAGATGCCAACATCACCCTTATGAAAGAAAGTTAAAGAATATATAGACCTCGCTAGGCCCTTTCTAATGAGGCCCGCTCCAAGCCCACCAAGCCAGTCTCTTCAATTTTTTTTTTTTTTTTGCGTCATAAAATACATCTAGAATAAATCTATGAGTTCAAGCCCTTTATTATTGAGTTCAAGAAATCATGACAATGAATATATATGATAGAATGACAAAGTTCTACATCTATATTGCTCCTCGTATGGAATCCATTAAATTTTAGAAGTTGTGCATAAATCTTCTTTTGTGAAATTATCACGAATGTTGCCTTTAATGGTTTTTTAAATGAAATACCGTCAAAATTTGTCACAAATGATGACATTTTCATTAGTTAATGTATGCAAAATCATAACAACAATAATACAACATTGTGGACTACGAAGACCACTCTACTCCTAGCTTATTCATTGAGCAAGAAATAACTCGAAGTAAAGTATAACTCTAAAGAAAAAGAGAATTACCACAGAAGCAATTGAAGCAAGAAACGTAATATATCTTTTTTTAGACAAATGATTCCCACGAGTTATGTGCCGAAATTGACTGGGTTTTTATGATTTAGGAAAATAATAGACATAATCATCGAGAGTGGAAGCACATCAATTAGATTCGTCAATTCTCCATAAAATTTGGAAATTTGAATATAAAGATGGAGCTTTCTCCAGGAAAATGGGTATTAGATCAAAAGCCGCTTCAAGAAAAATGCAATGAGAAAAAAAATCAAGAATAATTTACGTGTCCACTCCAACTCCAAATTCTTGGATAAAACAGTGAGATAATTGAAATCGTGATGCTTGTAGTGGCTTTGGGAGTTGCTGTATATGATGAAACTGTAGAAACTGGAGTTTACCTTTGTTAATTAAGAATAGCTATTTTTAGAGGTGTGCATGGTCCAGGGTGGTCCCATTTTTCTTTGGAATCGGGAACTGAACCTATGGGACTGGTCCTTGATCTCTAGGATTGAGGACAGGACCGCCTAGTCCTGGACCAAACTAGATTGGACCCGTCGGTTCGGTCCAGTCTTGTATAGTTCCTAAAATATCTAATGGGACTGGTTGGGAATCAGAAATTTTCTAAAAAAGGTTGAGTTTCTTTACTTTTTTTTTAAAAAAATATTTTGGTAAAATTGGGTAAAGATTAAAATTTTTGAAATTTAAATTGAGTTCTTTTTACTTTTTTACATCTTTATTTTTATTAAAATATATGAAAATTTATTGGTCCGGTCCAGCCCAATTCCAGCCCTCCTCGAAATCGGGAACCGGACCTCTCAGACATCGATTCCGTTTTTGGGAACTGAACCAACACTTTTGGTCGAGTCTGGTTCCTTGCTAATCCGAGCGGTTCTCGGTCAAGTGGTCCAATTTACTCACTCCTTGTTATCTTGTTACATATACTGGGAATAGAAAAGAAAAACGAAACAAGATAGGAAAAGTAGCACAAAAGAAAACTATAAAGACTGGAGCCACAGTAGCATTTCAATTAAAAAATGCACAATGGATACCACTTGCCACTAGAAAAATGCAACTTCTATGAATCGGCTCACACAACTTTTAATTAATTATATTTTCCTTTGTCCAACTTTGGAGCATCATCCATGAGGAACTACGCCAAATTCAATGTTGTCAGGTAAAATAGCATTTTCTGTTGCCATCTCTAAAAAATCTGTCCCATTGAATTTTTCCGGCTTCTCTCCATGAGTCGGAGCCGACGCAACTAAGGGTGTCACCGATGATGTAGCACTTGCAGCCATGATTGAACAAATTTAGAAATCAAAACAGTAGATTTAATTGTTTTATGACAATTAGAAACCAAGCAAACAGTACACTTAATATGCTTAACAAGTGGTTTAAAGAAGTTGTTCAAACAATTATTGAACACTATCCAGAGGCACACAAAAGAAACTAGAAAAATTTGTCTTAAGATTGTTGTCGAAAAAATATATAGCCTAAGGACAGTGTTCGAAAACAAAATAATTCTGTAGAACAAGACTGGACAACAAGTATATTCACCGATAGTTGTCAAAAGATCAGTAAATAATTAACAAAATCAACAAGGGAAGATAATGGAACCTGAACACTTCAGAAATGGAGAAACGACCAGAAGAGTAAAATTTGATTCGAACCCGACAATTTAATGTCGTGTCCTTAAGACAAATTTGCCCGCCTATATACGTACCTAGGCCGCCGGACAATTGCCTCCTAGGATAGAACGAATCGCAGTCCCTCTCTCGCGGTACAACAAGGAATGACTCGTCGAACGCAACTTGTATTCTGAATTGATCGCACAAAATGAATGAATGTAGTGACCGAGTAATCTCTTTTCGGGGTCGGTTTTCCAGAAAATATATATGAATAAGTGACGCCTCTTCGTGAACATGTATGTCGTGTGAAAAAAAAGATGCAAAACAAAATGACGCCTCTTGGTAAATGGTCATTAAGTCCGAAAAGTCACTATTGCTTCTGAAGCAAAAGAAATAAACTGAATGAGAAATAAAGAATAATATAATATTCGGACCTAGGCCCAGCCCGGCCGGGCGGGCGGGCAGGTGTCGTGGTGGTCACCGGCTTGCGTGGTCCTCTCCCTTCCACAAAAGTGGGGTACCCCTTGATGTTCAAACTCATTTGGGAGGCTCTCACTAATATACCGTTACTCTCCCCCACACTTGTCCAACGTGAGACTACTTTCCACACTTCTCATTCACTTTACTCTAGGGACCAAGTCCCAACAACTCTAAGGACCAAGTCCCAACACTTACGTCCAGTCTCAAAAGTGACATGACCAAAGAACGCAGCAATCTCGCGTATCGAATCGTCAATGCTTCCGACTCTGCCGAACAGCGGATAACTCCCCACGGCCTCCAGAAACGTTTCTCTCGAGTAGAAACCCTTCCCTTCGCAGCCTTCTGCAGCCTGCCCTATTATTCCATGGAAGAAGGCCTCCGTCACCACTTCTGCCACCGACAAGTTGCTCGTCGGCGGTGGCGCGCTACACGGGCCTGCCTGGCAACCTATCCCGCAGTAGTCATCCCCCGTTCCGCAGTAGCCTCACCGGCTGCAGCACAGGTCGGCTGCACACCCACAGCTCTGCGCCAAGGTGGTGTCGGGCAGAGCGGAGAGGATGATCCCGGCGAACGCGACAGCGGACAGGAGGAGCTTATTGAGTCTGAGGGTCGTCATCTTGTTGAAGGGAGGAATGATAGGTTGAGTTGTATTTTTGATGAGGAGAGGCTCGGATACTTATAGTGATGAACGAAGGGAACAATGTCGATAGAATATTGCATGAGCTCCGAAGTCGGTAAATTTGGAGCATGCGACAAGGAGAGAGGATAAAAATCTAGACAGTTTGAAAACTGGGACTGTGATGGCAGTGTTGACGTTAAATTTTGGACTGGGGGCATCAATCTAGAGATAAAAAGAGTGGCCACACACGAACCACCATCCACACATATGAGGAAATGGATCACCTGCCATAAAGGGAGGTGACATGACCCTCACCACAGTCGCCCGATCTGAATCGGACAGCTGTGGTTTTTCATAAACAAAGCAAAAAAACAAAAACAAAAATCCTCTCCTATTAATGAAGGCGGTCCAATCTCAAGGTTGGATCATTTATGTCACCTACCTTGTCCGGAATTGAACGAGTCAGATTGATGTTTTTGTTCTTCAAAACTAGCTTAACCATCATTCAAAGAGGGTTACGTTGCTCTGGCAGAGTTTGACATCTGAGCAAGTGCATTTAACCTGTCACACCTTGCGGATTTACTACTTGGTTCTTTGTTGTTAGAGTTGGGTACGAAGGGATCAATCTCCCAGGGACCCATCAAATGGAATTTTCACTTCCTATTGCGTCGCTACGGAGGAAGTAATTACAATTTTGGAATATGACATTCGTGTCTCTTTATAAGGTGCTCCGAAGCTGCGGAACTATGGTGGCCGGTGGTGATCGCCGGCCCCTAAGCCCAATAATGTTTCCATATATAGGTTAAAAAAACGAGAGAGATTTACATTATAAGTGTTCGAGTGAACCGGCCACCTCTAACCTCAAATTTTCGGTCCGAAGTCGTGCTATGCACTTGAGAGTTGTGTCTTCTTATGCACCAGATTCTTTGTTTTGCTCTTGAGAAGGGCACCCGACCTTTGCTCCTCTTGATCTTAACCGTCAATTTTTTTCACAAAATTTGTCCTTTTGTTCTGGATTGCTTCTTTGCTCCCAGTTGGATCTTGTTCTCTCATGTAGATCTAACACAAGGTCAGCATCAATTGCATCGACCGCTCATATATAATACTTGAATGAATGTGGAATGCGTGCGAGTGACATTGTATTTTACTAGTTAAGCTCATAAGTTGATGTAGCTTATTTAATGATAATAATCACTTAGGCAAGCTCTTAATGAGATGTCAATTTTAAATCCCATCGACAATTTCAGAGTTGCAGAGCAGATTACACATGTCCTTACGAACCTTATCATAATGATTATTGATTATGTGGAAACTGCATGATCAAAAGTTGAAGTGGATCCAAACACTCCTGGTGTACGCAGACAAGTTTTTTCTACCAAAACATAAAGAGCATTTCATAAATATAAGAAAGGAGTGTAGAGGAGTAATTAACCTCAAACCCATCGCAAAGCCTGCAATAAAGGGCATATTTCAAATAAAGCTACAATATTAGACAGTTTGCTAAAAAAATATTTCTAAAGATCTTATCTTGAATAAGGCTTCGAAATGGCTAATTTAGTCTCAAATAAGACCCTCAAGTCATCAACAATGCCGAGCTCATAAAAAAATTATAAGAAGAAAAAAAGGAACTTTACCAATTTATTTATCTTATTAAATATAGGCTTTTCTAGAGTTTTAATTGATGGATGAGTTTTTCAATATTTTAATTTTGGGATAATCAGACAAAAAGTCCCTAAACTTTAGCCCACTATGTACTATCATCACTGAATTTTTAATATGTTTAATATGATTATTGAACTAGGAAAACAATTATTCCAAAGAATTACGTGCCAAAATTGATTGAGTTTTTATGATTTAGGAAAACAATATACAAAATCATCGAGCACATAAGTGGAACCATATCAATTAGATTTGTCAGTTCCCCATTAAATTTGGAAATGTGAATAAAAAATGGAGCTTTGTACAAGAAAATGGGTATTAGATTCAAAGCTGCTTTAAGAAAAATGCAAATCGGAAAAAAAAAATCAAGAATAACTTACGTGTCCACTCCAACTCCAACTCCAAAATTCTTGGATAAAACGGTGAGATAATTGAAATCGTGATGCTCGTAGTGGCTTTGGGAGTCGCTATATATGATGAAGCTGTCGAAACTGGAGTTTACCTTTGTTAATTAAGAATAGCTATCTTTAGGGGTGTGCATGATCTGATCCCCGATCTCTAGGACGGGGGATCAGACCGCCTAGTCCTAGACAGGACCGGACAGGACCTGTCAATTCTGTTTGGTTTGGTCTAGTTTCTAGGATATCTAATAGGACCAATTGAGAATCGAGAAAATTCTAAAAAAATTGAGTTTATTTACTTTTATAATAAATATTATGGTAAAATTGGGTAAAGATTAAAACTTTAAAAATTTAAATTAATTTTTTTTACATTTTTACATCTTTATTTTTACTAAAGTATAAAAAACATTTATTGATCGGGTCCCTTCTAGAAACCGGGAATTGGATAGTCCGAACACCGGTTCCACTTTTGGAAACCGAGGACCGGACTGACACTTCCGATTGGGTCCGGTTCTCAGCCGGTCTGGGCGATTCTTAGTTTGGGCGGTCCAAGTTGCTCACTCCTAACTATCTTGGTTGATTGGTTACTAATGAACCAACATATATTAGGAAAGAAAACAAAACGAAATGAGATAGGAAAAGATTGCATCGATTACTGTAAAGCCTGGGGTGACAACGGCAGTTTAATTAAAAAAATGCACAATGGATTCCCCTTGCCACTAGAAAAATGCAACTTATATGAATTGACTCGCACAATGATTCTCTTTTTATAGAATGACTCCCCTCATACCTTTATTCGAAATTGTCCCTTTAATTAATATATATTTCCCTTACGCTTAGTCATGTCTATGATATTTTAGAATACCTAAACAAGCGACATGTATGAATCTCTCATGAATTGACAATATGTCGAACTTGCTACTTTATTTTCATTTTCTCCTTGAAGCCCTCACCTTCTTTGCAGGTTTGCCTCCAAAGTTAGCGGAGAGATTGCGTGATTGAAAGGACGAGCTGGGGAAAATTGAACAATGTTACCACCACAATCTGCAATTATAATTCACGATATTTCAGTCCGAAAGTCGCAAATCTCCTTTATTTTTCCTGTGTTGTGCGCATTATTGATACAATAAATCCACCTGAAAACTACTTCTAATTGGCGTTCCACATGCACAACTTGATTTCTTCCCGTGTAATAGTCTACTCCGGCTAGCAAGTGAGATTATCTCCAGGAGCGACCCCAAGTTGGTTGCAATACTCGGTGTAGTACTGGACTCGAGCCTGGACGGTGGCAGGGTTCCCACCGTCGCACTCGAGTGCGCCGTTGATGGCTCTGATGGTGGCTCCGAACCCTTGGTCTATGACCGGTTGGACGAAGTTCATCCAGTACCATAGAGCGGTCTTGAAGGAGATCAGCGGGTCGGTGGCCACGGTCTCGGGGGCGTTGAGCCCGTCGAAGCCGATGCTCTCGCCGGCGGGGCCGTAGTTGAAGTTCCAAGAGAGTTGGATGGGGCCGCGACCGTAGTAACCCTTGTTCGGGTTGCACGGGTATTGGGTGTTTGTCTCATCACAGTAGTCCTTAGATGGTCCATCTATCTCCTCTATGTAGCAGAAATCTGCACAAACACAAGCAGCAAATTCTTCGCTTTAGATAAAGTCGCAACTAAAGTGCCTTCCAATCATCTCATCACGTTCTGTTCGTAATTGAATTTGTTAAGTGACCAAGAGAGGCAACTTACGTCCAGTTTCATGAGTGACATGAGCGAAAAATGCAGCAATCTCTCGTTTCGAATCATCCACGCTCCCGACTCTGCCGAACTGAGGATAACTCCCCACGGCCTCAAGAAACGTTTCTCTCGAGTAGAAGCCCTTCCCTTCGCAGCTCTCGGCAGCCTGCCCGATTATCCCGTCGAAGAAGGCCTCCGTCACCACGTCGGCCACCGACACGCTGTTCGTCGGCGGCGGCGCGTTGCATGGGCCCTCCTGGCAACCCGTCCCGCAGTAGTCGTCCCCGGTGCCGCAGTAGCCCCACCGGCTGCAGCACTGGTCGGCCGCGCACCCGCAGTTCTGGGCCAAAGTGGTGTGAGGCAGAGCAGAGACGATGATCCCAGCAAGCGCAACAGCGGTCAGGAGGAGCTTCCTGAGCTTGAGGGATGTCATCTTTTTTGAAGGGAGGAATGATAGCTCGAAGGATGGTTTTGATGAGGTGGGAGCTTGGATATTTATAGTGAGCAACGAGGGCAATTTGCATATATCCTGAGCTTCAGAGTCAGCAAATTTGGACCATGCAAAACGGAAAGAGAATAAAAAAAATCTAGATGGTTGAAAAAGAGGGCTGTGATAGTGGCGTTGACTTTTTTCAGTGTTTGACCGGGGGCATCATTCTAGAAACCAAATGAGTGGCGGCCAGCCCACAAACCACCATGCACATATTTTGACTGCATGTCTGGCCTTGAACGAGTCAAACTTCCGGCTCTTGTTCTGCAGAACGCTTAAATTACTTAAAACTAGTTCAATATTCATCCCTTTGATCAGCCAAAGAGGCTTAAATAGCCATGGCAGAAGTTGATAACTGAGCAAGTGCATTTCACCCAGTCGCACCTTGTAGCATTCCTACTTCGGTTCCTGTTCTTGAGACGGGTTTCGAGGGATTGAAATTAGACTGAGGAAGGAGGGTCATTAAGCTAATTCGATTGGAATGCTTCAAGGGTTTCGGAAAGTCAAAAGCGCCTCTTTTATTGAGCTATACTCATATTCAAACGTGGGCATTCGAGTTCAAGAGGGACCATTTCATAGATGAAGCTTCCAACATTGTCGTCCCAGACTCGGAGTTTTAGGAAACGCACTCACTGTAAAAATCCAAGGTTGACCGCCACGCCATCCATCATTTCGTTTCTAGATCCATTCTGACCAATTCTCAGGTCCATCACCTTTCGTGACGAAGTGGGCTGTTGACTTGCGCTCCATCTTTCCCGGTCGTCGAAAAAGACCTACAACCATGGATAAACTCCTAAGAGCATCGTCACGTTTCTCTTTTCCCATGGACAGAAGTCAAACGTTATCATCCAAATCATGCTTGCTGTGTTTTCTTTGGTTAAAGGGACAACCGCAACGCAATATCAAAAGGTCACCATGGAACCGGAGATGTCATTACAGAACACAGTAAAGCTCAAGCCATGACACAGCAAGAACTAGAGCCCGGAAGCCACTTTCAAAACGAAAAAGAACAGAGAAAACAAGGACCCGAAGCATATGCTCTACCTATCGTGTAATTACAGCATAATTTTCTCCCGTCTAAAATAAGCCTTTCCTCTCTTAAACTAATTTGCCAGAGACCAATCATCATAAGTTACGTTCCATGTTCGTCGTTCTATAAGCTCAAGATGACAGACGCACTCTTCAATCCCAAGCGATGCACCCAGTTTCACTGTCTCTTGCTCCCCCACCACTAAAAGGTATTGAGAGTCAGATCAAAATTTGATGAGAAGACTACCAAATGAGTGGCCACTTGAATTTGTCCACCAACTGTACTGCACCGACTTTATCGATCAAGATGGTCGGTGACTTGCAGCCAGGAATTCCAATGCAGCCAAACTTTTTATCAGATCAATCTAATCCTTCTCATGGCTTTTCTCATCCTCATAGCCTGATGCCTTGCCACTCCTCCCAACTATGAATGGCTCTGGTGATGAACTGTAGCTATCCATGTCAAGACCGTGATAGGTTCTAGCTGCGAGAAACTCAGCCCCAGATTTAGCTTTTCCTTTGACAACAGAACTGGGATGCCTCTCACGCAGAGAAAGAGCCTTCTCGGTGGCATGCACCAATGCGAGATCTCCTTCATCTTCTTCCTCGCCAAACACTACTGGAGCAAAAAATTGAGCAGAAGAACCAAGTAGCTAATGATCATAACCCGGATGCATTTCTCTGCATGTCAAATGTATCTCTGAAATACGGTGAGAAAGTAAGCATACCTTCCAGATTTTGGTCCTCTACATATCCACCCTGAAGGAAGGAAAAACGAGCTTCTTCTGATGGATTCTTGACTTCTTCTGGGGACAACTTCATCAAATCACGAAATTCCATAACATACTCTCCTGTCCACTGACTTCCACTAGTGCATTTAAACATGAATACATTAGCAACCATAAGTAGTGTATACACCAAGAGATAATGATAGACACACATGACTGATGCTTTATTGGATAATCCCTTGGATTTCCTTATATTTGCAAGCTCATGAGCAGACAGGAATCCCTTCTGCACCCCCCCCCCCTTTTTTTTGGGCTTACCAAGAGGAGACGACAGAAACATTGATTACTCAATATTCGCACAACAAAGCACTTTTTGGACATTCTTTCAATGGCCAGAAACTAGGTAGAAAGTAGTCAAGTTTATGCTAGTTTGAGCATGGAAAACAAACAAAACAAACTAAGTCATGGCAACAAGAAGAACAAGGATTACTTAAAACAGTATAAGTAAGTGGAGGTGGTCACGTTTTGCAAAATGAAAGAGATGAGACAGCTTCATAGTGGCAAAAAGCCTCTTGAATATGTCAAATTTGACATGTCTGGTTTTACAGGAAAAAGAAGTGGAAATGCCTAAGCAAGACACCATGGTAGCACTGTAATTAAACCAACATAAACATGAATGTTTGGATATGTATAGAATTCAGAGGCTCCCAAGACCACTTTTGACTAATCTTTTTAGCTTGTTATCATTTGCATGGTTACTAATTCCTACTTATGACTGACCATGGCTATAGCAAAGCTTTTCCACTATCCAATCTTATGATGTAGGCCAGGAATTTTAGTCCCCGTTGCTCACCTCCCACCTATTTTAATTTTCAAAATTTACAGGTAATTCATAGTGTCAAATTTTCATAAGTATTTTCGTTGCTTCTTATAGTAGCAACTAACAATGCTCTTCATAATTTTCCTATAATTTAATTGCAACTAGAAAACTCAACCATGAACACGCTGGCATACAACCACAGCCAGAGTAAACATAGGCATAAGAAGAATGATAAGAAAGACACTGTCCAAAAACTGTTCTTGATATCCTCAAACAACTTGTGCTCATAGTACCGTAACTACTTGAAGATCACAGTTCTTTATAACTGCAAGGGGGAACACAACAACCAGAGGACATCAAAGATGGAAAGCACTTAATGAAGAGAGCACAGAGAGATTGAGAATCTTAGAAGTTCAAAAGCTAGACATAAATGGACCATGACAGCTGTAAGATGTCAACCACTTGATACCTCTTGAAAGCTATCATGGCTTCAAATGGTGTGATTACAGGAGCCAGAAACTCTTTGCTGTCCAGCAGAGCTGTCTGGGCACAGGAGACATAAATGAAAACATCGCACTGCGCCAAGATTGAAACAGCCATTAGAGATTCTGAGATAGTCTTGCTCACTGTGTCAAGAAAGATAAACACATCAGCATTTACCTCAGGGAAGTTGGCAAGCTTTGCAGGATTTGGTCTCCCCATGGCAAGAGTATAAGCCTTTTTGCCAGCTCCTATGACCAGCTCTTTCATTTGATGTATCATATGAAGGTAGCCGGCTTCAACACAATATGAGACTTAGAGAAATGTCCCAACAAAAGCACAAGCATAACCATTGCAAAGCTTTTCTGCTAGCAACAGTTGTATTATATGAAACTTTGAAACATAGTGCAAGACAACCGGAGAGTAACATATCAAGTTACTGATAAGCCACAAACTGATCACATCTTCATAAGCACTCTTTTATTAGCACCCCACATTCAAAAATTCTATCCCAAATGATTTTATATTTCTCTTTGTTCCCTTTGAAAGTATATAATGACAAGGTCTGATTACAGAATATAATTGATTACTTCGAATCATCAATGATGTAAACAATGTACATAGGTCACATTAGACCAACCCACCCCAACCACCCAAAAAGAAAAAACTAAAGAAAAAAAATAAAATAATGGAACATACGAGACATGAAATGCTGGAAAGTGTGAAACTGGGGAGAAATTTATGTTTCAAGACTAGTTCAAAGTTGCAGAAAGCTAACATATATTATGAGCACTTTTTAACCTTTAAGAAAGCACATAATCCTTCTGCCAAAAGGACAAGTAGATGAATCGCAAGGAAGAGGAAGACTGGCTACTTAAACACAAGCACTC
Organism: Melaleuca alternifolia; assembly: GCA_019926035.1. Lineage (NCBI taxonomy): Eukaryota > Viridiplantae > Streptophyta > Magnoliopsida > Myrtales > Myrtaceae > Melaleuca > Melaleuca alternifolia. The sequence goes on from JAGKPW010002151.1 coordinate 146,831, forward strand.
CACTAGATATTATGAGCAGAACATACCAACACCAAGGGTCCCCACCAAAATCCCAACAATATTAGCATCTTTTGCTTTCTCCACCAGGTAGTATCTGGATGAAGTTAATGTCAATTTAATACATATCCAAATCCAGAAAAAAACTGAAGAAGAATAAAGAATTAGGGTTGAAGGTACTACCTACGCTTGAGTATTCTTCTCTGTTGTGATAAATCTGTCACCAAGCAATCTTCTGTTGCATCATACCTGACTGAAACTAATCATCATTAGTCTATAATGAGGTTTGCTAAGGAGATGCACCACAATGATAAGACTGGTCTAAGATGAAACATCTAATTATACATATCTCATCTATCCTTGTTACTTTGAGGTAAACGGAAGAGGTTAATGCAAAATTTCTTTGATCCACCAGATGCTAACTTCATCCACAATTTCCTTTAAAAGCTGTATTTAGGTCACTCAAGCTCAGGCAAGAAGTACTTATCAAGATGATTGGACCAATAACAATGGAGATATGGTAGATCAATAAAATGATTAGACCTATAAACTTTCATGCAGAAGTACTCAGTAAGAAGATTAGACCTATATGACTGAAGGTCAACTAAAAGGGCTGAAGTTTAGACAAAGTCAGACGATAGAGATCATATAGCAGAATGTCCAATGTCTGGCACTTCCAAGTCCTGCACGTGCAGTTTTACACCAAGGTACTCAGGTAAGGGGTAAAGGACCATATAAAGGAGGAATGTTAGCTGGGAATAAAAACTTTTAGCACTTGGCTGTGGTCATCGAGTTGCCACAGGACATCTAGGCTGAATATTAATGCTATCGTGAGCAGTTAATGACACTATAGTTACAGCTGCCCTTGATCCAGCCAATGTCATCCTTCATGACTGTGCAATAACCATGACCAAGAAAACAAAGAATAATAAAGTAAGATAAAGATCTCTGCATCAGAAATTGTGGGTCTATCCTGGATGGAAGGTGCAAGTATCAGAGAGAAAGCATCCCAGAACATGGATTATAGGGGGGATTTCATAAAAAAATAGATGGGTACAGCTCCTAAATTTTGTCGATACCCAATATCACAGAGTCACACCCAGACGGCCAGACCTATTCTTTTGTTAATTTGGATAGACTCTCTCTCATGAATGTAGTTTTGTACGTGGATGCTACTCTCTTGGTGAATGAGTTTTATCTTCAGTGAAAGAAAGATTAAAGACACATTATACTTTCACTTATTTGACAAGCACAAACACGCATAGGCTATCATTATTTACAAATCAGAATCAACAAGTGCCAGTAACTAGTACATCTAGACAAGTTTCTGAGAACTAAGGCAAGAAGCACCACAAATCTAACCTATGAAGATGAGTTAGATGGATCCTACTCAGGAGTCTATTAACACTTAAAAACTTGTTAATGGGTCATATTTCGATATTTACACTAGTTAAAAAGACCTATTGATGCACTGGCATATCTACAGATGAATTCCACATAGACAGAACTCTAAGCAATGCTATAGTTGCAACAGTCTGAATAGTTTCTACATTATCGACTGATGTATGATGCAGATTATTAAGGTGGTCAATGAACCAATGGCAAATGTCAATACAGAACATTTGCTGACTCAAGAAGTTCTTTGCTCCTTCCAATCTTCTAATTAGGGGTTTTGCCTTGTTTAACATTGACAATGCCCCTCACCTCTGCCCTCACCCTCATCCTCCCCCAACCCCAGTACCATCCCTACAACAATATATATAAAGTTCCCACTCCAGACTAGGAAACACAAGAGAGGAACAGGGCAGAATATAAAAGAAGTACAGTGGTGTCGAAGAATTTATGTTAAGTATGACCCCACTTAGTACAAACAGCATGTCATTATCCTAGGAGAGGCTTATTTTAAATCAATTTTGCAGATAGTGCCAAAATAAATCACAACCTTATGCAAATAGGGTTCCAACGCAGCAAGTAGATGCTCAAGGAATTATTTTAGCAAGGACAGAGTTCATGTCAAGCCACATAAACAGTAGATTTAAGGAAGACCTGGCCTTTTCTCCTTGCTGGCTTGAGGACCTTTACAACAAACACTTAAAAGGATACACTATATTCACATACCTATTTCACACCCATTGAATGTCAAAACCAAATTTGCAAATGCAGCATTCTCTGATCCTATCCAAAACATTGAGTATTCCTCCACTTTGCGCCCTTGCGGCACGTTCCAGACTAGACCTCCAATGCTGTGCCTAGTGCCAGTTTGCACACCAACAGCATTATTGGCATTAGATACACCATCTAATTCCGTGATTCCACCAGAGTTCCCAGACCTCCCTGATGGATCTAGCACTGAACAGACAACATCAGAAAATTGGATTTCCAGTTCAGCTTGGGATTCGTAGGATACTAATGCTTCCAACACTGCCTTTTTCACATCCAGGATAGCATAGGCATATTCCAGCCCAAAAAGAACCTGCATGTGAATAAACCATGTAACATCACGAATTTCCGCTAAGGGAGGGCAGGGTGCACTTAATTCTATATGTTTTAAGATTTCAGGAATTAATTATCAAAATAAAAAATTCAACATCCAATTAGTGAAAGCTCAAGCTAAAGAAAAAGGCTAAAAGCCAATCCCCTCCCCCCAAGTATAAGCATGTCAAACAAACATCGACCTTAAAATCTTCTTATGCAGTGAAAGGGTTACAGTCTCGACTCAAAAACCTCTATATGTAATATAAACTTGAGGGCCTGTTTTGTACACTTAAGTAAAAGCCAGAAGTACCATTTTACTTCCTGCCGAAAATCAGAATATTCTTTACATTTCAAAAGAATATGACAAAATTGTATGGGAATTACGTGTTGACATTTTAGTATTCTGAAATTTTCAGGAGTTCCAGATTTCAAAGTTCCTGAGTTCCAAGATTTACATTAAGCAAAAACCAAAAAGTAAAAGGCTAAAAGTTCAAGTAAATGGAGGCTTCTTTAAATATGTCCTTATTTGATCAAGCCACAGTTGGATAGATTTTTACAAATCACAGTTGTGCCAAAGCACAGAGAATTATCAGGATCTCCCAATTAGAATTGTTAAGCAGGCTTAATGAAAAAGTACATGGGCAGTTATCATAATTCTTCTCAAAATCATGTGGGCAACTAAGTTGGACCATAAAAAAGGTGGGAACTGTCTGTAATGTTCCCAAGTTATTAAAACTACAAAGGGATAGATTTTACCATTCAGTTATTCAACTTGAAGCAGAAATAATATCTCTTACCATAACAGGTTTACCAGCTGTATCAGCAGTGTGCAATAGGTTGTTCGCACAATTTGATAAATTTATAGGAGCCTTTCCAAAAACAAAAAATGCTGGAAGAGTTGATGTGCTGCAGAGGAAGCAAGAAAGGCGTCATTGTCCAGGGTGATGTTAAATCAGATCTCTATTGGCTTCCTAAATAACAGGAATTAGCCAAACTGAAACGCATGAAAAAGATTTTATCCAGCAACTGATCAAATCCATAAACTACCCCAAATAAAATAACAATGGCAGATGAGCGACAATTCAAGGAGAATACTCACGGAGTAAGACAAGCATGCCCATAATGTATGATGCAGTCAGCATTAATATGTGAAGCCCCGACCTCATCCACGCAACAACTACCAAATGTGGTGTCTGCCATGACGAATAGTCCGACATCATGGTCTCCTCTGTTTTCCTCATCAGTAGATGCTCTCAAAGAAGCAAGTTTCGTATGCAAAGCCCTCACCACTTTTGTTGAATCTTTTAATTGGTCATCCGGAAACTGTCCGAAAAAACAAGCAACATCGAACCTTGCAAGAAATGCATTTCCATGATACTTCACATCTCAAACTATAAAAGCAGTGTTCTTACACAAGAAAAGAGTAACCGGATAGACGTCAACTGCTTGAATTGAAGGCTAAGCCGATAAACAAAAACTCATTAAGCCACAATCATGAAAACAAAAACCCATTGTCATGAATACAGCGCTAGTGCATACTCGACATGCCACCATCACTTTCGACCCTACATCCTCCACTATCCAGATTACATATGTCGCCGCAGCAAATAGAGATTTCGCGCTACGGAACTTCCACAATCAGGATTTAGTCATGATCGCAGTTTTTCCTTTTTCCCGAATTTTAAGCAGTCACTAAAGACAAGTGTGATTCATATCATACGGCCATAAGCGAGCTTGCTCGTGTTTCGCATTCGAAATCTTAAAATGGTCAAAAGACGGCAACCAAACGAAGCGAGAGCAACTTCAGCTCCAAGGCAATCTCTTTCACAAGTTTACGATTAGCAGAGCGATCGACAGAATGCACGGAAGAGGTAGAGGTCGCTTCGTACCTGCAAAGCAACTCTGGCGAAGTTCCGACTCACGATGAACTCCGCCGTGCGATCGATTTCGTAATACGATTCCAAATCCATGCCCCCGAAGACGCGTCTCTTTCAGCTCCGGCGAGAGAGGCTGAGCAGTTGACGACGAAAGGGTGCGGTGAAGGAAGCTCTTGTTTCAGCCCCGGCGGCGAATGGCGACCGTTGACCTCCGTCACGATATGATCAGCGGGTGGGCCAGCACAAAGCGGGTCGGGCACCTTACCCGAAGGCCCTTGGCGGGCTGGTGATCTTCAATTATTATTTTTGAGAAACGATAAAAATAATCCTTCAATTTATGCTAAATACTTATTAGAGGCGTGTATGATCCAGGACAGTCCGATTTTCCCTCGTAATCGGGAACCGGACCAATGAGAGGTCTCTAGGACTGTGGATTGGACCCAACAGGATCTATCTATCTGGTCCGATTCCTAGAAAAATCTATTGAATCGGTAACAAACAGGAAATTTAAAAAAAAAATTAAATTTCTTTAATTTCTTTTAAGAAAAAAAAATATTTGATAAATTTATGTAACGATTAAAATTTTAAAAATTAAAATTATTTTTTTTATTTTTTTTTACATCTTTAATTGGTCTGGTCCGATCATGCTTTCATAAGAACCAATAATCAGACCACACAGACACCAGTCCTAATCGACACTTAGGGTCCGATTCGGGTGATTCAAATTACTCATCCCTAAATTACTTATTATAGTTTTTGTAAAACAATTTTAATATATGCTAAATATTCATAAATTATATTAAATAAATTAAAATTTTGAGGATAAAATTGTGTAGTAGGCTAAATTTTAAGAATCAAAATGAATAAAATAAAATTTAAACTATCAAATTACATGTTAGATCAAATTTTAGGAATTATTTGTCTCCTATTATTTTTATCTTAATTTGAGACGGGCGCTATTTATTTCCTCATGCTTTTCCTTTTCCAGAAAATGAGAATTTTATCAGAGACTCAGAAAAAGATGAATATTATCTCGAAAGAGAACGGCATTTGTCCCACCCGAGTCCTCCTCCTCCTTCTCTATGTTCTTCTCCTGAATCATTTGAACTTCGGAGAGCTCAGTCCCCAGAACGAACTCCATGGCCGCGAAGCTGCAAACTTTCGCAGGTTTGACTCCGCCCACTTTGCCCGCTTCCTCAAGCTCCGGCGATGGCCTCTGCGTCATCAGGAAGCCTCTCCGGACCTCCTTTTTCAACGGCGGAGGTGCGTGTTCTCGCTGAATTTTTACCGATTTTCGCCGAGTTGAAGTTCTGATTGTAGTGAAGTTTCTGTTCCCCGTGAAATCAATTGTGTGTCGCGATATGGGCTTGGAAGCTTCTGGGCGAATGCGGAAGATCCGGAAGTGGGTTTGAAGTGATTGCATTGTTAATTAGAGTTTCCTGGTTGGTAGTGTGGAATGCGGTTGAGGGAAAAAGAAAAAGGAATCGAAGTGTGGTACCTGTTCGAATTAGGTTCGAGCGGAATGATGTTACTGATGAGAGAAAAATTTTCCCCTGTCATGATTTTCTGTCCACTTCAACCGGACCTTGGTTAGTACAGTGATGAGTAAATCAAGACGGAGATCGGTTCCCCCGGTGTATTTCGAGAGAACACTATGAGTTCTTGGTAAATCTTTTGGAAAAGAAAGCAAAGTAAAGGAAAAAATAGGATCCTTTGATAGCTAAGTGAGATTAATGCGAGGCAATAAGTAATATCATTAGGGAGAGAATTTAGGAAGAAGGATTTCCCAGCAACATTGGAAGATATCTAAGATGGCTTTATGTGTGTTGAGATAGATGTGGGAGACAGTTTATTAACCTTGTGCTTCCATTTCTACGGCAAATGACAGATCTGCTAGACCTTAACGAAAAAAGGATGTGCATCTTCAAAAGTTTAGTGGTATGAAGCGTGCTGTTAGGTGTTTTCCCTAATAATTTGTCAATGTTCAACCCCTCTCTGTAAAATTAATAAAATTGTGTATGGTTACACCAGAAAGTCTAAACAGTGTACTTTTTGTATGCCTACACCTGTGTTGAAAGCGCAATTGTTCATATACCTATTGGAAATGGGATAAGGGCACAAAAGTTCTACAACTTATGTATACGGTGCAATTCCACTTTATATCTTTTCGATTGAACGGTTACATGCTCAACACAAATATTCATGCAGTTGGGGCTTTGAGAGTTACAAAACTACAAATTGCTCAATGCAAAGGATTGGATCGTCAAAGAAGAGGCGGTGGTGCTCTTGGTGCTCGTATGAATCTATTCGATCGGTTTGCTCGAGTGGTCAAGGTAGAGTTGATGGATCTGTTCACTTATGCACCCCGCAGTATCTTGTCTTACTTTCCATTACGGCATATATCCTGATTCAATTTTCCCACCTGCAGTCTTATGCCAATGCAGTCATAAGTACTTTTGAAGATCCAGAGAAGATTTTGGAACAGACAGTGCTTGAAATGAATGACGACTTGATAAAAATGAGGCAAGCAACAGCTCAAGTAAGCTTTCCAATTCTTTTGAAAGTTTTCCTTCTATTTCCATCTTGTCTTTTTCATCTTTCCCTTATTCACTTGAGTTCTTCAGTATATAATTCTCTGTTCACTAGTTTGGTTCTTGAGTAAATGTGTAAAGGTGGGCAACCATTGATTTGAACATTGATGGGACAGTTGTACAGTTTGTAAATATACCTACTCCTAGAAGCTTCAAAATGATCTTTGTTATAAAGTTGCCTAGTTTATTAACCATAGTTTATCTCTTATGACTTTGAAATGCTGTTCTAAATAGATCTGATGCTTTCCTTTTAAAGGTAATTGCATCTCAAAAGCGGTTGGAGAACAAATATAAAGCTGCAGAGCAGGCTTCGGGGGAGTGGTATGTGCAATTAGACTAGTTTCTCACTACTTTCATGATATTATTGTTGTACAATACCAATTATCTGTCTTTAGGTATCGCAAGGCTCAACTGGCTCTTCAAAAAGGAGAGGAAGATCTTGCACGTGAGGCTCTTAAGAGAAGAAAATCATATGCTGTGAGTTATGCATTTCAAAGTCTTCTCATATGATTCTTCTTCAGGATCGTGGACTAGTACTTAACTAGAACAAGCGTTCTCTTATCTTGCTCTATATTATTTTCTTATGCTTACAATGAGATTGTTGGCAAGATATTCATCTTGCTTGATTGTGGGGGCAATGACATGGGTGGTCCTTGAACTTTTCTTCAATGTTCCATGTGCATCGGCTGTGTCCAATCTAATCCCTAATTTTCAAAAATCCACAAGCACTTCTGTTAAGTGCATCACTACACACGTCAATTGCCATTTCAACATTTATTGGGCTAAAATAATGATGTTGACTTCCATCTCATTGTCTCACATTGGCAAATCCTTTTTTCCTTTCTTTCTTTTTGTGCCAAAATTAGGAGAGAGATGAATATGACATGGAAGCTGCATATGAGGCATTTGGCTGCTAGCATAGCAAATCTGGCGTCAACTTATCAGAAATTATTGTCGCGTTAGCTAACAATGTTACAAATTTGGAACAAAGAGCTACATCGAGGAAATTTTTGAAGGTTCAAAAACTAGTAAAACAACAAAAGGAAAATTTCTTGGACCACATTGAAAATTGAAGAAAATTTAGTGATCATCCATGTGATTATCACTTTAATTTACTATGCCAATACAGGTGCGTAAATTTTTTTCTCTCTTATTGACAATGCTTGACATTTCAAGTGTAAAGCAAGGAAACACAACACATTACCTTCTCTACAAACTACTACGGTCAAATTTATAAGGTTGAGATATTGACAACTTACTATGTTTTGATGCTGCTGCTTTAAATTCAAACTAAATGCATGTGTTTTTCATTGTCTCACAAGTGACGGTCAACAACGAAGTTTTGTCTGCTATCTCCTTTTAATTTAATTCAGTAAGTTCCCGGACAAGTAGCTGAAATTGAATAGATTCCCTGGAGATTTCTTCTCAGAGGGAGACGAGGATGATAGTACTTTGTTATTTTCTTTAAAATTCTTATACACAGTGATCGTATAATTGGAGTTTCAGGAAGTATGTCTGACAAAAGAAAATATAGATCTTGACTGCTTTATCCTGAGCTCCAAGTCTGCACTTATACAATAGCAGGATTATACACATAGTTTGCATCAAGCTTCTATGATCTGGAAGTTTTTTTAACAATTGGGCAATAGAGTGCTTTCAGTAAGAAAAGATCAATGGATGCAAATAATTTTTTCTTTTTCATTTTCTTCTAAATTACTGCGGCTTTGACTCACATGTAGTTCCTTTTTTGCTACATATTGAGTGAAGTTCCAATCTTCTGTCTATTACATAAAAGGTCTGTCAAATAATGTCGCAATTCATCCAAGCCAGTCTAATGTTTCCTCAAATATTTCTTGAAGATATTGTGTTCGCTGGTTAGGTTTTCGACATGGCAGATATTTAACTTATTGTCATCTCGTCTTTTACTTTCACTACTACATTCATTACTGTGTGATATGTATGAATACATCATTTTTTCTTCAAGTCTTAACAATTTCATATGTATTGCCAAACTTCATCATTACTTTTCAATAAAAACGTGCATAGTCCCTGTTTTTTTCTTTTTTTCCCGAATAGTCGTTTGATGCAACTTGAGATGATATTATTTACTTGTGGCTAGATCTTGATATGGTACTTTTGTTTGAGGTATAAGTGATAGATGGCATCTAATTTCTTTTTCAACAATATTTTCTTTTTCAGGACAATGCCAGTGCTTTAAAAACACAGTATGACCAACAGAAGAATGTGGTTGATAATTTGGTCTCAAATACCAGGGTATGTCAAGTTCTTATCTTGTCAAGGTTACTTGGCCCTAAATGAGCAGTGAACACATTTCAGCAGTATACTTGCCTAATTCGGTCACCAATGATCTTAGGGTGAGAAATGACCTCTGGTAATCCATTGGGATCGGAAGACTCCTTTGACAAAATTATGTCTCTATACTAGCTTTGAAATAACAGTTCAAAAGAAGGTTGGTTTGGGGGAAAACAAAAAGAAGTGGAGAAAAAGGTCATTTAGAGCCCTTTTTTCAGCAGCAGGACAATATGCATTTAAATGAACTCATTTTCTTCCTTCAATGTTACTTGTGATCAATCGTTGCTTTCTTTCATGGTTAGCCAGTTTTCAAAAGGAAAACAAAAACAATAGGCTTCAAGTAACTTGTACTGCACTTTAGCCACTAGCTAGTTGATTTCAACTCCGTGATAGCTGAATACACTCGTAGCCCATGGATGGTTCTAGGTAAAGGTCGGCTCTTTGTACCCTTAAAGGAATAAATGCTGGAAAATGAGTAGCTTAATACAATTGTTTACAATTACCCAGGGTATTGTTATGTATAAGCCTCTAGATCTAAAGAGAAAATTAACCATACATTTTTGCTGATTTTTTTATTTCCTTGAGGAGTATATTCATGTAGAGATTCTGATTTTGTGACAGTTGCATTCCATGAAATCCATTTTTGTGTAGCTTTTGGAGAGCAAAATACAAGAGGCAAGGTCCAAAAAGGATACTTTAAAGGCCCGTGCTCAGTCTGCAAAGTTTGTCCCTGCCATCATCTCCCATAGCTATTTCCCCTTCTGTTTTGCTCTATCGCTCACATGAGATGCTCATTTTTTTTTCGTGTCCTCTCTTAGGACATCAACCAAAGTTAACGAAATGTTAGGAAATGTGAACACAAGTAATGCCCTTTCAGCATTTGAAAAGATGGAAGAGAAAGGTAATATTCCTGCTGAATGGAATTTATTGTTTGCTTGCTTCACAGACAGTGTGCATATATTCTTTTTTGTGTCAGACCATGACTGTTATTCACTTCCATTAGAGTTTTGGACATATACAGATATAGATATTTCATCTTGTCTGAATTTAAATTGAAGAATTAAACGGGATGATAAACTCACAATCATTCCTTTCTACATTTCCTCTACGAATTTTGCTGATGAGTAGATTTAAGGGAAAAGAGAATAAGGATTTGAATTAAGCTTGTTTTCTTCCTACTAATGCTCTACATTTCCTGGGTGATCAGTTGCTTTGCACATGTTCATTTACCGTTAGAAAAAGAATGCCATGGCCTAGAGGTGTATGAAAAGAAAAGGAAAAGGAAAGGAAGCTATCACTGTAAAAATAGAATCAAACTGATCAAAACCATGGTATATTCTGTTTTTCTTCTTAATTAGGAAGAAAGTGAAAGTGGATTGTATTTTGTTTACGTTTCATCTCTTCCCTACAATGAAGCTAAATTGGTAAATGAGTCCTGCTTAATCATCTACATTGTATTATATATTAGTCTGTCTGTGACAGCAATATACACACAAAGCTGTCAAGGTATAATTGTTAGGTTTGGGGACATGAATTATATTTGGTAAAGATGGAACATGCAGACTGAATGTTGAAAATTTTAGCTGTACATGAAAAAGTAGAACCTACATTGCGCTTAAGTGGTTCAAACTAAAACAATTGGACCACCACCTTGTTTTAAGGTTTCTCTTTTTTGTTCACTTCAGAATTTCATTCCCACTGTCAAAATGCACGGAGTTTTGGATTTCTGCTCCTCCCATTTCAGCGCGGGGGCTATTTTTCATTGGATTTATGCTAAAGTATAGTTAATGTCGTGTAAGTTAACATAGTTGTTGCAAAGCAGAAAATTGCTATGCAACTTAACCAGTTGCGATTTAATCCAACCCTCTTGGATCTTTGATCCAAAACTTCGATGAAAGTTACGTGTCCAGTTTCTTCTATTTACAGAAGATTTAATTCAAAATTAAGCTTGTAATTAAAGGAAAAAGAAACTGGAGGTGGCGAGGTTTTGCAAGTGATGGATTCATTGATGAATATTATATTCTAAGTGAAGAACATAAAAACAGAATTTGATGTTAACATGAGATGGTTTTTCATGGAAATTGTTCAAAACTCTGAAATTATGTTTTGCCACCTTTCGAAATGCCTTGTGTCTAGTAGGGTAATAAATTACAGTAGCTCAAATTTCTGCATTACCATAGTGTTACCTGTGAAGTTGTCAGATGAAACAAGCATCTCAAACTTTTTGTTTGTTCATTTGATAGTAATGGCAATGGAATCTCAAGCAGAGGCCCTAGGCCAGTTGACAACGGATGATCTTGAAGGAAAGGTAACTGGTTAATCCCTGCATTCCTTAGGTTTCTCTTTACATTTAATCCTTCTTATTAGTAAAATGTTCTCAAATTTTTCCCTAATTAGTTATGTTTGAAGATATTTTGTTCCCCAGAGACCACTATAAAAATCACTTATCCTTGAGAACAGATCTTGTTAACACTGTGATGAAAGGACAATTATAGTGAAACTGACTAAAAATTGCTGATGCTTCCTTGTAAACGCCGGTATGTAGTGCCAAAAGTTCAAACTGTAACCAGTGGCTGAAAGTGTGAAGTTTATTTTCACTTCTTGCCAGTTGGTACAAGGAGTCCTTTTTGGGCATCTTTGATTTCCTTTCCTCATTAGACCTTCTTAATATTTGTGCTTGGTCTGGTTATGTCATGTTACTGATTTCTCAATTTCCTTGAGAAAAAGCAAAGAGCCCACTTCTCCATTCAGACGCAAGAGCTTAAGCTTCTTTGAGGTCAACTATTTACATGTTACAACTGCAATGCGTCCATTTTGGGTCTATATATCTCAGATTCACTGTTGAAATGGTAGCACAAGTAGCACTTCTGACCGACAGCATCATTTGACAACATGTCAACCATTTGTCTTTAGAATTGTAAGGACCACCTAATAGTTTAAGCTATTGGGTCGAAAGAGACTACATGTATATTAGGCTTTGATAAATTCGATAGCCAAGCAATGTTAATACATGCAAAGCAAATGAAAACAAAACCTGGGATTGAAGAACAAGTATAAGACAAAACAAGAACCACACACGAAACGAATTATAGTATATGGAGTATGAACAATTATCGTATGTGTCTAAGCAATATTAAAAAAGTTCATTTTAAAATCTTGAGCCGTTCACCGGAAATAGACTGCATGTGATAAGACCTACATAAATCGCATAAATAAGCGATCTGAGATACTTAAACAAGACTGATGATGGTTATAACAGACGAATTGCTTCTAGTTTCTAACTCAGTAATTTTCTTCTTGGCAGTTTGCATTGCTGGAGGGCTCATCAGTTGATGATGATCTCGAGAACTTGAAGAAGGAAATCTCCGGTAGCTCAAAGGTAGGTCTTCTGCCCTCTAAGAATATATTATTGGTTTGATTCATTATTTATCTTTGATGTTGAAGTAGGAGCGAGTTGCAGTAATGTCTTTGTCACTTATTTGCCCACTGGAGGAATAAAGAGACCATGCTTTAATGATTATGATTTGGTTAACACACATAAACCTACTGGTCTATGAGAAATAAATACTGATATTGTGAAGAGCTGGGAGAAAAGAAAGAGGAAGTAGAGAAGAAAAATTGTCAAGACTGTTGGTTGTGTAGACTGAAGCTTTAGAAGTTTTATGCAACAATGTAAAAGCTTCCTTTCAATATACCTGGTCTTTTGTCTAAAGACTATATTTTCTAACTTCCCTTGAGTATGGCTCTTGATTTTTCAACCAGCTTTCTTTTAAGACAAGGAACTAAACGATATCCCCATAATGACAAATACCACGCTCAGTTGCTCAAGTGATCAAGGACACTATCGTATGATAAAAACATTGGAAATTTAGATGATGAATAGTATAACCAGTTCATGTTTTAAAAGGTGAATATATTGTTCTTGATTGCACTTCACAATTTTGGAACTGATGCTTTGAACTTGTAGAGGCCTGGTTTTGGAATACCGTAATTGTGTGAGATATTGCGCTGTTTATGTTCAGGACTACCTTTGGATATTCCCAGAAACTGATAGTTTTATATTTAATTACCGATGAAAGAAGTTCTGCCTTTTATACCCGTTTCTTTTTGCCAAGGAAGTGGGGAAAGAGAAGAAGTGAGATATTCATCTTTCGTATATATCATGAATTGTCTATCTTCAATATGGACGTCTCTAAACGTTGTGTTTTCTCCCCTTCTCCATCAGAAAGGAGAGCTCCCACCAGGCAGAACGGTTTCTGCCAGTACAAGTAGGTCGCTTCAAGATTCTGATATAGAGAGGGAGCTGAACGAATTAAGACAAAGAGCTAAGGAATTTTAACATTCGTCATCGATACTTCAGAAATTCTTTTGCAACCATTGTTCAGTATGCTTTCTCGGAATGTAATTTTGTACAGGCAAATTGAAAAAGAAGATAAAAAGCATTGGTGAAATGCCAAAACTAGAACAAAAAAATTGCTAGTCTCAATTTTGTATGTACACAGAGGTGCACACGAATGTATGGTAACTAAATCTCTCTCTCTCTCTCTCAGTGGTGCTGGTGGCTAGCTTTTAAGGCTAAATCGCAAGAAATATCTGTTCTTCAAAGGATGAATACGTGGAAAAATATGGAAGAAAGATGCAACTACTGATCTATGATGTAGGAAGTTTTAATTTTTTTTTTCACTGAGTAGTTATTGAATTTCTTCATATTTCCTTAGCCTCAACTTTTCATATATGCCATCTGACCATTGACGATTATTACTGGTTCTATTTGGCTAAAACTCAAATCATCTAGAAATATGAAAGAACTTAAAAGAGATTGCAAGCCACTTGGCTTGTTTGATAATATTTTTTGTTTTGTTTATCGAAATAGAAAAAGAATAGATATATACTTGTATATTTCGGTTTATTTTTCTAATTCTCAAAATAGATCAATGGATTCGAAACAGAATTATGAAATAATAATAAAAAATCTGTTTTTTGGCTCTCGAAAACAAAAAGAGAAATAAGATTATTTACTTTTCATAATGAAGCTTACCAACTGGCTAGAGAAGGAAGAAGCAGAGAGGAAAAACCCCAAACTTACCAACCGGCTAGAGCAGGAAGTAGAGAGGAAAAATCGCAACCAAATTAAAAAAACTCTGAAATTTATTAACAAAAAATTAAAGAAAAATCAAGTGCATTTTTGTTTTTTTTTATTGAGAAGAGAGATGTTATAAAATTACCAAATGCATTATTTTGCTCAGAAATTCATACAAGAAATAGTAAAAATTATTTGTGAATGAAAATGTTTACAAAAATAGAATCATTACCAAATGCATCCTTAATTTCCATAAATGTATTTGTAAGTGTCAAAGAGATAAATGAGGCCATCTGATTATCGGATTTCTAGACACACGTGAGTTGAATGGGAAGGATTAGAAAACAGAGCAATCTATACAAGAGCACACAACTGAATGGGCATTCTAGGGGCTGGGAAGTGAGGTTGGGGCTCAAAACGCATCTGAATAGCCGCAGCCGCTTGCGCAAGAGACAACGGCCGGCGCAACAGTTATTGCAGCGCAAACAGAAACTACCGAGAAAGCCTACTTCAGGAGATGAAGCTGACTGTAAGAAGTCAATGAAGCAATCCAAGTGCCCAATGTACAATTTTCTGACTCAGAAGAAAGATGGGTCAAAAAGGCGTAAGCAGTCAATTGGAAGATGGGGATGCTCACAAACTCTAGCAACTGAAATATTGTAATCAGAGGCCACCCAATTGAATAATCCTCAGAGACTTCAAGCATTTGAATATCAATGGATAATGTACTCATATTGACAAAACTTGATGAAAAATCGGCTTTCGTGAACCTTGTGGCATCTTCATCAGCCCCCAATACTTCTGCAGCTTTTGTCCTGTCCTTCCTCTCCCTTTTCTTCTTTGGGAGCAGTCACACGTGCCTTGATGGAATGTTGGCTATCACGACCCTTGGCGTGCCTTCTTCAACACCGCTCCTTCAGCGGCTTTTTTCTTGTCCTTCCTCTCCCTCTTCTTTAGAGCAGTCATGTGTGCCTTGAGAATCGTGGCATAAGAAGCTTGAAAGCGCTGATGATCTTTAGCTCCTACCTATTTATATATAACAATAGCAAGAATAACGGCAGAATTAGTCATCAACTCTTCGCTAGAAATATAGATAAAAACACGATTCGAACTACTAACTGCTACTCTTCGGAGAACCAAACGTAATCCAGAATTGCATGCAACTCAAGAAACACTGGTTTTCGACCCCAAAAAAAAGAGGTGATGAATGGAAATTAGAAAAGTACTCTTCTAAGAGACCATTGTCAACCATCAAGCATTTCCTGCTCTTGATACTCTTTTTTTTGTTGTATTCATGATTTGATTCTCGAACAGAATTTTGCTTCTGTTTTATCTGATATATCCATATCCTCATGACATAATATCTCAAGAGGACTTATCATATTAGCCAAAGGATTCTCTATTACCTCAACTTATTGAAAGCTTGAAATAGTTTTGCTGTCTAGCGTGTTGTTTCTTCCAAAGTCAGGGTATTCCTAGCATTTTATAGGAACTAGCTATCCACATTCAGTGATCTGAGAAGCAGTGTACAGGATGGAACAGACCAAGTAGTATTTGCTCCTTCCGAGCAATCACACTGAGAGAAACAAACAATATTTATCTAAAAAATGAACACTTGAAACACCACATTACATGCCCAGAAAAATTCCTCCCACACCGACCCAATCCAATGCAGTTTATTTTATTAAAAAGTTCTCAACCAGGTGGTCCAACCGGTGCAGGCGCAGATGTGCGTTTGTCTATGTATATCTGTATAGATATATGTCAAGACATTCCATGCACCATCCAGCCTATCTATTCTGACCCAGAGAAATGCACAAGAATCAACTGGGTTGAAATTACAGATTGCACTAAGGAAACAATTATAACGAGGACCAAGTCACATGCACATGTATACACACGCACGCACTTATCTATAAGAGAGAGAGAGAGAGAGAGAGAGAGAGAGAGAGAGAGAGAGAGAGAGAGAGAGAGCATACCGAGGTAGAGATGGTCTTTTTGCCATCAGTTGCACGTATAAGGCATCTGTACTCAATCAGGTCACCAGCAGCTTTCATCTTGTTCCTTTGAACCTTAGACTTCAAGGAAGCTAAAGCAAATACAATTGTCGCAGTCAAATTCCATGCTGTGTTGCATCATTGCAAGAATACTTGACAAACAAAAATGTGGGATCATCCAATGAAAAAAATAAAGGGAACAAAAGCAATTCATACATCGTTTGAGAGTAACCCAGACAGAGCCCTGTTCTGTACTTCTCTCGTACATGCTAGTGAGCTCGTTCAAAAACGGGTCCAGCTGTAGAAGAACCTAGAACAGAAGCAGACATAAAATTAGAGGAACTAACGAATCCAAAGAACAGCATTTACATCACGGAAACAGCAGCGCTACTAACACGGACAACACAACACCCAGCAGACACTACGCAGACCCGTAGTCTACTAAAAGCTACGCATTGCGACACCGCTAGTCAACCACTCCGAAATTGTCCAGAACTCAATCCGACACAAACTCAAAACTGATCAAATTAGTGACGGCAATCCCGAACAAAGGCGACAAGAAGCCAATTTTGAATCGATCGCCAACAACTTCCAGATAGATCGGCTTTCCACAATCAAATATCATATCGAAGCGATCCACACAGGAATCATTACACGCCCAATTAAAACACGCGAAGGAGAAGAAAGTTCAAAACGACATGACTCAAATCAGGTCACAAAAATGACGATCGATCCGCAATTCGCAATTCGCAATTCGAATCCTGAAGTGATAGAGAGGAGGGAGGTGGCGGTACCATGGCGGATCCTCCCGGAAGGAAAACCCTAATTTTGTCTCTGGCGCCGGCGACT
Source organism: Melaleuca alternifolia (assembly GCA_019926035.1). Taxonomy (NCBI): domain Eukaryota; kingdom Viridiplantae; phylum Streptophyta; class Magnoliopsida; order Myrtales; family Myrtaceae; genus Melaleuca; species Melaleuca alternifolia. The sequence continues at coordinate 164,010 of JAGKPW010002151.1, forward strand.
TTGCCCCTCTCTCTGTCTCCGTCTCTCGCCCTCTCTCCCGTCCGGGCTTGAGTGGTTTTGAGTGTGACTCGATCGCGTGGATCTAATTTTTAACCGTAACGGTGATTTTCCATATTTAATACTACGGATGAACAAGTTGGATAGTCCGAATCGAGAGCTGCCCGGCCCCGGATCCCCTCAAATGAAAAGTGTTGATACGGTCCCCAGTTCATCATAAAAGTGGATATAGTTAGGAGTGAGCAAGCAAAACTGCCCGCCCGAGAACCACCCGAACCAGTCGGTTCCAAGCGATTCTAAAAGTTACTGGCCTAGTTCCCGATTCCATTTATATGGAATCGAACCGGGGGGAAATTTGACCGGACGGTTCAATTCCTGGTTCTTGGGGGAATCGGGAACCCATCATCCCAAGATACGGTATACGGGCTGTCCGATTCTCATTTTCTAGGAGGTCTAGATCGATCGATAAATTTTTTATATTTTAGTAAAAATAAAAATGTAAAACAAGTAAAAAACACAATTTAAATTTCTAAAGTTTTAATCTTTACCTAACTTTATCAAAATAAAAAATTTTAAATGTAAATAATCTCATTTTTTTTTAGAATTTTCTCGATTCTCAACAAATCTCAAATTTTCAACTGGTCTGATTCTAGGTCCGATTCGATTTGGTCTAGGACTAAGCGATCCGGTCCCCAATCCTAAAAATGGGGGACTAGTCCCATTGGTCCGGTTCCTTCTCAGAACCGGACCGCCTTGGACCATGTGAGACCATGCACGCCCCTATTTAATGCATTAAATGAAAATTTAAATGTTCTTTTTATAGAGAAAGTGAAAGTTTAAGAGAAGAATCTCTCGACAACAAATAGTAAAATTGAGCTAATGAAAGCGATTTCTTTAATATAGTCATGGGAATTACATCCATTTTGTAATATCCAACATATTATGTAGCAAAATTAACGAGAATGAAAAAGTGATTATACTTATAATATTCACGTAAAATTGACTATGTTACGGATGCTAGATACCTACGGCTCGGCTAAAACAAAACTATGAGACGACTAATTATGATAAGATGTATAGACATATTCATATGGTGCTAAATCCTTCAGAAGTTGGTGCTGGTGGAAATTCCGAAAAGATTTCCGTTGACTTAGCAGACTGAGAATGCACTTCTTTCAAAATAAGGTGTTTGCTTCACGTATTATTGCTCTTTAGTAGAAATGAAGGCATCGATACTATGCGGGAATGACTAGTTGGTGTGCATCAGGGAGATGGCCAATCCTGAAGTTGAAAAAAATACATCATGATTATAAGGATAACTCCTTAGAAGAAATAGTTAAGTAAAACAGCATAGTGCTAATCTTAAAAAGCATGGTCTCCCCTCATATTCGAAACAACCAATCGATCATTTAGTTATAGTTGTAACTCTAATTCTTCAGTTTAGCAGCTCTCCTTTGAGCCCAATTAGAAATATATTTGCAAAGATCTTAGCTAGCTTAGATTTGGTAACTTGACCCCATGAAATCCAGACCTTGCGAAACCATGTTCATGACTCCAAAAGAATATGGAAAGCTCCAGAACTTTTACAATAAATACATACATATATACATACATACAGTACATACATATATATGTATGTATGCTTGTATTTTTTATAGGATAGTAAAGAGAGAAAATTGACTTACACTCTTTTGATACAAGATACCGAACTTACTTCTTTTTTTTTTGGTCAGAGGTCCAACTTCCTTAAAGAGTACAAAATTTAGCTGGAGTCTCAATTCTTATACAAACTTTTTCTTTGTCTCATAAAACAACACCAACTACAAGGTCAATCTTGATTCTAGCCCAAGTAAAAAAGCACCAACTGTAACTCGTATTCGATTTTTGACCAATTTTTATCTCACAAAAAGGCAACAACTTTAAATTAGTATTCAAATTTGACCCTTTCAAGTTTCTTCTAAATATAAATGGATTACGTATGAAAACTCTTAACAATATAATTGGAATGAAAATTTTGACAGTGGAAGCTTTTTGAATACCAACTAAAAGGTGGTACCATTTTACGAATGTTATTTCAAGAATCACATTAAATGAATTAAAAATTTATACATGATAGAACATGTTGAATCAAATTTGAAGAATCATTCATGTAATTTTTCCAAAATCTTTATTGCTCTTTTTCTACATCAAATTCATCCCCACTATCGAGTCTTATTTACTCATCCTTTTTTCATTGCAAATAAAAATTTTAATATGCTACATTTTAGAATTGTCATTAGTCAATTGAGTAATTTTCTTTGACTATTACTGTAAAATGGTTTTGTTTCTTTTCTCAATTTTAATTTTTTGGCAACATAAGCTGAATTGAAAATCAATTAAATGAAATAAAAAAAATTAGAGCTTATGCAGTCATCACGTCCCTATGAAAGCCACCCGGTTCTCAGCAGCCACCCACGACCATTCCTCAGCCACCGTACCGCCTCGACTCCTCCGCCAGCGACCACTCCTCAGCAACCCATCGCAGTCGCGCTCGGCGTAACATCCCTCGCTCAAGCTCGCGCGACAGGTCGCCTCTCTCTCTATCTGACATGCTCCGAGGATCTTTCGTGGTGGGTTGTTTGATGTGTTTGGAAGCTGGATTTGTTCCTTTAGTTTCGTTAGTGCAGGCATAAGAAAAAAATTAGTTCTTTTCTTGCGGTTTGAATGCACTCTGTGGGATTATTCGAGCCGAAGGATTAGGACATCGTGGAACCCTGTTCTGCTCCTTGACCGTCTCCGTGGTGGCATGGATTTTCGGGGTGGCTCAAAATGGGGATACGGGTAATGCATGTTACTCGTCCTTGCATTGTCGGTTCTTGTGCTAGTGTGGACGTCTCGGGAGTTGGAAAGCAAGTACATGGTCTGGTTGTAGTTCTTGGGTATAAATCCCGTCTGTTCATAGGCAATGGGTTTTTTGGTATGTATGCCAAGTGGGGCGGCATTCTTGTCGCAAAGAATATGTTCAATGGGAAGAAATGCAGAGAAGAGACATCTTGATCTTCAGTCATGGTCGGCGCTGATCAGCATGGGATAGCTGAGGAAGCGTTAGCAATTGTTTGAAATGGTTACTGCTAAAAGCGTTTACCTCGTGTAGCCATCTAGGATTAGAGAAGAGAGGTCATCATTTTTTCCCCAATTTTGTGAACAAGGGCTATGGTATTACCTACTTTACTTATTAGATCTTTTAAGTCATTCAGAACTTCTTGACGAGGCCGAGATTATCATCAATCAGATGCTGTTTCCACATGATGGACCTACTTGGGTAATTTTTCTTAGTGCTTGTGAACGATACTGCTAACAAAAATGGCAATTGGATTTGCCAAATGACTATTAGCCTAGGACGAGAAGATTTTTCAGTTTATGCACTTCTCTTCAATATCTATGCTCATGATCGCCATGTCAATGGGATAAATGTTGCCAAAATGAAAGTGGCTTTAATGCAAGTAAGAAAGACGCTTTTATATGGTTGCACTAAAAGAAAACCAATTATTATACGTGGGGAGACAAATCATCAATGAAACCTGATGTTTGGGCTGCTCAAGTAATTAGATGTATACATGAGAAGAAGAGGCTGTGCTGTGGACACTAGCTCAGTTTTGCATAATATGGAGCAGCAGTGAAGGTAAAACAGCTTAGATAATACAATTCCAGTTTTCATTCCTCACGTTGGGTTATCTTTTCTCATGACTCTAGCTGTAAAATGAGGCTCATTGGTCTCGCTTTACTTCTTAGTATGGTTGGTTTGTAGGAATAATTTTACTGGACGATATATTCGGTGTCAGTGTTGCTTCTTGTGACATAAATTCTGGCTTAGTCAAGATGGATTTTCTTCTCATATCCTGGTGTGATTTTATTCCACTTTTGAATTTATTTAGAATAAAGATAATGAGGAGCAAATGTTGGATGAGAACAATGCAGACTTGTTTTGTGTTTTTTGCCTTTGAAATGAAAAATCATATAAGGCAATTATATAAAAGAAAGAACTATAATAGCAAAAAATCAGAGAAGACATTTATCTATTAAGATTGTTCCTTGTATGTTTAGGAAAATGGGAGCAATGAAGAGCCCTATAAGGCAGTGTGATAGATAAAAAGAACCATATTAGCACAAAATCAGAGATGCCATTTGTCCTTTAAGGTATGTCTTGTATGTTCAGAAAAAAAGGGAGCAATGAAGACCCATATAAGACAGTGTGATAAAAGAACGAACCATATTAGCACAAAACCATATATGACATGTCCTTCAAGGTTTTTCCTTGTATGTTTAATAAAAAGGGAGTAATTTGAAGTGTCAATAGCATTTTCTTATTGATCTCAAACAGAACTATACGGGCTTTCTCTACTGTGCAGTGCATGCGTGATACTCTCACCGCCGAACTCCATCTCCATCGAGATGGCTGCTGCTGGGATGCCTTACTGCTCTTTCAAGTACCCAAAACCTTTCTTCTCTCATAAAACCCTGCAAGATCCTCACTTAAATCGCCTCTTTGCGATTGCCTGTACCTCAAGTATGTGATCTTTGAGCACTCTCTTTCATCCTCTGCTTTTTTTTTTTTTTTTCCGTTTATCTTATAAACAAAGCTAAGTTTTCCTTTTCATTTGCAGAACTGAGTTTTGTGGCACAAAATAAACGAAAATTTGTCGCAAAGGCCGGATCTTTATCTAATTCTAAGTTGAATTCCAGGTCTCCAGTGTCCATTAGAAAGAGTGATGAACCAGTCATTGTCATTGACAATTATGACAGTTTCACTTACAACCTTTGCCAGGTGATTTCACCTTTCTCTGGTTTTTCTTGATCAGAGAAAATAATGAACAATATTGTCTACCTCATTTGATGTCAAATTCCAGATTGCTTCTTCACATCCAACATTTGTAGGAAAGTTTGTTGCTTTTTCTTTTTCTTTTTCTTTTTCATCGTGAGTTGAATGGATGCAGCTTCATTTGAAGGAGTGGTGAAACCAAATGCTTGTATGTGTGCATGCGCGCGCTTGTGTGGGGTAGGTTTTTCAGGCTTCTGATAGCACCCGGTTTCTCTCATCAAGTTGTGAATATGCCTCCTCTCCCATCTGAATTGGGTATTTATCAAAAGAAAAGGTCACTGAGGGTGGTGAAACCAGATGCATGTGTATGTACATGTGCGCGCGCTTGTGTGAGGAAGGGTTTCCAGGCTTTTGATAGCACCCACTTTCTCTCATCAATTTGTGAATATGCCTCCTCTTCCATTCAATTGGGTAATCATAAAAAAAAGAGGCCATTGAGAGTGGGCCTCAAGGGATTTGCCTTCGCTAGGACTCAATCTTACAAGTATGCATTTTTTGCTTTGTAGTTTAATATTGAGTCTTGACTCTTGACCACTTCAAGCACCCTTATGTGACATTGTGGATACTGTTTAGTCTAATTCATTTATTAGATGGTTGGTTGAAAGGACCCAAAATGGCAAAACCTGACGTTTATTGCGGTTACTATGTGGAATCTGCATGAATGTTGTTCTCATTAGTATTGAACTGATGTTTGCATAGTATATGCATATGGTAGTCCATCCTCTAATACTTTCCTGAAACTCTCTTCCACTGTTTGCACGTCAATCATGGCATCATTTTTTATTGGATAAAAAAGGATGCTTCACTGAAATGTTAACTAGTTAAAGTGAAATTTGGAAGCTCTTCCACTTGTAAGGTGATTTCGATGTGTCATGAGGTCCATCCTGAGCAAAAAAATGAGTTGCTATCGAGCACAAGCATCTGCCTCATCTCTCTCTCTCTCTCTCTCTCTCTCATATTCATGCAAGCACTTAGCTGTGTTTGTGAGGTCATTCATGCAATTGCAGAGTCTATGAGCTGTACAGGTGCATACTTTTCATGCAAATGTAAAACCATTTTTATGACCTTCTATTGTCATTTTTCAGTATTTGGGAGAGCTGGGATGTAAGTTTGAGGTTTACCGGAATGATGAATTGACTGTGGAGGAGTTGAAGAGGTAAGAAATTTCCTTTTCTTCTTATTATTCAGGATATAATAGCGTACCAATTTTTATGGCAGAAAAGACCTTTTCAATCATTTGTCACTTGAAAGGGGGCACCTCAATTAGCGTGCCTAAGATGGACATTACTATATGTAAATTCAGGTGCATGGTACACATCGGTACTCCAGTGCATTTCTCCCTCTGATTCAGAATAAATATGTTTTCGAACCCTCTCTTTCAAATTGAAAGTGTATGTTTCCGCGCGAATTTCAGCAATCACTTGTTATGATTCTACATATTGATTATTTTGAACCAAAAGAAAACTTTTTGGTGGAATAGTCACGTTATGTAGAATATCTTCACTCTCAATAGTTACAACTTGAAAGGAGTGCTCTTTTACCTAATAGCTTACGATTTTTTGTAGCAAAAATCCAAGAGGAGTGCTTATATCACCGGGACCAGGTTAGAGCTTCTATGCTATGATTCCATCTGATTAAAATGCTGGCTATTTCTTGAAGGGACATAAAAGGGAATATCATACCCATGCCATAGCTTTATTGTTGTAGGCACACCCCAGGATTCCGGAATTTCTTTGCAGACTGTTCTCGAACTAGGACCTGTGGTTCCACTCTTTGGAGTATGCATGGGTCTACAATGCATTGGAGAGGCCTTTGGAGGTGTCTTTTTGAACCAAAGCATGTGCTTATGGCATATCTAGTGGATCTTTGTTTTATAATAGCTTGTCTCATGCAATCAAGAAATATTTCATATAAATAAATTCTGATTTAGTGCAATTAAGCACATTCTTGGAGCCTCTAAAAGCAACTTTTAGTGGCACAAACTATTATTTTTGCAGGATCTTGAATTACCTGGCTCAAGTCAGATCTCAAGTAAAATTAGACAAATTATTATGCAACTTTATGCTTTATCTGCACAGAATTTGGTTTTTGTCACCATTGCACTGGCCTCTACTTTCTTTGGATAGAGAAAATGGTTCTATGTGGCATCTGAACTTTTTGTTATATTTTATTGTTGTTACGAAGCATTTACGCTGTAGCATGTGGTGCATCAGGGAAGATCGTGCGTTCTCCTTATGGTGTGGTGCATGGAAAAAGTTCTCTTGTATATTATGACGAGAAGGGAGAAGACGGCTTATTTTCTGGATTATCAAAGTATGTCTGCATTCCTCCTCTAGAAATCTGATTTTATGAGTATAGCTGGGACCTATTCTTTTGTCAAGCTCTAAGATTGATATTTATTGGTCAAATGAAACTCTGTGTACAGCTAGCATCAGTGCTTTTGATGTCCTTTTGTAGGATAATCGCTTTCTTGTCAGAAGTCCAAACTGTCAGCAGTCCAAACTGATATTATACGTAAATTTTCTTTTTATTACGAGTTTCTTGACAAAGCACAGTGCATCATACATGTATCGCGTGTAAAACAGCTTCCTCGTGTACTAACCTGCTCTATTGTGCTTGAAGCCTTGGATGGAAAGTTGCTCTAATAGCACATTGATGGCATTCTGTTTTAACTTCTCAATTGCAATGACAGATCCTCATAATGGTGTATAGCAAGAAATTCTGAAACCTGTACTTGTTCCTATTGTCTTTTGCAGCCCTTTCACTGCTGGTAGGTACCACAGCCTTGTGATTGATAAGGAGAGTTTTCCTGGTGAAGCTCTGGAGGTCACAGCATGGACCGAAGATGGACTGATTATGGCCGCTCGTCACAAAACTTACAAACATCTACAGGTTTCTACTCATTTCTCTTTCTTTAAAAAGGTTTGCGATTTCTTTCAGAACTTAGATGATGTTCTCTTGGTTCATGCTCATTTGCCCCACCTTCACGGTAACAATTGCTAAGTGGGATAAACAATAAATATGTAGTGCGACCTTGTCAGTGTGGGTGGATCTTTAACATATGTTTGTAAACAATTTGTCCTTTTTCTGCATGTTTGCACACTTGACAGGATATTAGATGTCCTCATTTACAATCTACATGCACACTATAATATTTTTAGGGCGAGTCTTGGGCATTTAGATAGCGCCTAGTCTTGTTCGTTACACTGAGGCTTCATAAGTATGTCTCTGCACTCGAATTGTGATTAATGTAAGCAGAAATTTTGGTCTCTGCACTCAAATCGTGATTAATGTAAGCAGAGATTTTGGTTTCTTTACCACATCTAATCTAAGATTAAACATTTTGCTTTCCAGAATTGTGACTACGTCCGTTGTCTAGTCTCTGTGCAGTGAGGCGGTTCATATTATTCGTCCTGCTCACGTGGAGAATGCTGTTTTTGTTAAGTTATGCTGTGTCACGTTATTCCATCATTGATATGTTAATACGCCTAATGATGCTACTTAGTCTTTACTACACCTGCCAAAACCATATGAAACTCACATGCGCATTTCAGGGTGTCCAATTCCATCCAGAAAGCATCATAACCGATGAAGGCAAGGTAATTGTTCGCAATTTCATCAGATTAATCGAGAACAAAGAGGCTGAAGCTCAGAACTAGAGGAGGCTTCTGTTGAAGAAACTTGCATTGCCATTCAATTTAATTGACTCAGAACTGGACACTCTACTCCTTGCACTATCCAACAGGGCTAGCCTGTCGAACCAATGGTGTTTTTAACATATTCCTTCTTTTCTAGACCTGCTGCTCTCGTAATTTAACTTTTATTAATCTTTTTCATCTCCATTTGTACATAATTCTCGCTCTGAAGTTCTATCGATCAACTTGTTGATACAAGTAATTCATTACCTCAATTGAAAATGTTCACTTGGATACATAGAACGCACAATTTAATATTGTGAGAGGCATAATCTCCTGGGTAATGACTGAGAAGCTACTTTCAATATTATCGTCAAAGTAATAACTTTTGGCAACCTTATGGAGAAGTTTATTTACAATATTCCTTTTAGGCTTGAACTTGGAAAGGGTATACAAACTGCAAAACGTAAACCCTTTACAAATACCAAACTTTAGTAGTTTCAAATGCATGGCTACCCAGATCGATTGTGATCCAGGAAAAGAAAGAGATTACACCAAAGAACAATCCTTTGGATCAGCATCACCGTCGCACTAGATATACAATTTACACTTGGAATCTTATATTAGTCTAATTCAAACAATGTCACAAACTTAAACATATCTGCATCACTATCAACATAGTTATACTAAATTCAAACGATGCCTGAAACATTATGTGATCTTTCCATTTTCATGAGCAAAGATCAGGAAGACCATTTTATTACCTGCAAGCCAACACCATTGAGAAAGTTTCCGCACTAACCAGAATCATCTGTATCCATACGCACCATTGAAGCCTTCTGATACCTTAGTTTTTCGATCTCCCTCCCAAGAAAATCCAAAGTCGTGTCAGTCACATGGTTAGGGGACACCCCGCTATCAAGCATCATTTTCAAGAACTTATACGCGTCCTTCAGACGCCCCGCCTTGCTGTGCACTTCGATGAGCGTGTTAAATGTCACGACATCGGGGAAAATCCCACTTGTCCTCATCTGCTCGAAAAGCTTGCATGCTTCATCAATCCTACCAGCTTTCCCCAAGGCGTTAATCAGTGTGTTGTACATGACAACATCTAGATAACCCCCATGCTTTATTAGCTTGTCCAGGACTGCACTTGCTAGGTCCGCTTTCCCCATCTTGCCAAGTCCCTGAATGATCACGTTGTATGTTGCAATGTCTGCAGGGCAGACCCTCTCACCCATCTCGTTGAGGACGCCCCATGCTTCATCGAAATAGCCTTTCTTGACGAAGGAGCTCATCATGGAATTGTACGTGTAGCTCATCGGGTCGACGCTCAGGTCCCTGAACATCTCAAACAACTTGCAGGCTAAGCTCAACTTTCCCTTAGCTAGAAAGATCGATAAGTAGGTATTGACCATGTCGATATCTAACATGCCTGTCCCTTGGTCATGAACACGCAGCCCTTTCGAAAGCGAAAACAGCTGAGGAGAATAATCCCCAGACTTTACTTGACTAGCCAACCGATCCATGTATGGGGACGATGACCACTCATCAAAATCTATAGATGAAGCCTCATCATCTCCCGTCCTGGTCTCTTCTGAACTCTCCTCGGGTGAGGTCTGCAAGCCAGGAGGAGAACCCACCAAACTCATAATCTCACAGAAGCCACCTCTAGATGGGAACATTGGCGTGTAATCCTTTCCTTTGCTCTTATGATGCTTCATCGCGGCCTCCATATCTTCTTGCCACTTGAGAACACTGGGGACCAGATTTCCATCCCTAATGTGCTTCATGAGCATTTCTGTCCCGTCCCACCAACCCTGCTTGTGAAATCCAATCAAGAGCGATGTTATTGTCACCAGGTCCACGACAAAGCCTCTGACTTCCATTTCTTGCACCAGTTTAAGAGCTTCCTCTAGTTGACCTTCCTTACAGAGCTGCACCGCGACAATGCTATAAGTAACGCCATCCACAAACTGACCCTTTTTCTTCAAGTCGCAGAAGAGTGTGTAAGCACCTTCGGCCCTTCCATTCTTGAATAGTCCATCGATGAGGATGTTATACGTCCAGCATGTTGCCCTTATTCCATCCTGAACCATCTTATCGAAAAATTGGCATGCCTCATTCACTCTCTTCGCCTTAAGAAGTCCATCTAGGAGAGAATTGTAAGCAATCACATCTGGTCGAAATCCATTGTACTGCATTTCGTCAAAAATTCTGGCAGCATCATCAATGAGATACGATTTTGAGCAGCCTTGAATGAGAATTCGATATGTAAAGGCATCGGGGTCATGACCAGATCCTTTCATTTCCTCCCACACGATCAGCGCGTCTCTGACCTTACCAGCCAAGCAGAGCGCCTGGATCAAGCTATTGTAGGTGCACAAATCAGGCCCAAATGATCCTGAACCTGAACTCTTCGCCTTTGCCTTCATCTCCTCGAAAAGGCGCAAAGAAGCCGGCAAATTGCCCCAACACCCGAAGGCATGAATGCAAATGTTATAACCCCAAACATCCAACTCAAACCCATCTTTCATTCTCAATTTGTCAAACAGCTCCCCAAACTCTGCTCTCATATCCGCCTTCCTAAGCGCTACCAGCAGCTCATTGCATGCGACCGCGCTCGGTAGCAAAACCGCCCCATTTGAACCGTCCAAGAGCTTATAGAAAATCGACAGCGCCAGGCCCACCTGGCCCTTCCTAACGAGTGCGGCAAGCACCGAAGTATACATATGGGAATTCAGCCTCGTGCCGAGCTCTTCCATGTGATCAAGAATCTCGAGCGCGTCGTCGAACTTGCCCGACCGGATGAACGCATCGAGGAGGAGCTTGAAGGTCCAAGAATCGGCGACAACACCATCCTCCCTCATCAGGCGGAGCAGGGGAGGGACCTCCTCGAGCTGGTCGGCTCGGCACATGACCCAGAAAAGGTGGGAGTACATGCTCGCCGTGTGTTTGCCGAAATGCGTGAGAGAGCGAGACCACGTGAAGAACTCGAGCTTTCTAGATGGGTGAAGGGACCTGTGGGAGAGGATCTGGCGGAGGAGAGAGTCGGTGACCGGGATGGCGTCCGGGTCGAGATTGCGGGTGCCGGACTGGGAGAGGGTCTTGGCGACGGAGGCGACGAGGAGGGTGTTCGCCAACTGGTGTGGCCGTGAAGGCGATGGCTTCTTGGAGGCCTTGAGCGCATGTCGATGATGCATTGGGATGAATGGCGATGGCGATGGTAAGGGTGACGACGACTGGCTAGTACCGTCATCACCAGAAGTTCAGTTCGGCTCCTGGCGCGCGAGCGGATTTGAACAGCGTCGAGAAAGCTGAGCGTTCTTCTTTGGAAGAGCTTTGCTGCAGGGGGAAGAGTTGACGAACTGATTCCTTAACATACAAAATAAAATGGATTTTTCACGAAGAAAAGAATCAGTCCGAATCTTTAAATTTCACTTACGACTACGATTAAATTTTGTTTGGAATTTACCGAATGATGTCGAAAGTTAACGGCTATCAATCATGAGTTTAATAATTTCGAGAGAATTTATCGCCACCTAAAATGATAGAGTTACTTTGAAGGTAAATTATGTAATAATTACTTTGACAGCAACTTCCACTCTCGCGAGAGAAGCTGGGATGTAAGTTTTCATGTGCGACTACAACTAAATTGTGTTTTAAGAATTTACCGATGATGTCGAAAGTTAATGCCTACCAATCTGAATTTATAATCTCGAAAGAATTTATCACCACATAAAAGAGGGGCAATTGCCAAATAAGTCATATACCTTTTGTTACTTTGTCGATTCAGTCGTAAACCCTTTTTATATGCCAAATAAGTTATAAACCTTTTGCAACTTTGTTTGTTAAGTCCTTTCGGCGGATTTTGACCAGAAAATGCCTTCGTGGTGACGACGTGACATGCCAAACCTTGCCCATGATGACATGGCGACTATGTGATGATGACCATACCCCAAAATTTTTTTCTTTTTTTTTCCATTGTTTTTCTAAAAAAAACTACTTGGCCGGCAAGCTTAGCTCCGCTGGCCACTCCAGAGGGTGGCCTCGCCCTTGCCTGCCGCCGGCGAGGGCTGGGGAGGCCGCCGCCGCCCTCGCCCGTGGCCAGCGAGTGCGAGCCTCGCCCAGATCTGGGCGGGGAGAGCTCGCTCCTGCAGATCTGCAAATTGTAGGGGGTGAGCTTGCCCTACCCGTGGCTGACGAGGGCCGGGCGAGGCTCGCCTCGCCCAAATTTGGGAAGGGCGAGCTTGCCCCGCCCGCGGCCGGCAAGGGCAGGGTCGCCCTCCAGAGTGCCCGGCGAGCTCCGTCGGCTGCCGGAGCTCACCGGCCAAGTAGGTTTTTTTTTTGAAAAACAAGGAAAAAAAAGAAAAAAAAATTTGGTGTTTGGTCATCGCCACGTTGTCACCGGCGAGGTCCGGCGCGCCACGTAAACATTTTCCGACAAAAATCCGCCGGAAGGACTTGACCGGCAAAGTTGCAAAGGGTCTAGGATTTATTTGGCATAAAAAAAGGTTTATGGCTGAATCGGCAAAGTAGTAAAATGTTCAGGACTTATTTGGCAATTGTCCCCATAAAATAATAGAACTACTTTGAAGGTAAATTACATAATATTAATTATTTTTTACCGTAACTCACACTCTCATTAGAGAAGTTATTGACTCACAGCAACATTATTACATTTGAGAATGATTATGACGATGATAATTTGAGATTGATTTACTAGGCGCTTGTACAGTGACATTACGAGATGTATATCCAAAATTTTACGATGACTTCAGGATAATTTCATTGAACAAAGGTGAATTACCGACCCACAAAATGAAGCACACTGTTTTGGAGGCATATTACTTACGACCTCTGAAGCAATAAGGACCCGTGAAATGAAACCATGCATGCTACTTTTAAGGCAAATTGCTTCCTTTAAGATGAATGGATATGCTACGGGACATACTATTGTTGGGTTCATCAGGACAATTTGAAGTTGATTACTGAATTCCCGCATTCTCAAGTTTGGAAAATTATGAGCAACCTCTTGTCCCTAAAGACAATATTGTTTACATACTTTAATAAACGGCTCTCCCTAAGCTCATCTCCAGTGAAATCTAGGAGGCGATTGCACTTCACCTTTAAGGAAAAACACCGACTTATCAGTGCCTGTCAAAGAGGTAAAAAAAGTGGACAGAAAAATATGGTCTTCGGATAGCAATAGCACACTAACTAGTTTCAAGAAAGGCTACAGTGGCGCTAAAAAATCACCCGGTACGGGCGCAAAATCGGTTTTCACTTGAAGAACTCAGGCTGGTAGCTTTATCAATGCAACATCTACAAATTTGGTGTGAGACATGAACCATTGACATTCTGTAAATTTGGCATTACTTATGATGACAATGATCTACGTATTGGATCACAAAACCTTTCCCATCTTGAAGCCTACGAGTTGAGAAGAGAAGCCATATCTTTCCAATAGGTAGCAATTCTACTCCTGCGATGTTCCATATCACCACTCAAATGACATCTTTGGGTGTTCTTCCCACGCTTGGCTGCTCAATCGAAAACCCGCAAAGCATTCACAAGCCACTCGGCCACTCATATGAAAAAAATTTGATTCATCATTTCCTCGTTTTATGTGGATGCCATCATGCATAATATTCTCGATTCTCCTAAGAATGCTGACCATTCTGATCAAGAGCCTGCGCAGTTCATTTCATTCCAGCAGTTGCACGACTGCACTGAAACTGAAGGTTTCACCAGGTTCAAAACTGTCTTCTAGGTCCTCAAAACTCTGCTCAATCGTCAAATCTTTCTCAACTTTCAAGCCATTCTGCAGGAGAAAAAGGAAATTAGAAGATTGTCAGAGAAGTTCCCCACACGGAGCTGACATGTGAGAATTGGATCCTCCAAAAGAAGGAAATGCTGTTTTTTTTTTCATGTGATACTCTCTTGCTCAAGCAAACAGTGAGTGATGGGGTTAAACGTTACTCCCCCCAATGTTCTCTTGACTCTTCTCTAAATGGAACTAAATAGGACAGATTATCTATAGTATACAGACCTCCCTACGAATTTGGCCTTATCTCCCCACGTGTGCAGTAAGAACAACCACCTCTTCACTTAAGTGCGGCAAGAAATAATATGTCATTGCTCTCCAATTGAAGAAACAGAGAGTAAACAGAAATGGCGGCAAATATCTACATATTGCGGGAATGCATGAAAGAGTCTTCATGTTGGGTTATCCGTGGCGATGGCTGAGTCACCACCTTGCTGTATATAATGCCAACTCTTGAGTGTGGTTGCTTGGCTGAATGATAAAGAACAGTGCGATGAGAGAGACAGACCCATGAATAGACGAAACAGAAGATTTCGCCAAGGCTGAAAAGAAGAAAAGATTCGAACCTTGGCTTAACTTTGATGTATATTTAAGTCAATCACCGCTTCTAATGTTAATAAATCTTATGTTCTGTACAAAAACTAGATCAGTCATGTTTATTATATTCATCTTGTGTGATATTGAATACAAGATATGTGGCAGAGTGATATCATCTGCATATGCAAGGGACTGACGTCTGTGCAGAGTGGGAACTAAGTGTCATGCTAGACAAAGTCTTATGCCCTGGGAGCCACCTCTTGAAATCAAGAAGCCACCTCTAGAATCCTACTTGTGTGATCATCTCTGTATATCGAGGGACTAGCCATATGACATGCATCATCCAATAACATCTATGCAATCTATTAGAATTAGCATTTCCAATCCCTAAAAGAGCTGGAAAATTTCTTGCTCAGCCGCTGATGTGCTTCCTCAGGGTGGAGGCTGGCCCACTAACAGTATCTACGGGCTGGCCTAGATGGAGGAGACTTGCAATTGAGGTCCAGGAATAGAAGTGCAAAGTGGAAATCAAGTGAATTTGAGGGCATTACAGTATAGGAGTCCTCTTGATGTTTGTGAGGAATAGATTGGACAGCTTTTCCATTTGGAAATATCTTGCAAATAAAACATCGTGTAAACTCATTAAAAAGGTTTAAAATTACATAATGAGAAGGAATTCTCAGCTTCACTAAGGTCACAGATCACAAACATAAGTGCATACATAGAGGAGTTGAGAGACGTTACAAACTAATATGAGAGCGCATGTATAACTAAGAGATAGACATCTACCTTCTGAACATACTCAGCAACAGTGGAGTTAATGACATTCTTGATTGCTTGCTTGTAAACTTTAGAAGGTCCAAGAATTTCTAGCAAAATTTCTCTAGGTATCTGCACCAAGACAAAAGCCACAGATATTAGCATTAGAAGCTTGCCAAGAAGGAGGTTATGCATCAACACAACACCCTCACATGCTCCGTAGGTAGAAGAGGAAATATTGAGAGAAATATATAGATTAAACAATGGAAGATACAAATTCAATCATCATGCGCTTACAACAGGATATATAAAAGACAGGTAACAAATGGAATTACCCAGAAAACTGCGAATTCTTAACTGGAACACCTCCATCAGAAGAAGGGGGGACGAATGAGCACTATAGCATCATTATAAGCTGTTCCCAAAATAAAGACTACAACAAATTTCAACAGTCCCTGGTTTTGTTGAGTATCACTAGATTAAAGAAATGAAATTAATCACAAAAAAGAAGTCCTCATCGAAGGTTAATTAGCATGAAAAGACTGTGCGTCAAAAATTCCATCTAAATCGAGATCCCACGTATGGCTGAACAAATTTTGAGGGTTACTATGCTTAGCATCTTGAACCAACAAATTGTTAACTTTCCATTTGTTATCTGCCCATTCTTTAAGTATAAAAAGCTCATCCTTGGTCTAAATTTTTTATTTATAGAGCCAAGTAGCGATGCCAATAAAGTATCTGCAGTATGATAAGAGGATTCGGAAACTTACATTCGGTGTTTTCCCTGGCAATATGCAAATGTCACCGAAGATGTCAGAAGAAGATGAAAATAAAAAATGGTTAGCTTGCTGAAAACAATAATAACAATGAACACAATCATATTTGTCGAGTAAGCAGAAAAATGGATTTCACGACGCAGCAAATCATATTCTTGCATACACAGTGCTCCAACATGTCATTAGTTGGCACAAAAAATAGACAGCAGAATTGAAAATTTTCTTGCTTTCAGTTCAAAATGCAATTCCAAAATGCTACAGGAGCTTCCTTCTACAACAAATTGATGAGGAGAGATAGGGAGAATAATTTAGGAAAGCGCGAACATTTTTTTTAGCACAATCAATAGCTTTACAAAGTTGCCTAAAAGGAAACGAGACAAAGCCATATGGTTGACTATTCTGACCTTGAAAATGATAAAATCCATGACTCAAAATATCATATTCCATAGTCGTCTAATGCCATGAAAGCAATGTCCTTTCTCATGATATTAAGACAGCAAGAACTGCTCTAATAGACATTCTCTAGTAGTTTATTTACCTCCTTTTTCTCTACGAAACCCTGGAATTGGCTGGGCAGCAGCAACTAACTTGTCAAACACATCATTGAAAATCACTTGAGTTTTGGCACCAGATACCTCGACCCTTATCTAGGCAAAGAATTACAAATATCATCATTGCCAAAAGTTGAGTACTGAAGTGTTGAAAGAGCAAAAAATACACTAAATTTGTCTAATCCACAGGGAAGCTGTAGGAAATACAAGGCCAGCCTTTGGCGCAATTCCCTTGTTCTTTAATTGTTACTTATTTATAAGCTTTGACATGCATCCATATCAAGATCTTGAGACACTACATACCAAAAAATTTCTTAGATGAAGCACAATAGCATAATGCTTCTCACCTTCAGTTCTCCATCACTGCCGCTAGTTGTGTTGGTAACTGAAAAGTCTTCAAATAAAGAAGGAGTCTCGACATTTTCGATGCCTAAGTCATAGATATATGTAAGGCGTAAGAAGCAACACACATGATCACCAGAAAGTTAAGAGTGGTATATGGACCAAAAGAACATATTTTAACCTGATACTGCAGCAAAAATAGCTCCGAAACCTTTATTATTCCTCCTGAAAAATGAAAAGAGAAATCTTTAAAAAATTCCATACGGGATGGTAAACTCTTGGTGATGGAGGCCCACTACATAAAATTGGTTCAAGCCATTCCTACATCAGGTAAAGCAAATTGAGCAACCAAGAAGAAGGAATTTAAGGAATTCAAAGGCTATGATTTGATCCGAACATAAAACGAAACTATGGGAAGTTTATCTCAACGTCTTATGAACACCAAACCTGATAATCTAGAGTCGACAATAACAAAAGACCAGCTAATGTAATTGAACAATAATATCTAAAGAATAACTACGATATAATTATCAGAAATAACATTGTCCAAGGCAAGAATCACTAATAGTGAAGGGAGATATTACTATATGGCACTATCTGCCCAAGCAGTGGTACAAACTTATAAGTTCATGATTATCTTAATGTATATAGTTACAAGATAAAGAGCAAAAGTACCTTCCACTAAATACTTGAGGTGAGCATCTCCTCTGAAGGGAGACATGAGCCATTTTCGAAGACATACTTGGGATGGAAACATTCGGAACTTGCTTCACATTTATTATCTGCACAGTTGCAACAAAAATTCCAAACTGATGCAACATGGAGCTTAACAAAACTATAAACAAAATGATCTTAATAACCATCTTCTAAGACTTGCTCAGCACGGAAATTCGATATTCCAGAAGCAGGCCATTCTGACGCCACCTGATTCTTCTTTGGATGCTACCATAAGTGCGGCAGCAACATCAGTCCCATGTTACATCATTCTTTCTCGAGGGAAGGAAGTTTTTAATTTTTCTTCAACTTTAGATTTTGTCAGCTTACACAACAAAAGATTTTTCTTTTTACCGTTGAACCTTGTTAAGAACAGAATTCGTTGGTCTAAAGAAACAGAATGACACAAGGGATGCTTGGCTCCGGCCTCCATGCTTTCGCATATGAAAAGGCAACATCTTATCTCTTTACAACCAAACATTGTAAACATCATCAAAGAACAGAATTCACAACTAAGAAATGTCTTTCAGAGAACGTGAGTATTCAACAATTGCGCATAATCAAGATGCTATTGCAGTGGCTGTCTCGTGGTCATACGTGATGTTATCTCTCTCAAGAAACAACAAAGAAAAGCTCTGTGCAAGGCATTGAAAGAGAAAGAAGAGCAGTTATACACAACACCAATCGAGGGAACATTGGTGTCTTCAGCAGAATCTACAGAAGAAAGCAACTAAAGCGGAACAGAGCACGTTTACATCGGAAAGAACGGCTGAATAACGAGAATTGAAACAGAAACAGAAGCATATCCGAAGAAGAGGGTCTCGTTTCGACGAAATTTACCTTAAGATTCGAACCCAAAAGAGGAGGATTGTTGGCGATGGCTACTTCCATTTCTCCCTCTGAACTCTGCTCTCTCTCCCCTCTCTCAGGAAGTCCCGTCCCGGCAAAATGGAAGAAGATGATATCAAAGGCCGGTTCAATCCGGTCCGGTCCCACGGGCTCGGTCCAAGTAACATCCTCTTTCATATTAAAAAAAGAAATAACGTAAGAGCCTTAAATTTTAATTTAATATTTAATATTATTTTTTTAATCTTTCTTATTTTAGTCACTAAATTATATAAAAAAATTTATGATTATCTTTTTATTAATTCAAATTTATAAATAATATCAATTATACAACGAATTAATATCCTTGATTAACAACTTTATACTTTTGCTGATATTCACAAATTATTTAATTTTCTTTCTACCTCATAGAGGAAATAAGGTAATAAGGTGATATATTATATGCATATGTGTTTTAAAGCTACTTTTAACTTGTTTCCAATTGAATGTCCCATTAAAACAACTAACAGAGAATTATAAATGAATTATTTTTTTTATTACTTTTACTAGATATTGGGAATAAATGGACTTTCTATAGGATCTATTTTACTAACGAGATTTATTATCACTTTAGCTACTTTAGCAGCGCAAACAATCACTTGAGATTCTCTTTATTTTTTTATGTTAGCAATGTAAAACGGTCAAATATGATCATCTTCTTCTCGATTTTCGTACAATTTAGAACAAATAATATATATAAACAATTTTGGAATAATTTAAAAATGTACTTAAAATTTAAAAATTATATTAAATAATTTAATAATTCAAAACTCACCTTTGTGTCATCTTCTCTTCGAGAAACCAAATCATTCTTATTATTTATTTTGATTTTCTGGAATTTCAAACTAATTATCAGCTACCAAATCTTCAGCGAGCAGCACTGACTCCCGACACAACAATGGCGTCGATGACGATGACGTCTTCAATTCCTCGGTTGTTCCAGCACCTCCCACCAAATTCGAGAGTAAGACATCCGCGCCACCAACTTCACCGGTGGAATCTTCCTTGTCTTCATCGAGTTCGCCTGCTCTGTTCTTGTTTGGTGTTTAGCCGGCTTCGTGTCGTGGAGTCTGGTTTCGATAGAATTGAGGGTTCGGCTCGCGATTTCGAAGGGAATACTTCGGGTGGAAATGATGAATGATGGTAAAAGAAGAAGCTGAAATTGCGGCCGTAATGCGTTTCTTTTTGGCGCTTGTTCTGCGAATTGGTGAATGATTGAAGCTTCCTTTTTTAAGGACATTGTGATGGTAACGTGTGAACTGAACTGCAGGTCTGTTACTGTGAAGCTCATCTAGAGTTGTGTCGCACCTGGAGTTTCATGGATCTAGATTGTTCTTCCGAATGTTGCCGTGGTCGTGCATTCCATTTATGCGTGGTTTCTTGATTTCTTCTACAGATTACCGTTGGGAGCTTCCATGAGTGTACCCTCGCTCTTGACAACCCCAGAAGCATCAAGTTTTGTTACGGACGGAACACGTATTATAGGTAGACTACTACGTCTTTGATGCGCTAATCACCCGTGAGATGAATGAACCTTCGTTCGTGTGCATTTCTCAAGGTCCCTTGGCATTCTTTGCTTTCTTGCCTCATGAGTACATCAAAAATTGTCTCGAAGTTTGGTTTCCCCTTTTGCCGGCTATTTTCCCGTTAGCTATGGTTTATATCAAATATTAGCATGATCATTGCCCTTATACTGTAGTTGAACACCAATATTCTTTGAGTAGGATATGTGCAGATGTACAGGGGGATAGTAAACAAATATCTCCAACCGAATTATAATACCTGAATGACATTTGATCATCCAGTTAATATACAACTATTCCTTTGTCCATACATTTATAGCATTCTTTTAGGATAAGCATAATTCTACTTAAACATACCAAGTTAGTGCCCAAAATGACTTCAGACATAGAATATGAATAAAAGACTGTTTCCATCACTTAATAGCTGTTTTTCCAGCTATGCTGGCTGAAATATCTTAATTCTCGTGAATGTCAACAACTGTAAATCAGCTTTTACCAACAAAAAAAAAAAAAAAAACAACTGTGAATCAGCAGCGAAGGATATAAATTTTAATTAGCTTGTCATGTAGTTTGAACTGTACTGGTGAAGTTCAAACCTGACAAAAGGAGAGCAGATGGAATTTTTGTTGTAGTCTCTATGGTTATCCTAACATTTGTGTGTTTACCATTGCAATGACGTCCAATTTTCTGCATCTGCTCTCTCTCTCTCTCTCTCTCTCCAAGCAGTAATAGCTCTTTGAAAGCTCACTCTTATTGAGTCTGAATGCTTTTTAAGTGGGTTGATGCGCAATTTTTTTGCCCCCTATATCTGTTTCCAGGCAATCAAGTTCTTTGTCTGTCAGAGGTCTCAGATACTTGTCCAAACCCATATATGCCAGTGGCCATGGTGAAGTTCGGTTCTAACCAGTTATAAAAGTTTGCATAATTTATTTTTAAGCCTCATACATGCTTCTTTATTTTCCAGGTTTAGAAGCATTGATTACAGATCCAAAGGACAATGCAGTAACTTTGAAAAATGTCAAGATTGTTGTAGAGTCTCAGAAAGAAAATCAGATGCAAGTGAGCCCTTCTCTCTCTTTCTGTCTAGATTTTTTTAAGTGCAAGTACTACAAATTTGGAGCAAAATTAAAGAAAACTTTGACTACTTCTCTGGGTCATTTGGCCCTTGTGTTGAGTGACTTCATGTGTCGTAGTAATCGTCAGGTCAGAGCATAATAATATTCAATGCAAGCAGCTTACCTTTCTGCATTTATTTGGATTGCATGGTCTTTAGAAGACGCAGAAGCTCTATCGTCACATATACCTGATCGGCACTTTTATCATTTTGCTTTTATCATATCTACCTGATGGGCACTTTTCATCAGCTCGCTCTTTCTGACTCATTTCTCCTAACTTCTGATGCCCCTCTCCTTTGACCTAGCTGAAGCTTTGAAAGAGCAACTTAAAATAATTTTCAATTGCTGCGTTGCATTCAATACAGCGTTGACCTCTATCCTTGAGTATCTAGAAAGGCTCAACGGTGCTATTGATGATCTTTAACTAAAAATCCTTGATTTAAGTACACAGCTTTGTGCTTTCCGGCTTAATAAGCTGATGGGAACAGCTCATCTGATTCTTTTCCATAAATGAGTAGATATATAAGAGCGTACTAGACAAAAATGCCATTTAAATTGCTGCTGAGCTATTTCAGTGGCAGCTGGGGCTTTTTGATGGTGGATGAAACTCTTTGAAGCCAAGAAAATATTGTACCCGAAGTGTTCTTCATGTTATCTAGGTTTGACCCTAAATGTTAACTGCTTTTTGGAAGTATGTATTCTGATTTCATATCTTGACTTTAGCTGTGAGAAGTGTCTTGCTTATCGATGACTTTCAACCAACAACTGCAAACTATAATGAAGTTTTTATTTGGCAGCTGAGAGTGGATTTGACCGGCGATGAGACACAAAGAGTATTTGATCAGGTTTTGGCTAATCTTGCTCGAACAGCACCGCCAGTTCCAGGTTTTCGTCGGCAAAAAGGAGGTAAGAGACTGATGTATTCTTTGAATGGATAAAACCCGCCGCATGTCCTTGGTCGAGAGTAACTTTTGTTTATTGTCCATCCATTGCTGGGTTAATAGAAGATTGATGTACAGCTATTTATTTATTATACTTTTGATGTGTCTTCGATTTGTCTCGGCAAATATCTTTTCCTTTATGATAGAGTGAGAAATATTATAGTTACATAATTATTTTCTTCGTCTACATTACCTTGTGCACACATTATCTAAAGTTATGTATTCTGATCATGTTATGTTTGGCATTCGCGTGGGAGCTTACCCAGGAAAAACATCAAAGGTGAGTGACCCAGTGATCTCCATATATTATTTCTATAGTTTCTGTGACTTAACCTTTCTGGATGTGGTTTGAGACTTTAAGGCCTCTGAGACTGATATGTCTGTTATAGATGTAGATGCATCTATGTAAGGTCGATGCATTTCAGCCAGATAAGCCAATTTACAAATTTCTTTGATCTATCTGACTGCTGTAAAAAGTGATCTGGAGATTCTTCCGTGATCTGTTGATGGGCTATACTAGATAGCTGCTCTGTTTTGGAGATAACACTTTCTTCTTGAGACCATTGTCAAAAATAAAGATAGAGCTTATGGAGCTCTATGGAGCTCCTTTATCTAAGTAAGTGGCAGCTTGGAACCATTCATCTTGCCAACACCTTGCATTGAGCCAGTGACAAAAGGCTTGGTTGTTTCTTAATGACCGGGATGAGGAGGACCACCTTTCGATAGACCTAATTAATTGGCATCATATGTAGGAAGTCAGAGTAATTGTAAGAAATTGAAATAAATGTAGCAAGAGATTTCATGAGAGGCTTGCACGTTTGTGTCATTCATAGCTTCTAGCTGTTAGTGTGATGCATCATATATTTGCTTTTCGTGCTAAAATTTTGGTGCATCTATCTCTTCCTCTCAACAATGAATGTTCAACGCTTGTTCTCATTAGAGGCCTGGCCTGGTGGCACAATTCAACAGGTTCCCAGGGATTTTCTCTTACAGATTCTTGGTGAAGACCGCGTCACCAAGTTTGTGATCCAAGAAATAGTTACTTCAACAATGGCTGATTATGTGAAAAGGGCAAGTCTTTGTTGGTAATTTTATGTTGACCTGAATAGGAATGATCGATTAACACTGGAAAGTCTCTGACTTCAGGAAAACCTCACTGTGAAAGAGAACAAGATCAGCACAACCCAGACAGCAGCAGAACTCAAATCAACATTTACTCCTGGAAATAATTTCGGATTCAATGCTGTAGTGGAACTTGAAACTCCAGAAATTGAGCCATCAAGTTCCACCTCCAATGACTCCTAGAATTCTATTCTTTATTGAGTAATAAGGGACATACTCACTAAATTCCGTTTATCATCTTAGTTTATCCCCCTTTGTCACTAATCTTTGCCAAATCAAGGTTAGTATTGCTTACTAATTCTTCAATTCCTTCTAGGCATCAGTGACATGAGTCTGTACATGGGAAGTATTTTCCTAGCATTATCACTGAAAATTTATCGTGTCTTGGCCAACTTGCTATCTGTGGTCAATGAACTCTTGGACTTCATATATCATATGGATATGAACTCTAATTTAGAATAATAATCCTTTGTACTTAATAATTTCCAAATGATATGGATATGTCATTTGGACTTCCCGTATCTTTGACGACTTTTCTCTCATTTGACATTGAACCATCTGGTCAGCATGAATTGGCATGTTTGTACTAAGCAATGCTTGTTTGTAGCGCTCTACGCTTTCTTTCCCACACTGAAGGCAATATATATAATCACAACAAACAATGTTGGTTCCCCGGTTTATTCGCCTGCAAAAATTGCATTGACCTTCGTAATTTCTTTTGCAAATTAGGAGAGGAAAGAAGTAAATGAACTTCTGATAGTATTTTTGGAGCACTTGATGAGAGTGTTTTGCATAAAATCGAAACCTTTTCCTCTCGATAGACGCTGAAGCTCAAATTTTTTTGGCTTCGAGTACCAAAATGGAGAAACGAGATTGCTTTGCATCTAATCTTTTCTTATCATTAAAGTACAGGAACCAGCAATAAGGATAGACCACGCCCCCATTACAAGCCCGGGAACCAATTTAACCCAAACAAGATCCGGCCCAAGTTTCTAGACCCAAGACCAAAGGCCCAACCCACACCTATCAACCAAGCCCAAAAACTTACCAACGCATACCGGAAGACACTTGTTGCCTACCCAAACAAATCAAGCCTAAATCAAACCCTGTACAGGTTCGTCTTAGCAAATATTACAGGACAGCAGCTATGCCTCAATTAGCTTCCTCTTTATTAATCAGACAGGCATTAGTTCTCCAGTTAGCAAATGATGCTTGAACTTCAGCGGCTTTCTTTCCCTTGGAAAGAAGTGCCTCACACACAGTCTTAACAGCAAACATTCAGCTATAAGTCTATTAGCCCGGGGATGAACCTTAGCATGCAAGACAAACCTTTCATTCCAAATAAGGTAGAAGGATCGCAGGCAAGCTTCATCAGTCTCACCGTAGCTGCAATCCTTGAAAGCATGTAAACACCATGAAAATCGGAACCTGTAGTAGATCTGGAAGAACTCAATAGGCCAAGAATAGTATTGGATTACTCAATTCAATCTATCTAATCTAATATCGTTATGAGAATGACGTAGGGAATTCAGTGAAGATATACATTGGAACCATGCTTTCCATAATCAGAAAACTCCCTCCTGTCTCTTCATTAATTTTTAACTACACAAATTGACTCTGCCGGCTAATTTATATATCTCATAGATTTTATTTAATTAGATATCACTATATCATACATAGTAAAGACCAAACTCTTCAATTTAAAACTTACTATGCAAAAAAATGATTTTGGCATAATTTCCATCTCATAGTTGCATGCTTAAAATATGTTACATGTACTTCCCGGGTAATCTTGGAAACATATGTAAATTTCTTCCCTTTTAAGATCCATGGACTCCATATATGATTTTGACTTTTGACTTCTTAAAATTTTTAATAGTCACTCTCAAATAAACTTAATCAACAAATTTCACCACAACGGACATTTTATTCAATTCAAATGCACACTAAAACTTCCATTTAAAACAAGCCTGGGAAAAAAAATGATTCCAAAGTCCATTATTCCTTAAGCATTTGTTTAGAAATTAACAGACATGAAATGAAGCACATAGCATAAAAAATCTGTAAGAAAAATCCTCATTCTGCAGATTATATATTCAGAGAAATGTGATTTAACAAAACCAGCAGATATACTATAGCACCGCTTCGGTACTTAAACATATAAAAAAGGAAAATTGCAATTACAATTGAATCACAGGAGAGAAGTATAGCCATGTTTTTTTGCTTCAGCAGCAGATTGTTCCTGTTAGATTTTATCCACAAATCATTGACACAAATACAACTTGTATGCTATACACCATTATCATTCTTCCATCATCCCTCGATGAAACAGGTGATGTTGTGCAGCATTTAGTCTCAATGCAGCAAATGGGCAAGAACAGAAGTGAAAATCGATAGGCCTCAGAAATTGTATCTGAAGTAGCTATTCTTCCATGCGGTTCTCCAGCCCACCACCTTCACATACTGAGCCACGGGTTTCCTTTTCCGGCCTCAGCAGAAATAATTGCGAGGAGGAGGTGACCCATAATCTTCGACCAATGTTGCTGAAGTGTATGCGCACATGGATACCATGCTATTAGTGGCTACCTTTAGTGGCTACCAATCGACTGTACAAGAAGTACAATTGATCACCATCTTTCAAGTTTCTTCCACAAATTAAGAGCTCTTCGAATGATTGGATCAGTTGAAAATCCTTCGGCATATGCACCGATGGCTTTTAGAAGGCTAGTGAATTTCTCCCCGTTATCCTGTAACCATGCCAAGGTTAAAGGTAAATCTTGTGAGTTCCCTATATGCAGCTGCAATGAACATGCGGACCAAATTTATTATGTGCAAAGATAACTGTAGTGCTGTATATAATATTCATAGCAGGTGTTAGATGACAAAACCAAGTGCTTCCGCTTCATAATTTCACAGGAGAAAATAAATCAAATGAGCTCAGGTTCCTTCACTCAATTTAAAAAAGTATTTGAAGTGCTTGGTTCTTTTCCTGAATTGGGATATAAGCGATAACAACCCTAGCACAACAGATGTCGCAAATGAGTGGCCGGTAGCAAACTGAAACTACAATTCCTCATGTTTCTAACAAATTATGAAGTATTTATGCACTTCCTCCTGTCAACTTTGGGCTTGGGAATCACTGGAGGCAGCACAGACCATATCACCTTCAGAATCATAACAGAAAACCTTGATTTTAGTCAATCGTGTAAGTTAAAACTCTCCCAGTTGTGAGCTCACAGAAAGAATTTACTAAACCAAACAGTACATGCTTTGCTGATTCTTCTGCTCTTTCAAGAAGTCAAGCAAGAAGATGCATGGTGTTGTGTCTGGATCGCCAAAGGTCAAGTCAAGCTTCATGCTTTAAACCTTTTAGTGCATCACACAACCATTGAGAAGATGACTCTGCAAGAATTTTCCATATGCATGCACAATATGCATGCATGCAGAGAGAGAGAGAGAGAGAGAGGGAGAGAGTTTTATGATTACACAAACCTCAGGTTTTTCAAATGCGAGATCTTCAGAAGTGAATGGTACCATGTAGAACGGAAGATCAGAACGTATTAATGCCTGAAAAATAATGGAAAAGGATAAAAAATCAGTCAGTCAAAAACCAAGGATTTACCTCGGGGTATACGTATTTATGAAAAAGAGATGCAGTTAAAATGAAATTTGTACTTTTACTCAGTGCATTCATATCAAGACGTTAGGGAAAAGCAGGTTATAATACCAAGTTCTTGCTGAGGATAGCATTATCAGCTTGCGCTATCAAAGCCTGCATGGATAAAGGGTGATTTTACTTGTTAATCCTATTAGAGGCACATTAATTATCCATCAAGAGAAAGTGAGCTATTGAACCATGTGCCCCTAAAAAGAAGAGAGAAACTTATGAAGATCACAGATATTCTGTTCAAAGATGAAGCTGTGAGGTAAAAAAAAAAAGACTGGAATTATCTAATGGGTTCCCACTTATAAGTACCATAACAGTTACCTTTCTTATCCGTTCCTCTTCAACTTGATCAACACATTGCAACAAATTTTCCAATGTGCCTGCCAAGGCAACAAAATTAATTCCTAGTCATCAAGCTGAATAGTTTACTTGGTATGAAAGGCAAAATTTGCACCTAAACAAGCGCAGGAAGAGAACATTGATGCTGAGCAAACTACATATCAACATTAATGCATAATTTCAGGTAGATGATGGTAACACCGATGCTAAATAAGCTTTAAAGGGGATGAGGAATTGAGGCAAAACGTTACAGTGAACTATGTTGATAGCATGCTCATAGCTAAATTTCAAATACTTGCACCACATTGGTGATATTCACAAATCTGACAAACTATTGGTCAACAATCAGTAGTAGCAAAAAGTATCTTATTATCCACCATTACAGCACCAGAAAACACCCTCTCATACATATGATAGTCATCCTCTTCACGAGGTGCCATGTAATCCAAACTAGAATATTTTAAATCCAAAAATATGTAAATGCAGCTCTTTTTTATAACTTTATTAATGTTATGAAACAAGTTTTGGCCTTTGTCCAATTGGACACAGAATGCATACAACTATGTCAGACCAAAACTAACTTACCAAATCTAGTAATCAGTTGCACAGCATGCACATTGCCAATCCCTTCAACTCCTGCATTAAAATTAACGATGCCTCAATCACTGTTCTAGAAAAATGTTTTATCTTTTCCAAAAATTGCGAAAGCTTCAACCATTATGGAATGTGCCATCAGCAATCTCCTCGATGCTCTAATCCATAGAAAGGACAATACCAAAACAGGGGCTGTTCTTAGTGTGTTTGTGCCATAACTGTGTGAAGTATTGTCAGCATTATGTTATGGACATGATTGAATAAAGCCGAAAATGCTAACAGCATGTCATGCTCTGTCGTATTTTCAAGTCATGTCAGAAACTACCACCTCTTTTAAGTGGACATGATTTCAGTCTTTAAACCACTGGCTAACCAAAGTGGATAATGAAGAAAGCACAGATGAAGCAACAAGATCACCATCATCCACCTCAGAAAAGTAGTTCGGTGATATAACCACTAGTTATGATTAACTCACTGTTAAGAATCAGAAAATTACCAGGGATATTATCACATTTGTCACCTACAAGTGAAACGACATCAACAAATTGAGAAGGCTCTAGAGTTCCATATTTTTTAGCAAAATCCTCCATCCCAAAGGAGACCATACTGCCAAATTGAGAGAGTAACTGTGAAGACGCTAACGGAAAAAAAAAATCACAAAATACACATAAAATGTATGATTATGATATAACTTCGAAAGTTAAGTGGGCAACTGTATGTTGTAGAAACTTAAGTTGTTAGAGAATACAAAGACCAATATTTAGATCTTAACAATTTGTTTCAAGCAAAAGAATAGACAAAACCCAATATATCTAAAGAACACAAATCCATTCACTATATAAGAAATTTACGCTAGAGGCTGCCTCATCATCTTAAAGTCGAGTAAGATGTTTGATTTAAAAGATTCAATTGTTCAGGAATGACAGAAATTATAATCATGTCTATGACAAAGTCATAATATCAATATGCCCACGTTTACAGGTGAAAAATTCAATTTATTTAAAGAAAGAAAGATGTATAACTTTGCGAAAGGCAAATACATAATCAATCAATAAACATTTATATAGGCTGTCGTATCCTTTCCATATATTGCACATCTGGATATGGAAGAATGAAATATTCTAGATCTACTGCTTCCGTGTTAGACATTTCAGCATATTAGAAGTGTAGCCATCAAACTCTACTGAGTAGTGAGTATCATATCCACCATACAATCCACATACTCAAGGTCATTTTTAGATGTTTGCCCCATGTCCTATTAGGCCTTTCCTATTATAAATGCTCATTTTATGTACCATATCCACCTCAGATAAGTCTCTACAACCCATTGTTGATTAAGACCATAAAATACATGATACATCTTTCTTAGAAAAACAAGTCTCTTTTTAGCATTTACATATCCACCGAAGCATCCTCGTTGAGGATACCATCCTATTGTCTCGTGTCCCCAGGAACTCTCATAAACAATCGCCTTGGACAACTGCCAAGAACATCAGTTCATAGCAAAATTACTCCACTACATCCCTCCCACTTCAATCCTGTGAGATATATACATCAACATTTCCTGTTTGTTGAAATTGGCCCTAGATATTAAGATGAGTGATCTCAAGCAGAAAATGGCAAAACATCTGAGACCAAATCTTCATCCTCAGTGCTAAAATTTTGTTTTATCAACCACTCTCTCCATGTTGTAAATATTGTAGCACAAAAAAATATTATAAAGTACATTCTGATTTAAATTCATTAGAACAATTACCATGACCTTTTTTCTTTTAATATCACCACATAAGAAATTTTAACAACAGCTAAAACAATTTTGGGCAAAGCAATGAGAAACTTTCTACTAACTCAAGACCACGCGGAGCAATGCGCAGAAGGCGTAATGGAGGAGACAAAATCTGGAAAAAGTCCTTATCTGGGGAGACAACTCGAACCTGTGGAAAAAGAAGCACAAGTAGGATTACTAATTATGGATGTGGAAATGCCGAAGTCATCTAAGAAGCTAATTTAAGAGATTGATGAGATATACTGACAGACAAGAAGAACAAGGGAACTGCTTGGTGCATTCTTTTAATAAATAATATCAAACTAGTGAATGAGATCAGAGTTGGACTAACAGCCATAAACTATGGGGACTGGCCCTGCCCAAGTCCTTACCTTGACCCCAAGAGAAGGATAAAAAGGAGCAAAAATTCAAATCCATTGGTCTTTCATCAAAGTGAACATTGAAGTAGAAAGGAAGCAGCTTTAGTATATAAGAGGCTACCTAAATACTAGTGAGAGCTGAAGACCAAGAAATTATCACTGCATCTTAAGTCCATTTTGAAGAAAGAAGGAACATTGAGTTGTTATTATGGATATAATAGGGACAGGTGCAATGGATCCTCATGATGAAAGCTATAGTTGATTGAAGAATGCCACCAAAGCTAAAGATAACACGCACCGGATTGCAATAAAGGCAAGATAGGCTCCTTGAGATGGATTGTTTCACAGTCAACAGGTTAAGTATAAGCATATACATAAAGCAAGTATATAATCAAAGTGAAGGTGCTTTGATGTATATGTGGGCTTTATTATGAAAGGAGAAAATCAAAATGAGTACGCCTGAATAAGGTTGGGACCCCTATTAAGCACAAAAATTTGATGGCATCAAGTAATTCCTGAAGAAAGATGCACTATATGCACAGAGTCCACGTCAGAACATGTAAGGAAAGGCTTAAAATCAAGGGTTGGAAACCTTTACCAGAACAGAAGTATAGATCTTAAATGGTTCATGGACAGAAGAGTGCATGGGGACAGAAGGATCCACATAACAACCAGCTTTCAGGGAAGAATGTGGTTTATTGTCATTGTATAACCATTTTGTCAATGAAAGATGAAAGAGTCTGTCATATAGACTATAAAAGTACTCTCAAGCAAGCTGGAGCATGAGAATCATCTCGTAGAAGTAAAACTCTTCTTTAAATGAAAGAAAATACCTTGTAGCCTGCCTCCACACTCCTTACAGCCAAGGTTCCAATCACATCGTCAGCTTCAACACCAGGCACCTGCAATGAACGTAGCTCCTGACTGGTCAGCCGAAACCACCAAAAAATCAATAGTTTGCCATAGTCATCCCTCACAAATTCCCACAACAATTCACAGCTGAATGTTTGAACAAATATCAAGAGATTGTAAAAGAAATTGATGATGAAACATTTATCCAAGGATAAGGATTAAAAGGCCACCCTTTTGTCTGTAGATCTCACACCTGCCACTCCTTTTTTCACTTTCTGATGTATTCATTTATGAAATAGGCAATTGATAAATCATATACCTCAATTACTTTGATGGACATGGCCTTGATGGAAGCTTTCAAGTATTGGAGTCCTTGGACAATTGTGTCTGGTGTGGGGGGACGGTTGCTCTTGTATGTTGGGTATAAAGTATGCCGAAAATTCAGACCTTCAATATATCCAAGAATGCATCATCGGCTTTGCTGGTATTTCAAACAATTTAATTAAATGGACAAGTGAAGCACAAAAAATAAATGCAGAATGACGTGAAGAATGTGAACAAGGAATTGCAGCAATATCTTAATCAGCTATCATGCTTGATGTTCAAAAAAAGAAATCAAAATGCCCATTCAAGGCCCTGCTTATGAATTGTTTAATGTGAGAAAAGTCATTAGACGAATCTATAAAACCCTTTTAACTTGCATGGACTCTTACTCAACATTCAAAAGTATGTAAATACGTCCGACTTCACTCTAGAATATTAGTACTCTAAAAGTAAAAGAGGCACAAAAGCATTCACATAATAAAGTAAATAAGCTGTATCCTATAACAGTTCCTGCATCTGAACACAATCCATTGTCAAATATAAGATGGCAAATTCTCTTCTCAAATACATTGGGGGAAATCCTCCCATCACATAGGAAATAGACCTTTCAGGAAAAGTTCAAAATTAGTGAATGTTCCTTGAAATTGTCTCAACATGATAATCCTCCCCCACATGAAAGCCCAAAGAATTAAAAAAGCCTGAAGCCTGTAAACCCTAGCATGTGGGTGAAACAATGGCCAAGCCCCATTATAAAGAGAGAGGTCAGCAATAAATAGGAAGCATGAGAAATCAAATAGAATAATTGTTGGCTTGATACCATGTTGAATTGAGTTTGCGATAAATTAATTCAAAACCTTAAGCTTCCAGACAATGGCATAGTTTATTCCATATCATATCAGCTTTAATTTACAGCAATTGAAATGACGTTGCTCTTTGAGGCATGTTTCTTAAAACATCTTCTGATATTATATTAATAGAGTCATCAAGTTAATTCCCTTCCATAGTATATAAGCAAATTACCCCAGATTAACAACAATATCTCCTCTTCTAAACAATGACCTCTGAACTGATGAAAAAAAATCAAAGCTCGATCTCAATGGGAAAAAGATTGATAGAAACCATTCTTTACCCATAACTAATTCCGATGTGATAGACAAAGATATTTATGAAAAAAGCCTTCACCAACTACTTACTATCCAAAAACAGCTCATTGCAAAATTGCACATCATCCACCAAAGTCATTGCAAGTCTTCTATTTCCACTTAACCTAACACTTGATTATCCATTGATCAAGACCACCATCTGTGCAAAGTTAGACATGGACAACAATCTTTTGCAGAAAGCACGAAGCCTTTGAAGGTGGAAAGTTAGTTGTATCAAGTTTTCTATTTTCTCACAAGGAGAAGTGCTTCGTCTCACTATATCCAGTCTCGTAGGAATCCAATAGCACCATTCAACTCTTTAAAACTCGGTAACAATCATCAACTCCATGTCATTTATATAGATTCATATGGTCCCCATCTCAATTTGCCTTTTAAAAACATAAAGTATAACTAATAAAATTGTCAATCTATTGGGGTGGTTTGGAATTCATGTTATGACGCTTTATCTGGGGCATACCCATAGCTAACCAACAGGTATTTCTATGGTAAGGCCATGAACTACGAAACATCGTAGTCAAATTTGAAGCAGATCCATAAGGATGAAATTAGAAAATGAAGATTAGGAAGCTAGATTGTCAGCAATCTATTTTTCTAAGTACAAGCAACCCCCTAGCTTATTGTCACAACTCCATTGTTCAACCAATTAATGAGACATATTATAATTTACATTTGGTAGCTATAGGAGGACGTCAGTAATTCCTCATAGTCAAATTTGAAGCAGATCCATAAGGATGAGATTAGAAAATGAAGATTAGGAGGCTAGATTGTCAGCAATCTATTTTTCTAAGTACAAGCAACCCCCTAGCTTATTGTCACAACTCCATTGTTCAACCAAATAATGAAACGTATTATAATTTACATTTGGTAGCTAAAGGAGGACATCAGTCGAATTACTCATGCTCAACGAGCCAGCTAGATAAGGATAATCTTCACAATCTTGCTCCAATTGAATATGCATGAAAACCACATTGAAATGAACTACTTAATTTTCCTCACTTTAAATGGCATATTCTACAAAAGGTTCCAAACTTAAAAGGAAAAGATCGAATATACCTAGAGAAGAAACTTTATCATGCTAGATTCTAGAGATAAAGGTAAACCCTATTGAACACCTGTAAGGCGACTCATTATCAGATAATATTCAAGAGATGGACGAAGTCAATCATCTTCCACAGTGCAATACTCATAGAAGAGAACTCCACATGAAACTGGGGCATGTAAATCCCCTGCATGTAATAGACCTACATGATCATGTATGAACGATCTCTTATTTGTCATACAAAACCAAAACATCAGTTCCTTGGCTTGAATATGGCCCAACTATTCTACCTAATCTCGAAAAAAGAAAAAACTTTGAAAAGCATACCTTTAGCCATGACACTTTCTTTGGACGGATTAAAAGTATGACCATACGGAATTCCTGAAAATAAAAGGTCCCCTTAGCATGATTTTCTTAAAACCACTTGTGCAAGCCAAACATCTCAGTCACCAACTAAAAATTTAAATTTAACCACAAAGCAATATGCATTGGTTACACAAGGACTGAAACAACGATGTGAATTTTCAGAAATCAGGCGGCACAAAAAATTACAACATCGGATCAAAAGATAGTCCAGAACTTCCAGTGCTTTTAAGGAATTGTCTGTTGTTCTCATGCACACTCCCATGGGCAATAACCAGTTAGAAGGTCAGCTAAAACTCTATTAAAGAATCACTTCCAAATTGCAAAGTAAGTTACAATAATAAAAAACTGCAAGAATCACCTACACCACCACCCCTTCGCACATGGCGCACAGAGAGAGAGAGAGAGAGAGAGAGAGAGGTATGAACAGTGAGAAGGAAGCTTTCATTAGTTGCTTTCCCAGAAAATAAAGCTTCAGCTTTCAATTATTTTTGTAACCGAAAGTTCAATGAACTTCTTAAATTACAGCTAGAAATCAGTTAATCTAATTTAATTTATTTCCAAACAATACTACTTAAACATTTCATGGTAAAAGAATGCAGAATCAAATACTTTGTGCTCTCTCAAAAGAATGGCTAAAAATATGGTATGGGGGGAGGTATGCACTTGAGAAAAAGAATGATAAAGAATCATAACAGATAATGCCACCAGGAAACCATGGTCTCCAAAAAGGGACAATAAGAGAACAGGAACAAATGCTGATTGGGACAAAATCTCTATGGAAATTTAGTCCCAATCACCTATTTACCATTGAATATAAAACACAAACATTGTAAAGAAAAAAATCCAAAGAGAACACTGTTCCAACAAACTCTTTATTACTTATAATCTAAACTATTCAAAAGAACTAAGCATAATCTCTCCCATTAACCTTCTCCTCTTCTGTCACATTCATTGAAGCAAACATGCATTCATGAAAAACCAGCCAAACAATGGAAAGTAACATGAAGGGCTCCGTTAAGTGATGGATAAATAATTCCTCGACAGATTGTTCCAATGTTTAAATGATGTAACTTTTGGCACACATTTGCAAAGGACCCAAGTTCCCAAAACTTTAGGGACTCATTAAACATGCTAGGAAACAACCCCACTAAATGCTATACCCAGTAGTATTGAAATTTTTTAAAGTTTCAGGACAGTGACAGCAATGATATTTTGTGTCACTGACAAAAACATATAACCTTTTCATGACGTAAGCATTTAAAGATCATGGCAGGCCAAAAGCCCAAAAGTCACAACCCATAAATGAAAAAAAACGAAACATAAATAAACAAACAATTGTTCATTGGGAACATTAACAAAATCATAAAATTATTTAGCAATATAAGCATCTGAAGATCCTGGCATTTCCAGGAACCGACAACCCATAGAAAGAAACATAGTTAACTTCCAATCATAAAGTTTATTTGTTCAACCTCAACTAAAACCATCCGATCAACTAATCTAGAAAGAGAAACCGAAGAGCTGCTCCTCAGAAAAAGCATGCAAATGCCCAAAAGAAATTTCTTACGTAATATGAATTTCAGGATGGGTATAACAATAGTGTCTCAAATGCATTCGTTGACTAAGACTCGCTCATTGCAGAGGAAGCACTAAAAGAGAATCTGCATGCTTCTTATCCCATGCCAAATATGGCCAAAGATGATTTTTGTGCACTAGCCTTCTTTCTATTCCCGTTTTACTATTTGAGGAATATAAAGAAAGCAAACAGGTTGAAGAAAACTATAAATGAGGACTATATGCATCTACCGTAATACAAGAGACTTCAGAAGAAAAGGAAAGCACGAAGGTAACTCTCACCATCATGGTCAAATACCACCTGCAGGGAAATCAATACCAAAAAATAAGCAAAAAATATTTGCTAGGGAAATATAAAAGCAAATGGAAAAAAAAGACTGGTAAGCATTCTCACAGCATTGATAAAATGTTGTCAAACTGAATACGAAATATCGAGTCTTGCAAGTTTAAACAAATAAATGCTAGCATAATTTCTACCCTCAAAGAAAATTTCTCTAGCTTGATAAAGTGCAAATGAGGGGCATGCTCAGAAAACATCTCAAGAAGCCTTTAACTATATTGGTCTTAAAGATTGTTTCACACAATGAGGAATAACATTAGAGCTGAAAATAGTGAATAAAAATATAGATCTCTAAAAGGAGATAAGGACTTACTGCCACATGGGAAGGGACGAATTCAAGGACATCAATTATCTGCGGCAGAAATAAGAAAGAGTTCAAAAGTTCCATCCAACTTTCTAGAGCAACTAAGATCAATAAAAGTATGATGAGTAAGTACAAAAGTTCAAAAGTCAAATTATACATAGTAGAGGAAAGTTCTTTAGCAATGATATGCAACTAAGCAAGATATACCAACCATCCAAGCACGACTGAAAAGATTTAGCATCTCCTACTGCATAGGTAAGTTACTCAACCCAAAACATTATCAGTTCGTTGAGCAAGTCAGTACCATAATTGTAGCTATGCTATGATATCCCTGAGCGGAACAAACAAAAATTGAGCAAGTCTCCTCTTAAGTCTCAAGTCTTATTCAAACATGCACAACATCCTTTTTTAACATTATTAACAGCAAGTGCACTGCCAGTATATCACCAAGGCTTACCATTTTTAGGCAAGGGCTATAAGATTCATCACAAAGACGAGAATACTGTAGACATTTCACCAAATCTCATCCAAAGACATGCAAAGTCCAATAATGATTTAAATATTTATCAAGGACTGTATGAAGGAAGACACTGATTGATTTTACACGCTGACAGCATCTTACAAGAGATAAAGCTGTAACAATAGTCAAAACCCAGTCTCCATTCCCATCTGCATGTGATAAGTGCCCATGATGCAACCTGGCTGCTCTAACCAAGAAAAGTAAACAAGTTTATCACTAATAGAAACATTCACTATAAAGGAGAATGGAAAGAGAAAAATTAACAAAAATATAGATGTTTCACTGCTGTACGTTCCAAAGCTACTGAAGTCATTTGTGCATACAAAGTGTCACGTCAAGGAGTCAAAATAATTCTTGAAGACATCAAGCTACAGTGAAGTTCAAAGAAGTTTCAGCAAAAAATGTCCAAGACACATATATAAAGTATGTGGTAGTCAACAAAGTTTTGAAAAAGGTAATCCAAAGCCTGTGAAGGTTTATTTCCTTAATGTTGACCTTCAATATTGCTGTCACTTGGATACCAACAAAGAATGTCATTTTTTCTCTTACTAATGCTTGGTGCACCCCTTGGAGACTCACGTAAAGTTACTCAGCAGAAGCACCATCAGTTTACTAATCATATACGAACATACGGTATTTCTGCCAGGTTATAATACAAGTTTGTCAGAATGCTAATGTCTCAAGGAAATGTGTTTCATCTTCTAGAGAAAATGAATCACGGAGCCAAAAATTTTGGGATTGCTCTCTGTCAAAAAAAGTACGGACAAGATTATTTAGATTGGGTTCTAGAAACAGACACTTTTGGATCATGCAATCATGGACTGCAATGCTACACAGCATCTTCAAGGGATTTTTGAAATTTTCAAAGTCAAAACTCCATTTTGTTTCCTGCATCTATCACTTGTGGGGTCATGTAAACTTGCAATTCATTAGCATATAATCAAAGTTGCAGCTTCCAGTCATATAGCAGTTGATCTTAGGTAGTTACTGAATGGGGAAAAGTTAGTTGTAGAAACAGGGGGATAACACTTGATTGATCCATTGCTTGACATGGTTTAGCCTGTAGCAAGAGTGGCAAGAAAACCACCTTGGGCGTTTTGCCAATAAAACTCTAAATTATCACAAGGGGGGAAAAGGCATGGTGAAGTTGCTATTTTAATATTCACTTAATTGCAAAAATTCATCCATGCTATTTACCAAAATCTTGCGTCAGAAGTGCAATTCCCTTTTCAAATTTCCTTAAATTCCTTCCCATAGTAAAGAAAGGTTTTGTCAAGGTGCTTATCAAATCTTCATTCAGTAGACACGATACTTTTGTAGTATCATAAAAATCTAGTTTCAATGCTGTTTCATATTAGAAATGTGGGATACAAGGAGAAGTACCAAAATTTGCTATGTAGTCAGCCTCAGAACAAAATCAGAAGAAAAAGTAAAAGGAGTGAGCAGGTGTAGCATGACATACCCAAAAGCTTGTAGTATGCTCTATATATGACTGATGTGCCATCAATTAGCATTACCCTGCCACCGGAAGGGCCAACCTTTGCTTCTCTTTCTTCCTGATTGACTGGATCCAATAGTAAATCTTGGTCTACTGAAAAGCTAGTTTTAGAAGGAATCACCGAATTCCTAGGAGAAGTTCCAGTGGCAACTCCAGGTAGAGTGGACAACGAACATTTTCCCAGCATATAGGAGCCCTGCAAAAGAGAGAGATAATGAAATGCTAACAGAAGCTAATCCAAAAAAAGAGCAGCTAAAAATGGGTACAGCTGTAGAACATCTTGTCCCATCTATAAAATCTGTAAACAAGATGTTGGATCGCCAATATAATCCTGAATTACTCTCTCAGATTTTTTTGCAGCTTTTCATAAGGACAAAAGCTTTATGTTGCCTTCAATTTTACAGAAACTTCTAACTGTCCCTCTAAAGTTCATGACACATATTTATTTTTCTAACCAAAGGATGTATGAATTAACAAACCCATGGAGACAGTATCTTCAACTAGGTTTGGTGGACATGTTTCCAAAATATATGTACGACTAAAAACAACTGAAACCTTCTTCATTTTTGAAAACAGATTTCAAAAAGAAACTTCAAAGAATGATGCAAGACATAGCCATGGTTCCATGCAGACTTGAAACCATCTGTTGAAGTAGCATAGATGGGCTAGAGCTCAGCCCTGCTAAACAGGGTCATATCGACAAGCACAAGCCTTTTTCTCAACAATGGTTGGCTCTGTTGTCATGTTCGTGAATGTTGGTTTTATAAATCCTATGATACAGACTGCATGGTATAAAAAGAAAGCACACAAGCCTTGTACTGTACAATGCTCAAGCTATAAAATGGACACTACTCTGTATGCCTCTGAAAAATACATTATAAATAGTTGCCATTGATTCCCTAGCAAATATCCTTCGATTCCATGCTAGTGGTTGCATTCAGTTAATCCCTTAATCAACAAAAGAGGCAAGTGACGCTGATTTGGAGCAATCCAAAAGATTTCTCCTCTTCCTTAAATTTTCATCAAGTTTTGGGAGGTAACAGCCATTCATGGAAACAAATATTGAACATAAAGGTTCCCTTTAAGTTGGTCCCCTTTTTCGCAGTGGCGCGAAGGAACTTCTGGATTAAGAAGTATCCTTTTGAATGAGAGTCAAAGAAGACAATTTGGTAGATAATTGCTATGCATGTGCGGGCATGTGCAAAGGTAGCAAAAATAGCATATCATCTCTTGTTGCCTTGTGAACATGACTCCATCACTTGTACATTGTCAATCAATCCTCAGATATGGGAGAAGTTCATCACATGATCCTAAAACCCATGAAGAATCTGATTTATTGCTGCCACATTAGTGCCACTGCTCGGTTTAAAAGATAGACTACAAAGATGGTTCCATATTACATTATATCAAATAATGAACTAGCAGAAACCAAGATAGGGCGAAAATTAGACAAATTTACTAGAGGAGGAGGACGAGGGGGTGGTTTTTGAACTATTGTCAGCAATCCTCCAAACGGACTTCTTCTAAGACTTAATGCTTCGATGCTAGTCGCATTGTGGTTAGAAAGATGGTCTGTCTCTAAGAATTTCAATCACCATAGGACTCTGGAACACTTGTTCACGGATGGGTTTCTTACTTACCCTTCAAAAGATTTTCAGGACCATACGGCATTTCAATGTAAACCAGCAGCTTTTACTAGGAATAAAAATATCCACTACCACCACCAGTTGCTAGGAGTATCCTGTTCTATGGGCTTGCAGGCTCATAGTCCTTGAGTTCAACAAAGCTTCGATAAGTGATGCTTTACTCACTAAACAGCACTATCAGCCGACCACAACAATATCCAAGTAGATGCACACAACCTCGACCAGAAAAAGGGCCTATAAGAAACATGCCACGTTTGTTACCTTCCTCGACGAAATGGATAGTCGGTTCGTGGGATATAATCTGCCGACGCTTCTGGTCCTTGTCAAGTTAGCCCTGTAGCAGATGAAACTCCTCCACAAGGAATGAACGTGGACGCTCGCGGATTGAGGGCACGCCATGTGATCGCAGCAACGACACTCGGCAACTACGGCATCGAAAGTGATTCCCCCCGAATCTTTCGCGCGACCTGAAATGCGGAAGACCCAGTAGTTTCAAATCGCTAGCGGTTATCAGGCACCAACAAACCAAAAACCCTCATCGCCTGTCCGAACTCCGACACAATTCTTCACATACTTCGACTGCCCGGCTGCGTCGGTCACTGAAACTGCCGGAGGCAGCAATCCGAAGCCCACACAAAGCAGAGAATTCTCCGTCGCAGGAACTTCACAGCGGGTAGAGAGAGAGAGAGAGTTACGGTGGCTTCGCTCTTATGTGAAGTTCTGAAATGGTGGAGATGAAAGCGCTAAGGTCTGTGTCGTCTGGTCGTTTGAAACCATCGTCCTATCGGAGCTCGCAAGAGCGAGAAATCCGGTTCGATCGTCTGGAGCCGGTCTGAACTCGTTGAAGGAGAGCGAGCGGTCCGGCTCGATCCTCAAGCCGGTTTGGACTTTGTCAATTCTTTGTTAGACTTATTTTTCCGAAAAATAATGGCACAAATTACCCATTAATTTTTACTTGATGTGATCTTTTTTAAAAGTATTTAATGAATCCATAATCTTTAGCTTAATAGGTGATATTGTCTGTTAATATAATCTCAAATTTTTAATCCTATTCAATTAAATTCCTGATTTATCTGAAAATATATAATATTATTTTGAATTAATCACATTTAAGGATAAATTTAAATATTTTTATATAATACAGGGATTAGATTTAATGAGGTACTAAATGTTTAATTATTATATTGAACAAATTAAAAATTTATAAACGATATTATGTATTGAATTAAAATTAAGAAATCATATTAAATAAATTAAAATATTAAAACGATATCAAGATCATTTGCTTCGTTTCCCTTTCTCCGAAGCTTTGGAAGAGCTTCGTGCGGTCACTCCTTTCGCCGCTGGAGGGTATTAATGTCAATGCACACTCTCATTTCAAATGCTCAGAAGACGCGCTCCTCTTTCTCGAACTCAAAACTCAAAAGTCGCAGTTGCACAGAGAGAGAGAGAGAGAGAGAGAGAGAGAGAGATCTTCTCTCAACTCGGATGTATTCACAGCGGCCGAGCAAAGCAGGAATGGTGATCGCCCAGGTAATTTCCCTGAAGAACCCTAATTCCGCCCCCAAATCCTTGTTTTTCCGTGTCTTCTCGCGTTCTTTTACGGTTGTTGAATCTGCCTAGAGTGCGCAACGTTTGTTGTTTTTGCTTCTGATTGCTATCTTCTTTGCGTTTTCTTGGTTAAAACTCTTAGGCGAAGGTTAAAGGAGGCTTGAATCCATTCACGGAGGAATCCTCCAAGAAGAAGAATGGTAGGAGTTCATTTTTCTGGTGGAATTTGAGTTCTCTTTAGATCTTTGTACTTGGCGTTCCTAATGCGCGTCGTCGTTTTTAATGGAAGCAGTCTGCGCCAGCAAATTCAAGGTTTACACGGATACCAAGAAACTCGGAACTGATGACGCTGCTGCGGACAGATTGTGAGTTGTTCGAATAATTTGTTCAGTCTCTTTGTGCCCTGCAAGTGTTGCCTTCTGATAGTCACTACATTTGCTTAATGTTGAATCAACATTTTCTTCTTCTTCTCCTCCTTTTTTGTTTTTTTACAGAAAATCTGCAACAGGATTTAGCATGCCTTCACGGTAAGAAACATTTCTGAACTTCTTTTGCGGAATTACTACTATTAGAGAATAGTGATGGGTCTTTTTCTTTTGTTTTAGACACGTCATGGTTTTTTTATGATGGATTGTTTGGTAGTTTTCAGCTACTTTATTAGAAGATAAGTCCCAAGTGGGTAATATAAAGAAACTTGGCCAGTGCTTGGGCTCTTTCTCCCCAATGTTTACAGTGTGAGTTGTTTAAAGGTTCAGATATTAAGGGGCACCAGAACCAAGTTCAGACCTCCATGAAGAATCTGGAAGTTATCTAGGACTAGCTGCTTGCAGGTGTGATTGTTTGAATTGGTAGATTTTGAGTTGAGGAGGCAGCAGTGGCCAGTTAGTGTCCATGGAGTTGAACCACCCACAGTGCAAGATGCCATGACGCTTGTTACACTAGAAATTCTGCTTTCGTCATTAACTCCTTGATCTCCTTTCCAAAAGGTTACAACTCAAACAATTTACTCATAATTTTGTATCAGAAGCCGCCTACAGCCATTTCTGCGAGAGTACTGGGCAATTTGGCTTTTATCATCAAGAGCTTGTGGTAGACATGATGTTTTGCTGCTAGAAAGTCCATTAACAACTTTTTTACTTCGAGGAGTGGTTTTGATTGTTCTAGCCATTATATTTTTTTGTATTATCCAGTTTGTCTTCTTTGTTCTTGCAGAAAAACATCAATGACAGTTAACAAAGGTGTCGGCGGAACCACTGTAAGTAATGCAAGGAGGATTGCTTTCTCTTGCGTAATGGAACTTTTACATGAGTCTCCTACTGTTCTTTGGTGTTCAAGTTTCTTCTTATGAACTTAATCCATATGCACATTAACTATTTGGTCATTTTACTTGCAGGATGGTCTTGAGAACCAAAAGAAAGGCGCAAGTGAATCTGGTAGGATTAAACTAGGCTGAAAAAGAAAGCTTTCTTGAAACTTTGAATTTATCTAATTATAAATTGTTTTCTTTAGGTAAAGCAAATATAAGAAGAAAAGCTCTGGCTGATGTTAGCAATGTTCGAAAAAGTGATGTTTCCAATAAAGCTGTATGCGATGGGTCCAAACCAATGTGAGTATTGCTATATTTTTATGGGGAGTTTTCTTTCTTCCTTTATCTTATTTCTGTTCTTTACTCTATCAGTTTCTGGCATTTGCTATCACAATTGACACAGCTAAGGAATTTGTGGTTCTCCATTAGCTTTCTAATCATGCAGGTTGTTCTAACCACATTAAACACAATATATTGCAGGAAGTACAAACGTGAGGGCTTCAGATCTTTGCAACGGTATGCTTAGAGATCTTTTCCTCTTCACGTATATGTAGGGTTTATGTGTAGTCATGGAGGTTGAATTTTTGTTTTGGATGCCTGCAGTGAAATGCATTTAGCCTTTATATTTTTTCTTTGACTTTGTTCTTGGTAAAACACTCAACACTTTGCTTTGCCACAGTGTTTCGGTGGATCCAAGCATCAGGAAAGCAGAAATTGCAAAAAAGAAATCTTTGGGGGTGGTAAGTTGCATTCCTGTCCTTTTTCTCTTTTTGTCTCGGCTATTTAGGGTGCGCATGGTAGGCACCTATTTCTCATCCAGAATGAGTTCTGGAGCAAAAAAACTCATTCTGGATGAGAAATCTGTTTGGTAGGAAATTGTCGAAAAACTAATTTTGGAATAGATTTCTCATACATAATTGATTTTAGGGCAAGAATGAGCACTATTTGAGAATCCATTCTCTTTTAGCAATCTTTTTTCATCTTTAAATGAAACAGAAACAGAATCAAATTTTTTTTACCATATCAAACAGATTTCTCATTTTGGAACAGAAATTCTTTAACCGTATCAAACGCGTTTCTTTTTTCAGAAACTCATTTTGGAACAGAATCAGAAAAATTTAATTCTATCCAGATTTAGTTTTTTGGATAGAATTGCTGTCATGCGCCTTATTATACAAGTGATAGTATTTTTTCTTCTCTTGAAGCAGCCTAGCATTTTGTTTCTGCACATATCAGATTAACTGATTCCTACATTTTCAAATTTGGTGAATAGCAGGAAATAGGTTGGGGTTGTGGTTTATATTTTGTGTTTGATATTTCCAAGACTTGGTAAGTGGTTGGAAAACTAATGTGTTTGTTATTGGTGTCCAGTCTTTAAAAGAGATTGTCAGGTCGAATTAGATGGTAATGTTGTCACTCTTGACACAATGAGTAGCTGTATTTAAGGCCCCAGTGATTATCGATTAAGCTCCAATGGGATTTCACGAGATAGGGCATAGGAAATTGGTCACAATTTGATGGCATAGGTGAAACAAAGAGCAACTGAAGCAATGAAACTGGAAAAGAAAAAGGGAAAAAGAAAGGAACTTGTATAAATCTAAACTTGCATTTATCATGGTGAATTTGTCGGCTAAACATATCAATATTGGATAAAATCTTTTCCATGAAACGTCGGACACCAGAAAATATGGGGTAATTGAAGTGCCTTGAACCAAATGTTAAGTTACTTGGAAAAGTATGGCATAGCACCATAAGCAGTGGGAGATTGAAGCTTCTTTTATGAATAGATTATCCATTTGGCTTAAAAGACTCCAATAAGTGGCTTTAAAGGACCTTGTCAGAGGTATGGCCATAGGGGCTTACTTTTTATCATTTGAGATGACCCCTTCCCCTCTTATTAATCCACCA
Source organism: Melaleuca alternifolia (assembly GCA_019926035.1). Lineage (NCBI taxonomy): Eukaryota > Viridiplantae > Streptophyta > Magnoliopsida > Myrtales > Myrtaceae > Melaleuca > Melaleuca alternifolia. The sequence continues at coordinate 208,729 of JAGKPW010002151.1, forward strand.
CAATACACAGCAGCATAGTACCATTTTATAAACTGGCACTTGGGCATCTCTTGATACTTTTAACCCATTGATCATAGTGAGTACAAATATATCATCTGACTGAACCAGGGAAAAGTCAGGGAACAAATGAATCAACGGAATGAAGGGCCTCTTACAGTGAACAGAGGTGAAACACGATTTTCAGTAATCTTTTAAGCATGATTTCTGCCTTATAAATGCCTTATGGAAACTTACTAGGTTTCTGTCATTACTATGTACAAAAGAAGTTAATACTGCTACCGATTCTCAAAAGGTCATAAACAAGGGGCCATGTTGTGATCATAATATCACCGAACGAAGGTATTTTCCATCCCTGATTGTCATTTTACTGTTAATTTCAAGATCCTCAAAATGACAACTGCATTTAACTCTTATTTGGCTCAGTCATTTTTAGGACTTTTTAGGGTAACATAATTTTTGCCTTTGCTGTCAGGACTCGAATGAATGATATGTTGGCAAGGTATGAGAGCTAACTTTTTCCTTTTTTTAATGGAAAAATATACATTTCTTAACATTAATTCATTTCTTTGGTTACCTTTTTCTGTCTTAAGGAAGTCTTTGCCAGTGTTGAGGCGGAACAGCCAGGTAAAATTGAGCAATAGAATGCTAGTGTTAAAGAAGTTTGTCATCGGAAACGTTGCTGCCATATATAAGTAAATGTTTGTGTTGAAGATGTTGCTGTCTTGCTCTGATAAACTAAGAACACGATTTAATTTTTCTTGTTTTTTTTTTTCCCGGCTTACACTTTACTCCAGTATATATTACATTGGCCTTTTGCTCAGGGGATTCTCCTGAAAGAAGTTGCTTTTCTGTCAGGAAAATTCTGAAAGCACTGCTAAGAGAAAAGGCAGAAGTGTTATGCCCAGTAAGTTGCAATGCAGTGAGATTTTTTCCTTAGTAAGTCATTGAATCGCCTTAACTTTGTACATTTTTTCAGCCAAGATAAAAGGTGGTCATAAAGTACTTCCACATGTGGGCAATCTTACAAGCCATATTACAAGTACTAGAGCGAGTGGTTGCACAATGATGTAAGTATCAATGAATCAGTGACCTCAAGTTTTTCTAATGGAAGAAATGAACAGTGGACTACCAGCTTTTTGCCAGTTCGTGGGTATAGCTAGTCCTCCTAAATGTATTCATTGAAAAACAAAAGTCACGTCAGCCTATATTGATGTTCACATCTTTTCAGCTCGTGATAAAAGTTGGTACTAGTAAATGAAGTGCTACTTATGTTTTTTAAGTTCTTGTAAGTGCTGAGATAAGAGGAGGCTTCATGAATGTATGTTACTAGCCTTGATGAGGTGATACACTGATACTGAAACTTGAGAATAATCCGAAATCATGTGCTGTACTTTTGCTTCCTTTTACCTCTGCATATCTTCTGTAATCGCACCTTTTTGAATTGGAGTTGGATTACTTTGGTTACAATATAAATGTTGATATATGTTCGCAACATATTTGTCAACTTTTGTAGGGGTCCAAGGTTTCAATCTACTGTTGGTGCATCCTCAAGAAAACATCCTGAGGTTTGTGTCTCATCCTTTCAGTACATATATAAACCTATGAGCAGTCAGTTAAAAGCTGATCTTATCAAATAGTAATTCATTTAATTTCTCGTGGTTTATTCTTCATGGTTGCTTCTAGTTTGAGATAAACTAAAAATAACTATGGATGTTCCTTTTGTGCATTAGCTCTTTTCGAGTAGCTACTGATAACATAGTCATACAAGGGTAGATATTATTCTGGTCCATGCTTGATTGGGACTGACATTTTCTCTTTACTCATTATAAGTTGGAATCATTTTAAAATAGAATAAATGTCACAATTAGCATTACTCTATTAATGACTAGGTTAATTATTTAATGTGAAACCATCAACTGTTTTCAGTTAAGAGTAAGCTTTCCCTGAAAGTTTGTTTTGCAATTCTATTTAGGACAGAGAACTTAATTTATCCTTGGTAATATTGATTTTATCGTTGGCAACCATGTTCATAATTATGGGATACATCAAGATTAATAATCAAATATAACTTGTAAGAAACTTCATACCTTTTTTCTGGCCAAGAGAAAATTCATAGTTCATAAGGTGAGCTTTGGATACTTCTAGGCAATATTCGTAAGTACACAATACATTTGCTTTTTACACCTCATATAGAGAGAGAGAGATAGACACACATATATACACCTACACACACACTATGTATGTCCATCTTAAAGCTATCCCCCCCAGCAAATCGTCTCTAGACTTGGGTTTTTTTGTGAGTGGACTTCATTGGTTGTCCAGTTTTAGCAGCAGACTCTCAATATTAAGATTATGCACTTCCCTTGCTAATACTACTGAGCAGAGGATCTAACTAGTTATTTATTTGTTGTATCACAATTTCATGTGGTCTAAATGGCTTACTGTGATTCAATTGCTCTGTACTTCAGTCATTTTCTTTTAGTTTCTCTTTCATTCAATGGATGCCAGAGGTTATTGCAATGATAGTACATTCAAAATTTTTATTTAATCGTATCCAAGCAACTCTTTGTTCGCATACTGTGCTCACTGTAAAAGAAATTTCTAGCAATAATGTGCAGCAACATCAACTTGGTACTGAGATAAAATTATGCTTGTCGTTGCTATGAATTAGGGAGCTGTTAACAACATACTTAGGGCTTCCAATGCTCAAAGGGCCTCAAAAGCCAAGGATGTAAAAGTTGTGGACAAATCTGTCGATGGAGTTTCACTTGAAAAACAGACAGAAGTGTCAGTTCCTCTTACGGATAATACAGTTCAATTGGATAAGGACGCAATTCCATTAAGTAATATCATCCACTCAGAAGGAAGTACATCAGGTTTCATTGCCAAGAAAAAACCACAGAGGAGGAGATCCTACACATCTCTTTTGATGGCTAGATCAAAGGTTAGAAGAACTGGTTTAGTTCTGAATGTGAATGTTGCATGAATCTAAGGTGGTTGTCTATTCTGCAGTTCCTAGGTGAAAATAGTGAAGTCTTAAAGATGGAAGAATTACCAAGCATAGACAATTACAGCAATCAACTGGAAGTTGCTGAATATGTTGACGATATATATGAATATTATTGGAATACTGAGGTACTTTTTTAATTCATTTCTTTGTTTGCTTAGTGCTAGCCATCCTTAGGAATTTCTTACACCTCTCAGTCAGAATAAGGGATATGACAGCTTTGTTCATATAGCCACATGTGCTTTAAATTTTCACTGTATTGCTTAAAGATTTCATGGTTAGCCTTTGTTGGTTAGGGACATAAAAGGGATATAGAGATTGACATAATTTACATGAAAACTCTGAGACTGTAGTATTTTCATTGGTTTATATGAGATGAATTTTAATTTATTTGGTGCCTCTAAGTAGGTTGCTGAAATTTATCTTTACAGATATAGTGCCCAAAGTAAATTTTTTCACATTTTTGTTCACTAAATGTCTTTTGTAGGCATATAGTGTGCGTTTGGCAAATTACATGTCAATTCAAACAGACATTACGCCCAATATGAGGGGCATATTGATAAATTGGCTCATTGAGGTATTGACTTAAGAACTCAATATTTTGCCTTTCCTTTTTTGTTCACTCTCTTAAATCTAATTTAATGCATTGGTTTTAACTGTTAAAATTTATTGGACATTTTGCCAATACCGTAGGTGCACTTCAAATTTGATTTAATGCATGAGACACTTTATCTCATGGTGACATTGCTAGACCGATATCTATCTCAAGTATCAATCCAGAAGAAAGAGATGCAGTTGGTTGGTCTCACAGCACTTCTGCTGTCATCTAAATATGAGGACTTTTGGCATCCTAGGGTATGTTGAAGTTTCTCTTGCCTCCTGTAAACCTTATATTTGGGCAACTTTCCGACACATGCTTGTTTTTGTCCTTGCTCTTCCCACAGATAAACGACCTCGTCAGCATCTCAGCAGAGTCTTACACAAGGGAGCAAATGCTAGGGATGGTATGTGTTGTTGTATTATGTGGTTGAGATAGCTTACTCTGTTGGATCTAATGCATAGCAATGGGGAATGTATAACTTGCTCTGGCTAAAGAGAGAGAAAAGAACATCTAACTTGCTTTTCACTATTAGGAAAACGGAAGGCCTCTTCTCATAAGTCATAATTGCTTTTGGTCTCTTAAACTTCAATTATCTAGTAAAGCAATGGTCGGAGTAGCAAAAATTGAACTTTTTAAGACATTTCTCATGAATGCAAAGCATACTATCTAGGAAAAACTCGCCTCTATTGACAACATATAATTGCTTGTTTTTGTTATATTTTCAGGAAAAATCAATCTTAAAGCAGCTGAAATTTCGGCTGAATTTGCCGACCCCATATGTTTTCATGCTGAGGTTTCTCAAAGCTGCTGATTCAGACAAAAAGGTATGCAGCAGCTCATGAATGAGTTTGATCAGACTTGCATGTAAGATAACTTCATGCCTTCATGTGAAGAGCTTCAGACCTTTCAAAATGTAGACATATGTTGGATTTCGGAATGTAGAGGTCTCTATAGATGGAACCAATTTGGATATGTCGGAAACGTGAATGTCCATATCCTGCAAAGTCTTCCTTGTCTTGCCCTGGTTTAATTTTGTTAAGCGTTAAACCTGCTAATGCTTCTCGTTGACTTGGTCACTACTGCCAGCTTGAACACCTAGCATTTTATCTTGTCGAGCTTTGCTTGGTGGAATATGAGGCATTGGAGTTCAAGCCCTCACTGCTATGTGCATCAGCTTTATACGTAGCAAGGTGCACACTACAGATGTCTCCAGCTTGGACGCCACTGCTGATCAGACATTCACGCTATGAAGTGTCTCAAATCAGGCACAGATCTTTTAAGATCATTCTTTTGTGAACTTCTTACTCTGCGATCAGTATTCACAAGCTTGGCCTATTCTTGCAGAGTATGTGCTGAGACGATACTGAGATTCCATAAAGCTGCCAGACTGGGGCAGTTGAAGGTCACATATGAGAAGTATATGGGGTCAGATCTCGGTTGTGTTGCAGCTATAAAACCATTGGATGAGCTTCCTTTTTGATTTGGCTCATATCGGTTCTTCCTTCTCCATGACACGATTTTCAAAATTTGATACTGCTAAGAAAGCTGGTGTGATAGGTAAGGTTACTTTTTACTTGGAGATTTAATATCGTCCCTCCGTTTATTCTAATATCGTTGGATACTTTCCTGTTCTGTTGCCTGACAGGGAAAATCTGCATTGCTGTACATCTTGTAATTGTTGCGACTTGCTTTAATTTTGTGAGTGAGGTATAGTAAACATTGGCTTTTGTTCTGTGGTCGCCACCGCCATTGCCACCCACACCACTAACGTGTTTTAATTGTTTCCTCGGGAGGGGCGGTTTTAGGACTGTTTGTGGATTTGAGTAATACATATATGTGTAACACGCTCGGACCGCCTCGATATTTGATGGTGATGACCCGACGCACTTTCGTTTTCAGATATTAGACAATGTATTGATTCTCAGGTCAACTTCTAGTTGGAGATTGACATTGCCTCGTATCCTTCCGCAACGCTTTTGGATCTCACTAGAAACATGGAATCTGAATCTAATATTCAGATTTGTAGTTCATTTTTCTGGCCGCAGCTTGAGAACGGACTGACAGTGCTATTGAAATTCAAATGGGTTTACTACTTTCCATCTGCAGTCGAAAACCAAAGTGTGATGGTGATTTGCTGGTTTCGCGCAGATTTTGTCCTGTCGAGATTACCATGCAAAAATCTTATCAGGTTTCTGTTTGCCCTTAGTGATATCAGTTCGGAAGGGTTTCATATGAAACGATTTACAGAGTAGCTCTGCGTATGTCCCCCAACATTTGAAGCCAGACATATGTTTCTCTTCTATTCTCCGCCTATCAACTCTTTTGAGCAAGGATCCGTACACTACATCACAAGGAAGGATCAAGTAATAGATTAAAAAACCTCTCAAAAGCCAAAAATTTCTTCATAAATAATTTATATAAAAAAAATGCTTATTCTTGACATCCTAGTCAGAACACTATCGCTCACTACCTTATAAATATTAGAGAGCATGGACATTAATCAACAGCAGATTTTGTGGTCAGAAGCACACCTGCCAGTACTTTCTCTCTCTCGTTTTTTTTTCCTTTTCTTTTCCCATCCAAATATTGCCGTATTCAACAAAGACAATAAGGCAAAACTGTAACAGCAGGACAATTCTTGCATTTCGTTAAGAGAACTCGTCACTTAAGTGTTCCAATGGACATAAACAACCATGACACTCCAGCTCAAACTCAGCTTAAGAAGTAATCAACATCAACGCACATCCACATTAAAGAAAAGAATGAAACCTCAATGAAAATGCATCATGGCCCCTTAGCTCCATGGTTGTGTGTAAAAACAAGACCTCATTGGGACTAAAATAGAAAAAACCCTGCAAGCTCACTGCTGCATAAACTGCCAAACAAGCCACTGTTTTTTAAAGTTTTGAGTGAAAATGTTCAGTTATTATCTTTCTAAATCTCCCTATAAGATTGAAGATGGCTACAATCTCCCAACCAAACCACGGGCAATAGAAAAACTGCACGCTATGGGGGCAAAAACTTTGAAGTGGAATAATATCATTACCATGGAAATAGAGGACCAAAGAGCCAGGGCTGTATCAGTACACTTGAGCACCTCCACCTCCTCCAAAATCAAGTGTATACATTGAACTGCTCAGCATACCTCCTTATGTACATATACTGTACCAGCATTCACCAAAAACCAGCTTTATTTGCCATCAATTATATACTACACAAGCTGCATTGCACTATTTCACAAAGTATATGCCCTACCGATTACAAGACTATGAACTCATCCTACTATGAACAAGGGAGCAAACCGTCTTGTGTGAGCAAATGATCTTGATGGTCCAAAGTCTCCCTCACAGCTCGATAGAATTCCACCCAAGATGATGGTTGCACATAAGCTGGACCCCACAAAAATGTTGGATTTGGACTAGCTGGGCATGCAGTGACCAAATCCAGAACAGACACTGCAGGCTTAGGGGGTTGTGGGAAATTGAATGCTAGATTGTCCACTTTGTGCTCGTATATCTTGCCTTTCCTATCCAACTTATATCGTGACGTCCCTTGAAACTCTCCTTTTGCTTCCCATGGAACCCGTGGAACCCCTTTCAGGTTCCACCTAATCAATATCATATTCTCTGAAGGCTGCCAAACTCTGTACACCTCAAGGGAAATGTCGCGAAACAAAATCTTTCCATGAAATCTCAGTGCCCAGAAAATCAATTTGTAGTTATCAATCCCAGTAAAGGTGTTCAAAGGATCAGCAAAAGTGATATCTTCCCTGAACAACAGACAACCAACATAAAACCAAAAGTTTCTATCAGCATCAAGACAAGATGCAACGTACATAAAATTTTCCATAAGGCTTCTCATGGAACAGCTAACATCATACATACATGAAAAACCAGATTCACAAAGGTAAAAATTCAGCTTTAAAAGGACCCTGCAAAATGATTTTGAATAAACAGCCAAAAGTGCAAACATTCAGCAATCTCGCATGAGATAATTCCATTATACATGTTTGAAAAATCTAAAAAAGAATACCACCTGTGAACAAATGTAGATTTACATCCACAATAAGCTACAAAACAAAACCGATCGTTCATTTTGAGTTTAAACGTTGAAGAATGCTATTTAGTTTCTTTATTGGCATTCGCCACCTGCTAGATCTGAAGCTTCAGGTCCAATTCAACCCAAGCTTTCTGGTTCTTTGCTGCCTGATCGCTATGGTCCCTGACAGAGATTTACTTCAGAGGATTTCTCACCAGGCAGATATTGGAATACTTCTTAAAGGATTGAAGTGGCCATGGCACAAGCTTATCTGGTTTAGTTCTTGCATAGAAAATCATTGTTTTATTGCATTGGCTACAAAAAAAAAAAAAAAGATTACTGAAGTGGAATTTGCAAATTTCTCCAACATCTCGCCTATGTAACTCGGCTTTGGAGCATGGCAATCTATTCTGCTGTCCCAAGCTTGGTCTGCCACTTTGCAGCTTCATATGCTTTCTTGCAATTTATTGGACTGGATTAGTGAAGCTACTTGGGCAATGTGCACTTTTAAAGGTAATTAATTTCACAAGTTGTTGTTCAAGCTATCATGGGATGCCTTTCTCCAATATATTTGGGTCACAAGGAATCACTGTATACACGACTCTTCTTTTGTTGGAAAGTGTTGACTCGACAATTTTGAGAATTAAGAGGGTAGTATGTGGTAGGATAATGGGTTGTGTTCAGTTTAAAATGAACGTTTTCTCCAATAGGCTTGAAAGCTTGTTTCTATAGTTTTGGATTGTTGAGCATGTAACAGGTATGCTCACCTGCTTCGAGTAGTCTGTTTGCTAGCTTATCTTAAACAAATACAAATCATAAGGGAACTTTCGACTTGACTCAGAGAGAGGATGATAAGAGTAATCTAAAACATCTGCGCAGATACCCCAGGAAAAAAAAATGGAACTACGAGCATTCCAGAACTAGCTTCATACTTTTGAATTGGCATTAATAATCCCAAACTATTCATAACCTAAATATATTTCAAATGTCAATCCTAAAAAATCCCACCAAATTCCCCTAAAAAAGGGGGGAAAAGAGAAGCAACAAGTAACCCCAGAAAGAAAAAACAAAAGAGAGAGTATACCTATAGATGTCATAATTGAGGTCCTTGGTGAAGAGCAGAGGCATGTCCTCTCGGAGAGTCCTGACGGCGAGCCCAAGATTGACGAAGAAGTCGTCTCTTTGCTGATTGTCCTGCTCATCGCGGGGGGCATCCACTTCAACGCCTTGAACCGTCGGCGTTTGGACACTGCTGAAGGCAGGGCTGACAGAAACCGAAGAAAAGGAATGATAAGAGGAAGAAGAGAGAGAGAAGGGTTTGGTGACTTGAGAAGGAGAGAAGGGTTGGTTGGGGTAAAAGGGCTTGTTGTCCTTGGACATAGGCTGGAGGAGGGAAGGGGAGAGGTTGGGCAGGAGGAAAGCCATGGCCTTTAATGGGGTCTTGGTTCTTGATTCAGTTCCCAATCAAATGGAAGGGATTTTGTGTGATTGAATTTGACCGCAAGAACTGGAGGCAGAGAAGGAGACAGAGACGTGATGAGAAGGGAGGAGTCATTCTTGTGTACGTTGTTGAGTTTTGAAACAGGGGAGGAGAGAGAGAGAAGTTGGAGATTTTTGAGTGGCTCTAAGCTTGGCCATCTATGCGTTCCTGCTTTCATTCCCCTGTTTCTGCTCTGTATTTATTTTTATTTGTTTTCCTTTTCCCCATTTTCTTTTTTCTCATGTCATTTTTAAGTATTAGTGCCGATTTGATAAATAATGCGTTCATTTGACTAAAAGAAAATAGATATGTTTTACTTTATAATTTCTTTTTTTAGAATGAATTTGGTTTGCCAAAATGACATTTTTAGTGATATAAATAATAACTTTGAAAATGTATTTAGCTAATGTTATTTTCAAAGTTAAAGTGCGCATTATTGATTTAGCAATAGAATGTATTTTTGTTTGATCCATTTGTTTAAAAGACGAGTTTTCAGTCTTCTTTTTCAATTCCGATCACATATTTGCTTTTGAAAATGTGTATTGAATATACGTATTGTCCGAAAATGATTTTTCAAAGTAAGGATCCAACACGTGCAAAGTGGTTTCAACTTTTGAACTATAAAATAAAAGATGAAAAGAAAAAGTTTTTGAATTTGCATTTTCAATGAGGGCGTAAAATGAATATGTTTTTAACTTTGCAAAGCGCACAATCAAAAGTGGCTTTTTTATATAACTTATATCCATGTTGGCAAAATTTTCACTTTTAAGAATAAATTACCATTCTCACTGAAAATAAAAATTGAAAACATCATGGAGCGAAGCTCTTATTTTCTAAGTATGGTGATATCAAATCAGCATTTTGAAATAAAATACAAAATTCGTCGTATTAGCAAAGACGGAGTGATTTAGGGCTTGTTTACCAGCACTTAAGAACAAGTAAAATCAATTTTCTTTGTTTTACAGAATAAAAATAATATTATCAAAATCTCAAAAGGTAAAAATAAAAATATATATTCTGTATCTACATCTCGAAGATAATGGGCTAAAAGAATTCATTTATCTATTAGAAGAAACAGAAAATGAACATATAAAATACGAAAATCGAAGACAAGTTGATTGTTCCTTTTTCCCACGTGCAAGATGTTTTTCTAAAATATCAATTTAATGATATAGCCCGAGAAGAAGAACACAAATTGAGAAGCTAGACTTGTTGATCGGTTGATTGAAATTTCAAAATGAAGAAAATTCCGAATCTTGACTTGGTCATTCCTTTGGTTTCATCTCAATCCATTTCCAATCTAATTCTCTAGAGAGCCAAAAATAAAAACAGTTCATCAAGATCACATGGGCCCTCCAAAGATGTGTTCTATGTAATGTCTCTGTCATGCTGTTTATCGCGAATAAATAAGTTGAGAGATCATACAATCAAAACTCGATGCTCTAGCTGGTCTGACATGGGATTATCCAATTGATCCAGATCGAGGAAAGGAGAATTTGGTAGAACTATTGTACGTGTATGCATGACTAATGTGTCTGGTCATGTCCTAGTGAACATAAAGATCATCTTCCCCTGCATGTTTGACGGGTCAAATGATGTGCGGGACAAAGAGGAATGAATTGGATGAGGCATCCACGGCGGCACGAGCCATTGGAGCAGAATTGAACAAGCGGAAGAAGATGGAAAAGGACATTCGGATCTCTCCTCTTTCAAGTTTTGATCAATTAAAAGAGCCGTGTTTCCACTAATCTATTATCTTTCTCTTTGATTTCCATAATCGTTTATTTATTATGACCAATTTTTTAATTGTCATGTTGCAGTCCACTATTTTGCCTCTCTCTGGTATCTCGACACCATTTTCCATCCTTCGTGCGGTATCCATTCCATTCTCAGAGGCCATTCACCATTTTATCAGTGCGTAAATATCAGGATATGGTGTAAATTATTCTATTACTATTGAAATATAGCTTCCATCGTAAAATAGAATAGAAATGTACGCCATTTTAAGCGTGAATATATGAGAAATATGAATCAAATCGATATATTTGTGTCGAATCATAAATTCATTAGTAAAGGCTTGGAACTTAGAAGATTATTCACCTTCCTCCAATAGATCAATCGCTGTATAGTATAATGCCCGCCCCATGGAGATTTTGTAACGCAACCAAAATGGGCCATCAACAGCCAAACAAAGGTGAGAAGCTCTCCGCCTTTGCTCAGCACCTGCGCAAGATCCTCTCCCTTTAGTATGAACCACCGCATACGACGGCATCTCAGCCCACACTCCGCTCATCTCCTCCCACTTCGTGTCCCCGAGTCTCTCCATCTCATCGGCCAATTTGCGCCCCTCAGTGAGCGGGGATCGCTCATCTTGACTAATTAATCGGTGTATAGGGCATGAATCTCCCCTTCCCATCCACGCTTCCTTTAGGGATGCGACGCAGCGCCTCCCTCCATTATCTCCTTTGATGTTAATCGAGCATCGCCTGCCACGGCCAACACCACATTAGGCTGATTAAGTAAAGGATAAAGCAAGTAGTCCAAGAGGATCTTGCTGAATTCCCGTTCCTCATTTTTTTCCTCTATGTTCCTCTCTGTTGTACAAAAATTCAGTGGCAATATGCCAACATAATGTTATTGAGTAAAGATGCAGCAATAGTGTTCGGACAACATAGAGTAAACGACAGTCAAGCAGTGTTCAGTAACAACAAAATTGAAGAACAGAACTTGGTCTCAAGTTGGAGCGTCAATCCTCGGAATGCTTGGCACAAATCAGTTTAGGTTTGAGCCCAATGAATTCACGTCGTGTCTTTAAGATGATCTTTGCCCGCTTATACCAGTACCAAGCGTATATGGCTAGTCGCCTCCCAGGATAGAACGAATCTCATCTCTCACTCATGGTACTTCAAGGAAAGACCTTCGAACTCAATCGTATAGTTGAATGATACCGCACACATGCAAGACACCGAATGAATATGAGTGAAGAGATGCGAAAATGCCATGATGGTTCAGTATATGACCGAACCAGTATGAAGTGGCACCTTTTAGCGAACAGTCACCAAGACCGACGATGAAAAAATGTAACGAAGAGTCACCATTGCACTTCTTCTGGAAATAGCCGGACCCTGGCCTGATCCGAGTGGGCGGCACGCGCATGTGGTAGTCACTAGCTTAGCGTAGGTCCTCTCCCCTCCACAAAAATGGAGTGCCCCTTGGGGCCCAACCCAATTATGAGGAACCCATATATATTCTCTATCTTTGTCTCTCTTTTATCCAATGTGGGACTCTCACATTACTCATCATTCACAACTCTAGGGACACTAAGTCCTTAACACATAAAAGTGAAGTCGTAATTAAACAGGGTGATATAGCTCGAAAGATTGACCCGACCAATGCCCCCCGGTCTTCACTTTAGAAACAGATCACCTCTAGCCTCAAATATCTTCCTCATCTATCCGATCGTGAGCGTCCTCAGATTTACGTCTTGCCTCGCCTCCTTAAAGATAAAGATCCATAGCTTTTTCATAAAGGGAATCTTGGACCGGTACTTTGTATGCGCAATCACTGACGCTTTCCTCGGACAGCAGCCTTTGGCGATTGTCTCGCAAGCTTGATGGAAACAAGAGATGATCTTTTCAGCCATATGAAATGGAAAGCTGCAGATGTTAGAATAGGCAATGATGATCAAGCCTCGATTGCACTTCTTCCACTTTCTTGGATTCTTGTCCCTTATCTCGGAGAAAAGATTGTAGGTAGAGATGGACTCTGACCACCTCCGAAATATTAATGGGGTATCTAAGATCTCGTCAGTATGATCAACATTAGGTTATGCTTCACAAGATGACGTCGGATTGGACCTTGTAATCAATGGCGGAAACCAACTTGTGGAGAAATGAATTTAGTGTAGATGATGTCGTGATGTGCCACTCAATTTTGCCAACAGTCCAGTTAGAAGAAACGATCATGAAAAGAGTCAAATCACATCAGGAGCAATCCCTCCATAAAGAAAGGAATCAGTAATTTTCATATCAAGTCGGGAAGCCGATGCTTCTTCAAGCGATCAAACAAGATGAAGACCACTTAAGGCTATGAAGTGGAAAATGTAGCTCCACTTGGAATGTAACATCAAAGCTTTTGTGTTGAGCATCTCATACATGAATTGGAGTTCGATTGATATCACCCTCAACACATCCAGTGGAGAAACTTTATGGAAATATCGGAGGCTCACATTGCGTTGGTTTTTTGTGAAGTTGAGGTCTACGAGGAAGACCATAAAATTTTGAAAGAAGCTGTGAGCATGCTCCACCCCAATGCTCTCAACAAGTTTTGCTTCTTCTTCATTAGAATTTTCATAATCATCGAGTGCTTCGCACAACAAATACAATTGGTCGTCAGAATTATGTGGGTGCATTGATTCCCTCATCGTTGTGAGGCTCAAGAGACGAAGTGCTAGTATCATCTCAGCATTTTTTATGAAAACACCAGCACCGTTTGGAATCACCAGCGACTTGTCAATTGGAATCTGCGCAAAGACATAGATGGCAGCACTGACATGGAAGATAAGATTTAGCAGGTGCCGCCGCCAAAGCGAACTCTCCTCCAGAGACAAGGCAGTGATGGTGTCTGGATCGCCAAGATGTAACAAGAGAAATGACGCCCAAAAGGCTTGAACCACTCATTTACTTCAGCTCCACGAGCGGATGGATTGCCTTGGTTATGAGAGATAAGCCCAATCATGTACATGACTACGAGTCGGCCATCAAATATGCCAATCACAAGAGCAAAGTGATGTGGTTGTCGGCTATTTTTTCCCTAAGGGGTGCAAATAGAATAAGAAAGACCTGAAACAAGGAGCTCAATATGACAATGTATTGGATGTACCATGTGTTCCACAAATCCGAAATGAAGATAAATGCCATATTTTTGCTCGGTTTATATTTTACCTCTCCTCTCTAGTATTCGGTTACAACAAAATATATAGGATGTTGAGATTATTCATTATTTGTTTGTCGGAAGACATTTATTTAAAAACTCAAGAATGGACACAAACAAGATATTTCATATTATTAAGTGACAGAAGAAAAGTATATCATCCATGAATAGATAAAGCATTAACAGCAGCACAAGCTACGAGTAGAGACAAACCATAGGAGGTGGAAGAAAGTATACTTGCATCTCTCCTCTTTTAAGTTCGGCATCAATTTTTTTGTGTTTTATTGTTCTTATCTTGGTTTTTGTTTTCTCCCAATTTAGATCTGAGAGCTCTCTTTTCCTAGTCTAGTTCTAGCTTCGAGAGTTTGAATTCTTAAATTTGAGAGTCACCTTCTTTCGACCAAAATCAAGAAATTAATAAATATGCTTGTGGAGATTCGACACCCCTTTGCTCTATTCATCTACAAGGACTCTATCTTTTGTTTCGATGGTGATTGTAGGAACTTTAGCATCTTGTTGTGGATCAAAGATTTGTTCTTCCACTTGCTTGTCTTCATATGTCAATGGTGAATAGGAAGCCGCACCTAGGCATGCACAACCTAACCTGAGCACACCGCCAACTAGCAAGGACATAATTATGGGAGAAGAAACTTCCAGTGTGTACTCATCATTAACAACGATATGAGATTCAATGACCGACCGTCAATAAATTTGCTTGACAGATTAGTTCTTGTGGATTGAGTGTGTACTTAACCCATTGGTGCTTCGTTATCCTCATTGTTTTTATGGATTTTGTTTTGTTTCACAATATTCTAGGATTTGCTCTGTTTCGACTTACTTTGTCATGAAATCTTTACTTTGTCATGTAATCTATGTTACTTCTCATGTATCATTTGGAGCAATGTATGCAAATTTTTTCGACAAAAAAAAAGTTTGGCATCAAAGAATACAAACGAGATACCCTATTCTTTTCATGGAAGAGAAGAATAATTAATTGCAGGCTTAAGAATAATGAAGTAACTGGTTGTATAATAGAAATCAACAAATCTAGTTGTCAATAGAAACAAGATGCGCAGAATGGAAAGGAGAGTGAAGCTAGGCTTTTGGCAACAACCGAGAGAATTCGGCAATGATTGAAATTGATTTAGTTATAATCTATCAGAACCATTAGGTGACAAAAAAAAAACAAAATTGATTCAAATCAAATATTAAAATGATCAATTTGACTTGTCTTTGCATTTCTTAGTATAAGAAGAGTGATTCGGTTTTTATTTCTTCTTCCAAAATACAAATTGAATAGAAAATTCAATGTATTAGCAAAATGGAGTAATTTAGGGCTTGTTTGTCTGCGCTCAAAACAAGTAAAAAGGCATCAAGACATTATCAATATTTTTAAAAAAATGAAAATATTATGTAAGTAATTTACATGTCAATAATTACAAATTGTGAAATTTTCAAAAATTTCGGGTTAGAAAAAGTCGTTCATAAATCAGAAGAACCAGAAAATAGACATATAGGACGCGAAAGATCTAACACAATGAACAAGAATTTATCGAGGTCAATTTGATTGTTACTTTCTTCTCATGCAAGAAGTTTCTAAAATACTTATTCTATGTTATAAACCGAGAATCACAACACAAATTGAAAACCTCAACATGTTGATCTATTGATAGAAATATCATTCGAGAAAATCTTGTCTTGGCTAGCCAATCTTTTAGTTCTAGGAATAGCTCCATTTCAATCCATTTCCAATTCTATTCTTCAAAGAACAAAGACTTAATCTACGAGCATCTGGGATTGTATTTCCAATGAGCCGATCGATATTAGAGGAAAATCTTTGCAGCGCTATTCTTCGCAAATGATTCAGCTCGTCCAAATTGGCACAATCCATCTTATCAAGGAAAACTGGCGGAATCATTCTATGTGTAGGAGGGACCAATGTCTGCGGTCATACCCTAATAAACATATAAAAAAAAATCATCTTCATTGGCATGATTGATGGGTCAAATGATGTTGGGGGACAAAGAGGCATAGAATGAGTGGATGAGGCATTCACGGCGGCTCGGAGCTGCCAATAGCAACAGAGCAAAGGAGGTGGGAGAAGAGAAAGAGTACATTCGCATCTCCCCTTTGAAGTTCGGCATCAAAGAATTTAAGATGGAGATGGCATATTCTACTCACGAAAGAGAAAATTCCCCCAAAGTTGAAATGTCTCTCGCGGGACTTCCATTGGCTGCTTTGACGGATTGAGCAGAAGAACAATTTGTGGGGAGCAACTGACGTTGGCCTTATTTGAGGATCGTATTTCATTCTGGGAAAACTCTAAATATTAAAACGGAGTTTGTTTCTCAATGTCTCTCCAAATCCCACAGAAAAAAAAAAAAAAAAAGAAGACTGAACCCCTTAACTTTGGAGGGAAATTTTGTCATATCTCTTTCCAAGTTTAAATTCTTACCCTTGGATCCATCCAATAGCTCAAATTTCCTTAATGGTTAAGCATTCTCCTTATTGACTGAATTGGAGTCATTTAGATTGGTGACTTGGCACAATGGATGGCTTGGATTAAAAGGGTGATGAATGGCTTGAGCTCTATTGCACTTCTCAATATGATTTCTGCTTATATAAGAGTCAATATGATTTCAGCTTATATAAGAGAGAATGGTGGGAAAGTGTATATATGAGTCAAGATGGTTACTTGCTTGTTTGTTAGAAGAAAGAAATCTATTTGCAAACCCAATAATGTAAAAGAAAGGCAAACCAATTATTCTGTGAATGAACAAAAATAAGGTATCTCATACAATAAAAGGCAAAAGAAAAGCATCTCCCCCACAATTAATTTTTATGAAGATGTTTAATCATGTCGCAAATGACAAGGCACTTGATATTATCGATAAATTCAACACTGTCCAACAAGTCATATTAGGATAGATCTGTTTGATGTCAGGGACAGCCTAAAGCTCAAAAGAGGAGATGGTTGCATAGAATGAATGGATAAAGCATTCACGACAGCCTAGAGCTACGAATGACGACCGAGCAAAGAAGCTGTGAGGCGAGGAAATGTACATTTGCATCTCCTCTTTCAAGCTTGGAATCAAAGAATAAAGAAGAGAGAGACCCTATTTCCCTCACGCAAGAGAGGATTCCCAAAATTGAGATTCTCTCGTGGGACTTCCATCTTCCAATGAAGCGTAGCGACAACTTTGAAGAATTGAGGGGATCTCTCGTTGCGAGCTTTGTACTCTTTCTCTAAAAATACTTTAATAATTAGATATTTATGGAGAGAGAGAGCAAGCGAGCTTCCTAAATTATCATAGAGGTGTCCGACGTCATCTCATTTGTGGAGAGCAACAAATGTCTAGAATCATTCAAGGATCATAGTCGATTTAGCAAGAAATTCCAAAAATCTCCGGATTCACCTCTTAAAGTTCTTTCGAACTTCGACTTCGTTTCAAAATATCCTTGAATTTGCTCATTTTGAATCGATTTTCTATCTCAGATTATCTCCGGTGATATTGATTGCTGGCTAATAATAATCACATGCTCGTTGTGCGCGGATTTCGCATCCTCTCTGGGAATATTTTCTTGTGAATAAATCACGTTTTTTTCATGTCACTTTTTACAAGCAAAATTTTAAAACTGGGGACGACCCCTTCAGATGTAAGAGGGCAATGAGAGGGTCCTGGATTAAAATAAACACAATTAGGCGCTTCCTACGTGTGAAAAGTTTAGGGTGAGGTCAATTCAAGGGTAAGCGTACGAGCATGTGCTCAAGGCAGCGCTGACAGAAACCGAAGGAGACAAAAGGGAAGAGGAAGACGAAGAGGAGAGAGAGAAGGGTTTGGTGACTTGAGAAGGAGGGGAAGGGTTGGTTGGGGTGAAAGGGCTTGTTGTCCATGGACATGGGCTGGAGGAAGGAAGGGGAAAGGTTGGGCAGGAGGAAAGCCATGGCCTTTAATGGGGTCTTTGGTTCTTGATTCAGTTCCCAATCAAACGGAAGAGATTCTGTGTGATTGGATTTGACTGCCAGAACTGGAGGCAGAGAAGGAGACAGAGACAGGGGAGGAGAAGGGAGGAGTCGTTTTTGTGTACGTTGTTGAGTTTTGAATCAGGGGAAGAGAGAGAGAGAGAAGTTGGATATTTTTGAGTGGCTCTAAGCTTGACCATCTATGCCTTCCTGCTTTCATTCCCCTGTTTCTGCTCTGTAATTATTTTTTTTTTTTTCTTTTTCCCCATATTCTTTTTTCCCATGTCTTTTTCAAGTACCAGTGCCGATATGATAAATAATGCGTTCATTTGACTAAAAGAAAGTAGATATGTTTTTTCTTTATAATTTCCTTTTTTTTGAATGAATTTGGTTTGCCAAAACAACATTTTTAGTGATATAAATAATAACTTTGAAAATGTATTTGGATATGTTATTTTCAATGTTAAAGTGTGCATTATTGATTTAGCAATAGAATGTATTATAGTTTGATCCATTCGTTTAAAAGACGAGTTTTTAGTCTTTTTTTTCAATTCCGTTCACATATTTGCTTTTGAAAATGAAATTTGTATTGAAGATACATATTGGCTGAAAATGATTTTTCAATGTAAGAATCAAACACGTGCAAAGTGGTTTTAACTTTTGAACTACAAAATAAAAGATGAAAAGAAAAAGTTTTTAAATTTTCATTTTCAATGAGAGCGCAAATTGAAATATGTTTTTAACTTTGCAAACCACACAATCAAACGTGATTTTTTATAACTTATATTCATGTTGGCAAAAATTCCACTTTTAAGAATAAATTACCATTCTCGCTGAAAATAAAAATTGAAAACATCATGGAGCTTTGGTCCCTTCAAAGCACCGAAAGAGAAAACAACCTAAAACGCGCACTTTATTAGTATGTAAATCACATGTAAACATAAATCACAGGATATCATGTGAATTATTCAATCACAATCGAAATATAGCATCCATCATAAAATACAATAGAAATTTACATCATCTTTAAACACAAATATACGAGAAACATAATTATTTAATCACAATCGGTTTTTGGATCGATATATTTGCACCGAATCATAAATTCAATAGTAAAACGCTTGAAATTTAGAAGATTATTGATTTACCTCAGAAATGCTCATCAATAATCGCAAGGCCCCACGGATCTTTGATGACACAACCGAAATGAGCCATCAAGAGCCAAACGAAGGCGAGAAGCTCACCACCTTTGCTGAGCACCTGCGCATGTGACTCTCCCCTGATATGACCTGCCGCATAACACAGCATCTCCACCCACACCCCGCTCATCACCTCCCACTTCCTTTCCCCGAGCCTCTCAAACTCTTCGGCCAATTCGAACCCTAGCGGGCCTTGTATGGGGGTAATTTCTCAACAACCTCGGACAAGCCCATGGATAGCAGCCTCTTCTCATCCCTGGTTCCCGAAGAGATGGTGACCATACGCAGCTCCTTCAATATCTCCCCCGATGTGAATTGAGCATTGTCTGCCACATCGAACATCACATTAGGTTGATTGAGCAAGAGATACAACATGCAATTGAAGAGAATCTTGCTGAATTCCCTTTTATCATTTCTTTCTGTAGATTTCTCTCTGTCATACCACCACTCGGTGGCAATATGCCAATATAAAATACTAGAGTCGTAATTACGACGGGTGATATGCTGTCGAAGATTGACCTTCTGGAGCCTCTCTAATTTACCACTCCTCAAAAACAAATAACCTCTAGCCTCAAATATGTTCCTCAGCGCCCTCAGATTATCCCAGCTTTCATTGGATTTACGTTTCACCTCCGCAAAGATAAAGATCCATAGTTGGTTATTGAAGGGATTCTTGGACACGAACTTTGTATGCGCAATCATTGATGTTTTCCTCGGAAGACGGCCTTCAACAACTGCCTCGCAAGTTTGACGGAAAGAGGAGGTGATCTTTCCAGCCATACGGAATGGAAAGCTAGAGATATTAGAACAGACAATGTCGATCCAGCCTCGATTGCACTTTTTCATCTTTCTGGGACTCTCCTTCATTATCTCGGAGAAAAGGTTGCAAGCAGAGATGGACTCTGACCACCTTCGAAATATTAATGGTGTATCCAAGTAAAAATGATCGACATTAGGTTCTGCTTCACACACGGCGAATCGGGCCTTCCTCAAGTAATCAGTGGCGTATATCACCTTGTGGAGAAATGTATTCTGTCCAGATGATGTTGTGTGACGCCACATGATTTCGCCAACAGTCCAATCGGAGAAAACGAGCATGAAAAGAGCCATCACGTCAAGAGCAATCCCTCCGCAAAGAAGGGAATAAGTAATTTTTATATGGACTTCGGAGAGCCGATGCTTTTTCAAGCGATTAAATAGGATGAAAGTCACTGCAAGGACATTTAAGGCTATGAAGCGGAAAATGCAGCTCCACTTTGAATGTATTGCTAAGGCTTTCGTGTGGAGCATCTCGTACATGAATTGGAGTTCGACCGATATCACCTTCAATGCATCCAGCGGAGAAACTTTGCGGAAATATTCGCGGCTGGCATCACGATGGTCCACTGTGAAGATGAGATCTATGAGAAAGACCTTAAAAAAGTAAAAGAACACGTAAGCATGCTCCACCACAATGCTCTCATGAAGTTTTGCTTCTTCTTCATTAGAATATTCATATTCATCGAGGGCATTGAACACGAAGTCCACCGGTAGACAGCCACTACCATATGGGTCCATCGATTCCCTAATCCTCGGAAGGCTCGAGAGATGAAGCGCTATTATCCTCTCAGCATTTTTTATGACCCCAACAGAAAACACCAGAATCGTCGGAATCACTAGTGACTCGTCGGTGGGAAATATCTGCACAAAGACATAGATGGCAGCACCAACTTGGAAGATAAGACTGAGCAAGTGCCGTCTCCAGAGCGAACTGTCCTCTAGAGAGAAGGCAGTGATGGTGTCCGGACCGCCAAGATGTAACAAGAGAAATGAGGCCCAAAGCGCCTGAATCGCTCCATTTACTTCAGCTCCACGAGTGGATGGATTGCCTTGGTTATGAGAGATAAGCCCAATCCCGTACACAACTACCGAGTCGGCCATCAAATACGCCAACCACAAGAGCAAAGTGATGTGGTTGTTGGCTATTTTTTTTTCTAAGAGGTGTAAATAGAATCAGTAAGACCTGAAACAAGAGACTCAATATGACAACGCCTCGGATGTTCCATGTGTTCTATAGATCCGAAATGAAGATAAATGCCATATTTTTGCTTGGTTTGAATTTTACCTCTCCTCTTTAGTACTCGGTTGCAACAATATATATAGAATGTCGAGACGATACATTACTTGTTTATCAAAAGACATTTATTTAAAAACTCAATAATAAACATAAACAATGTATCTTGTCCATTAAATGACAAAAGAAAAGTATCTCATTCATGAATAGATATAGCATTAACGGCGACACAAGCTATGAATACAGACAAAGCATAGGAGGTGAGAGAAAGTACATTTGCGTCTCTCCTCTTTTAAGTTTGGCATTAACTTTGTTTGTGTTTTATTATTATTACCTTTGTACTTCTTCTCTCCCAATTTAGATGTGGGAGCACTTTTTTCCTGGTCTAGTTCTACATATGAGAGTTTGAATTCTTCTGATCTAATTCAAGATTTGAGGGCGTTCAATCTAAATCTGAGAAATTAATAAATGTGCTTTTGGAGATTCGATGCCCCTTGCTCTATTCATCTATGACTTCTCTATCTCTGGTTTCAATGGTGACTGTAGGAACTTTGCCGTCTTGTTGAACGATGAAGATTTGTTCTTCCACTTGCTTGTCTTCACACGACAATGGTGAACAGGAAGCCGCACCTAGGCGTGCATAGCCTAACCTAAGCGCACGGACATAGTTACGGAAAAGAAACTTCCAGTGCGTGCTCATCATTAACAAAAATATGAAATCCAATAATCGGCCATTGATTAATTTGCTTGACAGATCAATTCTTATGGAATGAGTGTGTACTTAACCTACAGGTCCTCCGTTGATCCTCGTTGTTTTTATGGATTTTGCTTTGTTTTGCAAAATTCTGGGATTTGCTCTATTTCGATTTACTTTGTCATGAAATTTATGTACTTCTCATGTATCATTTGACCAATGAATACAACTTCTTTCAAAGGAAAAAAAATTGGCGTAAAAGAGTACAAACGAGACAAACTATTCTTTTCATGGAAGAGGAGAGAAAAATAATTAATTGCGTGCTTAAGAAAAATGAAGTAACTGGCTGTCTAATAGAAATCAACAAATCTAGTTGTCAAATAGTAACGAGATGCGTAGAATGAAAAGGAGAGTGAAGCCGGGGTAAGGATTGAAATTTATCAGTCAATCGGAACTATTAGGGGAAAAAACAACGAAATTGATTCCAATGAAATATTAAAATGATCAATTTGACTTGTCTTTCCATTTGTTGGTACAACAATTCTTCCAAAATGAAATTTGAAATGAAAATGCAAATTGAATAGAAAGTTCAGCATATTAGCATAATGGAGTAATTTAGGGATTATTTGTCTACGCACAATCACAAGTGAAAAGGTATTAAAACATTATCAATATTTCGAAAAAAATATATGAAAAATTTATCTAAGTCATTCAATAGTTACAGGTTGTGAAATTTTCAAGGATTTCGAGTTTAAAAAAGTCGTACATGAATCATATTTCAATGTCACGAAATTTGGCATCGTAGAATAAAGATGGAGACGGTATATGCTCTTCTCATGCAAGAGAAGATTCCCCCAAAAGTTGTGATTTATCTCGTGGGACTTCCATTGGCTGCACAGGAAACAATTTATGGGGAGCGACTGACGCGGTGGCCCTCATTTGATGGTCTTTGGATTTTCATCACATGGACCCATTTTTTCCTCCGAGTTCATCTTCGATGACATTGATTGTCACACCCCGATTTTCGAGCACGCAACGGTCCCCGATTTTCATCTTCTCTTCGGCCAAAGAATAGCAACGTCCCAGGCAAATCGCTGGCCTTCAAGTCTCCAGCGGAAGTGTGAATCTTAGCCCTGTCAACTCCCACAGAACTTGCCTCCAAAATCAATCTCCAATCATATACCTGAAAAATGGTTACCACGACGGGTTGAGATATAAATATCTCAATGAGCCAACCCCCTAACCCAAAACCAGGTCTATCAATTGCCCTAGGGTCTCTAATCGCACCTCACGTCTCCTCAGTCACCCTAGACATAATCCAACATCACTCTCTATCCTATCGTACTTGCTCTTCTCTAGTCTCTCTTTTCCTTGCTCAGCCTATCCACGAGTCTACCAGACCGTAGTCGCTATCATCTCACCAATCAATATCTATAGCAACGATTAAATAAATTATCAACAATTAAATAAATCACCCAAATAAATCAATAATTAAATAAATTACGCTATCAATTAATAATTAAATAAATTGCACAAAAATCAATAATTAAATAAATTGCGCAATCAATAATTCAAGGCCGTCCACGACTGGCCTAAACCCTAACTAGCCTTCCTATCTTATCTCCACACCACAGTACAACCTCCACTAATGATCAACCCACCAGTCTCCAATTGGACTTCCCTCGACGTCCAATTTATATCTCGGCCTCAATGGCCTTGCATCCGATCCATCCTAGGCCCAATTGACCTCAAACTCGCTTCATCACATCGTTTCTTCCTGACATTCGACACCCGGCCATAATAGACCGATCTCATCCAATGACACCACAATCCACACAATTTCTCTAATAATTCTACTAGGACAATAAACATCCCTAATTAAGTTTTAGGAGGTCTACTCACATTTAATTCACGTGATTCCAACAATTGGTGGGGACGCGGTTCCCAAAGTTTCGGTCGCGCTTGGGCTTGATGCGGACCTCCAATCTCCGATCCGGTTGCACGGTTGGATGGCCCAACCTCAGGGGAGTCCAACAACGGCTTCAACGATTTTCCGGCAACAATCCGGCGAGACTCCGACGAAGCTCTAACGAAGATTCCGGCGACTCCTCTTGACTCCGGGAGGTGAGCCAAGCTCGTTGGTGACAAAGACGGGCGACAAAATGGCTCCGACTACACGAATCACCCACAAAAACCAAAATCGGCCTTAAACGGGCAGAAATAGGCCACTCGCGCGTCTCCAAATTTAAATCCAGAAACATAACCAAATGACTTCGGAAAATTACCAAATTTTAATATGTTATAAATGACACTTAAATGAACATTTTCATGAATACACCTTGACCTAAATCCTTCTTTAAAGAGAGCAGTAAATCACCCAAATTTCTACAAAAACTGTGGCAGTTTTCAGAAATCATGTCTTTCAAAACCAACTTGTTTCGAGATACAAAACTTATCCGTTTGAGCTGAAATTTGAATATGTTATACTAGAAGATGTAAGAAACAACTTTAATGAAGGAACTATTTTGCAATTCGGACTCTAAGAGTTGATAAAAATTCATTGAACACCAACAGGTCACAAATTACAGCAAAAACAGGGGTTCTGTTTTGCTTAAAACGAAGCTGGAATAATATTATTTTAAATACATAAAATCTTGAGTAAAATACATGTTGTAGCTGAATATGTATAAAACATGTCTCAAGAAGGAATCGACCTCAAAATCTCATCCAATTTCGATCCAAAAAATTGGCAAACAGCAAGGGTCCAATGAACAGATTCCAGAGAAATCCACTAATCTAAGCTAAACCATCCTCACTAGTGTCAATCCAACCTAAATCAATTATAATCAAGCTAATCAACACCAATCTAACCCCCAAGTGTAATCAACCCCTAAGAAAGGATTAGGAAGTTAACTCACCGGATTAGAGAATAAATCGGTTCACGGCGACAGTGGCGCGAAGACGAGCAAAACCCAAGCCTACGGCGACACCAAAAGAAGCTCGGAAGAGGCTCAGCTAAGGTGAAACTTGCACAGCAAGTAGGGAGGGCGTGAGCAGCAGAAGGAGGAGAAGAAAATGAATGCAGAAGAAGAAGGAGGAGGAAGATGCGTTGCTCTCTGCTGGTAGGGGGACAAGAAGCCTTAAAAGTCAACCAAAAATATCCCAAGCACTTGAGAGGAAGCCCCAAAAGTCCAAGGGTCCTCCAATGGTTGATTTCTTCTCATTTCTTCACCAAATAAAGCCTTTTTAGAGCCCAATTAAATCCCTTGATCAGCCCTTACGAATTTCCACCATTTATTAACCCAATCGCTCAATTTGGTAACCCAAAGATCTAATTAAAGAGACCCATCCGAATTTCCAAGAATTCTCTTTTTTGTCCAATTTGAATTTTTCCGCAAAATTCCCAGCTCAACGAAATTCTCTCAAAAGATAAGACGAGATCCTAAAAATAACTTGTGACACGCTCGAACGTTTGGTTCCCGAATCCGAGTTCAAT
Source organism: Melaleuca alternifolia (assembly GCA_019926035.1). Classification (NCBI taxonomy): domain Eukaryota; kingdom Viridiplantae; phylum Streptophyta; class Magnoliopsida; order Myrtales; family Myrtaceae; genus Melaleuca; species Melaleuca alternifolia. The sequence goes on from JAGKPW010002151.1 coordinate 234,193, forward strand.
TTCATGGTTAAAATCAACCGAATGCGATTCTAGTACAATCCAACTTACCGGGTAGCTTTTAGGGATTTTATCGCGTGATTACATCCCTTAACGGCTTCACCTGATAGGTTAGTTAACTCATGAGTGATCAACTCCGAGAAAAGGACCATAGGCGCGTCGGTGAAAAGCCCATTTTATTTTATCGAGACGGGATCGAAAATTCAGGATGTCACATTGATTGCCGACCAACGTTCACGTGCTCATCACGCGCACGTCTCCCCACCCCATTTTTGTCCAGAAAAAGAAAAGACATATTTCCTCGAATGCCACTCCCGTGCACAAACGAAATCTTCAACTAATAAATGAATGGTTATTAAATGGTTAAGCATTCTCCTTATTGGCTGAATTAGAGTCACTTAGATTGGTGACTTGACATAATGGATGGCTTGGATTGAAAGGATGATGAATGGCTTGAGTTTTATTGCATTTCTCAGTATAATATCAGTTTATATAGGAGAGAATAGTGGGAAAGTGCATACGCAAGTTAAAGAGGATCACTTGCCCGTTTGTTAGAAGAAAGAATTTATTCACAAACCCAAGAACATAAAAGAATGGCAAATCAATTATTCCATGAATGAACACAAGTGAGGTATCTCGTATATTAAAAGGCAAAAGAAAAGCATCTCGCCCATAATTAATTTAATGAAAATGTTTGATCATCATCGCATCTAACAAGGCACTCAATATTATCAATGAATTGCACACTATCAAACAAGTCATATCGGGGTAAGTGTGTATGTCGTGTGGGACAAAGAGGAGATAATTGTATATGGAGAATGGATAAAGCATTCACAATGGCACAAAGCTAAGACCAATGATAGAGCAAAGAAGATGGAAGAAGAGGGAAAGTACAATCGCATTTCCTCGTTCAAGTTTGGAATCAAAGAATAAAGAAGAGAGAGGGCATTTTCCCTCACGCAAGAGAGGATTCCCAAAATTGAAATTCCCTTGTGAAACTTCCATCTTCAGGTGAAGATTGGCGACTAATTTAAAGAATTGGGGGATCTCTCATTGCAGGTTTTGTATTCTTTCTCTGAAAATACTTTGATAACTAGATATTTAGAGAGAGAGATAGCTTTCTAAATTGTCACAAAGAAGTCCGACGTTGTCTCATTTGTGGAGAGCAACAAATGTCTAAACTCATTCGAGGATCATAGTCGATTCTGGAAAAATCTCAAATAATCTCTAGATTTGCCTCTTAAAGTTCCTTCGAAATTCGAATTTGTTTCAAAATATCCTTAAATTTGATCATTTTGAGTTGATTCCCTCTCTCTCAAATCATCTCTAGTGATATTGATTGCTGGCCAACAATATAATCACTTGCCTCTCATGCGCGCATTTCGCTCCTTCTCTAGGTGCATTTTCTTTGGAACAGAACATGCTTCTTTCATGTCATTCCTATGCACAATCCAAAACTTTATTTTAAAAAATCATTTCTAGATCGGAAATAAAGGGCAAGGATTTTAAAACCAAAATTTTAAAATTGAGGATGAAAAAGCATGACAAGCATATGCTCATCAGCTAGCAATTATCTTCACCAGCGACAAGAAGAGGGAATTTATTGAGTCAATATAATCAAATTCAAGGTATCTTGAAACAAAGTTGAAGTGTAGATAATCTTCGTAAATCAGGCTTAGGACAGGATAATCTATATCAAATTTGTCTGATTATGGGGAATTGAGTTGACGGGTGAGGTATCCATTTTCATGATGCCATTGTTTATATGCTTAAAAAATAATTGCTAACGAAGAAATAGCGAACTAAACTAACAAAAAAAAAATGAGCTAAGTGTTTATTTAGAGTAACATTAACAAAACAACTAGGGAACAGTGATTATTTGTAATTAAGTTATATTGTAGCTTGAAATTTTCAGAACTTAGAAACTTTCCCAAACTAGAACTTTTCATATTTTTCGAAAATAAATATTTATTGACATGTCGATTTTTTTCATACTTTTTATATGAAAACGTTCTGATCTTTGCAAGAAAAGTCTAAAACGGATAAAAGTAATTTCCTCCATGTTTAAGAAAACAAGTTAAGTCGCTCCTGACATGTATAGAGAAAGATATGAAGAAGGAAATCTTTATCCTCCTCCCTCTCCTAAGTCAACATGGCAGTCGTATCCAATGCGTAGAGTCAAAATTTGATGTTAACACTGCCATCTAACGAGAAAGACGCCCCAGAAAAAAAAAAAACAAAATTCTCTGTAATCATCATTCGGCTCGAACCAAGATCCACCACGGTATAAAAATTATCAATCCTGAACCTATCGAGAACTCTTGCCGTAAACTAGAAGGGGTCGAAGTACACAATGTATTTTCCACCCGGTCTCTTCTATTCGACTGTGGTCACTCCTCATCTGTCCCCGAACCTTCCGAACTCGAGCCTTTTGTAGGCACCATGCCGTTAGCGGTCTTGCCCTTCTTTTTCGAGTCCTGCTCATCAGCCTCGTCTTCGCTGTACTCGCTCTCGTAGTCGTACTCCTCTTCATCATTCTCCTCTTCCTCTTCAACCCCATCCTCCATGACCGCCTCTTCCAGTGCAGCGCCACCCCTAGTGCCTGCACGAGTCCTTTTCAGAACTTTCACCTTCAAGTTCAGTTTTTTGTCGCAGCCAATCCAGGAATCACACAAGCAGTAACACATCAAATTGTAGTTCCCTTCCACTGGGGCCAAAAACTTGCCCATAACCAGCCTCGACCCACCCTTTACCTTCCCCACTGCTTCTCTGATGGCCTTACTTTTGTCCTTTGCATCTACTCCTAATCCCTCCATAGTCTCCTCAATTGCCTTAGAGGCAGCACTTACAGCAGCCGCTTTATCCATGAAACTTAACTTCTGAGAAAACCAAAAGTCGTTGAAGTTGGGGTCCGTCAGAAGAAACCAGAAACTTTCTTCCTTGTGAAAAGGATACCGCGAGCGTGAGGTAGGGCACCGATGAGTCCATTATCTCTTTTGAGTGTAACCCAAGCCCTGAATTGTGACCACATCACCCTCTTGTATGCCTTCTTCACCTTCAGTCTCACATGTAACATCTACTGATAGAGAAGGCATCATCTCTAGAACTCTCTCTATCTTGTACTTCTGTACTGGAGATGCCTGCTGCCTGAAGCAGTTCGGCGCGGTCCTCAAGAGACATGTCCTGGAGCTCTTGAAATGTCCTCACTTTCTGCACAAGATTGAGAGAAGATCTTAGAAGGAGGGAGCGTAGGAGGGAAAAAAATTCTGCGATGCCAGGGTTATCATTGCTCAGGCAGGGCTGACTCAGTAATATCAACTTGCACAGTGTATGAAAGGCCAATTTCATTGAAAACCATGTTACAAATACAAAAGATTCAGGGATGTGTCTCACAGTCACTCCACTAGGTGCAAAAATTGGTCAACATTTGATTTTAATTAACACAACAAAAGGATAGCCTTAAGCTCAACCCATCAGGAATATCATACCACCCTTGAGAATAGTAGAAAAAGATCTCTGACCAGAGTCAACGCAATCATATAATCACCTTGCGAGCAATCCTTAATAACAGATTCACTGATATGCAGTAGCTGCAGAAAAGGTGCGATGGCCTCACTAGATCCTCCAGTTGTCTTCTTTGCACTGAGAGGAACAGCCTAGAGTACATTCATAAAACACCCACATGCACTGCTGAATTAGTTATGATTTTGTATCTAGTAGCAATAATGTACACTGAAAGTTAGTGCAAGTCTACATCCCTCCACATCTCAGTTTTAGCATGAAACGAAGAAAATGGCAAGTGAGATTTAAAAATAAAAAAAAATGGCAAATCATCCTCCAAATTAGACTAGAGTGCGGTTCAGAACTTTAGCATCGTGAATATTAGCTTAAGGCCTGCTTGATAAGCCCAATCAAGCTCTGAAAGACAAAAATTCATCACTGAATGAGATGAAGTTGGTTTCGTAAAATGAATTGGCATTTACAGTTAGAATTCACTTAATATGATTGTAAAGGTTTCTAGATTCCTTTCAAAGAAAATGACTGACAGTTACTAGAATCTGGCCAATTATATTCTTAAAACTTACCTATACGGATCATAATTTCATATTTGGTAAGAAATTAGTAATATTTCAGCAACAAATTTTCAGTTAATATCAAACAGCCTTTTATTTTTATTCGTTTTCAGCACTTGGAACGGTTAACACAAACACCGCTGCTTAAATTTTTAGCATTTATTTTTCAGTTTTACCAAACAAGCCCGTAGTATCACTTTCCAGATCTCAGGTATTTGTCATTTTGCTTGCCGCGCCGTCAATGTATCCATCTGTACTTCATACAACTCTCTGCTACTAGCTAAAACTCAAGCTTCAATGAACAAAAGTAACTTCATCGAGTTCAATTCTCCACAATGTTAGACATCATGAGATTAGGGCAGAAGATTCCAAGTAACACAGAACCTCAGTGCCACAAACACACACATCGCGCGCGCGCGCATTTAGAGAGAGAAGATAGAGTATTTGTTCAGTAGATTGAATTAATCTTCACAACTCCTAATCGCTTATTCATGCATTGAAACTTTTAAAGCACAAATGGCAAAAGTGTCTTTCCTTCACAACCCAAATCTATGGAATTAGTCAGACGACGACAATTATTAAAGATTAAGTTCTCAGCTTCGGCAACTGAATAATGCATTGAGAAAGCTCCACAACCCCAATTGCAGGCGTCAGCCAACCATGTCCTTGGGCAGTGCAAGGAATGACAGCCATCTGAATTAAAAGCTAAAACATTACTGAGAGGAAGAGGATAACGAAGCTAGCTGAATGGCTTCACAACATGTCAACAAAGAACACCAACACAATCAAAAAGGTTTTCATATAGCATAAGTACTAGTAATTCAGTTCTTGTGCCCCTAATTGAGCAGTATGAAACACACATGTCAAGCAAAGAGCTGTGGAACTCCACGAATAATAACTGCCTAGACACAGACAAATACAAAAAGAACAAGAATAGAGAAGGATGCAGGAGACATGGTTTCTACATAAAAGGCATGCAAACTACATATAGAATAAAACCTTCCCCCCACGAATCATCACTAAGAAATCAGACAGCACCTTCATTAATTCTTCAATTAGCCGAGGTGCAAGTTCCAGAACACATCTGAAGTCACTGACCAAAGCTGGAGATAATGAATCTGATTCTCTTGTTAACTGTGCCTGAATCAACAATTCTGTCTGAAAGAAATCAAAGCACCAAGCACATCTTTATTAAGTGCCGAATTACTTGGAAAAAAGAAGTTCAATAGAAAGCCACCTACGACCATCTTGCTGCATATAACCTTGACAAATGGGGGATGTTGCTTCTAAAACTTAGCTTGTTCTTGCTTGATGTTCTTGAGATCCAGATTCAACTCACTCCTGACCAATAAAAACATCTTTTAAAGGGGTTCCTCATCAGTCCTTTGGACTGGAATTTCCATGAATTCAGCAGCCTTGATAAAGACCTCCATAACTTAGCTGCAAGCAATGGTAGATGAGAGATATGGGGCATTATACAATTTTACGGATCTAAGACTTCACCAAAAACTTATTACAACATCAGGAAGAAGGTTGAAAGGGAGTATTAAAAGCTTAATAAAGGGCACATTAACTTCATGAATGATGGAAGCATCCAACCATCAGAACAACAGTTACAACTTAAACTAACATCTCCTCCTTCATTTTATATACAGCAAAAATGAACGGTAGGTCTTGCTTATCACTGACATCCAATAGCATGAATATAACTCTTGATGCATACAGCAACGAAATGGATGGGACATACATTTAGAAAAGACCACATACTTCGGGGCCAAAGAAGGCTTCATTAAGCGATAGTAATTGGACAGTGTATGATGCATGACGTAGTTTCCAGTATACTTTGATGACCTTGAGAGGTATATCACAGCAATAACTAGTGGCAAAAGAATACCGATGCCCACAATCCAAAGAAGAAGAATTCCACCAGAAGCACCATCGATGTCCAATAGGAACTGAGGAAGAGCGATACCCATTTGAAATCCCTGCACAAGACCAAGATAATTTTATGTTGTCTCAAAGAATATTAGTCAGATTAGTAGACAGCTTCAAACAACAAGTTACCTGCTTCCCATCCGGACGACCATATTTTTCAAAATTTTCCTTAGATATAGGATCAGTGAGAGCTTGATATACTCCACAAAAAGCTTGTGCGCCTCTAATAACAGATAAATACAAAGTCAACTCTTAGGATACATGAATTATTTAATTAAATCATCATTGAAGGTATCTGTACAACCATCGACCTGGATCGGGATTCTTATCAGGATGGTATTGAATTGAAAGTCTTCTATACACCTTCTTTATTTCTGAATTGGAAGCTCCAGGTTCTAACCCAAGAATGCTAAATGGCTCAAAAACTTGAATCTATGCATGCCAGAAAAAAGGCAACTCAGTGATAAACAACATATAGAAGCTTACATTCATAGGCAATGATGGCAATAAGGGAGGACATTTGCATATGCCAAAAAAAAAAAAAAGCTCATAAGTAATTGGCATGGGCACCAACAACAGCATAATAGATAAGTTAATAGAAAAGTTCCCCACATAGATTTTACCTCCTCACTCATATTTTTAATGTAGTAGACCAGAAATGTCATCACAATCCAGAGGAGTACTAATGTCAGGTTGCTGCACGTCGAAAATGTAGAGATCTGCAGCAATGAAGACAAAAGAGAAAATGCAGTCATAAAACCAACCCCCATACCATTCAAAAACATCAAAAGCTTTCAAGGAGTCAACCGTGCGACTCACCCTCTTAAATATTGACCTGCGATACTTCCCTGATCGCAAGCATTCCAAACACTGGCAGTGCGTGATCTTTGATTTTTTGGTAGCAGCACGGCCTAACTTCATAACAGTGTAAGGCACTAAAGACAGCGTCATTATAGTCAAAATGAAAATAGGAAACAGCGCACTGTTCTCCGACGACGCAGCCATGGCGACCTTCTAGCGCACAAGAACTCTAAAACAGCTATTAAACCTGCACAAAGCAACGAAATTCAGCATACCACGCCCTTGCAAACTATACTGGGTAAATGAACCTCAGCATCCACACAACACCCAAGTTTTCCAGTCGTTTGGTCGGCACAGAGCTCTCGCACTAAATACAAGCTAACAGTTTATCATGTGTCGTGCATCGTATTATATGGTATAATCAAAGAATACGCAATGAAGCACGCCACGCTGATAATTCCAACAGTTCTGCACCACCCAAATTACTAAACTAATAGGCAACAGACAACATGCTATTCCATATTAATTAAATCACAAGCAGTTTCTATCTCCACCGAGCTACTCCGCCAAGGGAAATTGATCATAAATCTCGCATAAATCAATCCAGAAACCACGGAAACCAGCCCAATCATCAATAGGAAAGGGAGGTCTTCAGGCGGAGAGGAGCTCGGAGAGAAAAAAAAAAAAAAAAGAGGTAGGGGAAACCCCACCCAATATTCGTCTCGTGGCTTCTCATGCCCGAACCTCGGCTTTCCGGGTAAGTCCATTCTGTCATGCCTCTATCCCAAGAATCTCGGTTCGGAGACACTTCGAGACAGCCGTAGTTCGGCTCGCCTCTAACTCGCCGTGCGGCCTCCATCTCCAAACCAAGTAAAGACCCCTTGTTCCATAGATCAACGTGGCCTGGTTCATGCCTTGCATGCTATTGTCTAGTTGTTGAACCTCGGCTTAGGCTCGGGTCTCGAGCGAGCTTGTATCCCCTTGCTCGTGTTCGGTGTAGTGCCAGAGTTTTATTCGCATTGGTTTCTCTTGCTCACGGACTTCGTACCGTCGTCGGGCGTCTCCGTTATCCACCATCGCGGCTTTCATGGCCGGCGGAGAACGGCGGACCGCAATGACCAGCGACGTCGATCGCCGGCCGCAGCATCCGACGGGGCCGGGCTGACGGCGTCGTTGGTCCTCTCGGTCTATCGAAGGGGTCGGGTCAGCCAGGTCTCGGGCCGAATTCAGGAGAGGTAGAACAAGGTTTGGGTTTTAAGGCCTTTGGGCAGTCTTCGTGGGCTGCTCGAGGGGCTTGGGCAGCCAGGGTAGTGGGCTTTGGGCTTGTTTAGGCCTTTTTTAACTTTGCAAACCACACAATCAAACGTGTTTTTTCATAACGTACATCCATGTTGACAATTTTTTTTTTACTTTTAAGAATAAATTACCATTCTCACTGGGAGTGAGAATTGAAAACATCATGGAGTGGAGCTCTTATTTTCTAACTATGGTGATATCAAATCAGCATTTTGAAATAAAATACAAAATTCGTCATATTAGCAAAGACGACGTGATTTAGGGCTTGTTTGTCAGCACTTAAGAACAAGTAAAAGCAATTTTCTTTGTTTTACAATGAAAAATTAAAATATTATCAAAATCTCAAAAGATAAAAGTCGAAATGTATATTTTTGTATCTACATGTTGAGGATAACGGGTTAAAAGAATTCACTTATTTGCAAGATGTTTTTTCTAAAATAATGATTTAATGATATAAGCAGAGAAGAAGAACACAAATTGAGAAGCTAGACTTGTTGATGGGTTGATTGAAATTTAAAAATTGAGAAAATTCCGAGTCTTGACTTGGTCATTCCTTTGGTTCTAGGAACAGTTCCATCTTAATCTATTTCCGATCTTAATTTTTAGAGAGCCAAAAATAAGAAAGTTCATAGCGATAACATGCCCCGAGATGTAATCTATGCAATGTCTCTGTCGTGCTGTTTATCTCGAATAATAAATCGAGAGATCAAATAATAAAAACTCGATGCTCTTGCTGGTCTGACACGGGATTTATCCAATTGATCCAGATCGAGGAAAGGAGAATTGGTCGAACTATTGTATGTGTGTGCATGACTGATGTTTCTGGTTATGTCCTAATGAGCATAAAGATCATCTTCCCCTGCATGTTTGACGGGTCAAATGATGTGAAGGACAAAGAGGAATGTATTGGATGAGGCATCCACGGCGGCGCGAGGCATGATTAGCGGCGGCGGAGCAGAACGGGTGGGAAAAGATGAAAAGTTCATTCACATCTCTCCTCTTTCAAGTTATGATCAATTGAAAGAGCCGTGTTTCCACTAATCTATTGTCTTCCTCTTTGATATCCATAATCATTGTCTATTATGATCAATGTTTTTAATAATCTTGTTCTGATCCGCTTCCACTCTTGGATATTTCGAAACCATTTTTCATCCGTCGTGCAGTATCTGTTCCATTCGTAGATGCCATTCACCATTTTATTAATATGTAAATCACATGGAAACAAGATATCTTGTGAATTATTCTATCGCAATCGAAATGTAGCTTCCGTCATAAAATACAACGAAAATTTACATCATCTTTAAATTAAATATACGAGAAACGTGAATCGATTTTTTTATTGATATATTTGCTTAATTCATTAGTAAAACGGTTGGAATTTAGAAGATTATTCGATTACGTCAGTCAATCCATGGGCCCCACGGATGTTTGACGAGGCAACCGAAATGAGCCATCAAGAGCCAAACGAAGGCGAGAAGCTCTCCACCTTTGCTGAGCACCTGCGCATGTGACTCTCCCCTGATATGACCCGCCGCATAACACAGCATCTCCACCCACACCCCGCTCATCACCTCCCACTTCCTTTCCCCGAGCCTCTCCAACTCTTCGGCCAATTCGTACCCCGGGAAGGCCACGCGTGAAAGCCAATTATTCTCAGGCAAGCACATGAGTCGCTCCTTCACATCCCCGTTTCCCTTAGAGATGAACTCACGCAGATCCTCCAACATCTTTCCCGATGTGAATTGACCATTGCCCGCCACAGCAAACATCAGATTAGGCTGATTAAGTAAGAGATACAACATGTAGTCGGAGAGAATCTTGCTGAATTCCCTTTTCTCATTTCTTCCTGTAGATCCCTCTTTGATATACCACCACTCAGTGGCAATATGCCAACATAAAATACTAGAGTCGTAATTACAATCGGTGATAAAGGGCCCAAGATTGACCCCGTGGGTCCCCTCCAATTCAAGACTCTTCATAAACAAATCACCTCTAGCCTCAAATATGTTCCTAATCTCCGTCCAATCAACTAACATCCAGTCAATCAAAAATATATCGGATTTTTGTTTCACCTCCTTAAAGATAAAGATCCATAGTTGGTTATTAAAGGGATTCTTGGACACGTACTTTGGATGCGCAATCATTGATCTTTTCCTCGGAAAACAACCTTCAACAACCGCCTCGCAAGTTTGACAGAAAGAAGAGGTGATCTTTTCAGCCATACGGAATGGAAAGCTGGAGATTTTAGAAAAGACAATGCCGATCCAGCCTCGATTGCACTTTTTCATCTTTCTGAGACTCTCTTTCATTATCTCTGAGAAAAAGTTGCAAGTAGAGATGGACTCTGACCACCTCCGAAATATTAATGGTGTATCCAAGTAAATATGACCTGCATTAGGTTCTGCTTCACACGCGGCAAATCGGGGCTTCCTCAAGTAATCGGTGGTGGATACCAATTTGTCGAGAAATTTATTCAGTTTAGATGATGCTGTGATGCGATGCTTGATTTCACCAAGAGTCCAATCGGAGAAAACGAGCATGAAAAGAGCCATCACGTCAAGAGCAATCCCTCCGCAAAGAAGGGAATAAGTAATTTTTACATCGACTTCGGAGAGCCGATGCTTCTTCAAGCGATTAAATAGGATGAAAGCCACTGCAATGACATTTAAGGCTATGAAGCGAAAAACGTAGCTCCACTTGGAACGTATTGCCAAGGCTTTCGTGTGGAGCATCTCGTACATGAATTGGAGTTCGACCGATATCACCCTCAATGCATCCAGCGGAGAAACTCTGCGGAAATATTTGAGGCTCTCATTGCGTTGGGCGCGTGTGAAGATGAAATCTACGAGGAAGACTTTAAAAACTTGAAAGAGCGCGTAAGCATGCTCCACCACAATGCTCTCAGCAAGTTTTGCTTCTTCTTCATTAGAATATTCATATTTATCGAGTAATTTGGAAAACAAATCCACCGATTGGAAGTCAGGACCCAATGGGTCCATCGATTCCCTCAACCTTGGGATGCTCGAGAGATGAAGCGCTAGGATCCTCTCAACATTTTTTATGACCCCAAGAGAAAACACCAGCATCGTTGGAATCACCAGCGACTCATCGGTGGGAAATATATGCACGAAGACATAGATGGCAGCACCGACTTGGAAGATAAGACTAAGCATGTGCCGTTTCCAGAGTGAACTGTCCTCCATAGAGAAGGCAGTGATAGTGTCCGGACCGCCAAGATGTACCAAGAGAAATGAGGCCCAAAATGCCTGAACCGCTCCATTTACTTCAGCACCGCGAGCGGATGTATTGCCTTGATTATGAGAGATAAGCCCAATCCCATACACAACAACCGAGTCGGCCATCAAATACGTCAACCACAAGAGCCAATTGACATGGTTTTTGGCTATTTTTTTCCTAAAGGGTGCAAATAGAATGAGTAAGACCTGAAGTAAGAGACTTAATATGACGACGCCTCGGATGTTCCATGTGTTCCACATATCCGAAATGAAGATAAATGCCATATTTTTGCTTGGTTTGAATTTTACCTCTCCTCTCTAGTATTGGTTGCAACAAAATATATAGGATGTTGAGATAATTCCTTACTTGTTAACGTTATCAAAACACATTTATTTAAAAATTCAATAATAAAAATAAATAAGGTATCTCGTCTATTAACGACAAAAGAAAAATATCACATCCATGAATAGATAAAGCGCGACACAAGCAACAAATAGAGACAAAGCATAGGAGGTGGGAGAAAGTACACTTGCATCTCTCCTCTTTTAAGTTTGGCATCAACTTTGTTTGTGTTTTATTATTCTTACCTTGATACTTCTTTCCTCCCAATTTAGATGGGGGGCTCTCTTTTCCTGGTCTAGTTCTAGATGCAAGAGTTCGAATTCTTTTGATCTAATTCTAGATTTGAGGGTTATCTTCATTCAATCTAAATCTGAGAAATTAAGAAATGTGCTTTTTGGAGATTCAATGCCCCCGCTCTATTCGTCTATGACTTCTCTATCTCTGATTTCAATGGTGGCTGCAGGAACTTTGTCGTCTTGTTGAACCACGGAGATTTGTTCTTCCACTTGCTTGTCTTTGTATGACAATGGTGAATAGGAAGCCGCATCTAGGCGTGCATAGCCTTACCTAAGCGTGCATCACCAACCGGCAAGGACATAGTTACGGAGATGAAACTTCCAGTGTGTGCTCATCATTAACAAAAATAAGAAATCCAGTAATCGGTCGTCAATTAATTTGCTTGACAAATCAATTCTTGTGGATTGAGTATGTACTTAACCTGCAGGTCCTCCATTGGTCCTCATTGTTTTTATGGATTTTGCTTTGTTTTCCAATGTCCTGGGATTTGCTCTATTTCGATTTACTTTGTCATGAAATTTATGTACTTATCATGCATCCTTTGGAGCATAAAAGAATACAAACGAGACACCCTATTCTTTTCATGGAAGAGAAGAATAATTAATTGCATGCTCAAGAAAAATGAAGTAACTAGTTGTCTAATAGAAATCAACAAATCTAGTCATCAAATAGAAACGAGATGGAAAGGAGAGTGAAGTTGGGCTTTTGGCAACAACCGAGAGAATTCGGTGTGGATTGAAATCGATTCGTTTATTATCAATCAGAACTATTAGACATGATTTGACTTGCCTTTCCAGTTGTTGGTATAACAAGAGTGATTCGGTGTTTATTTTTACTTCCAAAAATTGAGATTTTTCTCGTGGACTTCCATTGGCTGCAGAAGAATAATTTGTGGGTAGCAACTGACGTTGGCCCTCAATTGATGGTCTTTGGATTTTGATCGCAATGACCCAACTTTTTCTCTGAGCTCATCTTCGATGACATTGACTGCCGACCGACGGTCACGTGCTCATCCCGCGCACGTCTCTTCACCCCATTTTTGTCAAGAAAAAGAAAGACATGTTTCCTCGACGCCACTCCCATGCACAAACGAAACCTTCAAACAAACCAAAAAAAACACACACACACACAAACACACAAACTTTGCTTGAGCTCTGTCGTAATTCTCAATATGATTTCAGCTTATATAGGAGATTAGAGTGGGAAAGTGTATATACAAGTTAAGAGGATTACTTGGTTGTTCATTAGAAGAAAGAATTTATTCACAAACCCAAGAACATAAAAGAATGGCGAACCAATTATTTCGCGAATGAACATGAGTGAGGTATTTTATATATTAAAAGGCAAAAGAAAAGCATCTTGCCCATAATTAATTTATGAAAATGTTTTATCATGTCGCAACTAACAAGGCACTCGATATTATCGATGAATTAGACACTATCAAACAAGTCATATCAGGGTAAGCATGTATGTAGTGTGGGACAAAGAGGAGATAGTTGTATATAGTGAATGGATAAAGCATTCATGATGGCACAAAGCTAAGACCAATGACAAAGCAAAGAAGATGGAAGAAGAGGAAAAGTACATTCGCATTTCGTCGTTCAAGTTTGGAATCAAAGAATTATGAAAAGAGAGGGCATATTTCCTCATGCAAGAGAGGATTCCCAAAATTGAAATTCTCTCATGAAACTTCCATCTTCATGTGAAGATTGGTGACTCCTTTAAAGAAGTAGGGGATCTCTTGTTGCGGGTTTTGTACTCTTTCTCTGGAAATACTTTAATAACTAGATATGTAGAGAGAGAAAGAGCTTCCTAAATTATTGTAGAGAGATATAATGTTGTCTCATTTGTGAGAGCACAAAGCAAAGAAGATGGAAGAAGAGGAAAAATACATTGTCATTTCCTCGTTCAAGTTTGGAATTAAAGAACAAAGAAGAGAGAAGGCGTATTTCCTCACGCAAGAGAGGATTCCCAAAATTGAATTCTCTTCCATCTTCATGTGAAGATTGGCGACTACTTTAAAGAATTAGGGGATCTTTGGGGGTTTTGTACTCTTGCAAAGAAGATGGAAGAAGAGGAAAAGTACATTCGCATTTCCTTGTTCAAGTTTGGAATCAAAGAATAAAGAAGTGAGAGGGCATATTTCCTCACGCAAGAGAGGATTCCCAAAATTGAAATTCTCTCATGAAACTTCCATCTTCATATGAAGATTGGCGACTACTTTAAAGAATTAGGGGGATCTCTCATTACGGATTTTGTACTCTTTCTCAGAAAGTACTTTAATAACTAGATATTTAGAGAGAGAGAGAGAGAGAGAGAGAGAAACCTAAATTATCATAGAGAGATATGACGTTACTTCATTTGTGAAGAGCACAAAGCAAAGAAGATGGAAGAAGAGGAAAAGTACAATTGCATTTTCTCGTTCAAGTTTGGAATCAAAGAATAAAGAAAGAGAGGGCATATTTCCTCACACAAGAGAGGATTCCCAAAATTGAAATTCTCTCGTGAAACTTCCATCTTTAGGTGAAGATTGGCTACTACTTTAAAGAATTAAGGGGATCTCTCATTACTGTTTTTGTACTCTTTCTCTGAAAGTGTCACGCCCCGATTTTTTTCGAGCGCACGACGGTTCTTGATTTTCCTCTTCTTTTCGGCCAAAGAATAGCGACGTCCCAGGCAGGTCGCTGGCCTTCCAGTCTCCAACGGAAGCGCGAGTCTTCGCCCTATCAACTCCCACATAACTCGTCTCCAAATTTCGATCTCCAATCAAGTACCTGAAAAATGGTTATTACGACGGGTTGAGATATAAATATCTCAATGAGTCTACCACCTAATCTTCGATTAGGAGAGAGCCCTCACTCTAGGGTCCCTATCCAATTAGGTAACCTAACTCTCGTGTCATGGTTGCTTGGTCCAAATATCTAATTAGCTCACTAGTCCTCACTCCTCACTAGTCCCAACCAATAATTTAATCAATTAAGTCTACAACAAATAAATTAATCAATTAAACTTGACTTATATAAATATCAATCACAATCAATTAGCAACCACAAACAATTATCAACCACAATCAAATGTCAACCACAGTCAATTGTCAAACACAATCAATTATCAATCACATCCAATTGCGCAATCATTGATATTAAATAACCAATATAACAAAATAATTAAATTTCCATAATAAGTCTCGATATAGATAATCCATCCCTAATTTGGTAAAATTGCAGTAAATAAATACTAATTGCATAAATTACCAATCTAATCTCGCCCAGCTAATTATCAAAATTAACCAAAGCCAATAAATTACCAAATTATAATTAAATTCTATAATTCAGTAAAATACCCCTTAAAATCCTAATTAGGCTATGAAGAACCAAAATTAGGCAAACTAATAATAATTCTCAAAATTACTAATTCAACTCCAATAACTAATAAATCGAATAACTAGAGCTAACAAACTATCAATTTGTCCTCTGGCTATCCAATTTTACTAAATCGCCCATAATTGGCTAAAATTACTAAATCACCACTAAATCCTCCAAAATCACTAAGTTAAGTCCTAATCGATCAATTGACCCCCTAATTATTCAATTGACTATCAATTTCACCCAATTAAGCCAATCATTAACTACTAGAGCGTGTAACCGCCCTAATTGGGGATTAGGAGGGGACTCACTTTCAATCCAAGCTTTTCAACTCAAATTCGCGACGATGGTCCACGATGAGCTTAATTAGCTTTCAATTTATTGATATCGATTCGCAATTGAGCTCGAAACTTCACGGTACTGCTCGGCACGATGCGACGGCGACGACGGCGAATTTTCCGGTAAGGTTTCCGGCGGCGGCGAGAGTTTTCCGGCGAGCTTTTGGCTGGCCGCCAGCGAAAAGTCCGGCTGGTCTTCCAGCGAGCTAGATGGCTGCTCAGGCAAGCTGGATGGACGGTTGAGGCTCGATGGCTGGGACTGCTGGTGCTCGGATTGGTGCGGTCCGAGCCACCAGGGGTCAACCAAGGGCTGTTCATGGCCGAGGACGAGCTCGGGGAGCGTCGTGGCCGAGAAGCAGGGGCTAGAACGGACAGGGGAGCTCCGACGAGTCTGAGTTCGGTTGGCTCGAGTCGTGGCCGCGACTAGAACGACGACCAGCGACCCCCAGGGACCGTGAAATGGCGAGCAGAGCCGAGGCACACACAAAGGCGGCGACTGACCATGGCGGACTGAGGCGGAGCTCGGCGGCACAGGTGGCGACACGGAAGAGCTGAACACGAGGAAGAGGATACAACGACGAAGAAGCAGAAACGTTCGGCTGAGGAGCAGCAAACGCAGCCAAGAAGAATTAAAGAATAACGAAGAAGGAAGGAGACATGGCGAGGGGAAGAGAGAGAGAGAGAGAGAGAGAGAGAGAGAGAGAGAGAGATGGGACAGGGCGGTTTGCAGGGGGAAAGCGTGCGGCAGGGGAAAAAGAAAAGGAGGGGGGAAAGAAAGTCAAAAAAAGATAGAGGGAGGGGGTCAAAGGTCAATAATGTGGGGCTGTTACAATCTTCCCCCCTTAAAAGAATTTCGTCCTCGAAATTCGTCTCGTCCAATTTCCTCGGGACTTAACCTCTCCGATCATCTCTCTTGATCAACCATCCCCAACAAACAAAACTTAATCATTCACTTTAGATTCCTTGAAACTCAACACCGAGGACAATCCTAGTCCTCACTTTCCAAATTTTAATTCCTCATAGTAACCTTGGTACTCCTTTTTAAGACAACTCCAAAATATCTCGCCCCATGGCGATCTCTCCCAAGTTGATCCTTCTGCCGACACACTATCACAATTGCCACGAAACTTTGATCACCTTTCTCGAGTAATCGTTTTGCCTCTAGGGAAAAACCAATATCCTCTTCAGTCCATCTCGCTTCCACTGCGCTACTCTGATTTCCACCATCCAAGTCTGGACACTCGACGAACCTTGCCTCATAATTTTCACTCAAAGTCCATTTTCGCGGAATCACTTAGACTCAGCCAACTTCTACGCTTTGGCAATGCCCAAGAAATAATTTTTGCTACACAATTTCACCAAAACATTTTGATTCTTCAGGAACAACTCTTCTCTCGGTGGCCTCCCACCAGTGGCTGGTGTCATCTTCCAATAGTAAACTGCCACGACCACTATAACACCATCGATGCATCCCATCACTGACACTTCTTTCTCTCGCTTTTTTTTTAACCTACGAAGCCAAGAAGGCAGCTTTTGGCTCACACTTCAAAGAATTGTGGAGGTTTCATCTCAGAAACTACTCCACCCCAACTTCCTCGTACAGCGACAGTCTCTAATTTCGATCCATCCTTGGAATCTACTTAATAGATTCCTCAACCCCAACAGTACGGATTAGACATTTGATAAAACAACAGTTCACAATCATCAATTGACCAGTAATTCAGAATAATCACACAAACAAAGCGCGTAATCACACAGCGGTGCTCTAAACAACATGCAGTCATACAATGATGTCATCATTGGCGCGCGATATACACAGCAACGCCCTTTAGTAGCACGCGATAACCAGCAGTGCTTTCTCATGACATGCGATAACCAGCAATGTCCTTCTCAGCGCGCGATAACCAGCAACGCCCTCTAGTAGCACGCGATAACCAGTAGTGCTTTCCCATGACATGCGATAACCAGCAATGTCCTTCTCAGCGCGCGATAACCAGCAACGCCCTCTAGTAGCACGCGATAACCAGTAGTGCTTTCCCATGACATGCGATAACCAGCAATGCCATCACCGACCCCACCTTCATCGACGCGCGATAACCAGCAGCATCGACTACTCTACGGGTCTCCTATCCGTCAATTTCATAACACATCACAGTTATGTAACAATTTATATAACAAACAACTCAAGTGTTCGGCCTTGCTACACACGTCCCATACCGTGCCAACGCGGCTAAACACAAGACCAACCTAGTGGTCTCTAGTCAAATGTCCGGCCTTGCTGCACACGTCCCATACCGTGCCAACGCAGCTAAACAATTGACACCAATCCTAGGGGTTGCTAGTCAAAGGTCTGGCCTTGTTGAACACGTCTCATACCGTGCCAACTCGGCTAAACAAATGACACAAATCCTATTAGTTGCTGGCAAAATCTCTAATCTGGTCTCTAAAACATGTTTTACCATCCTCAATAATCCAATCCATCCTTATTGCTCCATAATCCTAGTCCTCCTAGGTCCTAACCTTGCTCTGGTCTTAAGATCCTAGCTTATTACTCCAAGAAAGGTTCCTCGCTCTGATTCCAACATGCCTATTATGTTCAACTAATCCTCAAACCATTTACACTTCGCAAAGTAAGTCTCCAACTTGCTCTTCCGGTGAGCATAATCCAACCTTATCACTCCAAGCTCGAACCGGGAACATAACCATGCTCTGATACCAAATTTGTCTCGCCCCGATTTTTTTTCGAGCGCACGACGGTTCTTGATTTTCCTCTTCTCTTCGGCCAAAGAATAGCGACGTCCCAGGCAGGTCGCTGGCCTTCCAGTCTCCAACGGAAGCGCGAGTCTTCGCCCTATCAACTCCCACATAACTCGTCTCCAAATTTCGATCTCCAATCAAGTACCTGAAAAATGGTTACCACGACGGGTTGAGATATAAATATCTCAATGAGTCTACCACCTAATCTTCGATTAGGAGAGCCCTCACTCTAGGGTCCCTATCCAATTTGGTAACCTAACTCTCGTGTCATGGTTGCTTGGTCCAAATATCTAATTAGCTCACTAGTCCTCACTCCTCACTCCTCACTAGTCCCAACCAATAATTTAATCAATTAAGTCTACAACAAATAAATTAATCAATCAAACTTGACTTATATAAATATCAATCACAATCAATTAGCAACCACAACCAATTATCAACCACAATCAAATGTCAACCACAGTCAATTGTCAAACACAATCAATTATCAATTACATCCAATTACGCAATCATTGATATTAAATAACCAATATAACAAGATAATTAAATTTCCATAATAAGTCTCGATATAGATAATCCATCCCTAATTTGGTAAAATTGCAGTAAATAAATACTAATTGCATAAATTACCAATCTAATCTCGCCCAGCTAATTATCAAAATTAACCAAAGCCAATAAATTACCAAATTATAATTAAATTCTATAATTCAGTAAAATACCCCTTAAAATCCTAATTAGGCTATGAAGAACCAAAATTAGGCAAACTAATAATAATTCTCAAAATTACTAATTCAACTCCAATAACTAATAAATCGAATAACTAGAGCTAACAAACTATCAATTTGTCCTCTGGCTATCCAATTTTACTAATTCGCCCATAATTGGCTAAAATTACTAAATCACCACTAAATCCTCCAAAATCACTAAGTTAAGTCCTAATCGATCAATTGACCCCCTTATTATTCAATTAACTATCAATTTCACCCAATTAAGCCAATCATTAACTACTAGAGCGTGTAACCGCCCTAATTGGGGATTAGGAGGCGACTCACCTTCAATCCAAGCTTTTCAACTCAAATTCGCGACGACGGTCCACGACGAGCTTAATTAGTTTTCAATTTCTTGATATCGATTCGCAATTGAGCTCGAAACTTCACGGTACTGCTCGGCACGACACGACGGCGACGACGGCGAATTTTCCGGCGAGGTTTCCGGCGCCGGCGAGAGTTTTCCGGCGAGCTTTTGGCTGGCCGCCTTCGAAAAGTCCGGCTGGTCTTCCGGCGAGCTAGATGGTTGCTCAGGCAAGCTGGATGGACGGCTGGGGCTCGATGGCTGGGACTGCTGGTGCTCGGATTGGTCCGATCCGAGCCACCAGGGGTCAACCAAGGGCTGTTCATGGCCAAGGACGAGCTAGGGGAGTGTCGTGGCCGAGAAGCAGGGGCTAGAACGGACAGGGGAGCTCCGACGAGTCTGAGTTCGGTTGGCTCGAGTCGTGGCCGCGACTAGAACGACAACCAGCGACCCCCAGGGACCGCGAAATGGCGAGCAGAGCCGAGGTACACACAAAGGCGACGACTGACCATGGCGGGCTGAGGCGGAGCTCGGCGGCACAGGTGGCGACACGGAAGAGCTGAACACGAGGAAGAGGATGCAACGACGAAGAAGCAAAAACGTTCGGCTGAGGAGCAGCAAACGCAGCCGAGAAGAATTAAAGAATAACGAAGAAGGAAGGAGACATGGCGAGGGGAAGAGAGAGAGAGAGAGAGAGAGAGATATGGGACAGGGCGGTTTGCAGGGGGAAAGCGTGCGGCAGGGGAAAAAGAAAAGGAGGGGGTAAAGAAAGTCAAAAAAAGATAGAGGGAGGGGGTCAAAGGTCAATAATGTGGGGCTGTTACAGAAAGTACTTTAATAACTAGATATTTAAAGAGAGAGAGAGAGAGAGAGAGAGAGCTTCCTAAATTATCGTAGAGAGATATGACGTTACCTCATTTGTGAAGAGCACAAAGCAAAGAAGATGTAAGAAGAGGAAAAGTACAATCGCATTTCCTCATTCAAGTTTGGAATCAAAGAATAAAGAAGAGAGAGGGCGTATTTCCTCACGCAAGAGAAGATTCCGAAAATTGAAATTCTCTCTTGAAACTTCCATCTTCATATGAAGATTGGCAACTACTTTAAAGAATTAGGGGGATCTCTCATTGCGGGTCTTGTACTCTTTCTCTGAAAATACTTTAATAACTAGACATTTATGAAAATACTTTAATAACTAGATATTTAGATAGAGAGAGCTTCTTAATTATCGTAGAGAGATATGATGTTGTCATTCGAGGATCCTAGTAGATTCTGGAAAAGTTTCCAAAATTCTCTAAATTCACCTCATAAAGTTCTTTCAAACTTCGACTTTGTTTCAAAATATCCTTGAATTTGATCATTTTGAATTGATTCCCTCTCGCATAATCATCTCAAGTGATATTGATTGTTGGCCAACAAGAACACTTGCCCATCATGCACACATTTCGCTCCCTCTCTAGGTGTATTTTCGTTTGAACAAAACATGCTTCCTTCATGTCACTCCTATGCACAATCCAAATTTTTATTTAAAATTTTAGATAAAGTTTAAAACTGGGGACAAAAAAACATGACAAGCATGTGCTCATCAGCTGGCAATTATATTCACCAGTGAGGAGAACAAGGAATTCATTGAGTCGATATAATCAAATTCAAGGTATCTTGAAACAAAGTCGAAGTGTAGATAAACTTTGAATATCAGGCTTACCGTAGGATAATCTTTATAAAATTTGTTTGATTATGAGGAATTGAGTTGACGGGTGAGGTATCCATTTTCATGATGCCATTATCTATAAGCTTAAAAAATAATTGCTTACAAAAAATAGTGAACTAAACTAACAGTAAAAATAGTCAGCTAAGTTTTTATTTAGAGTTAAGTTAACAAAAAATTATCGAACGGTGATTATTTGGAATCAAGTTAAATGTAGCTTGAAATTTTCAAAACCTTGAAACTTTCCCAAACTAGAACTTTCCCAAATAAATATATATTGACATGTCAATTTTTTTTCATATTTTTAAAATGAAAACATTTTGATCTTTAAAAGAAAAGTCTAAAATGGGAAAAAGTAAATTTCTCCACATTTAAAAAACAAGTTGGTAAGCCACTACTGACATGTGTAGAGAAAAATACTCGGAACGAAATCTTTATCCCGTACTTCTCCCAAGTCAACATGGGGGTTGTATCCAATGCACGGAGTTAAAATTTGGCATTAGCACTGCCATCTAGTGAGAGAGATGCCTCATAAAAATATAACAAAATTCTTTGTAATCATCATTTCGGTCGAACCAAGATCCACTACGGTATAAAAATTATCAATCCTGAACCTATTGAGAACTCTTGTCGTAAACTAGAAGGGATCGAAATACATAATGAATTTGTTGGAAAGTATGTAGCTTCGAATTGAGTAGAACAATGAAGTCAAAATTTCGAGTAATCAAGTCGGACTTTAAGCCGTGATATCACTTTCTTTAAGAATCTATTTGCTCCACAACATTGTTAATGGTCACCGGCAAATTTCCTCCATGATACAACAAAGTCTCAAAATGAGAATACAATTGCTAGTATTTCTTCAGAGTCTCTCTAGGTAACAATTGAAAGAGTGGAGAAGACCCACAAAAATTGAACAACGATGTCCATTCGCAATTAGTTAAAAACGAACAAATGCAACTCTCTGTGAAGGTTGCAAACTAAATAAGTATCATTTTCAAAAATTATCTTAAAAAGACACAAACAAAATTCGGAATAAATAAATAATATTAATTAAAATTTCGAACTTATAAATGATTTTCGAAACTTCTCATAACAAAATATGGAAAATAAAAATAAAATAACAAAGTGACTAGTGCAGATTTAATCGCGGGCGTGCAAGCAGACTAAGTGCGTTAAATAATTGCGCAATTATCCGCGCACCCGCAGGCCGATATGGTGGGATTTAGCCAACACCCTATCATTTCTTTAGGAACTAATAAGCTGGTCCACTTCCTCTCACTTTCTCTACATGGGACTAGCACTTAGTTTGTTTTACAAACAAATCTCCAACAGAATTTTCCACCTGGTCTCTTCTATTCCGCTGTGGTTAGTCCTCATCTGTCCCCGAAGCTTCCGAACTCGAGCCCTTCTTAGCCACCGTTCCGTTAGCGGTGTTGCCCTTCTTTTTCGAGTCCTGCTCATCAGCCTCGACTTCGCTGTACTCGCTCTCGTAGTCGTACTCCTCTTCATCGTTCTTTTCTTCCTCTTCAACCCCATCCTCCATGACCGCCTCTTCCAGTGCAGCGCCACCCCTAGTGCCTGCACGAGTCCTTTTCAGAACTTTCACCTTCAAGTTCAGTTTCTTGTCGCAGCCAATCCAGAAATCACACAAGCAGTAACACATCAAATTGTAGTTCCCTTCCACTGGGGCCAAAAACTTGCCCAAAACCAGCCTCGACCCACCCCTTACCTTCTCCACTGCTTCTCTGATGGCCTCACTTTTTTCCTTTGCATCCACTCCTAATCCCTCCATAGTCTCCTCAATTGCCTTAGAGGCAGCACTTATAGCAGCCGCTTCATCCATGAAACTTAACTTCTGAGAAAACCAAACGTCATTGGAGTTGGGGTCTGCCAGAAGAAACCAGAAACTTTCTTCCTTGTGAAAAGGATACCGCGGAGCGTGAGGTAGGGCACCGACGAGTCCATTATCTCTTTTCAGTGTAACCCAAGCCTGAATCTTGACCACATCTCCCTCTTGTATGCCTTCTTCACCTTCAGTCTCACATGCAACATCTACTGATAGAGAAGGCATCATCTCTAGAACTCTCTCTATGTCTTGTACTTCTGTACTGGAGATGCCTGCTGCCTGAAGCAGTTCGGCGCGGTCCTCAGGAGACATGTCCCTGAGCTCTTGAAATGTCCTCACTTTCTGCAAAAGATATCGAGAGAAGATCTTAGAAAGAGGGAGCGTAGGAGGGATTAAAATTCTGCAATGCCAGGGTTATCATTGCTCAGGGCAGGGCTGACTCAGTAATATCAACTTGCACAGTTTATGAAGTGCCAATTTTCATTGAAAACCATATTACAAATACAAAAGATTCAGGGATGTGTCTCACAGTCACTCCACTAAGTGCAAAAATTGGTCAACATTTGATGTTAATTAACATAACAAAATAATAGCCTTAAGCTCAAACCATCAGGAATATCATACCACCCTTGAGAATAGCAGGAAAAGATCTCTGACCAGAGTCAACGCAATCACATACTCACCTTGCGAGCAATCCTCTTAATAACAGATTCACTGATGCGGTAGCTGCAGAAAAGGTGCGATGCCCTCACTAGATCCTCCAGTTGTCTTCTTTGCACTGAGAGGAACAGCCTAGAGTACATTCATAAAACACCCACATGCTCCTCTGAATTAATTATAATTTTGCATCTAGTAGCAATAATGTACACTGAAAGTTAGTGCAACTCTACATCCCTCCACATCTCAATTATAGCATGAAACGAAGACAAAGGCAAGTGAGCATTTAAAAAAACAAAAGGAAAATGGCAAATCAGCCTCCAAATTAGACCAGGGTACGGGTCAGAACTTTAGCAACGTGAATATTAGCTTAAGACCTGTTTAATAAGCCCAATAAAGTGCTGAAAGCTAAAAATTCATCACTGCATGAAATGAAGTTGGTTTCGTAAGATGAATTGGAACTTACGTTTAGAATTCACTTAATACGATAAGTAAAGGTTTCTAGATTCCTTTCATATAAAATGACTGACGGTTATTAGAATCTAGCCAATTATATTCTTAAAACTTACCTATACGGATCATAATTTCATATTTGGTAAGAAATTAGTAATATTTCAGCAACCAATTTTCAGTTAATATCAAACAACCTTTTCTTTTTATTCCTTTTCAGCACTTGGAATGGTTAACCCATAAACTTCGCTGCTTAAATTTTCAGCATTTATTTTTCAGTTTGACCAAACAAGCCCGTAGTATCACTTTCAAGATCTCAGGTATTTGTCATTTTGCTTGTGACGCCGTCAATGTATCCATCTGTACTTCATACAACTCTCTGCTACTAGCTAAAACTCAAGCTTCAATGCACAAATGTAACTTCATCAAGGTGTAATTCTCCATAATGTTAGACATCGTGAGATTAGGGCAGAAGATTCCGAGTAACACGGAACCTCAGCGCCACAAACACTCATGCATGCACATGCGCGCACGCATATATAGAGAGAGAGAAGAGAGAGAGAGTATTTGTTCAGTAGATTGAATTAATGTTCACAACTCCTAATCGCTTATTCATGCATTGAAACTTTTAAAGCACAAATGGCAAAAGTGTCTTTCCTTCACAACCCAAATTCATGGAATTAGTTGACGACGACAATTAATAAAGATTAAGTTCTCAGCTTCGGCACCTAAATAATGCATTGAGAAAGCTCCACAGCCCCAATTGCAGGCCTCAGCCAACCATGTCCTTGGGCAATGCGAGGAATGACAGCCATCTGAATGAAAAGTTAAAACATTACTGAGAGGAAGAGGATAATGAAGCTAGCTGAATGGCTTCACAACATGTCAACAAAGAACACCAACACAATCAAAAAGGTTTTCATATAGCATAAGTACTAGTAATTCAGTTCTTGTGCCCCTAATTGAACAGTATGAAACACACATGTCAAGCAAAGAGCTATACAAGGATTCAATAATTTCTACATGGAACTCCACGAATAATAACTGCCTAGACACGGACAAATACAAAATGAACAAGAATGGAGAAGGATGCAGGAGACATGGTTTCTACATAAAAGGCATGCAAACTACATATAGAATAAAACCTTCCCCCCACGAATAATCACTAAGAAATTAGACAGCACCTTCATTAATTCTTCAAGTAGCCGAGGTGCAAGTTCCAAAACACGTCTGAAATCACTGACCAAAGCTGGAGATAATGAATCTGATTCTCTTGTTAACTGAGCCTGAATCAACAATTCTGTCTGGAAGAAATCAAAGCAGCAAGCACATCTTTATTAAGTGCCGAATTACTTGGAAAAAAAAAAACCTGAATAGAAAGCTACTTATGACCATCTTGCTGCATGTCACCTCCATAAATGGGGGATGTTGCTTCCAAAACTTAGCTTGTTCTTGCTTGATGTTCTTGAGATCCAGATTCAACTCACTCCTGACCAATAAAAACAGCTTTTGAAGGGGTTCCTCATTATTCAGCAGCCTTGATAAAGACCTCCATAACTTTGCTGCTAGCAACGGTAGAACAGAGAAATGGGGCATTACACAATTTTACAGGTCTAAGAGTTCACCAAAAACATATTACAACATCAGGAAGAAGCTTGAAAGGGAGTATTAAAAGCTTAATAAAGGACACATTAACTTCATGCACGATGGAAGCATCCTACCATCAGAACAAAAGTTACAACTTAAACTAACATATAATACTTCATTTTATATATAGCAAAAATAAATGGTAGGTCTTGCTTATCACTGACATCAAATTGCATGAATATATAACATTTGATGCATGCAGCAACAAAATGAATGGGACAAATATTTAAAAAAGACCACATACCTCGGGGCCAAAGAAGGCTTCATTAAGCGATGGTAGTTGGACAGTGTATGATGCATGACGTAGTTTCCAGTATACTTTGATGACCTTGAGAGGTATATCACAGCAATAACTAGTGGCAAAAGAATACAGCCACCCACAGTCCAAAGAAGAAGAATTCCACCGGAAGCACCATCAGTATCCAATAGGAACTGAGGGGGAGCGATACCCATTTGAAAATCCCTGCACAAGGCCAAGATAATTTTAAGTTTTCTCAAAGAATATTAATCATATTAGTAGACAGCTTCAAACAGCAAGTTACCTGCTTCCCATCCGGATGACCATATTTTTCAAAATTTTCCTTAGATATAGGATCAGTGAGAGCTTGATACGCCTTGGAAATGAACTCCACAAAGTACCTGTTCGCCTCTAATAATAGATATATACAAAGTCAACTCTTAAGATACATGAATTATTTACTAAATCATCCTTGAATGTATCTGTAAAACTATCGACCTGGATCAGGATTCTTATCAGGATGGTATTGAATTGAAAGTCTTCTATATGCCTTGTTTATTTTCGGAAGCTCCAGGTTCTAACCCAAGAATGCTAAATGGCTCAAAAACTTGAAATCTATGCATGCCAGAAAAAAGGCAACTCAGTGATTAACAAAATATAGAAGCTTACACTCTTGAAGCTTACATTCTTAGGCAATGATGGCAATAAGGGATGACATATGCATATGCCAAAAAAAAAAGCTCAAAAGTAACTGGCATGGGCACCAACACCAGCATAATAGATAGGTTAATAGAAAAGTTCCCAACATAGATTTTACCTCCCCACTTATATTTTTAATGTAATAGACTGGAAATAGCATCACGACCCAAAGGAGTACTAATGTCAGGTTGCTTCACGTAAAAAATGTAGAGATCTGCAACAATGAAGAAAAAAGAGAAAATGCAGTCGTAAAACCAACCCCCATCCCATTCAAAAACATCAAAAGCTTTCAAGAAGTCAAACGTGCAACTCACCCTCTTGAATATTGACCTGCGATACGTCCCCGATCGCAAGCATCCCGAACACTGGCAGTGCGTGATCTTTGATTTTTTCGTAGCAGCACGGCATAACTTCATAACAGTGTAAGGCATTAAAGGCAGCGCCTGTTATAGTCAAAATGAAAATAGGAAACAGCGCACTGTTCTCCTCCGACGGAGCCATGGCAACCTTTCAGGCACAAGAACTCTAACAACAGCTACTAAACCTGCACAAAGCAACGAAATTCAACATAGCACGCCCTTGCAAACTATACTGGGTATATGAACCTCAGCATCCATACAACACCCAAGTTTTCCAGTCGTTTGGTGGGCACAGAACTCTCGCACTAAATACAAGCTAAAAGTTTATCATGTGTCGTGCATCGTATGATATGGTAAAATCAAAGAATACGCAATGAAGCACGCCACGCTGATAATTCCAACAGTTGTGCACCACCCAACTTACTAAACTAATAGGCAACAGACGACATGCTATTCCATATTAATCAAATCACAATCAGTTTCTAGCGCTACCGACCTACTCCGCCGAGGGAAATTGATCATAAATCTTGCAGAAATCAATCCAGAAACCACGAAAACCAGCCCAATCATCAATAGGAGAGGGAGGTCTTCAGGCGGAGAGAGCTCGGAGAAAAAAAAAAAACAAAAGAGGTAGGGGAAACCCCACCCAAAAAAATGGGATGAGGAAAAGGAGAATGAAGAACAAAAGGGGAAGGGGAAAATCAGGCGAAGGAGGGGAGGAGCTCTGCGGTTATCTTCGAACCGCCCTACATCTTTATATGCTGCTCCCGTCGATGCCCATCAACGACCTCCAACCGGCAATATTCCTCTCGTGGCTTCTCATGCCCGAACCTCGGCTTTCCCGGTAAGTCCATTCTCTCATGCCTCTATCCCGAGAATCTCGGTTCGGAGACACTTCGAGACAGCCGTAGTTCGGCTCGCCTCGAGCTCGCCGTGCGGCCTCCATCTCCAACCAAGTAAAGACCCCTTGTTCCATAGATCAACGTGGCCTGGTTCATGCCTTGCATGCTATTTGTCTAGTTGTTGAACCTCGGCTTAGGCTCGGGTCTCGAGCGAGCTTGTATCACCTTGCTCGTGTTCGGTGTAGTGCCTGAGCTTTATTCGCATTGGTTTCTCTTGCTCATGGACTTCGAACCGTCGTCGGGCGTCTCCGTTATCCACCATCGCGGCTTTCATGGCCGGCGGAGAACGGCGGACCGCAATGACCAGCGACGTCGGTCGCCGGGCGCAGCATCCGACGGAGCCGGGCTGACGGCGTCGTTGGTCCTCTCGGTCTATTGAAGGGGTCGAGTCAGCCAGGTCTTGGGCTGAATTGAGGAGAGGTCGAACTCGGTTTGGGTTTCAAGGCCGTTGGGCAGTCTTCGTCGGCTGCTCGAGGGGGCTTGCGCAGCCAGAGTAGTGGGCTTTAGGCTTATTTAGATTTAGATGGCCTTGAGCTTAGAGTGATTTAGGTGAATTGGGCTTGCCTTTTTTAGTGGGCTTTGTTTTATGTATCTGTGCCTGGAGACTTGAATTTTGTTAAATGGGAGCCAAGGAGTGGCCCCTTTCGTGCCCCTTGCCCAAGACTTGAAGGTCTCCCTTAGCCCATGTCTGGACGAGCCCCATAACCCAGCCAGGGTCCCTTTTTTTATTGTTTTTGAAGAGCAATAATAATATATCACAAAAATATTTCTTGACATAAATTAATTTAATTTAAAAAAAATTGAAAATTATAAAATAAAAAAAAATTGCATAGAAAACGCAACCTACCTGTCCGTAGCCCGACCCCGGTCTTCTTTTCAATATGATATAGTATTAATAAAAAATATAAAAATATCTTCTAACATAAAAATTTCAAAAATTTTAACCAAAAACAGTTTTGTTTAGGAAAGCCAAACTTATATTAAAATCAAATTCTAGCATTAGAATATGCATTTCAACTAATTAACATAGGTTTTTTTGATGGACAATTAAGTGTTTTTGGTTCCCCACGCTTTCTAGCCTAATTGAGTGTCTTATTTAACTTCGCATGTGAATGCTTAGATGCATGATTAGACTCGAGGCATGATTTAATAGATAGCTCATTTAAATGACTTAAGGTAGCAAAACTGCATGAGTAGATTTCATGCCAACCTTAAGGCTGTCTGATTGATTTGATATGGGCATTGCTAATATTTTTATTTGATTGAAAACATTGAATGAGTGTAAGAATATCAAAAGTGACATCCATTGGATTATGACCTGTTACGGCAATTGAGGAGATGGCACACATAGAGTTGGTGGTGTTAAACCAATGTCAATGCCGGTCTTAATTTTGTAAAAATTTAGCTTAAATTCATTATGCTTATGCTAATTTAGATATTTCTGAATCAACAAGCATGTGTTTTGTCTAATAAAATCCATCTAGACTTAGCACCACTTCTTTTGATGAATGATAGTGTAATATAGTTTAGGCTTCACTTGAATCAATTGATGAGATTCATGCCCATATTTATTTTCCAACAGTAAGCATCCGATGGATCATATCTCAAGACTTATAACAAGTCTGTGTATTATTAAATACCCAACGAGTTACAGGTTTTACATTCTCGTCATTAAATAGTCGTATCAATTATCTGAATGTTTATTACCGCATCGTACCTCAATACCTTGAGTGTTTGTTTTTCGCATAATCCTTCAATATGTATTAATTTCTTTTCTAAATTAATTTAGTCTTGGCTTAGATTTGCATGAAAATAATCGCGCAAAAATAATTGTATAGACACTTAGGGCGCGCATTATTGAAATTCTATCCATAAATCTAATTTTGGATAGAATTAGATTTTTCTAATTCTCTTCCAAAATAAGTTTCTGAAGAAAGAAACGAGTTTGAGGATAAAGAATTTCTATTTCATAACTAGAAATATGTTTGATCTGGTAAAAAATAATGTTTCTATTTCTGATTCTGTTTCTGTGTCATTTGAAATTTTTCTAAATTTTTTAGATTGCAAGATGTTTTTTTTTTTGGTAAATTAGATTGCAAGATGTTCATTCCAATAAAAATGAAAAAAAAAATTTAGCCCAAAAAATTGACAACTTTGATCACATTTTACACTGTAATTGAACTCTGAATTCACTATAGTTGCATAAATTATAGTATATAATAATTCGCAAAGAACTAGGGGAGAGGAGGATACCTTATATTGAGGTTAGGCATTTTTTTCTGTGGGTTTTGCCTGGCCAATTCACGACCATATTAGTTAGAGTTAAATTGAGAAACTGATGATATTTATCCGCATTTTTATAATGTTAGAAATTAATTTTTTTCAAGAAAATCTGGGATTTCCAAATAAAATTTTGATTTTTTCTTTTTAATATTAGAAAATTATTTTCTTTTTATTTTTGAATTTTTAATTATTTTTTATTTTTTTAAAATTTATGAATTATATGGATTTTTTTAGAATTTTTTAGAATTTTTAGGTTGTTTTATTAGTTTATTCATTTTTTATTTTTAATTCGAAAAAAGACTTTGGGCCGGATTGGGGCACGTTAAAGGAGAGGAGAGAGAGAGAGCAATCTGATTAGGACAAAAAATGAAGAAATAGGGCTAAAAGGAGAATTGATTCTCAAATAGTGTCTGAGAATGAGAAATGAAAAAAAAAAATCATATCTCATTATTACCCTAAAACAAATTCTGATTTTCCAAAATATTTTTACTAAACGATATTATGTTTGTTCTAGAACTCATTTTGAAACAGAATTGGACGCGAATCATGCGCACCCTTAGTAACTTTGAATGATTGGACTTAAAAGATGAGTAAGAGTGTTAGCTTGAACAAGTCCATGGACTTTAGAATATCTGATTCCGTAGAGATCACATGGAGTATGGACTTGGTTCGTGATCGATGAACCGAGTTGGATTATGATTAGACGATGTGTTCGAGCCCTCTTCTAAGGATGTCCACTCAAATCTTATCACAAGCGAAACCTCTAAACCTATCTATAATCCTCCCCCTCCTAGGAATAATTCGGGTAGGTCGCGACATTGGTCATGGTTAAGTAGATATATAGGATGACTCATTACTTTGGAGCAAGATTAAAGAAAAGTTTGACTACTTCTCCGAGTGATTTGACCCTTGTGTTAAGTAACTTGATGTGTCGTAGTAGTCATCAGGTCAAAGCATAATATTCGATGCAAGCAGCTTACCTTTCCGAATTTATTGAGATTGCATGGTCTTTAGAAAACGTAGAAGCTCTTTTGTCATACATACCGGATCGGCACTTTTTATCATTTTGCTTTTATCATATCAACCCGATGGGCACTTTCCATCAATTCGCTCTCTTTCTGACTCATTTCGCCAAACTTCTGATGCCCCTCTCTTTTGATCTAGCTGAAGCTTTGATAGAGCAACTAAAAATAATGGTGAATTGTCGTATTTCATTCAATACAGCGTTGACCTCTATCCTTCAGTATCTAGAAAAGCTCAACGGTGTTACTGATGATCTTTCACTAAAAAGGCTCAATTTAAGTACACAGCTTTGTGCTTTCCGACTCAATAAGCTGATGGGAACTGCTCATCTAATTCTTTTCCATAAATAAGTAGAGATGGATAAGAATGTACTAGACAAAAATGCCATTTAACTTGCTGCTGAGCTATATCAATGGCAGCTGGGGGGTTCTTGATGCTGGATGTAATTCTTTGAAGCCAACAAAAGATTGTACCCGAAGTGTTCTTTATGTTATTTAGGTTTGACCCCAAATGTTAATTGCTTTTTGGAAGTACGTATTCCGATTTCATATATTGACTTTAGCTGTGAGAAGTGTCTTGCTTATCGATGACTTTCAACCAAAAACTGCACACTACAATGATTTATTTATTTGGCAGATGAGAGTGGATTTGACTGGCGATGAGACACAAAGAGTATTTGATCAGGTTTTGGCTAAATTTTGCTCGAACAGAACCCCCGATTCCAGGTTTTCGCCGGCAAAAAGGAGGTAAGAGACTGATGTATTCTTTGAAAGGATTAAACCCTCCACATGTCCTTGGTCGAGAGTAACTTTTCTTTACTGTCCATCCATCGCTGGATTAATAGAAGATTGATGTACAGCTATTTATTTATCATACTTTTGATGTGTTATCTCTTCGATTTGTCTCTCCATAAATCTTTTCCTGTAGGATAGAGTGAGAAATATTATAGTTACATAATTATTTTCCCCTCTACATTACCGTGTGCACACATTATCTGAAGTCGCGTATTTTGTTCTAAAATGCTCTTTGGATTTTGATTGCGATGACCCAATTTTCTCTATGAGCTCATTTTCGATGACATTGACTGCCGGTCGACGCTCACGTGCTCATCATACGCACGTCTCCCTCCCCATTCTTGTCCAGAAAAAAGAAAGATGCATTTCCTCGATGCCACTCCCCTGCACAAACAAAACATTTAACCGAAAAAAAAAACACACACACGCAGGCACAATTTTCAGAAGTAAGATATCTCCTACGAATGAACAAATCCAAGAATGTAAAAGAATCGTGAACCAACCAGTCTACGAATAAACAGAAGTAAGATATCTCCTACAATAAAAGGCAAAAGAAAAGCATTTCCCCCATAAATTTATTTTTATGAAGATGTTTAATCATATCATAAATGACAAGGCACTCGATATTATCTATAAATTCGACACTATCCAACAAGTCATATGAGGATAAGTTTGCATGATGTCAGGGATGAAGAGGAGATGGTTGCATAGAATGAATGGGTAAAGCATTTACGACGGCTTAAAGCCACAGATAACGATCGAGCAAAGAAGGTGGGAGGAGACAAAAATATATTCGCATCTCCTCCTTTGAGCTTGTAATCAAAGAATAAAGAAGAGAGAGACCTATTTCCCTTGCACAAGAGAGGATTCCCAAAATTGAAATTCTCTCGTGGGACTTCTATCTTCGGATGAAGAGCAACGACAACTTTTGAAGAATTGAGGGGATCTCTCGTTGCAAGCTTTGTACTCTTTCTCTGAAAATGCTTTAATAATTAGATATATATATAGAGAGAGAGAGAGAGCAAGCAAGCTTCCTAAATTGTCGCAGAGGGGTCGGACGTTGTCTCATTTGTGTAGAGCAAGGAATGTTTGGACTCGTTCGAAAAACATAGTTGATTACGGAATAAATTCCAAAAGTCCTCACATTTACCTCTTAATGTTCTTTCGAACTTTGACTTCGTTTCAAGCTATCCTCATAATTGTTCATTTTGAATTGATTCTCTCTATGAGATCACCCGGATGATATTGAATCTGCTGGCCAATAATAATCATGTGTCCATTCTGCGTACATTTTGCATCCTCTCTGGGAACATTTTCTTTTGAACAAATTACACTCCTTTCATGTCACTCCTATGCACAATCAAAATTTCTTGTTAAAAGAACTCATTTTAAATCAGAAATAAAGTGCAAGGGTTTTACGACCGAAATTTTAAAATTGGGGACGAAGGAACCCTACAGATATAAGAGGGTAATGAAAGCGTCATAAATTATATAGACAATTAGGCGCTTCTTAAGTGTGAAAAGTTTGGCATGAGTTCAACTCACGGGTAAGCGGATCCTCGCCACTGCGAAACGTGTGCGTACGAGCATGTGCTTAAGTTAGGGCGGACAGAAACCGAAGAAGAGGAAGAGGAAGAGAGAGAAAGAAGGATTCAGTGGGCTGAGAAGGAGAGAAGAGTTGGTTGAGGAGAAAGGGCTTGTTGTCCTTGGACATGGGCTGGAGGAGGGAAGGGGAGAGGTTGGGCAGGAGGAAAGCCATAGCCTTTAATGGGGTCTTGGTTCTTGATTCGGTTCCCAATCAAATGGAAGAGATCTTGTTTTGACTGCAAGAACTGGAGGCAGAGAAGGGGATAGAGACGGGAGGAGAAGAGGAGTCATTCTTGTGTACGTTGTTGAGTTTTGAAATAGGGGAAGACAGACGGAGAGAAGTTGGGAGATTTTCAAGCGGCTCTAAGCTCGGCATCTATGCGAAGGTTCGTGCTTTCATTCTCCTGTTTCTGCTCTGTATTTATTTTTATTTTTTGTCCTTTTCCCTCATTTTATTTTTTCCCATGTATTTTCAAGTATTACTGCCGATTTGATAAATAATGCGTTCATTTGACTAAATAGATATGTTTCTTTATATTTTCCTATTTTTTTAGAATGAATTTGATTTGCTAAAACAATATTTTTAGTGATATAAATAATAACTTTGAAAATGTATTTGGATATGTTATTTCCAAAGTTAAAGTGTGCATTATTTATGTAGCAATAGAACGTATTTTTGTTTGATGCATTCATTTGAAAGATGAGTTTTCAGTCTTTGTTTTCAATTCCATTCACATATTTGCTTTTGAAAATGAAATTTATATTGAAGATACATATTGTCTGAAAATGGTTTTTTTAAAGTAAGGATCGAACATGTTGTAGGTTTCAATGTTTGAACTACAAAATAAAAGATGTAAAGAAATTTTAAAAAAAAAATTGGATTTTTAATGAGGGCACAAATTGAAATATATTTTAACTTTGCAAACCACACAATCAAACGTGTTTATTTCTTTTATAACATATATCCATGTTGGAAAATTTTTTACTTTTAAGAATAAATCACCCTTCTCACTGAAAATAAAAATTAAAAACATCACAGAGCGGAGCTAATATTTTCTAAGTATGGTGATATCAAATCAGCATTTTGAAACAAAATACAAAATTTCGTCATATTACCAAAGACGGAGTGAGTTGGGGATTGTTTGCCAACACTTAAGAACAAGTAAAAGCAATTTTTTTGTTTTACAGCGTAAAATTAAAATATTATCAAAATCTCAAAAGATAACGGGTTAAAAGAATTCATTTATTTATTAGAAGAAGCAGAAAATGAACATATAAAATACGAAATATCTGGCATGACGATAATTTTTTATCGAAGACAAGTTGATTGTTCCTTTTTTCCACATGCAAGATAATTTTCTAAAATATTGATTTAATGATTTAAGCCATGAAGAAGAACACAAATTGAGAAGCCAGACTTGTTGATCGATTGATTGAAATTTCAAATCCAGAAAATTTCGAGTCTTGACTTGGTCATTTATTTGGTTCTACGAATAGTTTTATCTCAATCCATTTCCAATCTTGTTCTTTAGAGAGCCAAAGATAAAAAAGTTCATCAAGATCACATGCCCCTCCAAAGATGTGATCTATGTGATGTCTCTGTCTTGCTGTTTATCGCGAATGATAAGTCAAGGGATCAAACAATCAAAACTAGATGCTCTAGCTGCATGTTTGACGGGTCAAATGATGTGCAGGACAAAGAGGAATGAATCGGATGAGGCATCCACGGCGGCACGAGCCCCGATTAGTGGCGGCGGGACAAAACAGGCGGGAGAAGATGAAAAGTACCTTCCATCTCTCCTTTTTCAAGTTTTGATTGATTAAAATAGCTGTGTATCTGCTAATCTATTATCTTCCTCTTTGATATCCATAATCAATGGTTGTCTATTATGATAATTATCTTGTTCCAATCCGACTCCGCTCTTTGATAATTCGACGCCATTTACCATCCGTTGTGCAGTATCCGTTCCATTTGTGAAGGCCATTTACAATTTTATCAATATGTAAATCACATGTAAACATAAATCTTAGGATCCTATCGCAATCAAAACGTAGCTTCCATCATGAAATACAACATAAACTTACATCTTTTTTAAACATAAACATATGACAAACGTGAATCGACTTTTGGATCGATATATTTGCACCGAACCGCAAATTCATACTAAATTCTTGGAATTTCAGTTACCTCAGACAGCTCATTGATAGTTCGCAAGGCCCCACAGATCTTTGATGAGGCAACCGAAATGAGCCATCAAGAGCCAAACAAAGGCGAGAAGCTCTCCACCTTTGCTGAGCACCTGCGCATGTGCCTCTCCCCTGATATGACCCGCCGCATAACACAGCATCTCCACCCACACCCCGCTCATCACCTCCCACTTCCCCTCCCCGAGCTTTCCTATATGTCGGGCCAATTCGAACCCCGGGCGGGCCTTGTCTAGGTTTGATTCCCTAACAACCTCGGACAAGTGCATGGATACCAGCCCCTTCACATCCCCGACTCGGCAAGAGTTGATGACAACCTTACGTAGATCCTTCAATATATTCCATGATGTGAATTGAGCATTGCCCGCCACAGCGAACATCACATTACGCTGATTGAGTAAGAGATACAACATGTAGTCAGAGAGGATCTTGCTGAATTCTCTTTTCTCATTTCTTCCTGTAGATTCCTCTTTGTTGAACCACCACTCAGTGGCAATATGCCAAAATAAAATACTAAAGTCGTAATTACAATCTGCGCTATAGGGTTGAAAATCGATCCCATGGGTCTTCTCCAATTCACAACTCTTCAGAAATCTATCACCTCTAGCCTCAAATATGTCCCGCGCCTCATGCCGAAATCTCTCACCTCTAACCTCAAATATGTTCCACATCCCATGCCGATCATCCGAGATTTTCTTGGATTTACATTTTACCTCCTCAAAGATAAAGATCCATAGTTTCTTAATAAATGGATTCTTAGACACGTACTTTGCATGCGCAATCGTTGATATTTCACACGGAAGACAGCCTTCAACAACCGCCTCGCAAGTTTGACGAAAAGATGAGGTGATCTTTTCAGCCATACGAAATGGAAAGCTGGAGATATTAGAAAAGACAATGTCGATCTTTTCATCTTTCGGGGACTCTCCTTCATTATCTTGGAAAAACGGTTGCAAGCAGAGATGGACTCTGACCACCTCCGAAGTATTAACGGTGTATCCAAGGTCTTGTAAATATGACCGGCATTAGGTTCTGCTTCGCACTCGGTGAATCGGGGCTTCCTCCGGTAATCAGTGGCGGATACCAACTTGTTAAGAAATGTATCATGTCTAGATGATTCTATCATGCAGTACTTGTGGTACCTGATTTCACCAACGGTCCAATCGGAAGAAACGAGCATGTAAAGAGCCATCACCTCAAGAGCAATCCCTCCACAAAGAAGGGAATAAGTAATTTTTATATCGACTTCGGAGAGCCGATGCTTCTTCAAGCGACTAAACAGGATGAAAGGCACTGCAAGGACATTCACGGCTATGAAGCGGAAAATGTAGCTCCATTTGGAACGTATTGCCAAGGTTTTCGTGTGGAGCATCTCGTACATGAATTGGAGTTCGACTGATATCACCGTCAACGCATCTAGCGGGGAAACTTTAAGGAAATATTTGCGGCTCGCATAGCGTCTGTCCACTGTGAAGATGAGATCTATGAGAAAGAGCTTAAAAACTTGAAAGAACGCGTAAGCATACTCCACCACAATGCTCTCAGGAAGTTTTGCTTCTTCTTCATTAGAATATTCATATTTATCGAGTGAGCGGGACAAAAAAATCCTCGGCTGGAAGTGACGAGCCCATGGGTCCATCGATTCCCTCATCCACGGGAGGCTCGAGAGATGAAGCGCTATTACCCTCTCAGCATTTTTTATGACCCCAAGAGAAAACACCATCATCGTCGGGATCACCAGCGACTTGTCGATGGGAAATATCTGCACAAAGACATAGATGGCAGCACTGACCTGGAAGATAAGACTGAGTAGGTGCCGTCTCCAGAGCGAACTGTCCTCTAGAGAGAAGGCAGTGATGGTATCCGGACCGCCAAGATGTAATAAGAGAAATGAGGCCCAAAACGCCTGAACCACTCCATTTACTTCAGCTCCGCGAGCGGATGGATTGCCTTGGTTATGAGAGATAAGCCCAATCCCGTACACAACTACTGAGTCGACCATCAAATATGCCAACCACAAGAGAAAAGTGATGTGGTTGTTGGCTATTTTTTTTCATATGGGTGCAAATAGAATGAGTAAGACCTGAAGTAAGAGACTCAATATGACGACACCTCGGATGTTCCATGTGTTCAATAGACCCGAAATGAAGATAAATGCCATATTTTTGCTTGGTTTGAATTTTACCTCTCTTCTCTAGTATTTGGTTGCAACAAAATATATAGACTGTTGAGATGATTCTTTGCTTGTTTATCATAAAACATTTATCCAATGACTCAACAATGAACATAATAAACAAGATATCTTGTCTATTTAGTGATAAAAGAAAATTATCACATCCATGAATAGATAAAGCACACAAGCTACGAATAAAGACGAAGCATAGGAGGTGGGAAAAAGTACACTTGCATCTCTCCTCTTTTAAGTTTGGCATCAACTTTTTTTGTCATTTATTATTCTTACCTTGGTATTTCTTTTCTCCCAATTTAGATGGGGGAGCTCTCTTTTCCTGGTCTAGTTCTAGATATGAGGATTTGAATTCTTCTGATCTAATTTTAGATTTGAGGGTTATCTTCATTCAATCTAAATTGGAGAAATTAATAAATGTGCTTTTGGAGATTTAATGCCCCTCGCTCTATTTGTCTATGACTTCTCTATCTTCTGTTTTAATGGTGGCTGCAGGAACTTTGTCGTCCTGTTGAACCACAAAGATTTT
Source organism: Melaleuca alternifolia (assembly GCA_019926035.1). NCBI lineage: Eukaryota > Viridiplantae > Streptophyta > Magnoliopsida > Myrtales > Myrtaceae > Melaleuca > Melaleuca alternifolia. The sequence continues at coordinate 272,811 of JAGKPW010002151.1, forward strand.
TTCTTTCACTTGCTTGTCTTTGTACGGCAATGGTGAATAAGAAGCCGCATCTAGGCGTGCATAGCCTTACTTAAGCACACATCGCCAATCGGCAAGGACATAATTACGGAAATGAAACTTCCAGTGTGTGCTCATCATTAACAAAAATATGAAATTCAGTAATTGACCGTCAATTAATTTGCTTGACAGATCAATTATCGTGGAACGAGTGTGTACTTAACCTGTTGGTCCTCCGTTGATCCTCATTGTTTTTTATGGATTTTGCTTTGTTTTGCAGTATTTTGGGATTTGCTTTATTTCAATTTACTTTGTCATGTGATGTATGTACTTCTCATGTATTCCTTGGAGCAATGAATACAATTTTTTCGAAGGAAAAAAAAAGTATGGCATAAAAGAATACAAACGAGACACCCTATTCTTTTCATGGAAACGAACAATAATTAATTGCGGGCTTAAGAACATTGAAGTAACCGGTTGTCTAATAGAAATCAACAAATCTAATTGTCAAATAGAGATGCGTAGGATGGAAAGGAGAGTGAAGCCTGGGCTTTTAGCAACAACCGAGAGAATTCGGTAAGGATTGAAATTGATCCGTTTATAATCAATCGGAACTATTAGGGAAACAAATAACAAAATAGATTCAAAGATTAACATGATCGATTTGACTTGTCTTTCCATTTGCTGCTATAACAAGAGTGATTCGGTTTTTATTTTTTCTTCCAAAATGAAATTTGAAATGAAAATGCAAATTGAATAGAAAATTCAACATATTAGCATTACAGAGTAATTTAGGGCTTGTTTGTCTCTGCGTAATAACAAGTAAAAAAATGTATTAAAACAATATCAATATTTCGAAAAAAAATATGAAAGAGTTATCTAAGTAATTTACATGTCAATAATCACATATCCTGAAATTTTCAAGGATTCCGGATTTGAAAAAAGTCGTACATAAATCATATTTCAATGTCACGAAATTTGGCATCGAAGAATAAAGATGGAGACGGTATGGTCTTCTCATGCAACAGAAGGCTCCCCCAAAAATTGGGATTTCTCTCGTGGGACTTACATTGGCTGCAGAAGAACAAGTTGTGGGGAGCAACCGATGACGTTGGCCCTCAATTGATGGTCTTTGGATTTTGGTCTATATGAGCTCATCTTCGATGACATTGATTGCCGACCGACGGTCACGTGCTCATCACGCGCACGTCTCCCAACCCCATTTTTGTCCAGAAAAAGAAAAGATATATTTCCTCGATGCCACGCCCTTGCACAAACGAAACCTTCAACCGAAAAAAAACACACACAAAGACACAATTTTTTTTGTATCTCTTTCCAAGTTTAAATGCTAACCTTTGGATCCATCCAATGGCTCAAGTTTATTGAATGGTTAAGCGTTCTCCTTATTGGCCGAATACGAGTCACTTAGATTGGTGACTTGGCATAATGGATGGCGTGGACTAAAAGAATGATGAATGGCTTGAGCTCTACCACACTTCTCAATATGATATCAGTTTATATAGGAGAGAATAGTGGGAAAGTGTATACGCATGTTAAAGAGGATTACTTGCTTGTTTGGTAGAAGAAAGAATTCATTCACAAACCCAAGAACATAAAAGACTGGCGAACCAATTATTCCACGTATGAACACAAGTGAGGTATTTCATATATTAAAAGGCAAAAGAAAAGAATCTTGCCTATAATTAATTTAATGAAAATGTTTGATGTTGTATCTAACAAGACACTTGATATTATCGATAAATTAGACATTGTCAAACAAGTCATATCAGGGTAAGCGTGTATGTCGTGTGGGATAAAGAGGAGAAAGTTGTATATAGTGAATGGATGGAGCATTCATGACGGCACAAAGCTAAGACAAATGACAGAGAAAAGAAGATGGAAGAAGAGGAAAAGTACATTCGCATTTCCTCGTTCAAGTTTGGCATCAAAGAATAAAGAAGAGAGAGGGCATATTTCCCTCACGCAAGAGAGGATTCCCAAAATTGAAATATTCTGATGAAACTTCCATCTTCAGGTGAAGATTGGTGACTACTTTAAAGAATTGGGGGATCTTTCATTGCGGGTTTTGTACTATTTCTATGAAAATACTTTAATAACTAGATATTTAGAGAGAGAGCTTTCTAAATTGTCACAGAGAGTCCGACATTGTCTCATTTGTGGAGACAACGTGTCATTTGTGGAGAGCAACAAATGTCTAAACTCATTCGAGGATCATAGCCAATTCTGAAGATCTTCGGAATTGCCTCTTAAAGTTCCTTCAAAATTCAACTTTGTTTCAAAATATCCTTAAATTTGATCATTTTGAATTGATTCCCTCTCTCATATCATCTCTGGTGATATTGATTGATGGCCAACAATATTTACTTGCCCTCATGCGCGTGCATTTCGCTCCCTCTCTAGGCGCATTTTCTTTCGAACAAAACATGTTTCTTTCATTAGATCCGAAGTAAAGGGCAAGGGTTTTACAAGGAAAATTTTAAAATTGGGGACGAAAAAGCATGACAAGCATGTGCTCATTAGTTGGCAATTATTTTCACCAGCGACGAGAACAGGGAATTCATTGAGTCGATAAAATCAAATTCAAGATATCTTGAAATAAAGTAGGAGAGAATCGGGCTTACCGCGGAATATTCTTTATGAAAATTTGTTTGATGCCATTATTTATATGCTTAAAAAAATTGCTAACAAAAAAAAAATAGCGAACTAAACTAACAATAAAAATAGTGAGCTAAGTTTTTATTTAGAGTTAAGTTAACAAAAATTTAGTGAACAGTGATTATTTGGAATTAAGTTAAATATAGCTTGAAATTTTCAAAACCTTGAAACTTTCCAAACTAGAACTTTTCATCTCGTTCCAAAATAAAAATATATTGACATGTCAAATTTTTTTCATATTTTTTAAATGAAAACATTCTAATCTTTGCAAGAAAAGTCTAAAATGGGAAAAATTAATTTTCTCCACGTTTAAGAAAACAAGTTGGTAAGTCACTACTGACATGTGTAGGGAAAAATACTAAGATGAAAATCTTTTTCTCGTACCTCTTCCAAATTAACATGGGGGTCGTATCCAATGCATGGAGTTAAAATTTGGTGTGAGCACTGCCATCTAATGAGAGAGACACCTCAGAAAAATAAAACAAAATTCTTTGTAATCATCATTTCGCTCGAACCAAGATCCACCACGGTATAAAAATTATCAATCCTGAACCTATCGAGAACTCTTGCCGTAAACTAGAAGGGGTCGAAGTACACAATGTATTTTCCACCCGGTCTCTTCTATTCGACTGTGGTCAGTCCTCATCTGTCCCCGAACCTTCCGAACTCGAGCCTTTCATAGGCACCGTGCCGTTAGCAGTCTTGCCCTTCTTTTTCGAGTCCTGCTCATCAGCCTCGTCTTCGCTGTACTCGCTCTCATAGTCGTACTCCTCTTCATCATTCTCCTCTTCCTCTTCAACCCCATCCTCCATGACCGCCTCTTCCAGTGCAGCGCCACCCCTAGTGCCTGCACGAGTCCTTTTCAGAACTTTCACCTTCAAGTTCAGTTTTTTGTCGCAGCCAATCCAGGAATCACACAAGCAGTAACACATCAAATTGTAGTTCCCTTCCACTGGGGCCAAAAACTTGCCCATAACCAGCCTCGACCCACCCCTTACCTTCTCCACTGCTTCTCTGATAGCCTTACTTTTTTCCTTTGCATCTACTCCTAATCCCTCCATAGTCTCCTCAATTGCCTTAGAGGCAGCACTTACAGCAGCCGCTTCATCCATGAAACTTAACTTCTGAGAAAACCAAACGTCGTTGGAGTTGGGGTCTGCCAGAAGAAACCAGAAACTTTCTTCCTTGTGAAAAGGATACCGCGGAGCGTGAGGTAGGGCACCGACGAGTCCATTATCTCTTTTGAGTGTAACCCAAGCCTGAATCGTGACCACATCTCCCTCTTGTATGCCTTCTTCACCTTCAGTCTCACATGTAACATCTACTGATAGAGAAGGCATCATCTCTAGAACTCTCTCTATGTCTTGTACTTCTGTACTGGAGATGCCTGCTGCCTGAAGCAGTTCAGCGCGGTCCTCAGGAGACATGTCCCGGAGCTCTTGAAATGTCCTCACTTTCTGCAAAAGATATTGAGAGAAGATCTTAGAAAGAGGAAGCATAGAAGGGAGAAAAATTCTGCGATGCCAGGGTTATCATTGCTCAGTGCAGGGCTGACTCAGTAATATCAACTTGCACAGTTTATGAAGTGCCAATTTTCATTGAAAACCAATTACAAATACAAAAGATTCAGGGATGTGTCTCACAGTCACTCCACTAGGTGCAAATATTGGTCAACATTTGATTTTAATTAACATAACAAAATAATAGCCTTAAGCTCAAACCATCAGGAATATCCTACCACCCTTGAGAATAGTAGAAAAAGATCTCTGACCAGAGTCAATGCAATCAGATACTCACCTTGCGAGCAATCCTCTTAATAACAGATTCACTGATATGCGGTAGCTGCAGAAAAGGTGCAATGCCCTCACTAGATCCTCCAGTTGTCTTCTTTGCACTGAGGGGAACAGCCTAGAGTACATTCATAAAACACCCACATGCTTCGCTGAATTAGTTATAATTTTGTATCTAGTAGCAATAATGTACACTGAAAGTTAGTGCAACTCTACATCCCTCCACATCTCAGTTATAGCATGAAACGAAGACGAAGGCAAGTAAGCAATAAATAAATAAAAAGGCAAATGGCAAATCAGCCTCCAAATTAGACTAGAGTGCGGGTCAGAACTTTAGCATTGTGAATATTAGCTTAAGGCCTGTTTGATAAGCCCAATCAAGTGCTGAAAGCTAAAAATTCATCACTGAATGAGATGAATTTGGTTTCATAAGATGAGTTGGCATTTACAGTTCGAATTCACTTAATATGATAAGTAAAGGTTTCTAGATTCCTTTCATAGAAAATGACTGACGTTTATTGGAATCTGCCAATTATATTCTTAAAACTTACCTATACGGATCATAATTTCATATTTGGTAAGAAATTAGTAATATTTCAGCAACCAATTTTCAGTTAATGTCAAACAGCAGCAACCAATTTTCAGTTAATGTCAAACAGCCTTTTATTTTTGTTCTTTTTCAGCACTTGGAATGGTTAACACATAAACTTCGCTGCTTAAATTTTCAGCATTTATTTTTCAGTTTTACCAAACAAGCCTGTAGTATCATTTTCCAGATCTCAGGTATTTGTCATTTTGCTTGTCACGCCGTCGATGTATCCATCTGTACTTCATACAACTCTCTGCTACTAGCTAAAACTCAAGCTTCAATGAACAAATGTAACTTCATTGAGTGTAATTCTCCACAACGTTAGACATCATGAGATTAGGGCAGACGATTTCAAGTAAAACGGAACCTCAGCGCCACAAAAACACACATGCATGCACATGCACACAGACACACACGCAGAGAAGAGAGAGAGTATTTGTTCAGCAGATTGAATTAATCTTCACAACTCCTAATCGCTTATTCATGCATTAAAACTTTTAAAGCACAAATAACAAAAGTGTCTTTCCTTCACAACCAAATCTATGGAATTAGTCGACGACAACAATTAATAAAGATTAAGTTCTCAGCTTCGGCACCTGAATAATGCATTGAGAAAGCTCCACAACCCCAATTGCAGGCCTCAGCCAACCATGTCCTTGGGCAGTGCGAGGAATGACGGCCATCTGAATGAAAAGTTAAAACATTACCGAGAGGAAGAGGATAATGAAGCTAGCTGAATGGCTTCACAACATGTCAACAAAGAACACCAACACAATCAAAACGGTTTTCATATAGCACAAGTACTAGTAATCAGTTCTTGTGCCCCTAATTGAGCAGTATGAAACACACATGTCAAGCAAAGAGCTATACAAGGATTCAATAATTTCTACATGGAATTCCATGAATAATAACTGCCTAGACACAGACAAATACAAAAAGAATAAGAATGGAGAAGGATGCAGGAGAGATGGTTTCTACATAAAAGGCATGCAAACTACATATAGAATAAAACCTTCCCCCCACGAATCATCACCAAGAAATTAGACAGCACCTTCATTAATTCTTCAAGTAGCCGAGGTGTAAGTTCCAAAACACGTCTGAAATCACTGACCAAAGCTGGAGATAATGAATCTGATTCTCTTGTTAACTGAGCCTGAATCAACAATTCTGTCTGAAAGAAATCAAAGCACCAAGCACATCTTTATTAAGTGCCAAATTACTTGGAAAAGAAAGTTCAATAGAAAGCTACTTATGACCATCTTGCTGCATATCACCTTCACAAACGGGGGATGTTGCTTCCAAAACTTAGCTTGTTCTTGCTTGATGTTCTTGAGATCCAGATTCAACTCACTCCTGACCAATAAAAACAGCTTTTGGAGGGGTTCCTCATCAGTCCTTCGGACTGGAATTTCCATGAATTCAGCAGCCTTGATAAAGACCTCCATAACTTTGCTGCAAGCAATGGTAGACGAGAGAAATGGGGCATTACACAATTTTACGGATCTAAGACTTCACTAAAAACATATTACAACATCAGGAAGAAGCTCGAAAGGGATTATTAAAAGCTTAATAAAGGACAACTTCATGAATGATGGAAGCATCCTACCATCAGAACAACAGTTACAACTTAAACTAACATCTCCTCCTTCATTTTATATATAGCAAAAATAACGGTAGGTCTTGCTTATCACTGGCATCCAATAGCATGAATATAACTCTTGATGCATACAGCAACAAAAAGGATGGGACATATATTTAGAAAAGACAGCATACCTCGGGGCCAAAGAAGGCTTCATTAAGCGATAGTAATTGGACAGTGTGTGATGCATGACGTAGTTTCCAGTATACTTTGATGACCTCGAGAGGTATATCACAGCAATAACTAGTGGCAAAAGAATACAGACACCCACAATCCAAAGAAGAAGAATTCCACCGGAAGCACCATCGATGTCCAATAGGAACTGAGGGAGAGCGATACCCATTTGAAATCCCTGCACAAGACCAAGATAATTTTAAGTTTGCTCAAAGAATATTAATCAGATTAGTAGACAGCTTCAAACAAGAAGTTACCTGCTTCCCATCCGGATGACCATATTTTTCAAAATTTTCCTTAGATATAGGATCAGTGAGAGCTTGATACGCCTTGGAAATGAACTCCACAAAAAACTTGTTCGCCTCTAATAACAGATACATACAAAATCAACTCTTAGGATACATAAATTATTTAATTAAATCATCATTGAAGGTATCTATAAAACCATCAACCTGGATCAGGATTCTTATCAGGATGGTATTGAATAGAAAGTCTTCTATACGCCTTCTTTATTTCTGAATCGGAAGCTCCAGGTTCTAACCCAAGAATGCTAAATGGCTCAAAAACTTGAATCTATGCATGCCAGAAAAAAAGGCAACTCAGTGATAAACAATAGAAGCTTACATTCGTAGGCAATGATGGCAATGAGAAATGAGATATGCATATGCCAAAAAAAATCTCATAAGTAACAGGCATGGGCACCAATAACAGCATAATAGATAGGTTAATAGAAAAAGTTTCAAATGTAGATTTTACCTCCCCACTCATATTTTTAATGTAGTAGACTAGAAATATCATCACGACCCAGAGGAGTACTAATGTCAGGTTGCTGCATGTTGAAAATGTAGAGATCTGCAACAATGAAGACAAAAGAGAAAATGCAGTTGTAAAACCAACCCCCATACCATTCAAAAACATCAAAAGCTTTCAAGAAGTCAAACGTGCAACTCACCCTCTTGAATATTGACCTGCGATACTTCCCTGATCGCAAGCATTCCGAACACTGGCAGTGCGTGATCCTTGATTTTTTGGTAGCAGCACGGCATAACTTCATAACAGTGTAAGGCACTAAAGGCAGCGCCATTATAGTCAAAATAAAAATAGGAAACAGTGCACTGGTCTCCTCCGACGCAGCCATGGCGACCTTTCAGAGCACAAGAACTCTAAACAGCTACTTAACCTGCACAAAGCAACGAAATTCAGCATAGCATGCCCTTGCAAACTATATTGGGTATATGAACATGAGCATCAACACAACACCCAAGTTTTCCAATCGGTTGGTCAGCACAGAGCTCTCGCACTAGATACAAGCTAACAGTTTATCATGTGTCGTGCATCGTATTATATGGTATAATCAAAGAATACGCAATGAAGCACGCCACAGTGATAATTCCAACAGTTCTGCACCACCCAAATTACTAAACTAATAGGCAACAGACAACATGTTATTCCCTATTAATCAAATCGCAAGCACTTTCTAGCTCCACCGAGCTACTCCGCCAAGGAAAATTGATCATAAATCTCGCAGAAATCAATCCAAGAACCACGAAAACCAGCCCAATCATCAAAATCCCCCAGCAATCCAACAAATTTCGCACACAACAAGGGAAACACATCCTCTGACGACAATTGCAAAGCCAAAAGGGCACGAAAAAGCACAATTTTCAATTGGAAATATCTCAGCTCCTCCGATTGAACTGAAAATTACCAGGACCGTCCAGATCGCAATTTGCTTCGAGGATTGCCGTTCCTGCGAGCTCGCCAGCCCAATTGGCGACGAACACAGAGAATCTGAATGCGCGGATTTATGGCGGTGAGGAGGAGGAGTTTCCCCTTGGGTTTTCTGTACTCATGGATTGAGATCTACGGAATGGAGATGATGATGAATCGAAGCAGTCGTAACAGTAGGGCTTTGAGGTGGATTCCCGACTTTAGCCATGGATATAAAACAGCGCGCCGAGGGCACTTTCGTCCACGCGCAGCGGATCTTGTAGTCAACAGCCAGGACAATTTCCATATGAGCAATTTTGGTGGATTTATAGATTCAAAAACCCTTCAACAACAAAAAAAAAAAGGAAAGAAGACATTAACCCCTTTTTCTTCTTTATCCCAGCATCTCATCTCACTGAACATTAGGTTTTATAAAAATGCAAGATATAATGATGTAGTAGATGCAAATATACTATAGCTTTTTTCAATATTCATGAAAACTGGTCCAAATCTTCTTCGTAAACATCAACTCCTCCCTTAAAAAGTATCGAATCTATTACAATTTACAAGCCAAGGAGGTACATTAGTCGTTTGTTTTCGGTGATATGATAATTCCTCACTCGAGAATGCACTTCAAATAACAATTATTATGTAAAAGAAAGTTATCTTCTTCCCTACCACATGAATAAATGAAATTGATCGATTGAATATTAAATATATACAAACTCCATGGCAATCTATTTAATTTCCTTTTATGGCACATTGACCTATGAAATTCGAAAAACGAACATTTTATTTTGGGGAAGCGAAGTGACCCTCCTTCATTTGGTCGGATTTATACAATCTTTAGTGAAGATCATTAGAAATTTGTGAATGGAATAATTTTCCAACCCTTCTTCAAGAATGTAGTTTATGCATGGTAGAAATACGTTTGTATTTATTATAATCGAAGTGTCTTTTATTGAGTTTATATATATTTTACATAATTATTCGATTACTTGTCTTTAGCTAAGTAAAGTAATTACAATTATCCATTTGACAAAAAAAATATTCGTTGGATGAAATTTTTTAAATGAAATTAGTTCGAATTTTATCCTCATTTAAAAGATTTGAGAGGACTTAGAATTCCAGTTGATTTACTTTACATGTTTTTTAAATTGTATCAGCTAATAGAAAATTCTACTAGTTATCAATGTATGGAAATATCATTTAACCGTGTATTTAAAATTACCGAATCTCAATTCTAAGCGAAGGTTCCCTGAACACTATCCTAACTATACAATTTTGCCATACACCCTTAAACCCCTTGTTTTTTTTTCTATTAGACTTATGTAATATAGTCATTTTGCAGGCCTTGTTTGTAATAATTTTTCCAAATTGTATATTTTAGTCAGATATAGCTAGAGTTCCAAAATGGGTCTTTAACCTACATTTGATGATGTGGGTCATGAATGAGTTAAATTTTAAAAAAGTATATAGGTAGATTTTAATGGGTCATAAATGTATTATTAATCTAATAAGTTTAAATGATCAAGCCATTCTTTTTATTCTTTTAATTTTTTTCAAAATTTTATTGACAAGGGTCAGCTATCGCTGTCGATCATTAGTCATTGTCGGACCGTTGGTCATTGATCTTCGACAATTGCCAGTCGTTAGATGAAGGAAAAAAAGAAAATAATAAAAAAGAAACAATATAAAAAGTATCTAAAAGTTCATTATTTATTGAAATTAGAAAATTGTCCAAAGTCTATTAGCAATATGTATTTTAAAAAACCTATTAAAGGTCTTTCTAAATTAGATTTAATATTAAATTTTTTTGGCAATATGAGTTAAATATGAGCATGCATCGGAGTGGATATAAATTCCTAGAATTGTAATGTGAGTAAAATGGGTCAAAATGGTTAATATGGGTTAAATCTTTTTCAACTCAATTAAAATCTGATTCGATTCACCCGTTTGACAGATTAATATATAGCATATGATTTGCATCAATCATGAAATTAACTCTATTATACATATGTAAAAGAAAGATATATCGAAATTCACATATTATACTGATAAAATATTGGTGAATCGAAGACATTGTTTCTACGACAAGCTCGCAGTAGTTTCCATCACACGTGCCGAGGTGGCACCGGTTTCTTCATTCCATATCTAACCCCCAATCTGACTCAAAGAACACGTTGAATCTGCAAAGCTACATAGTCGGAAAAAGCCAAAATAAAAAATGGTTGGCTTCTGCACGTGCTTGACTTGGACATTTTGCAATTTAGTCCAACAAGTTTCTGAAATTGTCAAAACCGGTGGTTAGAAGCAACGAATTTATCATTATCATCCTATTCTATTTGCAAAAACAACCTCATTTGTTGTATTCTTTCACCAATGAAAGAGCTTTTTAAGAGGTTTCGCACTCCCGCATTGTATTGTGGGTAAATTTGGGTTCGCTTAGAAAAACTTATGAAAAAAGTATTTGAGAAAAAATAAAGGATTTTAACTTGTTTCATAAAAAAAGAATATTCAAGAAAATGTTTTTCTATGATCGATTGTTTGCATAGCTTGAAATAATTATTCGATAATTAATATTTTTATTATCGAGCAATTCGTATTTAGATATTTTCATGAACGATAAAAATTTCTTACATCCATTCATTTTAGTGAGAATTTTCATTACTAAATACCCTTAGGATAGCTTTCCCGATTCTGCTCCTAGCTTCATTTCGTGATTTGAGATTATTATTATTATGTCATAGTAGAGTCAGTAATATTACACACAATACAATTGGCTCCATAGGTATAAAATTGTTCATTCCAACGATAATTGCACGGTTCTCTTCAAAATTCCTGTTCATCAAGGATGAGCATGTAAAATCAAGTGTGTAATTGATAATCCACCGCACCAAAGTCCTCTTCATGTATTTTCTGCTTATCATCATTCGATTTTCATGCAAATCATCTAATCTAAATAACCAATGAACTACATCATTTTGGCCGCAAGTGTGTAATGCGAATAATTTGTAAACTTTTAAAAACTTTTCAATTTACCTCAATTGACTCTTTTGTTCTCTTTATATTACCGCGATTCGTGCATTCCATATCATAAAAAATCTCAAATTATATTCTTTATAATATATTTATTCTTATTTTTTATAATATAAAAAATCTTAAACTTACCATAATTTTTTTATTATATTAAAATTCATGAACTTATATTTACCCTAAACTTTTTTTTTTAATTTTTTTTATTAGCCCTCTTAACAACTAAATTAAATGCCAAAAATTTTAAAAAAAAATTATGGAGAAATATTTCATATAACAAAAAAAATTTAAGGTAAAATTCAGGATTTGTTTAGGGCGAATGTGTTTGGTGGTATTTTCCCTTTAAAAAATTTGATGCACCTTTCACAAATACTCAAAATTCAGAAAAAAAAAAGTTCTCGTTTCAAATCCGAAGCACTTTTTTTTGAAGATTACGCAATTGATGAATCGCAATTTAGAGAGATGTGTAGGAGCGTCTGAATGCACAAAGCCCGGAAAGAGAGGGGGCAAGATGCCAGAATCTCAGCTCCCGTCGGTCTCGGCAACGTACAGCGCTGATTACGCCATGGAATCAAAGGCGTAGCAGTGACTCTAATTTGTTGCCTTCGTCCTCCACTCGTCATCTCCAGTCTTTGAAGGAGACTAACGAGACAGAAATCAAAATCGAGGGAAAAAATTTCAGGTGAAGAGAAAAAGGCTCAGAGAATCACGTTCGTGGATCGCATCAACAAGCCCAGATCGGGCTTCAGAGTTTGATGGTATATGTTTTCGGATCATCACTGCCCCCAGAATTCGCAGACCATGGAAACCGATCGCCCAAAAAAGGAAAAAAAAGGCTAAAAAGAAAAGTAATCGAACCAGAAGCAGATGCGAGAATGGCCGCGCGAGCGCGGCGAAGGCCTCAGAAAGCTAGAGATGATGAAGCGTCGATCAAAGACGGTAGTCTCAGATGGTACGGACATTTTTCGCATCACAGGCCACGCCGCTCGAGCGAAGGCTTAACTACCAGCTAGCTACAGAAAAGATGTTGGGGGTAGAGAATGAAGCAAGGAATTGAGAGCTGAGCGAGCAAATGCGGAGCGATCTCAGCTTGAAAATGGAGAGCCCGGCGGCAGACAGTAGATTACTGCCTCTGCGAGAGATGAAGATGAAGATTTTGAGGGTTTTCAGTGGTGGGAGATGCGGGGCAAAGAGGGGGATTAAATAGACGGCGAAGCGAAGCTGCTGAAAACCCTAGCCGTGCAGGCGACCGGGTCGGGGACCCGATCTTGGGCCGCCCACTTCGGCTCGGTTCAAATGGGCCCAAAATTCAGTTTGTTCGGGCCGGGGTAGACTATGGGCATCCAAATGCAAGGCCCGATCCACCCATCCATCCATCCCGATTTCACGCGATGGGCATGTTTGGACATTGAGCTTCGCCCGATCCGACTGCACGTCACCATCGCGATTCGCTCAATGATCAGTTATACTTTGGGGATAAATGCAGCGCCAGTGTAAATAGATCAAATGAAAAGTCCGCGGTCGAAATGAAACCAAGTACGAAGATATCTCATTCGTTACAATCGAGGGAGTCGAAATTTTGAGTCGACAATTTCGACTGATCCCGCCGATCATAGTCGACGATAATCGTGTGCTTATATGCACGAGAGTAAAGCAGAAATTTTGATGGAGAAGACCCGATTGAACATTTTACACAAACTTCTACTATGTACGGAATTGTTAAAAATTCCTTTTTTATAGTCGGTCCAAGAGAACACATCCAACAAAGCCTACCCACCCACAACTTGTTGATTGTCCCATCCACACCCACGCTTCGCCACTTAGGTAAAGCCTCTCCCCCGTGACGCTAAGTCATTGTCGCGAGTCAACAAAGCTCGCCTAAGTCCGAGCCCGCCTCCTAACTTCGCCGCAAACATCAAATTCGGTCCAAACTTCTAGCAAAAAATTAGATAAACAATCATTCGTTTGGTTTCACGAATGATGTGTAACAAAAGGAGAATAGCATTAGAATTTTCAAAATATTCCTAAAATTGATACGAGAAGGAATGTGCGGTCGCCGTTTTAATAATCATCTGTGACTCATGAGCCCGATAGCCCATAAGATTATATGGAAATTTTTTTATGATTACAACTGAAAATTGAGTACATATCATAAATATATTTCTATATTTATCATTTTCACCATAGCATTAGAATTAGATTATGAGTCAATCGCGGAAGGCGATTTTCTCTTGTCACGTGAGGAAAACCGCCTTCCGCTAAGATTTAAAGATGCAAATGTTGCACTTAAGTCGAGTACTTAGTCCCAGCATGATCTAATTGAAAAAGGAAAAAAGAAAAGAGGTTCAAGCAACCGATCACACCAATTCAACTCGATTCGATCGCAATCAAGTCAAATAAATCGACTCACGGCTTTCTCCGAAGAAGAACGCGGCACCAACCTACATTTCCACCAACGGGAATTCGACTAAAAGGGCAAAGCTGTAGAGCCAATAAAATCAAGTGGGTAATGTTCATTCTCAATCCAAACGCAAGAATCTTTAAAAGTTCACTGAAAAAATGACACAAGTTTCTCGTGCTTCTCGAAAAGAATATGCCTTAAGAAAATACAAAGAACACCCTTCACGAGAGATGTAGTCTTAAGTCACTCGTGCATCAATGAGAGCATGCGAGAAACAAGAATGACTTGCGAACAGCGACATTGGTGAAGACGTCTTTGCTCCTTTGCATGTAAGAGTTAATAGCTTTCTCTTTTCAATCTTGGGTTCTCATGCCGAATGGCGGACGCCGTCATTGGAGATGACAAGAGAGAAAGGAAAACGCCAGCTTTTCACCATTTCTGAAGCAAACCTTCTCTCGGTCTTGATGTCGTTGGGGGTTGTCTCGTTTCTCTAAGTATCAAACACGAGACAAGGCAACATTTTCTTTCATATACAGATTGAGAAAATTACACGTAGGATCTTTAAATTTTAACTCGATATTCAATCCGATTTCTAAACTTTCGATTTGTTCAATATGACATCCAAACTTTAAGTACATATTTAAATTAATCCTCTCTGGACAATATAAAAATGTTCAATATGATCCGATGACTAGTTAGAATATGTATTAAAAGTTCATTGACCATGCTAAATAAATTGAAATTTCATGGATTAGAGTGCATATTTGACTTAAGTTCTGGGATTATATTGAACGAATTGAAAGTTCATGAACCATATTATACATTTATCCAAATTTTAGAAACTATTTGTGTCAGTATCCCTACGTAAAATGCTCTCCATCCCTCCCCTCCCAAAAAAAAAAAGAAAAAGAAAAAAGAAATGAATGAATGAATTTGGAACTTGGTTTACTTAGGAACATTGTTTCTTAGTTAGATGCTACTTTAGATTTTCTATACCTAAAACCACTTGAGCCAAACTAGGACACAGGCACTACTAGTCATAACATGGGCTCCATAAATGACATAGACGCAATGAGTAAGATAAATCTCACCAAAAAGGTCCGAAACTTTTAGAGACATTACTATTCTAATTACTTTTTTGACCTCACAAATACTTCGAATTTATATTAATAACCTAAAAATTACCTTCCATCACAGTTCGACCCATAACTGCTTAAAATCCCAAGTGGCCATTTGGACTGAAATTTGACCGGAGGTACTTTTGGATCATTGGTATAAATTTGAGAATATCGATATGCTAAGAAAAAATGTTTAGAGCATGGACGTCTCTTGCAATGAAATTTCAAGCTTTATGAGGGGATCAGTTAGAAGATTACTTAGTATTAAAAATCAATCACATGATTACGCAAGATACGTACTTTGATGGAAAGACGCTGATTAATGTTTCATTGAGGGGGAAAAGGGAAAATGGAGGGAAATGAAATGCAAGCAAACAATTTTTTTTTTGTGAGAATGAATGCGTGGAGATCGGCATTTGCCCTCATTTTCCCACTAAGGTTAATAAAATTGGGCTCGATCTATTTTCGCGATATGAGATAAAAAAGGAAAATACAGAAAAAAAACCTTAAAATTAGACATACTTAATCCGGCGTGATTCGATCATTTTGCTGTCCTAATAAAATCACGATTGTTTTTCCAGCCTTTTGTCCATTAAATTCAACAGCAGGAAATATAATATTTAAGAAGGGGAATATTCGAATTTCAAGATTATTAATTATCCGTATTTACGCAGGCGGCAGCTGTAATTGACAATATTTACCGTGAGGTGAGATATTTTGCCCGGGCGCGAACGAAATTCAAGTCCCACGCCGGGGGCAATTTGGACAATTCAGGAGTAAAGGTAGTAAAACGAAGAAAGGGCCCCAATTTAAGCAGAATTACGTCACTGGAGAAACTCGTGCTCTGCTTTTTAAAAACGCACGCTCCCCACTATTCCCTTCTTCTTCTTCTTCTTCTTCTTCTCCCTTCCTCTGTAGAGAGAGAAACTGCCATTGACTCGGCATCACTGGAGAGAGACAGAGAGATGGTGGACGACATAATGATGCGCGTGGACGGGGCCACCGCTAAGCCGGCGGTGGCGCCGTCCGATTCTGCGGCGGGTGGCGGCGGCGCCGAAGTGCTAGAGAGGGGGAAGCAAATGCAAGCGATGGCCGGGGTCGTGGTGGTGGTGGTCGACGGAGAGGAAGGGTGCTCGGCGGCCGCGGCGAAGAAGAAGGCAAGGGACAGGGTGGTGGTGGAGTGCAGGATATGCCAGGAGGAGGACGAAGTCCAGGCCATGGAGTCTCCTTGTGCCTGTAGTGGCACTCTCAAGGTCTCTCTCTCTCTCTCTCTCTCTCTCTCTCTCTCTCTCTATGAGCTTGTTTGTTTCGCTTTCCTCTTTTCTTTTTGTGGTTCATGTTGGTGCGTTGACATTCGCGAATTCTGTGAATTAGACGAAACCTCTCTCTCTCTCTCTCTCTCTCTCTCTCTCTCTCTCTCTCTCTCTCTCTCTGTGATCAAGGGCCTCGATTTTCAAACTCCCATGTGATCACTCTTTGTTGAAGAAGGTAAAGGGAAAGCAAAGTACTCTGTCGTTTGCCCCTTTGGTAAAGGTGGAGTTTCGTGGAAATTGCTTTTTTTTTTGGTGGAGCTGGTCTGAATCGCGTGATGGCTTTTAATTCAGAGGTCTTGCGTTGCGGTAATTTCTTGCATTCACGACTCTGTTGGGGTTGGCTATACTGTTGCATGTTTCTCTGACTTCCTCTTGAAGAGAAAGTAACGGATGAAGAGGGAAGCGCGCGCGCGCGCGAGAGAGAGAGAGAGAGAGAGAGAGAGAGGTCCTCGTCCTTTACATGTCCTATCCCTATCACTAGCTTTGTCTGGCAATCGGTTGATAGAAACGACTTGTTCTACGATGCACAGAAGACTTAAATTAAGTGGATGAGTGGGAAGAGACTTTCTGATACTTATATGGAGATTTCATGCCGGCAGAGGATGGATTGGGGGAATAAAGGGTTTCATGGGGCCGTTTTCTTTATATGCCAAACTGTGATTTACAATTGGTATGGACGTCTGGCTGTCGAAATAAAACAAAGCATCACCGTTACTGTGAATGCACATGCCATAATTTTGACCAATGCTCTGAATGTCAATGTGAAGCTATTTAGACAAGCATCAGTAAATGGCGTAATATTTAACCACGACTCTTTTGTAGCAGCCAAATGCCTCCTCATCTAGTTCATGACTCACATGGATGTGTTAGTTAGCAAGATTTGTGTCTTCCTTATCTAATACCCGACAAAATTACAAGTAACATAGCAATATTGACAGGGAAGGAAGATTTCGTTAGTTCAACATTGAGGAATGACTCGAACATGGTAAAACAATAGGTATTTTGTGGTACACGACCTTGTATGGTAATGACTGTTCAAAGATTCATGCTGTGTGTTTCTGTGTTTTTAATATGAAACAAGTCATTTAGATGCATTAAATAAATAGCATGATGCATTATATTTTTCATGTACACGTGAAGAAGAGTGGTGGAAACTACCTCTTTCATTTCATATACCCACAAATACCGGGATCATCATTTTGTCATTCCTTGCCTGACTTCTCATTATAGAGTTGTACTTCTGTGCTTAAGTTGGTTGAGATTATGACCAAGTCATGCTTTGCTTTAGCATTGATCACTAGGTTGAAATCAGTAGGATTTGCTCTAAGCTTTGGAGTTTTTGGATTGTCTGATGATATCAGCTCTCATTTTTCTTGTAGTTTGCCCACAGGAAGTGCATTCAAAGGTGGTGCAACAAAAAAGGGGACATTAACTGTGAGATTTGTAACCAGGTAGGGCTATTTCTTAGATTCTTAATCTATAGAGGATGAATTTGCAAATTTGCATATAAAAGGTCTGGTTTTCTATGTGATAGGTTTTTTCTCCAAATTATTCTATGCCACCTGCCAGTATCGCTCCTGACCTTGTGGCCATTGATGTCAGGTAACTTGTACGCTTCATAAAGAATATAATATCCCTATGTGAAGCATACATTCTTCGTTAGTTGGCCATCGATATCTGGATATGCTTTATTGTAAGAATCTACCATCTTAGAGAAAGCAATTAACTGTAGGGAGAGGTGCTCTTTTGCATGTTGTATGGATTTTACTCACTTTTTATTTAGCATTTGGTTTGAAACTTCTTAATGACGTTTTTGTTTTTGCTGATGTGTGAGAGATATTTTGCATTGTTAATGATGATCAAGAAAATATTATTTCTTTCCTCTTATCATCACGCCTATTTGGTCTCCTCTGGCCTCATTACTGTTTCTCATTTTCAGTCTCAGTAGAGAAAAACCATAGTTACCTGACAATCATTGTTCTTACTCCAAAGCTCATTAGCTTAATGGATGTCTCCTTGGGGAAAACTTGGAAATGACTAAGGCATCGACAATTACTAGTAATCCACTAGAATAATACTCTCTTTCTCTCTCATTTGCGCAATCCCTTTTGTCTTTTAATGCATTCAGTTCTAGATACTTCGAATCTAATTTATCTGAACCAAGTAGCTTTTATCTTCAACTTGTTTATTTGAAAATTCTTCTTTGATTTAAAGTCTCTTTCCCATAGCATTCAATACCAAGTTATGTCATTCTTGCTAAGGTGTATTAGGAAGGGAAGAATTTTCACTTATGCTAATGTAGTGCGTCATTTCACATATTTTCAGGCATTTTCTCCAGAAAGATTGAATAAATCGGTTGGTCTCTCAATGACATGAGTGTACAATGGAGATAATTCTTTTAGATGCTATTGATACTAGTGCTTGTACTCTCATTAGGTGGTCTGATCTTGCAGATACTCATATACCATACTTTAGCTTGAAGTGAGATCCCAGGGTTGTACCCTACTTTTCTGTAGAATATTTGGACGCTATGACCACGAGGTTTCCTTTAATGAAATGATCATAACTTCTGATTCCAGCTTTAGTCACTCATATTCCAAGTTGTCAAATGAAAACTCATCTAGTTTCTCCTTGCTGATGCCCAATCTTGTTTCATTTCACTGAACTATCAACCTGGATTTCTGTTGCAAAGTGGATATAGATCATAGCAGTCTGCTCATCTTAGCTGATGGTGCCATGCCTTTGCTTGTTGCATTCTGCATGCTAACGGTACCATGCCTTTGCTTGTCGCATCCTGCATGCTAAGGTCATAATATTTAATTTTGGATATTACTGTCCATCACATCTATGATTCGCCATTCTGTCTCCTTGCCGAGTATATGTATCTTTATTGGCATTTGTAGCCTAAGATATTGTGTGCTTCTGTTGATTAGGCGAGCATGGGGCCCACATATCAATCTCCGTGATTCTCATCTTATAGCGCTAGCTGCTGCTGAAAGGCAATTTCTGCGATCTGACTACGAAGAGTATGCTGTTGAAAATAGTAGTAGCATTGCCTGCCTCCGATCCGTGGCTCTTGTTGTAAGTGACCAGAACAAGGATTTGGTGTTGGTAATCTTTTATTGATTATCAGGAAGTAAATGTGGATCATTATTTGGCAGTTGTTGATAATTCTACTTCTACGCCAAGCACTCATGATTACGCGACAAACTGGAATGGTGCAAGAATCATCAATGATTTTTGATGTAAGTCTCCGATATCAATGATGCTTTGGAATCATGAATGTGCCTACAAACATGAATATAGCAGCACAAATTACTTTTTTTTTATCAAAATCATCCTTTTAACAAATAGTACATGATTGGGGGAAAATTTTTGTGGTATGTAGGACAGCAGATGTATTTCAGACCATTAAATATTTTTCGATCCATACATGTGTTATTTTGCATTCCCTTTTCTGCGCTCACTACATGAGTGAAGTTGCAGAGGAGAGGGAAAATACAAAACACCTAGAAACTGAGCAGTTGGCAGGCTGTAATTACTTCCTGCGCTTTGAAATGATAGATGGGTATCCTGCCTTCCCTTATAGGTCCCTATTAAGTTAAGGTGTTCAGGATGGTACCGATAGGAAAAATGAAACTTTTTGGGAACAAATGTGAGTTTTGCTACGGCAACATTTGTAGTTACTGACTCCAATCTGAGATTAGTTCTGTTTTATTGAAGTCTTGCTGCTTACAAAAGAGTGCATGATTATGTGGTTTATTTTGGTGAGGCAATTTGTCTATGAGAGTCTGGATATTAATTTATTAATTGTGATCATAGTGTGGTCAGCCATGCTCATAAATTCATGTTGTAGGCTTTTAGCTTACAAATCAATGGAAAAATGCAAACGTGCTAATTGCATCGAAAATTTCAGTGATAATAATCTCTATGGACTAGTTTCTACAGCATGAAAAGTAACTGTAATATTTTGAAATTCAGTTTCAGGTTTCAGTTCTTCAGTTTGCTGGTTTTCTTTTGCCATGCTATGTAATGGCCAGATCTTGGTACATACAAAGCCGTAGGAGACAGGTACACCATTCTGTTTCACTTGACTGAATAATTAATTTGACGCTGAGAGCATTATAGATGACTTGGTGACGAACAGTAGATGTGGTTTCTATTTGTCACCCTATGGTGACAAGGAATTAAATAATGTTGCATGCAACTCATCAGAAGAGTGTCGATGGTACGTCACAAGATTGCTCAAAGATACTCGTATGTTGCGGTAGACAAAAGGAGGAAAGTGAAGATACATTTCTCAGTTAATTGCAAATTTCTTCAACCGTAGGGGTGTCTTACAGTGGCAAAGATCTCTCCATCCTTTATACTTTGAAAATATTCACTCAAACTATGGGATTTTTTTTTGGGCAAATAGGCCCTCGTCTTTTAAATCTTTTAAAATAACTTCCCAAGCCTTTTGAAACTGAAGATTCCATTACCTTCATGTTTACTCCAGTACCTTTGTTTTTTTGTCAATGGGAAGGGAAGCGCTAAAAATCTTGGAAAGTTAAAAATGCCATTTGGAACTTATTCAAAGAGAAAGGTTTGCATTTTCCGCTTAAATGATTGATTTTAGCTCTAATATCATTGAATTCTTAGATTTGTAAATTTATAAATATTTTTTGGTAGCTTCAATTGATAGTCATGGGATTATTTACCTTCCGTAATGCATTAACATGTGGTATTTTCAGAAAGTTTGAAATTTTGAAACAAATATTAGTTTCACAGTTAGGAATTACTTAGTAATTTTTGTATTCAAAATGTAGATTGGTAAGAACTCTGTATTCATCAAGCCAAAAACAGGCAATTTACTTATTAAGACAAAATAAAACATGAAATGAATATTAATGATACAATCAATCAGTAACTTCTACAAGATTGAAGACTATCATAATTAATAATTCAAATTATTTTTAGTGGAAAATGCATATGTCAAATTGTTTTAAATGGAAATCTTAAACTATCTGTCTTTTTTTATGTTGATTTAGGCAGAGGGAAAATACTATTAAATATGGTAGTGGGAGGTCTTTTCCTTATCCTAAAGGTTGGGGCTAATTGTCAAGATTTGGAGGGCAGGGTGTTTGTTATATACCTCAAAGATTGGGGAGACTTCACAGTTAACCCTACATTTTTGACATATCACTAAATAGGATTCTTTTTGTCTAAATAAGGAGATGTGCGCATGGAGATTCAATGACCAATGACTTCCTTTCTCATAACTTAGTTCAGTTTACTGCCACTTTATTTTTTTATTACCTGATACTGTTTTTGTGAGGAAGACTGGTTTACTTGAATCTTTGATATTCTTAAGGTATTAAATTTCAAGATAAGAAAACTGTGATAAAAGTCATGGAATTTGTTGGGTTGGGTTAACTCAGTATTAGGATACATCTAGAGCATTAGCGTGGAGTAGTTGTTAGTCTGACATATGTATGTATTTGTCTCAACATGTCACCATTAGTAGATTTTACTAATTTAGAGTTTCTTGCACCACCTAAGCTAATTCTGTTCCAATCTATTCTGATATATTTCTTTCAGGTTTAAGTGACCTATTTTGGCAAAACCATGAGTAGCTGGTTGTCTATTTGTACCTGAAGAGGGTGTGCTGCTTATGGTTCTGGCTTTTCGGAGTACTTGATGTGGGGAACTGCATTTTAACTGAAGGTGGAGTTGTAGTCTTTCCACTCTTGCTCCGACCTTGGCTAAAAATAGAAGGAAGGGAAAAAAAAAACAACATGAAGGAAAAGGACTAGTTCATGTCAAAGAAATGACATGGAAAGGAGAGAAATTGACTGATCAATGTAATGTGCGGAATATGATGGACAAAGTTGATGTAAATGCGTCTTGATGGTTTTATCTTTATTTCTATAAGTTCCAATTGATCACAAATCGACCGTTGTGGTTGTCTGCGACTAGTGATCTCAGTGTGGACTCTGATATTTAAGAATGATAAGTGTAAATAATTTCCATATTGATGAATTGCTCAAGTCGACATTTCGCTTGCTGGGGCTTTATGAACTTTGTGGACATGGGAAAATCTATAGGAGCATCCTTTTGTTGTTCTAGTGTCCTCCTAAAGAATGCTTTGTCCTTTAATCTGAAGCGATTGGATGTTTATTTCATATGAAGTTGTGAACTCTACTTTCCTTTGGTTACCAAAAAAAAAAAGAAAAAGAAATCTCCTTTCCTTATGTCTCACTCATTAAAATGTGGCTCCTGAAGAATAGCTAACCCTCATCTTGGTAGATGGGTGGTGACCTTATCTTTCTGCGCATGCATAATTGTAGAAATTTTGTCCTGTCCACTTTCATTATGGGCGGTGTTAAGATTCAACCATATGTAACCGGATTTTGAGACAAAAAATTTCTCAACCTATAGTCAGGGTATGAGGTTGAAGTGATATGGACCTAGTTTACGATCCAATAGTTAGATGATACCGCCAATCATGAAGACTTAAAAGTTAAATTCATGTGCGAAGTGTTCATTGTTTACAAATGCGAGATTAGGAGAATTTTGAGCGAATTGCAAGGCCAGTGAAATTTTCCTTTTTGTAGAATTTCACTTGAGAAGAGTCCTGCAAGATACCAGTTATCTTTCTTCCCATTGTTGGCTCCTTTAATATCACCGAACGGGTAAAAAGAAATTTCCAACTCTAAGGGTTTAGCTGAGTTATTAAATTGATTATGAAGCTTGCACTCTAAAACTCGATGGATTGCAAGAATTAGCATAAACAGGGTTCTCAAAATTGCCTTTCTTCACGGAGCTGAGGTAGAAATTCTATGAGATGATATATCCAAGATTGTTGCTTCTCAAGAGTAGCTTAGTATCGGCTTACACGATTTTTTTTATAACTTAATTGCCAAGGCGAGTCCGAGTTTGCAGTAGATCATCAAATGGGCTAAATTAAGCTCGAAAGGAATCCCATTTCATGTATAAAAAATTAATGTAGTTATTTTCAATGATTTAGAAAAGGGCTGCTTATACTATAACTTGTGAATATCATATGATAGGGAAAATTCATTTAGGATTAATCAGTAGGCAGGACAGGAGGGGATATGAGTTTTTGCTCTCAGTCCACTTGATACAGAATTCGCAGGCAAGCCATGCTTGCAAGGCATACGAACAATCATAGAATCGGCTTGAAATTCATCCAAGCGGATAGGACATGGTTTCTGTTTCTCCCATTCATTTTATATTTTATCACCTACTCCATGGCCCCTTTGGACCATCTTGTCCTATATGAATTGCAAGTAGCTGCCGTAGAAAATGTCATGTTATCGGAAATATAGAGCACTTGACTATTAGATGGCAAACGTCAAGATCTCAAGTGCCATTTGAGTTAGGCCCACAATAATTATGGCCCGATTGTCTTAAAAAGTATCGACTTTAGACCAACTGTAATTTTGACCTGCACTTATTTCTTTGTTTGATGAAAAATTGCGTACTTTTGATCGATACCTTACAAATCCAGACAAAAGTCAGATGACATCTGTCTGAACAAAACAATGTGGATCCAAGCAAGATTGATAATTGGCCAGCTAGAAGGCAGCAGGTTCAAGAATCGAAATGTTATAACACAATAGTACGAGTCAAATAACAACTCACTTTTAATTGATAGACATTATAACATAAATTTTGGCATGAGGTGCAAAATGCAAAACCTAAGGAAAGGTAATTCAATAGACTACAACTTCATCATTCTTTATAATGAATGCTAGGCATCACAAACAAAATCTATCGGAATTTTGACTAGGTTTCAAGAGTCTCATTATCACCATCCACAAAAAATGGCCCCTTTCCAGCAATGGCACTCTTGGGGTGCGATGCTTCCCTTCTCCTGCTGGTCAATCTTTGCAGATAAAGAAGCTCTTCTGTGGGTGCTCTTTTCAGGCTTGACATTCATGCTAGCATCCTTCAAGTCTGACTTCTGTTCAACTGGACCATTTCCTTTGACAGTATGAGCAACCGGATGTCCTTGTAATGCATCTACTTGATCTTTAGAGGCTACCAGTGTCAGATTCCCTTTCAGATCAATTTATGATAGTAACTCAATTTTCCACTCAGATGAATGACCGACATCTTGCTGCAGAACCAGACAAGTCATTCTGAGAGTGCAGTCCAATTTCTTCTCAGCAGCCTTCACACAATCAGAGACGTCCTTTAAAAGATTATTGGTCCTTCTCAAAATAGTTTACTAATTCAATCCCAATCTCTGATTTACTTATTGAATCTCGTTAAATAAGACACCGAGAGGGCTTAGTTGATCCATGATTTATGTTTCATCTTGCGTTAGCGGAGATCCAACCTTTTCTTAAGGAAGAATTACAATGCTGTCACATAATTATTGTCCATACAATAACTATGGCTCGTTATACTTTGACTACAATCGAAGCCCACTCGGTATTATCTTTCCCGAAGACACGATACATGTACACGTGTTTGCTTTTGCAGAGGAGCATATAGCCAAGCAAGATGCATAAATGAGGATTCAAACTTGTCAAGAGTAATAATGAGTTAAAGAGGTGTTCAAGTAGAAAAGGTATAAGTGACATAATATATGATTTCAAAATAGATATTTTGATACATTGACAAGATATCTATTATATCTATACATAAATAAGGTAATTAGTGCCTGTTCAAAATATTGATAATTTCTAAAAATATTGTGTACCCAGTAAAATTATCAGTGAAAGATAGCAAATATTAGTAAAATCTCAACCTAGTAAATTTCAAAAGTTAAAAATTATCCAATACATATTTCAAAGCGTATCGATCCCGATCAACAAATACTTAGGCGGTAACTTTTACAGTTCATATATTTTTAAAGGCATCTATTAGATTATCTTTTGAATAAGATAAACCCTTCTATTGGAATAAACTTTTTTTAAATGATTATTACCAGGCATCTATAAATTTTCATCTGCATGCTTGGCTTTAATCCCACCACCCAAGAGCATATAATCTTGAAGACATCGGTTATTTACGTTGACCACCTGAAGATGGCAACCATGAGGGGAAACAATTCACCATGCACTACATTTTGGGATCCGGAACTGATCCGTGGAGGACCCTCAATTGTAGAGGGCCTATCCAATTTTCTTTGGAATGCAGCGTAGACAGAGCATATCTATTTGTTCATACTTGACCTGATGAGGCACAGTGCAGTTGTGATGTTCCTTCTTAGGATTGACCAGTACATGATGGGGCGGGACGAGATGAAGTTGATATAGCTTGGAGGCCATCTGACGATGTTAGACATGGAGATGGTCCAAAATCGCATGGTAGTGTCGAAGTATATAATCAAGGTTTATGAAAGGCAATTCTACGTAGAATGTCAGATTGTGTTGCTCATCATTAACCTGGGGAGTTTCACATCGGTAGCATCCGCACTGAAGAACTCTTTTAATCATCTAAATTAACTAGGGTCAATTATGCATTCCCAATTTTAATCGGAAGATATCATGGCTGTCCTATAGTATGATTCTCAAAAATTTGCAATCCGAACACCATTATTTGAAATTCAAAACCTATTTTTGGAATCGTTGAGACACGGGCTGCAATAATCGAGTCAATGAGATGTCGGATAAAATTTTTATGTCTAGTCAAAGTTTGGCCAAATTTGAGTAAAATAACGCACAACATATTGTTTTTTTTTTTAATTTTCCAGATGAGACGATTTGAAATTCTTGACGTTGTAAGGTTAAGAATTTTCTAATCATCTCAATTACTTATGATCAATCATGGTGATTGGATCTTTAACAAAGAAAAATCATGATTACTTGTTTGGTCTGACTAACGAAAATTCACAACCCATCATTTTGTTTTGCATATTTAACTGATATTCTTTGGAATAATGTTCACGAAATTTTTGTAGGTACAAAATTGAATTGATGGGACATCCGATAAAAAAAGTTATGCTTGATCAAAATCTCGCCAGATTCGAGTTAAAAAAATGCATAATGCAATTTTTTTCATAATTTTTTCACATAAGATGATTTGAAATGCTTGATCCTGTAAAGTTTAGAGGTTTTTAATCATGGCTGGCCACATTTGATTCCACATAACAATCGGTTGGCTGAATTTGACTAAAATGATGTACAAAATAGTGTTTTTTTATAACTTTTTAGCATTAGATAATTTTAAATGCTTGACAATGTAAGATTTAGAACTTTCTAATAGGACGATTGATTTTTAATGAAAATGGTCCCCCATTTGGTTCCACTATAAAAAATTCGCGATCCCAACACTTTGTTTTGCAAATCAAATTGAATTTTGGAGTAATGGATCCCGGGCAACCTCGACACTTAGATTTTACCTTGTTATCAGAGATTGGTTGTTCTAGATGAAATGCTCAACACCTGAGGCTTTCGTGGTCATTGTTGTGCGATCTATCTCGTTGCCGATACCCCTTTCATCATCACGCGAAAGGTACTTTCTTTTGCTCCATTGCTCAGCTGTGAAGTTCAACGAGTCCTATTCTTGACGGAAACTTCAAATACTGGAGCTCACTCATCCTTGATCGGTGATTGAGTTTCGAAACATTTTGCATGCTTGCTTGAATTTCGTTCGTGACTGGATGATATATTTTTTTCAAGGTACGAACCTTCTCAGTTTAAGGAAACGGTAATGCTTGAACGAAAGTCGAGCCATAATTAAGAATATGTTAATGAAGGACAGATTTCTGGATGTTATTGCGAGCACATGGACTGAAATTGACCCTTCATTAATCAATTTGTTCAAACCAGCCACCAAATGTTTGTAAAATGTCTCAATGAAATTGTGTTCTTGTGTGAAAATTTTGAGTCAACACACTTTATTTATTTCATTTGGAAATCGCAATAAAAACTTATTAGGGATTGGATTTTAGTATCGATTGAAAGTTGGTGTTTCTTCTTATGAGTCAATAAAATTTGGGCATAAATTGAGCTCGGACTAACGTTGATACTTTTAAGAGAATTGGACCATTGTTATTGTGGGCCAACTCAAATGGTGCGTCAAATGCTTTATTTGCAATCTAATAATTAAGTTTTTCAAATTTATGGCAATAAAATATAATCTTTTCTTGCAAGTGGTCTTTTTTTTTTTATTCCTAGCAAAAGAATTTACTCAAAATTTCCCATGCTTATAAAACTTTATCATTTGATCCACAAATCCGAGATGATGAGGAATGCGATCATGAGAGCCATGCATCCACACCTAGCTAATGAGTTCTGCTTCCTTAGGGATCCGCACAAAGAAATCCTAGAAGAGATCACATTGTCTCTAAATAATGCTGGTGATGATAGCTTGGAATGTGTCACGGAGTAAGAAATTGCTATCATAGAATCAAGATTGCCGGGAAATTTGCCAATAACAAGCGGACAATGTGTTAAATTTGTTACCATCCAAAGCAAAATGGTCAAACGAGGTAATGTTGTGAAGAAAGTATGAACTCTCAAAGATTTCATCTCCGTTTTGTGAAGAACTCAATTTTAAGAACCCCACCTATGCCAGTTATCATAGTCCATTGAGTTTCAAAGTGCAAGTTTACATTCGACTAACTAAATCAACTAACCTCTTGAAATTAGAATTTCTTCTTACTCGTCTCATAAAATCACACGAGTCAACCATGAAAAGAAGAAAAACCCAATTGTGAATGCTTAACCATGGGAAAAAGAAAAACCCCATCTTACATGTTCTTTAATGAGATTCTACAACAAAGGAACTTGTGCAAGCCTTAAATTTGCTCAAAATCATCCTATCTTGCATTTCTCAACAGCAAAGACTTCAATTGCGAATTGACACTCATAAGTACACATGATTGGCAGCATCACCCAAGTATTAGATCTTAAACTAGGTCCATCTCATTTCAATCTTATCTTTAGCCAGAAATTAAGGATTGTTTTTTTTTTTTATATATCGAAACTCAAGTATGTCGACACATAATTTTGTCAACTATACAATAATTTTGTCAACTATACAAGCATTTGTTCTCATGAAAATAGAAAACAACAAAAAAAATAGATAAATAACTAAATAAGTGAATACAAATAATAAGAAAATACGAGGAAAGTTTTTTTTGGGTTTCTTACCCAAATATTTCATGGCCCACATGATAAACATTTCACGACAGCCGCAAGGAAAAGAGAGCCTGTTCATTTAAGCCCAGCCCTTTGTTAGCACCACATTCTGTCTTTTGTGTTTTCAAACGTTGAATAGATAGACATAATGCATGCATGGGAGCGATTCAGCTTCTAGAATGTGAAGCCTAACAAATTCGCAAAGAATAATATTTTTCTCCTTTCAAGGACATGGAAATTGCATTGGGAAAATAATATATCCATTTACCGACAAAGGGAGAGGCCGATTCTGGTAAAAGGAGGTGAAAGAAAGAGAGGCATTCACAACGCGTGACTGGAAGAAGCATGGCAATTAAACTGAGCTCAAACAGACAAACCGTTGGGGACTCATCACAAAGTCTTTGCTTCACCTATTCATTCACAAGTTTTTTGCCTTCACCCCTACCCAAGTATAATACTTCACAACCCCCGCTCACCTCGCCCACAGCTCGCCCTCTCTCTCCCTCTGGGAGCTCACGATCTCCCTCTGGGAGCTCACAGCGTCCATCATCTCTCCCAGCTCGCCCCTTTTCCTGCGAGCTCTCCCTCAGCTCGCCCTCTCGGCTCTCTCTCTCAGCTGACTCTCGGCTCTCTCAGCTCACCCTCGCAGAAACGCCTTCAGCTGGCCTGCTCCCCCTCAGCTCGCCACTCTCTCTTCATCTCCCAGCTCGCCCCCCCTCTCCCTGAGCTCGCTCTCTCGGTGGCTCTCTCAGATCACTCTCGGCAACGTATTTTTTCTGAGCTCGCTCTCCTACTCTGGAGCTCTTCGAAGATTGAAGGAGTTGATAGTTGCTGATTAGATCTTCTTGGCTGGGACGTTCTCAGAGAAAGAGGAAGGAGCGTTCGTCTTTGTCCATCTAACCTCGTCGTGGCCGTGCATTCTTTTGTACTTCCGTTAGGCGATTGGTTAATCGGCGAGCTTGATTTTCTTTGCTAACGATTCTCATCTCTCAGGTAAACAAATCTCTCGGCCCTAGTTCATTTTCGTTCTCTGTGCTCGTGAGTTTTGTTGATTCCGTGTGGTGTATGTTTGCTGTAGTTTTATTGATTCATTACCGAATGTTGTTTAATTGACTTCCGATTTACTATAATGCTTATTTGATGTTGATATGTTCTTCCTTGTTCATGTATTGCTGAATAGTGGTTTGGATTAAGACTGATTTCGGTATTAGAATTTGTTTGTCATTGTTGAACTCCACATGTTTGATGAAATGCCGACATGAAAATTCGAATATTATTCTTCGATCTCTAGCCTAGTCGTGAAGCTTTTAGTCGCTTGTGGAGGTTTTTGATCGCTGTATAGTGTCGAGTTAAAGTAGTGGCATCGCTAGTCATCATCGCCGGTCGTTATCTCCGGGGATATGAAGCCAAGTTTATTCTCGGTTAACTCGTGCTGAGATGAATGAAGATGAAGAAGATGAAGTTTGCTTGAATAATAAGTGTGGGCTTGGCTGTCGAGCGGGCTTAGAGGAAGAGGCCAGATCGAAATTTAAAAGGGGCCGAAATAGTATAATAAAATGGGCCTGCATAAGGAGAAGAGTAAAAAATAATAAAAGGAAAAGCCTTGGGCCGAATTTGGGTTTTTCATAAAATTCGTTTTTAGAGTAAAAAATTTAATAAAATGGGACTGGGCCTTACGCCTAGCCCATTTCCTAGATTAAACCCGGACCATTAGGGTCCCGGTTGGCTTCGGGCCGGGTTCTTCTAACCCGGTCCTTTTCCTTTTTTCGAAAAAAAAAAATCCGAAAATAAATATAAAATAAAAAACCAGAAAAATAATAACAAATAATAATAGCAAATCAGAGAAATAATAATAAAGAAAATCAGAAATAATAAAAATTCGAAAAAATAGAAAATAACAAATAAAATCCCAAAATAATAAAAAGTTATAAAATAATAAAAAATAGAAAATAATAAATGAAATCAGAAAAATAATAAAAATTTAGAAAATAACAAAGAAAATTGAAAATAATAAATAAAATCAGAAAAATAATAAAAAGTTAGAAAATAACAAAGAAAATCGAAAAAATAATTAAAAATTCAGAAAATAATAAAGAATAATTTTCAGAAAAATAATAAAAATCAGCAAATAATAAAAAAAATTTATAAAAAGAAACTCAATTGAATAAGCCTTTAGGGCTTTACATTATGGGGTGTTTTGCTTGATTTTTCTTTTAGAGACAATATTAGGATTGTTGATTGCGCATTTCTTTTCTATTATACTTGCTTGCGTATTTTTCATTGCTTGTTATTTCTTTTTAGCATGGTTAGGATAATAACACATGGTCAATTAGAGGACTATTCTTTTAGGTGATGTAAGTCTGCGCATGAAAACATCTTTTGTTAACAAAACAATCAATCTTAGGTACCGAAAGGGCATTTACTAGATAGTTAATGGGAAGGACAGTCAACAGAAAAGAAAACAGAGTCGAACAAAGTCACTCAAGAAAACAGAAAACTTCTTGGATGGTTTGACAGCGATGGATAAAGTCCTCAAGGATTTTGCACTTATATTAAACAAAATTCCTCCATCGATGTAGAAGCACCTCCAATGGCTCCCACGATCAGCGAGCGGAACACGTCGCGTGTGGACTACACTACGTCGAGCATCATCTCATCGTACACGTCGTTGAACTATAATTCAACTCATAATTCAAGGGCCCCATTCGCCGCAGACCCCCCCTTCATGACTTTACCAACCTTCTTTGGAGACCTGGAGGTGGAGTTGCCCGCACCGATGGCTTCTGCAGACACCCCCATCCTTCGTCCGCCAATCGCTGATGGGGGTCTTCCTCTGCGTCGGGGGGGGGGGGGGGTGGGGGGTGGGGGCGGGGCAGGCCCTTCAACGAGAAAGAAGCGATCTCGGCCAAGCAGCTTTTTACAACTAATGCGAACGGGGGGGTCTTCCTCTGCGGCAGCGGCTGGGGGGACGAGGGGCTCTTCCTTTGCGGCGGCGGCTGGGGGGCTGGGGGCGTCTGCGGGGGACGCCCGCAGGGGCAGAAGAGATCTCGCCCTTTCCATTATTTTTCTATGCATGTCTACGAAGTGTAATGGAAGGGGAGAGTATCACCAGGAAGGAAGATGACCCAATGAATGAATGAGATGAATCAAAGAACTGCATTTATAGTATTCAAGAACAAGAATCTTTCCTAAAACTAAAACTAACTGAATCGGAAAGTCAACGAATTGAAGGAAATAGAAAAAGCCACGTCTAAATAATAATCAATATAAAAAGCCTCAGAGCCTTCTCCATATACAGAACTTCCAATCCCTCACTCGAGCCCGGCAGATAATTCACTACATTGCCATGACCCTTGCGGAGCTCATGTTCGTCCCTTACCCTGAAATGGGCCATCTCGTGTCGATGGTTGAGATGACTAAGCTCCTTGCCGACCGTGACACTCGCCTTTCTGTCACCGTCCTCATCATGAAGCTTCCGTTTGACTCCGACGTCGACTCGTACACAAACTCACTTGCCGCCAACGTCGCCGCCGATCACATCTGCTTCGAGCCTTCGTCCACTTCCCGCATGAGAACACTGGTGCCAGGACCTCCTGGGCCAATTCCCGCACCCACTTTCGATAAAGCAACAAGCCCCATGTCAAGCGGGCTGTTGCCGCGCTCACCAACGTGGCCGGCTCGACCAGGCAGCTTGCAGGGTTCGTTCTCGACGTGTTATGTATCACCATGGTTGACCTGGCTAGACGAGTTTGGAGTCCCGTCCTATGTCTTTTACCCGTGGAGCGCCGCGTTCCTCGGGATTATGCTGCAGCTCCAGTTGCTCCAAGACAAGCAACACGTGGACATAAATGAATTCAAGGACATGGCTGGCAAGTTGGAGTTCCCGAGCAAAAACGAACCCATTGCCAGCCAAGGTCCTACCCCCCGTGCTTCCGATGAAGGAGACGGTCCGACCGGTCCTAGAGCACATCAGGAGGATGAGAGCGACCAAGGGCATCGTCATAAATACGTTCGACGAGCTTGAACCGCATGCAGTGAGGTCTTTGACAGGCCTTGGGTCACCCGAGGTGTACCCCCATGGGGCCCATATTAAATCTAAAGCGGGCACCACTTCTTGTGGTCCTTACGGCAGCCGGCTCCGAAAGGCAAGGTTCAGTTATCACGTGACTACGCGGACCTCCTAGAGGTCTTACCCGAGGGGTTCCTAGACCGAACAACCGGCGTCGAGAAAGTGATTGGACGGGCCCCTCAGCTGCAATCTTGGCCCACCAGGTGATCGGAGGGTTCGTGTCGCACTGCGGATGTAACTCCATCCTGGAGAGCATATGGTTTGGCGTGGCAATGGCCACACGTGGCCCCTATACACGGAGCAACAGTTAAACGCATTTGAGCTGGTGGTGGAGCTGGGCCTCGCGTCGGAGATCAAGATGGACTACATGATGAATTCGTGGATGGAGAGCGACAACATCGTGACGGCGGATGAAATAGAGGGCGGCGTGAGGAAGTTAATGGAAAAGAAGAGGCGAGTGAGAAGAGTAGGAAGACATTGGTTGAGGGTGGCTCTTCTTACTTGTCTTTGGGTCATTTGATTGAGGACATCTTCAATAATATATGTACCTTGTTTTCGATTACGACAATGGTTGAAACCTTTAACATTTTCGGATTATGCACATTGATAAAAAAAAGGGTTACAAGCTCAATTTATACTCATGTGAGTCAGCTTAATGTGGAAATTCCAAATAAATTCTCCCACACTTATGAGGAAATTTTTTCAAAGCATGGTCCAAGAGAAACTTGAAACAGTAAATTTAGCATATACCATCGGTGTGCAAATGTTCATCCACAAACGGCTTTTATCGGCTCTTGGTTTGATGGTTAGTGTGAGATTTTGATAGTTCAAATCGGCAAATCAGTGATGTATTAGACCGCTTGGACAAAATTGTATTTACACTAGCACTGTTTGTTTTAATACTTCATTTTGAATTCGGGCCCTCCTTTGTGAGAAACTCAATCAAATAGAGTTTTGTGAAGAACTCCAATCAAACAGCGTGCAGATGTATAGAGTTTTGTGAAGAACTCTATAATAGAGATGATGAACAAATGAAATCTAGATGAAGCTCAAAGGAAGAAAAATATCGCTTCCATTGATGATTGAGCAATTGCTCTGTATATCTCCAAATTACATCATCATCCTCAAGTCTGAGCTCGATGGCTCTGTTCTCCTTTTATATGTATCATGAATGAGCTATTGTTGTTATGAAGTATAACAGAATATTAACCGTGATAACAAACTCAAGTTAACTAAACTCAAGTTAACTAATTTGTTATCTTGACAATCTCGGAATCCTTCAATATACTGCCTTCCTTGCTTCTGCTCTCTTCTTCATTTTGATAGTCTTCAGCTTCAAATCGTGTTCGTGGATTGAAGCTGTTACACACAGTAACATTAGCAACAGGATGATAGTTAACTGTGCTCATCATGCTTCGTTGTGAATCACCATTGACTGCAGACATACTCGTGTAGTCTTTAACATCCCCCCTCAAACTGGGTAGGGGCAGACTGCCAAGACCCAGTTTGATACGGAAATGAGAATGAGGGGCACGAGATAAAGATTTGGTGAAGATATCGGCTAGTTGAAGAGAACTAGGAATATAACGAACATGAAATGAGCCAAGAGAGACTTTTTCCCGAACGAAATGGTAATCAAGCTCAACATGTTTGGTACGAGCATGGAAGATAGGATTTAAAGTCAGAGCAAGAGCAGACTGATTATCACAAAATAGAATAGTAGGAGGGGGTAAAGACACACCAATATCTCGTAAGACAAAACCAATCCATGTTAATTCAGCAGCTGTGGATGCCAAGGCACGGTACTCTGCTTCAGTTGATGATCGGGAAACTATATGTTGGCGTTTAGCAAACCAGGAAAGAAGGTTTGAACCAAGAAATGTACAAAATCCAGTAGTAGATCGTCGAGTGGTAAGACAGCCGCCCCAATTAGCATCAGAAAAGCCATACAACTGGAATGAACACCGAGAGTGAATAAACAGACCCAAGTGTAAAGTACCCTTAACATACCTCAATACACGTTTAAGAGTCTGAAAATCACCAACAGTGGGAGCTTGCATTTTTTGACATAAAAGATTGGTAGCAAATGCAATGTCTGGTCATGTTATAGTGAGGTATTGTAACCCCCCAACCAAACTTCGAAATTGAAAAGGATTAGACCATGGTTTCTCATCACCAGGCTGAGAAGAAGACTTGAGAGGAAGAGGTGTAGCAATTGGTTTGCATTCTTTCATAGCTGCTCGGTCCAGTAAATCAAGTGCATACTTAGTTTGGCTGAGAAACAACCTCTCATTGGTATACTTGGCTTCAATCCCCAAAAAATAATGAAGCTCTCCAAGATCCTTCATATGAAACTGAGAGCTAAGGGACTTAATCAGGGCAGTAATCAAAGTAGAGGAGCTTCCAGTGAGAATGATGTCATCGACATACAACAAAAGAAGAATGGTATCTAGACCAGAATGTAGAACAAATAGAGAAAGGTCGGTAGAACTACAAAAGAAGCCCAACTCTAACAGAAAATTACTAAATTTCTCGAACCATGCTCTTGGTGCTTGTCGTAAGCCATATAGAGATTTATGAAGTAAACAAACATGATTAGGTTTGTCTATGAATCCTGGTGGCTACTCCATATAGACAGTTTCATTGAGAGTACCATGCAGGAATGCATTTTTAACATCCAATTGATGGATGTCCCAATGTCTCATCATAGCCACAAATAAGACTATACGAATAGTAGCTTGTTTAACTACTGGACTGAAAGTTTCGAGAAAATCTATACCTTCCTCCTGATATCCTTTGGCAACCAAGCGTGCCTTTAGTTTATCAAGTGAGCCATCAGCAGTAAGTTTGGTTTTAAATACCCACTTGCAACCTATCACTTTCATTTGAGCAGAACGAGGGACTAAAGTCCATGTCTTATTAGAATGCAATGCTTCCATTTCTTCCTGCATAGCTTTATACCAACCCTCATGTGTAAGAGCAGTTTTGATAGACTTAGGCTCAGAAGGAACAGAATATTCAGATAAGCAAGCATATTTAGGATTAGGTTTGACTATGCCTGAGCGAAGTCTGGTGGTCATTGGATGAGTTGAGGTAGATGGTGGTGGACTGAGAGGAGGAACTGAGAGTGACATAGATGGAGCATGTGGTATAGGATCAGAATTAACAAAATCATGGGATGAACTAGCAATTGGCAAAGCTTGAGATGGAAGAGTGGAAGAGGAAGGTATGGACTGAACATTCGTAGATATAGTGTCAGCATGCAAAAAGCTGGAATGATCATAGCAATACTGTGATGGGGAGCGGGAAGGCTGAGGTGAAACATCAGAGTTAAAAAATTGAATTTCAACCAACCATTTCTTATACAAAGTAGTAGGAGGACGATAGATAGTACTTAGCTTGTGTGAGAAAGGAAAGTAATGCTCATCAAACTTGACATGTCTGCTTATATAGACTCAGCCATCAGTAGGAGTAAGACATCTATATCCCTTGTGCTTATCACTGTAACCAAGAAATACACAAGTCAGGGAACGTGGATCAAACTTGTGTTGTACATATGGCCTTGGCACATCCAAAGACTCGAAGACTGTCATAGCCTGGCAACTTATGATAAAGCTTGCTATAAGGACTAGCACTTTGTAAAACTGGTGTAGGAAGCATATTAATCACGTGATTGGCAGTAAGAAAAGCATCCACCCAATATATCAATGGAACTCTAGCATGATATAACATGGATAAGCCAAGCTCCACAATATGTCGATGTTTCCTTTCAGCGACTCCATTCTGTTATGGAGTATATGGGCAGGACATACAATGTTTGATGCCACACTTCTGCAAGTGTTCTTGTACTTTTATTCCAGTAAATTCTCCTCCGCCATCAGTTTGAAGAACCTTTATCTTGAGAACAAACTGATTTTCCACATAATGTTGAAATACAAGAAACACATTGTAGAAATCAGATTTATTCTTCAATGGATAGAGCCAACTGTATCGTGTGAAGTCATCAATTAGAACAACATAGTATGTGAAACCCTGGGAAGATTTTACGGGGGATGGACCCCAAATATCACAATGAACTTTCTCTAATGGAAAACTTGTCTTAGCTTCAGACAAAGGAAAAGACAACTTGGAACTTTTAACAAGCTGACAACTTGAACATAGCGATGAAGTTGGTTTGGTCCAACTTATAAGATTCTGATCATATAAGAGTTGTAAAGTCTTTTTATTCGTATGTGCTAGTCTCTGATGCCATATATCTTCATTCTTTGTCTTATTGCTTTGAGCAAAAAGAGCTGTTGGAGCTTGATGTTCTATCTTGTACAGGCCCTGACACTTCGTTCCAAGCTTCACCACTGAGTTGGTGTAATGATCCTTAACATATACACCAAATTTATCAAAAATAAAAGAACATGGATAGTCATCTGTGAGTTTAGAAACTGATAACAAGTTCTTTGTTATATCAGGTACTGCAAGCACATCGTTCAGAGGCAAAAGATTAAGTTCTGTAGGAACGAATGTACTGCCAGTATGTGTTATAGAAAGGCATGAACAATCACCTATCATAACACTATCATTGCCCTTATAAGTAGTAAGATTTGAAACAATACCAGATTGTGATGTTATGTGTGCTGTGGCTCCAGTATCTGGAAACCACTCACTGCCTTTAGGATCCTCCAGATGAATAGCTGCAAGAGCTTTTGATATTTCCTCATTCTGAAAGGAATTATCAAATCTATACCAACAACGCAGAGCCTCATGTCCTGGCTTCTTGCAAATTTGGCATACAGTTCTGACATTGTCTCGAAAACCTTCTTCTTGATTAACTTTGTTCTCAGGTACAGGATAAGACTTTACTTCTTGATAATGTTGGGATGAACTTGCATAAGGTCTAAATCCTTGTCCAGAGTTAACAAATTTTTGTTTTCGAATCATTTGGTTTTCTCTGCTCACATCAAATGATCTATCAAAGGGTCTATAACTCTGTCCTCTTCCCTGATTAACATAACCAATTGCTCTTCCATATCCACGACCTCTACTTCCACTTCTTCCTCTGCCTCCTTCATATATTTGAGGAACATTCCTCTGACTCACAAGAGCATAGTCTAAGGAATGATAACTGTCTGCTACATCAACTTTTCGATCATTGTTAAATGATCTCTGTCCATAATAAGCAAGCTGAGGTGTAAACTGATTCGAACCATAAGTCTGTAGTCTTGCCTCAAATCTCTCAAGTTGAGATATAACCTCATCATAATTAGGCTGAGGTTTAAGGCAGTAAATGGTTGTTCTAAATTTTTCGTACTCAGAACTCAGGCCCTCTAGAACACCAAAAACCTTAGTGATTTCATCCACAGGTTTTCCTATAGCACTCAATTGATCACATATATGTTTGAATTCCCTGAGGTAATCAGATAAAATCCTGTCTCTTTTACGGCATGACTGAAGTTTGCCTCTTAGTTCATATTCCCTAGCCACTGATTTTTGGCTAAATCTGTTACACAACGTCTGCCATATGTCAAATGCAGTATCAAGGCCAATGATTAACCCTATAATGCTTTCGGAAATCGCCCCACTTATCCAAGAGCAAATTAATTGATCTGTCTTCAACCAATCTACATAGTCTTTATTCTGTACTTCAATTTCGCTACCTTCTATTTCAACATATTCAGTTCTCGATGGAGGTGAAATACCTCCATTAACAAAGCCAAGAAGTTCCTGACTCTTTAAGAATCGACATGCCTGAGCTTGCCATAGCAGGAAATTGTCCTCTGTTAGTTTAATCGTGACGAAGTTCCCGATGTTGACATGGATTGGGAAAGAAAACTTCGCTGAACTTCCTTCCATCGCCTTCAAAGTATTTGCAACGCCTTTTCTCCCATAGTAGGCTCTGATACCATGAGAAACTCAATCAAACAGAGTTTTGTGAAGAACTCCAATCAAACAGCGTGCAGATGTATAGAGTTTTGTGAAGAACTCTATAATAGAGATGATGAACAAATGAAATCTAGATGAAGCTCAAAGGAAGAAAAATATCGCTTCCATTGATGATTGAGCAATTGCTCTGTATATCTCCAGATTACATCATCATCCTCAAGTCTGAGCTCGATGGCTCTGTTCTCCTTTTATACGTATCATGAATGAGCTATTGTTGTTATGAAGTATAACAGAATATTAACCGTGCTAACAAACTCAAGTTAACTAAACTCAAGTTAACTAATTTGCTATCTTGACAATCTCGGAATCCTTCAATATACTGCCTTTCTTGCTTCTGCTCTCTTCTTCATTTTGATAGTCTTTAGCTTCAAATCGTGTTCGTGGATTGAAGCTGTTACACACAGTAACATTAGCAACAGGATGATAGTTAACTGTGCTCATCATGCTTCGTTGTGAATCACCATTGACTGCAGACATACTCGTGTAGTCTTTAACTCTTTGATGGTTGAGAATGGCAATTGCATCTCTTCTACATATTGGGTGGCCCAGAGCACAACTTATGAGATGTGGAAAAAGTTTAGCATAGAGTTATTTATGAGCGATCTGATGAATAAAATCAATCATGGCCTACGAATAGTACAATAATTTTATGTGAAGTATTTGCTTAAACAAAGTACTTTGGGGATTGATTAATTTCCAACCATTGATCTTGACTGGGTCTTTTATTAAACCTACCTATTAAAGGCTTAAATCATTCACACTCAATCCTTCTTATGATTCCTCTACCACCCAAGTCCCTCAGACTCCACCCCCTTCACCTCCTCCAGCACCCAAAAAATCAAAAAAATCTGTTGTTTCACCTTTTTATAAACCAATCCAAAAATGGGTTAAGAAATATTCTTTCCCATTGACTCTTCCTACTGCTTGCTGTGAAGAAGCTCAAGAAAGTTCTCTATTACCAGCACCACCCAGTATCTGCATGTTTCAGCCAAGCGATTTCCCTCCTTTGAGAAAAGACTCAATCTAGAATCTACAGAATTGATCATCCTTTTTCGTCACCAAGAGGACCAACAGAAGGGTCTTTATGAAGATACCTTTGGAAAAGAGGGTCTTTCCGCTTGGTCTTTCGTCGGGACTTTTGTACTGGATCTACCTCATCAGGGGAGTTGAGGCAGTAAGAGCACTGGCACCAAGGATCCCAAAAACAATGACCATATTGGTCTTTGTAGTGATGAACAGGATGTCCATCAGCGTTAAAAAATTCAACAAGCTGCTTCGGATCACCTTCTTCAGGAACTGGATCTGGAACACATGGATCGATCATGAAAAGTGTAGGAAAAATCGGAGGAGTTTCTTCTTTTCCCTTTGAAAACTTGATCTGAACGATGCCATCTTTTTTCCGAATAAATTCGGAGTCTGTGGAGTGCACTGGTTTATTGCTCTGGTGGAGTTGCTCGTAATTTGTTATCCAAGTCTCTGGCAAGAGCTTGGTTAACTTCTCTTTTGGAATCTGGCGAGGAACATGGATGCATGAGGCTTGGTCATTCTCAAGAGAGATGAACAAGGCATCTTGGTTCCCGTGGAAGTTTAGATCTAAAGCATGATTCTGAACTCGATATACCAACTGGTAGTGGAGAGTTGCTGCCACAGAATCAGAAACTTGAGGGGCTCCAGTGAGCTGGAGTTGAACTTTCAAGAAAGAGAGCAACTGAGGGTCTGAAAGAGCAATATTGAAGTTTGGATAAAGGGTTACAAAGACTGTGCCAGCATTTAGAGTGGTTTGAACCGTGCCTATACAAGCATGCTGGTACTCTAAGAACCTTGTATCCAAAAGAGCCATTCTAGCAACAACAGGAAGACCTTTTCGACCATGAAAAGTAAGAGCTAGACGAACTGCACCATAATGGATATGGGTATAACCCTGTTGAGACCATTGTCGTGGAAACTCTGGAGGAATCTGGAGGGTAACAAAGTACTCTTGATCAGTAGCTGGGATAGGGTGCTGATCAAACTTTGAGGACTGAACATACTCCTTAGCTTGGGCTGGTGTATGGCGGATAAGCTGTTTAATGGAGCGAATGGGTGAAAACGAAGATGATGGTTTGGCAAAAGCAGAGTAAGGGTTCATGAGAGGGAGTTGGGTTTCAGAAATACGAGTTTCCTCTGTTTGAGTAACTTCATAGAGGAAATCGATCTTCGAGGCATTGGACACACGAAACTCAGAAGAAGATGGAAATGACTGTAGAGAGACGGGGGCGTCAATCACAACTGGAGATGTTTCCATGAGGATGAAGAAATCTTCTTCTTCTTTGCACTGGATAGTTCCAACTAGGAACACCTACTAGGCGCACGATATCTGCTCATCATGAGAACACAAAGCAAATCCATGGCTCTGATACCAAAGATGCAGGAGAGCTGCGTAGTCCCCAGGTATGCTAACCCACACAGGCGAGCATCACACGCTCAAGCCTCACAGGGTCTGCCTTTTAGGAGACTAACAGCCTTTCCTGAAGATGAGAACGGATCGCTAGCTTTGTGTTAGACAAGATGAGAGATGCTGCAGTTCCTAGAGGTTTTTACCAGGCTAGGAAGAAGAAGAAAGAGGGAGTTTAGAAGATCATGGAGAAGGTTGAGAGAAATCTGAGAGAGAGTAGTCTCCGGCCTGTCTTATTGATCACACAACATATCCGTCTTATATAGACGATGCAACCGACTGTTGCCACAGTGCTTTTACTATTTATACAGTGCTGCTACAGTGCTGAACAGTACGTCTACAGTGCAGAACAGTGCTTCTACAGTACAAAACAGTACTGAACAGTACTTTTGACGAAAACATTTCGCGGGAAAGCCGCGAATGCAGAGACTTTTCTATCTGACAAGCACACTCAACAAGCACACACGACTTTTACATTTTTTACAGGGTGTAGAGTAGGCTGCACACTGCGCACACCTAGGCTTCTTCAGAGGAGGATTTAATTGCTGTCGCTTCAAGTCTTGCGTCACTGGGAGGAGTGTCATCAGGAGGGAGTGTGCTGGATTCTTCTATTTCTCTCCAGTATGGTAGGTATGATGGTGAATCTGGAGCTGGTCCTGGGGAATAGGAAGAAACTTGCAACGGCTGAGATGATTCAGTCGGTAAAATTGGCTGAGGCCAATTTTCGACATGTCTGCCTGGATGTAAGTCAGTATCAATTTGACTGAGGGAGAGGTCTTCATGAGCATGTGACGATTCGCCTGGGAAAACTGGTGGTCCATCTTTCTGAAGTCTGAATTGTCGAATGAGCCTTTCTAACTCTTCATCAGAACACGGAGGTGTACGAATGGAATTATAGATGCCATAATCCCAAGGGTCTTGAGACCAAGGTTCCCATGGGTCTGCTGCATTTCTTGAACTAGAAGCTTCAGCTTGTTCTTCAAAAGGATGATCAATTCTGTAGATTCTGAGTGCTTCTCGGATGGATTCAGAAGGACCATATGATTCCCATGTGACTGGTTCAAAATGTGAAGGCCATACTTCTGGAGGAATGACTCGATTTTCTTGGCACAAGAGCCTTTGCAATTCCCTGTAAGAAGATTCATCAGCTGCAATAGTGCGAGAAAGGGTTTTATATACCTGGTGTTTCTGGAGATGGACTTGGGGCCTGTATTCACATGTATGTGAATCTGGATATGTGGAATGATCTCCTGAAGGCAGAATGAATGTCCATGGTCGATGGAATATGACAATTGTGTGCCTCATGGGTTCAGGTCGGGATTTTCTATTCTCGGAGCCAAAAAGAGGTCTCCATGCCATGAGAGGCATAAACCATTCCAGAAATGAGAACAAGTGTTTAAGTTCATGTCTGGTGTGATTCTGGAAACGAAGAGTTTCAGTGAGAGCTCGAAAGATCTTTTCAGTAGGAAACTGAATGGCAATGGTATATGCATTACATAAATACCAAAGAAACCATTTGAGAGCTTCAGGAAATTCTTCATCTGGATCCCAACAAAGTGGATGAATGAAAGGGTATTCTGGATGGAGTCCAGCGGGTTTGAGCAATAGACCACCATGATTAGCAAAAATGGCGTATTCTTGGGCCTGTAGGAGGTCTGGAAGACTTCGAGCAAGTCTATTCTCTTGAATGGCAGTTCGAATATCAGGAGGATATTCTAATCGGGAATTAAAACGGGGCATGTTCTGGACTCTATATGCACCAAATCTGAGATTTTTAACATACATGTTAATTTCAAGAGGAGCTTTTGGTCTGGAAAGAAAATCTGCAAGAACATTTTTCTTTCCTGGGATGTATTTGACATCAAAAGAATATTTTGAAAACCATTCTGACCAACGCAAAAGCTGTGCATGAGGAATCTGTTTTTGTTTAAATTTCATCATTTGAGGAAAAGAGGCCATATCGGATTCTACCAAAAAGTGGTAACCGATAAGATGAAATTCGAACTTCTTGATGCCATTTTTGACTGCAAGAATTTCTTTGAAAGTAGAGTGGTAATGGAGTTCAGCTGGAGAGAATTTACCACTTCCATAAGCGCAGATGTGGCGCTTGTCATTGATTTCTTCAAGCAAAACTGCTGCCCAATATTCATCACTGGCATCTGTTTGAAGAATTCTTTTGCCCGTGGAAGGAATCTGAAGAGGAGGAAGGTCTTGCATGAGCTCTTTGAGCTTAACAACTGCTTCAGTTTGTTCCTTACTCCATGGAGGAGCATGTTTTTTCAGCATTTTCTGAAGAGGAATGAGAAATTTGGCAATATGAGGAACAAAATCTCTGAGATAATTAATGATCCCAAGAAAAATCTGGACTTCATTGACAGTTAATTTCTCATTTGGGAATTTGAGCAATTCCTGGGCAATGTGTGGATTCGGATGATATGTGCCATGATCAAGATTCATACCAAGAAATTCAATTTTGGTCTGGGCAATAACCATTTTCTTTTGAGATAGCATGATACCATATTTTTGGATGATATCAATGAATTTCTGGAGGAGCTGGCCATGGGATTGCTCGTCAGGGCTGTAGAGCAATATGTCATCAATGTAAATGGCTGCAGTGTCCAGGATTGGACTGAAAATTTGGCACATGGCTTTTTGGAAGAGAGAAGGAGCTGGCTTTTTGGAAAGGAGAGAAGACTTTCCATTGGTAATGGTGAATATGGAATACAGAATCCAGTTTTGGATCTGTCTTCAGGATGAATGCCAAGTTGCCAAAAGCCTGCCTTAAGATCAAACTTAGAATAAATTCTGGCTTTCGTGAGGCTAGCAAAAAGGGAGCTTTTTGAAGGCAACGGAAATTTGTCATCTTTGAGGAAAACATTAAGAGGCTGGTAATTTATAACTAACCGTAACTTTCCTCTGGTTTGCTCAGCTCGCTTATTGACATAGAAGGCTTGGCAAGCCCACTGTGAGTCTGAGAGTTCAATGAGTCCTTGCTGCTGAAGTTCAAGGCACTCCTTTTGAGCAAGAGCAAGATGATCAGGATTCATACCCGGATGAGTGGCTTTGGTCGGGTTGATATCTTCATTATTTTTGAACGGAAGGCGAACAAAGAACTGAGAGTTTTGCCACAAAGGGTGTGGGCATTTCTGAGAGAATTCTGCATGGCTGTTCGCACATGAGTTCAAAAGGCTTTGCATGATAGGATCAAGGATACTCATTTCAATGGAGAAGAATCTTTGGATGCTGGTGAACTCCTTAAAAGAGTCTTTAAATTTAAGACCTTTTCCACTGATGATTTTGAGTTTAGGAAGTTGAGATAAAATATCCCATCCGATAATGAGATCCTTTTCTGGAAGAGGACAGCCAAGAATTTGAGTAGTAATGGAACACTGGGGAAATATCTGAATGGAGATGGGATTAGAACGAACTTTGGCTGAAAAGGTATCTCCAGAGGCAGAAGTGAAATATCGGATATGTGGTTTCCAATATTTTCCTGGGAGGATTTTGGGATCAAGGAGGGAGGCATGAGCACCAGTGTCTATCATGGCTATGACAGAAATTGGTTCAGAATATTTGGATGGAAGGATTTTAACAGGAATGTATGGAGGGAGGTAACATGGGGTTTGTGATAAAACTTGGGGAGCAAAATGAAAGATTTCTTCTGGATCACTTTCGTCTTCACTGAAGGATGGGTAATATGGAATAGGGCAAAGTGTATCTTCTGAAGGATCTTCTTCAATGGAGAAGAGAGATTCGAGATCATCATCTCGAAGAGACATACCTGTCTGCTGTTCAACATGCTGAATAATGTTG
The DNA here is from genome assembly GCA_019926035.1 of Melaleuca alternifolia. NCBI lineage: Eukaryota > Viridiplantae > Streptophyta > Magnoliopsida > Myrtales > Myrtaceae > Melaleuca > Melaleuca alternifolia. The sequence goes on from JAGKPW010002151.1 coordinate 317,605, forward strand.
ATTTTGGCTCTTTGTGCGTGAGGACAATTTTTTGCAAAATGTCCTATTTTGTTGCAGACATAACACCGAGTTGACTTTTTGTGTTTGGAGCCTGTTTTGGAGGATGAAGAAGTCTTGTGCTTTCGTCGGAGAAATCTCTTTTTCCGAAACCGTCTGTGTAGGATCCTGTCATCCTGAAGATGAAATTTCCGAAAGTGCTTCTTTTTCTTGGACCTTCGGCAATGATGACACTCACAAGAGTGATCTCGGGGACACTTGATCTTCAGATAGTCTTTAGAACAGACTTTGTCAAGATGACGGCTTTCTTTGAGAAATTCCTTAAAAGCTCGCTTTCTGGAACACAGTTCTTCTAGGCTGTTATGAATTTCTTGCTGTAACTGGCCTAGACTAGCTGAAGCAACTGTAAGGTTCTTTGCAAGAAGAGCTTTTTCAACTGACTGGCTAAGTTCTTTAGGGATGGAATTGAGGAACACTTGCTTTAAGTTAGGATCTGCTCCTAAAGCATAAAAGAGCTTAAGCATGTCTTGGAAATGCCGGTTTAGATCTTTCCTTTTAAGAGAACAGCATTTTCTTTCAAAGAATTCTCGTCTCTGGTGTTCGAGAATATCTTGTGGATTTCCACAGAAGAAAAGATGCATGGCATAGATGTTGTCTTTAAAATTCGTAGAGACAAGAAATGTGAGTTGGTCTGGCTCAGGAATAGTGTGCCACCAGTTTTTCAGACTACCGGTGAACTTGGAAACAAATTCCAAGAGGATGTCATAATGACTTTCTCTAGTGAGGTTCTGAGTGATTAGCCAGGAATGAAACTCTTGAAAACGATCAGGCCACTTATGATATGGAATATCATCAAGTGTAAAAAACTTAGAACCTGAACTTTGACTGGCTGGGAATGAAGGAGATGGTTCACTGGGGAACTCAACATCAGGCTCAGAAGAGGGTTCTTCTTTCATAGGTTCAGTCATCATCAAAGGAGGGATGCTGAAACTACTGGAAGAAGATGGGGTTTGTGGAAGAGAATCCGGAAGGGAGTATTCTGGATCAGATGCGACACTGGATGGAGGAGAGTCAAAGGCTGCAATTATAGGAGTAGGTGGTACTGAGGTTGGAAGAGAGTCAGAATCAGAGGTCTGTGTAGCAAGGGTCTTGAGAAAAGACTCAATCGGATTGGAAATCATCATTTGATTAAGGGGTTCAGGTTCGGGTGGAGCAGTGGGAACAGGATTAGATGTCTGTGGTGCTTTGTCTGTTTCTTTCTGTTTCCCTTTTCTGTGCATTTCTTGAATAATGCGTTTGAGTCGGGAAGGGTCAGATCTGTCAGGCTCAGATGAGACAGAAAAGAAAGTGGAAGGAGCAGTGTGTTGTGGCTGTTGTGGAGTAAAAAGACCGAAAAGGGATGGGAACCTTGGTCTCAAGACCCTTGGGATTATGGCATCTATAATTCCATTCGTACACCTCCGTGTTCTGATGAAGAGTTAGAAAGGCTCATTCGACAATTCAGACTTCAGAAAGATGGACCACCAGTTTTCCCAGGCGAATCGTCACATGCTCATGAAGACCACTCCCTCAGTCAAATTGATACTGACTTACATCCAGGCAGACATGTCAAAAATTGGCCTCAGCCAATTTTACCGACTGAATCATCTCAGCCGTTGCAAGTTTCTTCCTATTCCCCAGGACCAGCTCCAGATTCACCATCATACCTCCCATACTGGAGAGAAATAGAAGAATCCAGCACACTCCCTCCTGATGACACTCCTCCCAGTGACGCAAGACTTGAAGCGACAGCAATTAAATCCTCCTCTGAAGAAGCCTAGGTGTGCGCAGTGTGCAGCCTACTCTACACCCTGTAAAAAATGTAAAAGTCGTGTGTGCTTGTTGAGTGTGCTTGTCAGATAGAAAAGTCTCTGCATTCGCGGCTTTCCCGCGAAATGTTTTCGTCAAAAGTACTGTTCAGTACTGTTTTGTACTGTAGAAGCACTGTTCTGCACTGTAGACGTACTGTTCAGCACTGTAGCAGCACTGTACAAATAGTAAAAGCACTGTGGCAACAGTCGGTTGCATCGTCTATATAAGACGGATATGTTGTGTGATCAATAAGACAGGCCGGAGACTACTCTCTCTCAGATTTCTCTCAACCTTCTCCATGATCTTCTAAACTCCCTCTTTCTTCTTCTTCCTAGCCTGGTAAAAACCTCTAGGAACTGCAGCATCTCTCATCTTGTCTAACACAAAGCTAGCGATCCGTTCTCATCTTCAGGAAAGGCTGTTAGTCTCCTAAAAGGCAGACCCTGTGAGGCTTGAGCGTGTGATGCTCGCCTGTGTGGGTTAGCATACCTGGGGACTACGCAGCTCTCCTGCATCTTTGGTATCAGAGCCATGGATTTGCTTTGTGTTCTCATGATGAGCAGATATCGTGCGCCTAGTAGGTGTTCCTAGTTGGAACTATCCAGTGCAAAGAAGAAGAAGATTTCTTCATCCTCATGGAAACATCTCCAGTTGTGATTGACGCCCCCGTCTCTCTACAGTCATTTCCATCTTCTTCTGAGTTTCGTGTGTCCAATGCCTCGAAGATCGATTTCCTCTATGAAGTTACTCAAACAGAGGAAACTCGTATTTCTGAAACCCAACTCCCTCTCATGAACCCTTACTCTGCTTTTGCCAAACCATCATCTTCGTTTTCACCCATTCGCTCCATTAAACAGCTTATCCGCCATACACCAGCCCAAGCTAAGGAGTATGTTCAGTCCTCAAAGTTTGATCAGCACCCTATCCCAGCTACTGATCAAGAGTACTTTGTTACCCTCCAGATTCCTCCAGAGTTTCCACGACAATGGTCTCAACAGGGTTATACCCATATCCATTATGGTGCAGTTCGTCTAGCTCTTACTTTTCATGGTCGAAAAGGTCTTCCTGTTGTTGCTAGAATGGCTCTTTTGGATACAAGGTTCTTAGAGTACCAGCATGCTTGTATAGGCACGGTTCAAACCACTCTAAATGCTGGCACAGTCTTTGTAACCCTTTATCCAAACTTCAATATTGCTCTTTCAGACCCTCAGTTGCTCTCTTTCTTGAAAGTTCAACTCCAGCTCACTGGAGCCCCTCAAGTTTCTGATTCTGTGGCAGCAACTCTCCACTACCAGTTGGTATATCGAGTTCAGAATCATGCTTTAGATCTAAACTTCCACGGGAACCAAGATGCCTTGTTCATCTCTCTTGAGAATGACCAAGCCTCATGCATCCATGTTCCTCGCCAGATTCCAAAAGAGAAGTTAACCAAGCTCTTGCCAGAGACTTGGATAACAAATTACGAGCAACTCCACCAGAGCAATAAACCAGTGCACTCCACAGACTCCGAATTTATTCGGAAAAAAGATGGCATCGTTCAGATCAAGTTTTCAAAGGGAAAAGAAGAAACTCCTCCGATTTTTCCTACACTTTTCATGATCGATCCATGTGTTCCAGATCCAGTTCCTGAAGAAGGTGATCCGAAGCAGCTTGTTGAGTTTTTTAAAGCTGATGGACATCCTGTTCATCACTACAAAGACCAATATGGTCATTGTTTTTGGGATCCTTGGTGCCAGTGCTCTTACTGCCTCAACTCCCCTGATGAGGTAGATCCAGTACAAAAGTCCCGACGAAAGACCAAGCGGAAAGACCCTCTTTTCCAAAGGTATCTTAATAAAGACCCTTCTGTTGGTCCTCTTGGTGACGAAAAAGGATATCAGTTCTTGGTGTCCTATGGAAGTCCTTCTTATGATTCCTCTACCACCCAAGTCCCTCAGACTCCACCCCCTTCACCTCCTCCAGCACCCAAAAAACCAAAAAAATCTGTTGTTTCACCTTTTTATAAACCAATCCAAAAATGGGTTAAGAAATATTCTTTCCCATTGACTCTTCCTACTGCTTGCTGTGAAGAAGCTCAAGAAAGTTCTCTATTACCAGCACCACCCAGTATCTGCATGTTTCAGCCAAGCGATTTCCCTCCTTTGAGAAAAGACGAATCATTCCTCAAATTTCCTGAGCCCCAAGAATTTGTTGATACAAGTCGCAGATACCATCATGTGCCCAAAATTACCACTCCAGTCGGTGCACATGTCACAGCCCCTGCTGATGCTGTTTTAAATTGGCAATCTGAGACCCTTTTATCTCAGAATGAAGCTTTTAAAGTTATTGATGCCAAGATTGACAGTGTCCATAAAGATCTTGCGGTGCATCATAACACTGTTCAGAAAATGCTCAGAGATTTTAAGCAGAAGCTTTCAGATCTTGAACAGGGAAGAACTTTTTCTTCCTATCTTGATGATCCAAAACCAGAGATAGAAAAGCTAAAGAAACAAATAGCTTTTCTACAGGAAGGTACCCCTTTTCCTAAACCTTCTAGTTCAACTCCCCTTTTCGGTCTTTTTACTCCACAACAGCCACAACACACTGCTCCTTCCACTTTCTTTTCTGTCTCATCTGAGCCTGACAGATCTGACCCTTCCCGACTCAAACGCATTATTCAAGAAATGCACAGAAAAGGGAAACAGAAAGAAACAGACAAAGCACCACAGACATCTAATCCTGTTCCCACTGCTCCACCCGAACCTGAACCCCTTAATCAAATGATGATTTCCAATCCGATTGAGTCTTTTCTCAAGACCCTTGCTACACAGACCTCTGATTCTGACTCTCTTCCAACCTCAGTACCACCTACTCCTATAATTGCAGCCTTTGACTCTCCTCCACCCAGTGTCGCATCTGATCCAGAATACTCCCTTCCGGATTCTCTTCCACAAACCCCATCTTCTTCCAGTAGTTTCAGCATCCCTCCTTTGATGATGACTGAACCTATGAAAGAAGAACCCTCTTCTGAGCCTGATGTTGAGTTCCCCAGTGAACCATCTCCTTCATTCCCAGCCAGTCAAAGTTCAGGTTCTAAGTTTTTTACACTTGATGATATTCCATATCATAAGTGGCCTGATCGTTTTCAAGAGTTTCATTCCTGGCTAATCACTCAGAACCTCACTAGAGAAAGTCATTATGACATCCTCTTGGAATTTGTTTCCAAGTTCACCGGTAGTCTGAAAAACTGGTGGCACACTATTCCTGAGCCAGACCAGCTCACATTTCTTGTCTCTACGAATTTTAAAGACAACATCTATGCCATGCATCTTTTCTTCTGTGGAAATCCACAAGATATTCTCGAACACCAGAGACGAGAATTCTTTGAAAGAAAATGCTGTTCTCTTAAAAGGAAAGATCTAAATCGGCATTTCCAAGACATGCTTAAGCTCTTTTATGCTTTAGGAGCAGATCCTAACTTAAAGCAAGTGTTCCTCAATTCCATCCCTAAAGAACTTAGCCAGTCAGTTGAAAAAGCTCTTCTTGCAAAGAACCTTACAGTTGCTTCAGCTAGTCTAGGCCAGTTACAGCAAGAAATTCATAACAGCCTAGAAGAACTGTGTTCCAGAAAGCGAGCTTTTAAGGAATTTCTCAAAGAAAGCCGTCATCTTGACAAAGTCTGTTCTAAAGACTATTTGAAGATCAAGTGTCCCCGAGATCACTCTTGTGAGTGTCATCATTGCCGAAGGTCCAAGAAAAAGAAGCACTTTCGGAAATTTCATCTTCAGGATGACAGGATCCTACACAGACGGTTTCGGAAAAAGAGATTTCTCCGACGAAAGCACAAGACTTCTTCATCCTCCAAAACAGGCTCCAAACACAAAAAGTCAACTCGGTGTTATGTCTGCAACAAAATAGGACATTTTGCAAAAAATTGTCCTCAAGCACAAAGAGCCAAAATCAACATTATTCAGCATGTTGAACAGCAGACAGGTATGTCTCTTCGAGATGATGATCTCGAATCTCTCTTCTCCATTGAAGAAGATCCTTCAGAAGATACACTTTGCCCTATTCCATATTACCCATCCTTCAGTGAAGACGAAAGTGATCCAGAAGAAATCTTTCATTTTGCTCCCCAAGTTTTATCACAAACCCCATGTTACCTCCCTCCATACATTCCTGTTAAAATCCTTCCATCCAAATATTCTGAACCAATTTCTGTCATAGCTATGATAGACACTGGTGCTCATGCCTCCCTCCTTGATCCCAAAATCCTCCCAGGAAAATATTGGAAACCACATATCCGATATTTCACTTCTGCCTCTGGAGATACCTTTTCAGCCAAAGTTCGTTCTAATCCCATCTCCATTCAGATATTTCCCCAGTGTTCCATCACTACTCAAATTCTTGGCTGTCCTCTTCCAGAAAAGGATCTCATTATCGGATGGGATATTTTATCTCAACTTCCTAAACTCAAAATCATCAGTGGAAAAGGTCTTAAATTTAAAGACTCTTTTAAAGAGTTCACCAGCATCCAAAGATTCTTCTCCATTGAAATGAGTATCCTTGATCCTATCATGCAAAGTCTTTTGAACTCATGTGCGAACAGCCATGCAGAATTCTCTCAGAAATGCCCACACCCTTTGTGGCAAAACTCTCAGTTCTTTGTTCGCCTTCCGTTCAAAAATAATGAAGATATCAACCCGACCAAAGCCACTCATCCGGGTATGAATCCTGATCATCTTGCTCTTGCTCAAAAGGAGTGCCTTGAACTTCAGCAGCAAGGACTCATTGAACTCTCAGACTCACAGTGGGCTTGCCAAGCCTTCTATGTCAATAAGCGAGCTGAGCAAACCAGAGGAAAGTTACGGTTAGTTATAAATTACCAGCCTCTTAATGTTTTCCTCAAAGATGACAAATTTCCGTTGCCTTCAAAAAGCTCCCTTTTTGCTAGCCTCACGAAAGCCAGAATTTATTCTAAGTTTGATCTTAAGGCAGGCTTTTGGCAACTTGGCATTCATCCTGAAGACAGATCCAAAACTGGATTCTGTATTCCAAATCACCATTACCAATGGAAAGTCCTTCCTTTTGGACTTAAAACAGCTCCTTCTCTCTTCCAAAAAGCCATGTGCCAAATTTTCAGTCCAATCTTGGACACTGCAGCCATTTACATTGATGACATATTGCTCTACAGCCCTGACGAGCAATCCCATGGCCAGCTCCTCCAAAAATTCATTGATATCATCCAAAAATATGGTATCATGCTATCTCAAAAGAAAATGGTTATTGCCCAGACCAAAATTGAATTTCTTGGTATGAATCTTGATCATGGCACATATCATCCGAATCCACACATTGCCCAGGAATTGCTCAAATTCCCAAATGAGAAATTAACTGTCAATGAAGTCCAGATTTTTCTTGGGATCATTAATTATCTCAGAGATTTTGTTCCTCATATTGCCAAATTTCTCATTCCTCTTCAGAAAATGCTGAAAAAACATGCTCCTCCATGGAGTAAGGAACAAACTGAAGCAGTTGTTAAGCTCAAAGAGCTCATGCAAGACCTTCCTCCTCTTCAGATTCCTTCCACGGGCAAAAGAATTCTTCAAACAGATGCCAGTGATGAATATTGGGCAGCAGTTTTGCTTGAAGAAATCAATGACAAGCGCCACATCTGCGCTTATGGAAGTGGTAAATTCTCTCCAGCTGAACTCCATTACCACTCTACTTTCAAAGAAATTCTTGCAGTCAAAAATGGCATCAAGAAGTTCGAATTTCATCTTATCGGTTACCACTTTTTGGTAGAATCCGATATGGCCTCTTTTCCTCAAATGATGAAATTTAAACAAAAACAGATTCCTCATGCACAGCTTTTGCGTTGGTCAGAATGGTTTTCAAAATATTCTTTTGATGTCAAATACATCCCAGGAAAGAAAAATGTTCTTGCAGATTTTCTTTCCAGACCAAAAGCTCCTCTTGAAATTAACATGTATGTTAAAAATCTCAGATTTGGTGCATATAGAGTCCAGAACATGCCCCGTTTTAATTCCCGATTAGAATATCCTCCTGATATTCGAACTGCCATTCAAGAGAATAGACTTGCTCGAAGTCTTCCAGACCTCCTACAGGCCCAAGAATACGCCATTTTTGCTAATCATGGTGGTCTATTGCTCAAACCCGCTGGACTCCATCCAGAATACCCTTTCATTCATCCACTTTGTTGGGATCCAGATGAAGAATTTCCTGAAGCTCTCAAATGGTTTCTTTGGTATTTATGTAATGCATATACCATTGCCATTCAGTTTCCTACTGAAAAGATCTTTCGAGCTCTCACTGAAACTCTTCGTTTCCAGAATCACACCAGACATGAACTTAAACACTTGTTCTCATTTCTGGAATGGTTTATGCCTCTCATGGCATGGAGACCTCTTTTTGGCTCCGAGAATAGAAAATCCCGACCTGAACCCATGAGGCACACAATTGTCATATTCCATCGACCATGGACATTCATTCTGCCTTCAGGAGATCATTCCACATATCCAGATTCACATACATGTGAATACAGGCCCCAAGTCCATCTCCAGAAACACCAGGTATATAAAACCCTTTCTCGCACTATTGCAGCTGATGAATCTTCTTACAGGGAATTGCAAAGGCTCTTGTGCCAAGAAAATCGAGTCATTCCTCCAGAAGTATGGCCTTCACATTTTGAACCAGTCACATGGGAATCATATGGTCCTTCTGAATCCATCCGAGAAGCACTCAGAATCTACAGAATTGATCATCCTTTTGAAGAACAAGCTGAAGCTTCTAGTTCAAGAAATGCAGCAGACCCATGGGAACCTTGGTCTCAAGACCCTTGGGATTATGGCATCTATAATTCCATTCGTACACCTCCGTGTTCTGATGAAGAGTTAGAAAGGCTCATTCGACAATTCAGACTTCAGAAAGATGGACCACCAGTTTTCCCAGGCGAATCGTCACATGCTCATGAAGACCACTCCCTCAGTCAAATTGATACTGACTTACATCCAGGCAGACATGTCAAAAATTGGCCTCAGCCAATTTTACCGACTGAATCATCTCAGCCGTTGCAAGTTTCTTCCTATTCCCCAGGACCAGCTCCAGATTCACCATCATACCTCCCATACTGGAGAGAAATAGAAGAATCCAGCACACTCCCTCTCCCTCCTGATGACACTCCTCCCAGTGACGCAAGACTTGAAGCGACAGCAATTAAATCCTCCTCTGAAGAAGCCTAGGTGTGCGCAGTGTGCAGCCTACTCTACACCCTGTAAAAAATGTAAAAGTCGTGTGTGCTTGTTGAGTGTGCTTGTCAGATAGAAAAGTCTCTGCATTCGCGGCTTTCCCGCGAAATGTTTTCGTCAAAAGTACTGTTCAGTACTGTTTTGTACTGTAGAAGCACTGTTCTGCACTGTAGACGTACTGTTCAGCACTGTAGCAGCACTGTACAAATAGTAAAAGCACTGTGGCAACAGTCGGTTGCATCGTCTATATAAGACGGATATGTTGTGTGATCAATAAGACAGGCCGGAGACTACTCTCTCTCAGATTTCTCTCAACCTTCTCCATGATCTTCTAAACTCCCTCTTTCTTCTTCTTCCTAGCCTGGTAAAAACCTCTAGGAACTGCAGCATCTCTCATCTTGTCTAACACAAAGCTAGCGATCCGTTCTCATCTTCAGGAAAGGCTGTTAGTCTCCTAAAAGGCAGACCCTGTGAGGCTTGAGCGTGTGATGCTCGCCTGTGTGGGTTAGCATACCTGGGGACTACGCAGCTCTCCTGCATCTTTGGTATCAGAGCCATGGATTTGCTTTGTGTTCTCATGATGAGCAGATATCGTCATGAAAATATTTATATATATAAATTATTATCGGTAGCGATAATATTTTGGATTGACTAGTGATTGTACTTTCATTGTTTGGTTGCATGGATGTGGGGATGTAACTATCCCTTTGTCCTTCTCTCTCACCCCTTAAAAAAAGAAAAAAGAAAAGAAAAGAAAAACATAACATTCTTTGGTCTCCGTTCATATTTCTTGGTTAGTCCGATGCACATCATTCATGATTCATATGCACTAACATACGTTAAACTTAAAAATTTGCTAATTTTATTTGAACTGGTATGTCTACAGTCCGAAGTTTGATTGTTTTTGTAAATTTTTTATAGGCTAGCTAGCTTATGGAAATGCGAACAATTTTAGTGAATCGGATTGGTGGGTGTTGACACCTAATTTTTGCTGATTTGGCGATTCACTTTTAGCTTAGTTTTTAATTAATTTTTATTAATTAAATTTCTTTTATTTTCTGAAAAAAAGAGAAAGAAAAAAAATGAAAAAAATGTAAAAATTTAAAAAGGAAAAGCAGCCTCGAATCGGGCCCTATCCACCCGGCCCGTGCGCGAACTCCATCCATTTTAGGGCCCATCGGCAATTCTTTTTTTTGTCGGGGCCCATCTCTCCTCTTCCAGGCCCCCGCACGCCCCACTTCCTCTCGCCTTCCCACTGGCCTATTCCTTCTTCCTAGCCCATCCACCTTTTTCAGCCCGGTTCGCCTCTTCCTCCTCTGGCCCGTGCGGTTAACACACAAGAAGTGAAGAAGATCTTGGCGTCTGGCCCCGCGATTTGGAATTGGATCGCCTGCCCAGGGTACGGCCTGAGAAGGCGTGACCAGATTGGCCCTCGGCCGTCCGATCCGAGGAACAACAATACTTTTTTACAAAAAGAAAACAGAAACAAAATATGCCCCCGTTAATGGCAGGACACGGTCACCTGGCCCCCTCGTGAGGTGATCCGGATCCCCGGGATATGTGCGAAGCAGAGGATTTGCTGCAGCCATGGGAAATGGATCCCCTGCACTGGGGACCAAAGGCTCCGCCTATTGCAAAAGAAGAGGGGGGGGGGATGGGGGGCGCACCATTCACCATCCATTTTCCCCTGCATCTTGTGTGCAGGGGATCCGGATATAGACTTTTTTTTTCCTACATTATCATCATTAGAATTCGGCATCGTTTCCTCTCTTTTTATAACATTCCTTCACTCCCGCTTCGGGCTTATTTTTAATTTAATTTATTCGGCTTGGGATTTTTCAGCTTAATTTATTCGATTATTGGTCGTGACGCCAAAAGGCTCATTATACAGTTCAGAGACCGATCACGCATAATGTATTTGGTGATTTAAAAGTGGGCACTTGTCGTGACACGATCTCAAGAGGAGCTGGAGTTTGAATGGAACCTCCCAATTTTGCGTCGATTTAAGGGAAGAGAAGAACGTTCGGTGAGCTCTCTTGAAGCCACCCGCACACAATTTTCCCTTGTTTAACTTAAGATGGCGACATGATTTCGATGTATCAAAATGGATTTGTCGACGTGTTTTCTTGGCCTCAAACGGTTTAGTGATGCGAAAGAATGTTGAAATATACTTGAAGCCTTTGACCGAATATACAAACATTTGGTGGTACAAAATTCTGAGTCTGAGTATGAAAATTTGTCATCTTATCGGATGTTCAAGATTCGTCATTGGGAATGAGCAAATCTAAATACGTCTTGATAAAAAAATTTGGGAAAAAGAATAGGATAAATTTCAATTAAGTAAGGAAAAGAAAAGGAAAATAACCTAAGAAAGGGAGGAGAGCCTAGACATCCACCGCGTCGTCGTGTCAGATGGATCCAACCGGTCTTTTCTAGGAAGTGTTCTAATAGGAATGTGCATAATTGGGTCTTTGGGATGCCTTCCTGCTTCTTGGCCTCATTTCGAAGAAAATTCTGTTGATGCATGTATATTTCCGTGACAAAAATTAGCGACTTCTAATGGCTCATCGTTATCTTATCCACATATCAGCTTATCCGGCTATCGCTACGTCGACAACTACTAAAAATCAGTACAAGTACATTCGTAACCCTCAAGTGCGGTCCCACCTTCATTTTGATATTGGTTTCCTCCACCCGAAATTAATTATCCTTTTCCAAATAAAGCATAGAAAGAAAATTCTGTATTACTAAATTTTGATTATGTGGTTTTCGTCGTCCATTCAAGAAATCACTAAGAACAACACATTACTTGTTTTATAATTTTTTTTTTTGCAGGAATGGACCATGTACATTGTTCTAAGCTCAATAAACACGCGGGAGGTGAAACTTTTGCTCATAATCACGCCCAACACATGTCATCGTAACATATATATCGTGAGGTTTAAACCTTTTACTAACTCGGCTAACAAGAAAGTGAAAATCATAGAAGGTAGTCGACAATGTGAGTACATCTATCAACCAAATTGGCATTAAAGTATATACCCGATGTCCGAGAATCAAAAAGAGCAACTGTCAAGGAAGTTCCGCACCAACAAGCAAGGAAGGACCCCCGCGAGTCGTCGCACGGGGCCAGTGGAGATTGTTTTTCTCTGGACCAGATCTAGGGATTGTTTGCAATCTCTGCCGTTGAAACTTTTGCGGGAATCGCCTGGGACCCACGTGATGTAAAGGACTCACCCCGCTACCACCACGTGGCGAGATCGCAGCACTCGAAAAGTAAATCCACACGTGACGCACCGTCGAACGTCAAAACTGCGAAAGATCTAGTCCCCGTAGGACCCGAACTCTTCGACCCCCGCGTCGCCCATTTTTGACTGACCTATTGGATCGGACGGCTCCAGTAGCCTCGTTTCCGAGGACCTCCGCCGCACCGTATAATTATCCTCCTAGTCCCTCCCTTAAACCTCTCCCACGTTTCTCCTCCCGCAAGTTTCGACATAGACCCTAGCTCGCTCGCGAGCTTCATCTGCTTGTCCCGCTGGTGAGTGTGCTTCATGGCTCCCTCAATAATTTCTCTTGTGATCGATGGAAATGGCGGTGTGTTTGACTCTGAAAACTTGAATTCGCGATGAGCTGTTCTTCTTCATTCCGTCTGGTTGGTTTTGGTTGTGGCCGATCGTCTTGAGCTGTTGATTGATATGCCGTATCGACGAGGTCGTCTTCGTTTTCCTGCGGCGCGGTGGATCTTTTCATTTTTATTTCTCTGGTTTCTTGTTTAGTGTTTTTACATGTTTTGGAAAGGATTTCAACGATGTTAAACTGGTTTATGTGCGTGCGTGTTTCGTCCTCCTGCAGATCGGTAATTGATCAGAGGAGGATTTATCGGTTCTCGTTTCTATCAAAACTTGTGAGTGTACCTCTTTTACTTCTCTCCTTTGGTCTAACTTTTCATTTGTACGCCTGTTGAGGAGCATGATTGTTCCATTAGGCTTTGCAACGGATCATTTGTTCATGGAGGAAATGTGGAGTTAAGTGGTATTATGGGTTTTTCCATTAGAGAATGAGTTTTATTTTTTTTATTCTTTTTGCCTTCATTTAGAACATGAATGTCTCACAAGAGGCTTTCATTGATTTTGGACTTTTGGAATTTTTTCGACCAAACATTAGGTAAACTGCATTTGTCAGCCTATTATGTTGAGTTATATACTGATGATGTATGTTCTATATGGATTGCTAAACTCCAATCTTTATGGTGAGTCAATTGGTTATATGTTGAGTTATATACTGATGATGTATGTTCTATATGGATTGCTAAACTCCAATCTTTATGGTGAGTCAATTGGTTATGAACTGGTCTATATGATCTCTGCATGGGCTTATTGGGGAACACACTTATATCATACATCCATCCATCAAATTATAATCTCCCATCTTGTTTGTTGTTTTCAACCTATCACTTGAATATACGAAGTACTCTCGTGGTTGACTCAAGTATGTCTAGATATAATTTGGGCAAAGTCAGGGAGAAGTTTTGATGCTGTTGTTATTAGTTTAGCTGTTTAGTCAAATATGGATGAGAATTGTTCTTCTTACCTGGCGTGGTTTAGTATCTTGTTTAAATTTAACAGCTAATGTAGGGTTATTCTAACTCAATACACATTTAATTGCCAATATCCTTATCTATCATTAGTTTGACTCATCATATCCACTAGGGTTTGCTATCTTCAGGAGGCCAAATATTTTGTGGATTCTGTTGCGTTATTCCTAGTGGATAATGGAACCAATAGGGTTCACTTTACAGCTACAGAGGAACATGAACTTCCTGTTTCACTTCTTGACGCTGTTATTGTACTCGTTAACTCCTGCAATATCAAGTAGTTGGAAAGAGTTACATATGAGCTCTTTGAGAGTTTCTTGTTCCTTTTGAAAGAGCTGTGGACTAAACTGCATTCTCGAATGTACAACTCTTTGGTGTGCAGCTAGCAAAAAGACTTGTTAAGCAATATGAGGGTCAATGATCTGGCAGAGAGCATTTTCAAACTTTCTATCAGAATCCAATGTGCTACTTTTATGCCAATTGATCAAATCAAAAGAAGCATTTTTGGGTTACCTCAGTCTAGTTTCAAAGATTTTATTGTGGGTTATTGGGAAGTATCACCTTGCATCAATTTTTGACTATCTAGTAAACAATGAAAAAATTGGAAAAGCATTCACGGTGAAGAGTGCAAAGCTTCAAAAAGTCTGGATTAATAAATTTCTAGGCAAAGGAGAGTGATACATTATTGAGTTTCGTTGTTGCTTCTTTGTTTTGGTTTGAGTTTACTTCCTTAGGGAAATTTGGCCATCTTTTGCTGTTGAACGATATTGACGATTTTTTGAACGATATTGACGATTTTGAAGAAAGAATTATTGTGTTCAGAATCTATTATGAGATATGGTCATTTATTAGCAGCTTATCTTTGTAACTTTAAATGCTATTGTTGAGTTCATTTTGTCGAAAAGGTGGTGGTCTATTTGTACCTCTGTCTTGGATCTCAGGTTCTTTGTCTCCTCTTGTTTTATTGTCTCCTCTCGTTGACTCTGTTGAATGAATTGAAAGTTCATGGACCATATTACACATTTATCCAAATTTTAGAAACTATTTATGCCAGTATCCCTACGTAAAATGCTCTCCATCCCCCCCCCCCCCGAAAAAAAAAGAAAAAAGAAATGAATGAATGAATTTGGGACTCGGTTTACTTAGGAACATTGTTTCCTAGTTAGATGCTACTTTAGATTTTCTATACCTAAAACCACTTGAGCCAAACTAGGACACAGGCACTACTAGCCATAACACGGGCTCCATAAATGACATAGACACAACGAGTAAGATTAATCCCACCAAAAAGGTCTGGAACTTTTATGAGACATTACTATCCTAATTACTTTTTTGGCCTTACAAATATTTCAAATTTATATTAATAGCCTAAAAGTTACTTTCCATCACAGTTCGGCCCATAATGGCCGCTTAAAATCCCAAGTGGCCATTTGGACTGAAATTTGACTGAAGGTACTTTTGGATCATTGGTATAAATTTGATAATATCGATATGCTAAGAAAAAATGTTTAGAGCATGGACGTCTCTTGCAATGAAATTTCAAGCTTTATGGGGGGATCGGTTATAAGATTACTTAGTATTTAAAATCAATCACATGATTGCACAAGATATGTACTTTGATGGAGAGACGCTGATTAATGTTTCACGGAGCCCGACGGTGGACGGGCTCTTCATCACTTGCCCTTTTAAGCGTGGATTGGGCCATCGGGGCACATAATGAGTCTTGGGCCGATGAGGCCCATCTTGTCTTTCCAGCTTAACTCAACAAAGAGTAGCAGCAAAAGCACATTGTGCAATTTCAGTACCATCCCACGACGTTAATGTACATAGTATTGATTGGGTACGTAAGTTTCGTGACGTGGGTCGGTCGATCGTGGATTTGGGCGTTGGTCTTTGGGCTTAGAGTTATCGGATGGCAGCAACGGGGGAGATGCGTGTGCGATTGGCGACCGCATTAGGCTAGCGAGTGTCTAGACGGCGCTCATCGCGGAATTCTCGGCCAGTTAAGCGAGAGTCATCAAGGTTTAGGTACTAGAATAGAATTAAAACCAGGCGTGTATATCACATCCCCTAGCGGTTTGTACTGTAACGTTCATCGAACTACTTCCTACAGTGGGAAAATCTTAAGAAATCTCATTTTTGCATGTAGCTTTCTTTCTTCAATGAGCTTTGTACGGCTTATAATGCCTTGATCCATCACGGCTTGTCAGCCAATAAAATTGGATCTCTATTTCACTCTGGCTGGCTGAATTTACATTTTCTTACCAACTGTAGTCTTAGTTTATTCGACTGTGTAGATAGCTAAAAACATAATTAGAGTATTTTTTTTTTATCTTGATATCATATTCCTTTCTCTTTAACTTGGGAAGTTGTATCTTTATACAGACAGAACATAAGATACAGTCCGAATTAGGTCCACTTGATATGAGCCTAGTTCAAGTTCCAAAAATGCTATCTGTCTTGAGAAAAGAGTGGGCTCCATTTGCCTATTGCATTCCATTTAAGGTCAACTATCTGCAATTTATCTGTTTCATTTCATAAACTTCATTAGAAATTATTGAAGTTTACTATTCAAATAACATGATAATTAATTCAATAGCATGTATGTCAGATGGGACAAATTTCTACAACACTAGTGACCAAAAAACCCTATTCATGGATGATGCTCATCCATTTACCGAAAAACCCTGTCCATGGAGGATACTCTTACATTTTATGGATGATTGTTATTGATATGAGTAAAACAGCATCAGATGTTATTGTCCTTGCAGTTAAGTGAAGATAATCGTCTGAAAACTGCACGGTCAAAGTGAAAACAATGGCACGCTTGTCCACAATGAAAACCATTTGTTTGCCAAATGCCCTGTAAATATATCTATCCTGTAAGGAATTCTCGTAGGCTGGTTAAAGTTTAAAAAAGTTAAACATAGTGACTGATTTAACATCCTTGGGATTCAAATATTTTAGCTATCTTGTTATGGGAATATATACTGATTCAGGGAATATAATTGCTTACAGCAATTATATAGTAGCATTTGCAACTAAAATGTAACAAGTTACTCGCAAGAAGATTGAATAGATAGTGAAGGTCCTAAAAATATAGAAAAGGAGTTCAACTAATGCATGTTGGAGTAATTACACAAGCTCCCTTTCCTTGTTATAGCAATAAGTAGAAATATGTATTGAGTGGTACCTCAGCAGCTCTCACCGAAGCCAGCTGCAAATCTTCCTTGACAGCAATGTGAACTCTTTATTTGGATTTACTCTTCATCTTTTGATATATTTCCTTGATGCTCGGCTTTCTGAACGAGGAGCTTTGAACGACCAAATGCTACTTTGGAGCTTTGAACTGTGAGAGGTCAATGCATAAATACTTCAGAAAGCCGAGCATCAAGGAAATATATCAAAAGATGAAAAGTAAAATATTCAATCATGTATACTCAAAAGCACTGAATAGCTACCAAGGAGCTCAAAAATGAAGAACTAACTAAACTAACAAGATAGCCAACCGTGCTACATAAGCATGCCAAAAAAATAAAGCCATAGAGCAAGCTCAACCTGACTGGAGATTGTGCAATGAAAAATTAAACCACAGATACAGAACTTTAGCCCTGATCAGTAGTAAAGACAACTCACATCTCCGCTGGCCTCATGGAAACTGCGATTTGGAAATTTCTAGAAGTGTAACTAGAATCAACAGTGATGTTGATATTACAAATATTACAAACTGCAACTGAGTCATACGTATAAAAGCCAACATGGGCTCCAATGGAAAAAGTAATCTGCCGCCAACAAACACTGAAATGGGTAACACTCCAAAAGCTTCAAGAACTATAATATTTCTTTATGTTACTCTCCTTTAGAACGGATTACGGCTACATAAAATAATATTGAAGTCGTCTCAAGAGAACGACAATATCGTTCTGTACTCAATGGTATTGAAAATATAACATAAAGGTGAAGGCAAAGAGTTATTGCCAAACTCTATAAAACCACCTGCCCTAAGCAGTTATTATGTAGCATATATTGAGAGAATTGAAACCTATGGAAATTGATCAATCACCACAATTAGCAATATCTATGACATGTTGAACTTCTTGACAATTTATGTTGTCATGGGCGAGAATCTGCCATGTGATTCAAATGTTTCTCTATTAGCAGTTTGATGAGGGGATCCTCCACATCACTGCCAACCCGGGTCTTGTCTCGACAAACTGAAACCTTTTCATCAACTGTGACAATGACGACCTCCTCTTTCCGAGTTAAAAGCTCATTCGCCACTACCGCATGCATTTTGTACTTATTAAGAGCCATATCAGCCTTCTTCAGCAGGATGTTCTTATCAGTCTCTAGCTGTCATTTAGTAATAGAGAAAAATTAATTATCTGTATTAGGGATTAATATCAAGTCTCAAGTCAAAGACACGCTGGGTAATACCTTTTGCAAAATCTTAGACAGGGGAAGAAAGTAATATCCAAATAAAGAGTTCACATTGCTGCCAAGGAAGATTTGCAGCTGGCTTCGGTGAGAGCTGCTGAGGTACCACTCAATACCTATTTCTACTTATTGCTATAACAAGGAAATGGAGCTTGTGTAATTACTCCAACATGCATTAGTTGAACTCCTTTTCTATATTTTTAGGACCTTCACTATCTATTCGATCTTCTTGCGAGTAACTTGTTACATTTTAGTTGCAAATGCTACTATATAATTGTGTAAGCAATTATATTCCCTGAATCAGTATAGATTCCCATAACGAGATAGCTAAAATATTTGAATCCCAAGGATGTTAAATCAGTCACTATGTTTAACTTTTTTTAACTTTAACCAGCCTACGAGAATTCCTTACAGGACAGATATTTTTACAAGGCATTTGGCAAACAAATGGTTTTCATTGTGGACAAGCATGCCATTGTTTTCACTTTGATCGTGCAGTTTTCAGACGATTATCTTCACTTAACTGCAAGGACAATAACGCCTGATGTTGTTTTACTCATATCAATAACAATCATCCATAAAATGTAAGAGGATCCTTCATGGACAGGGTTTTTCGGTAAATGGATGAGCATCATCCATGAATAGGGTTTTTTGGTCACTAGTGTTGTAGAAATTTGTCCCATCTGACATACATGCTATTGAATTAATTATGATGTTATTTGAATAGTAAACTTCAATAATTTCTAATGAAGTTTATGAAATGAAACAAATAAATTGCATATAGCTTAAATGAAACGCAATAGGCAAATGGAGCCCACTCTTTTCTCAAGACAGATAGCATTTTTGGAACTTGAACCATATTCATATCAAGTGAACCTGATCCTGACTGTATCTTATGTTCCGTCTGTATAAAGATACAACTTCCCAAGTTAAAGAGAAAAGAGTATGATATCAAGATAAAAAATACTCTAATTATGTTTTTAGCTATCTAAACAGTTGAATAAACTAAGACTACAGTTCGTAAGAAAATGTAAATTCAGCCAGCCAGAGTGAAATAAAGATCCAATTTTATTGGCTCAGAACTAGCCAAGGCAATCTTGGAACATTGCGATGATGAGTAAAAGCATACTTGTAAGTAATTAGTACTATTGCGCAGTGCAAGAAGAACCAGTTCTTCTGACTTATGAGAGACAATTGTCTAGGTATTCCTACTCACTTCAGGAAGCATTCAGGGACAGAGATTTGCAAAGATAACCCTCGACAGCTTTTGACTCCTCACAGAATGGTGTTCAAACATGAAAGTACCCAAATGACAAGTAACAATTACTTAATTCACTTAGGATTATAGAACAATCTTCTAAAGATATGACAAGAGGGGGGAAACCACCGTAACTTCCCAATTTATGCAACAGCACTTCACAACGAGGACATTAACACATGGAAGCATGAAAAGCTCTTCTCCAACTTTCTCGAAAAAACCGCTACTGCAAAATGAATTGAAAGAGTTCCAGCAAAGTACTAAACAATTACCATGCTTTTCCAAGGTACATAAAAATCAGATACTGCAGCTGCAAGATAAAACATTGCATGTGGCCCAAGAACCCTAAGTGATGTTGCAACCATCTGTAACATCTGCACACACCAAAATCTCGTTATGGAGATTGACTTCTATCAGTATGCTTAAAAACCAGATCAAAGAGCTATTAAGTTTCATAGTGGAATAGTGACCGCACCAATGAGTAAGCAACAAATGTTCTGAAACTTCATCACAAAGAGAAGGATCCTCTAATGGATAAAGAAGGTTGGGGAAATGAATCAAGTTGAAGGAATTTTACATTAGAAACAAAGATATAGCTTATGCAAAACTTCTCATATCAGTCATAATTTTAAAATACAGGGGGTCAGTGATATTTTCTTTACTATCTAAAATTTAGCATTTGACATTAATGAGATGCTCCAAATGAGAGCAAACAATCATTTTAGTTTGTTTCATACTGATATGAATAAATCACTTACCTAATATATGACTCCTTGCAGTGTTAATTTTTTCACATTATTCTTGCTTATTCCCAGCAGACAAGGGGAAAAAAAGTAGATGGGGCTGTGGGCCTATGAAGCATCCGAATATTCATAAGCTATCATCAAATTCACCACACAAGCAACATTATTGCATCGAACTACTAGTTCACATTAGTTGAAGGAACTTCTTGTTAAGCCCACCATATAAAGTACGTGCATGTTTTCAACCTATTGAAAGAGTAAAGCGCAGCAATTTCCATGCATCATAAGCCATTCTGACATGCAAAAAGAAGGTTCTATGATAAACATTAAACAAGGTTCACAAGCTACGCAGTGATATCACCAATCAAGAGTGCATTTAAATATTTAGATAGAAAAATCAATGGGAGAAGCATATAGGTTCAACAAATCCTGCTTCTGACATAGTGCACCACATAAAGCTGTTAAAACGGCATAGTGCATCATTAAGTAAGAATGAAAAGTCTAAGAGACCTTTCTTGATGTTGCTCATGTAATCTTCATCTTAGTGAGAACAAAAAATTTAGTGATGCAAACCTGAAGATATTCAAAAATGGTCGTGAAGGGAAGTTTCAGCAATAGCCATTTTTCAACCACCTGGAATTGAATATAACCACAAATTGAATCAATCTCAAAATGAACAAATTGTTCACTATTACATGACAAGCTAGTGAAGTCAAACATCATTGGAAAGATACAATGTGGAAGAATATTTCAATTTAAGAAGCATCTATGAGTGTTCCATACATTGTGATGGTCGCTGATAGCCATCTTGACAGCTTCAGAATATGGCTCCCTCACTTTAATTTGAGAGAAAATGATTAGATAGATCATATGATGGGATGATCATAAGTTTTGTAGTTAAGATTAAATATATTACTTAATCAGAATGACAAGATGGCCAAAATTTGAGAAAATTCGGAACTGTCTGCACGGAGATGACACATTTTCTAAATGAAAATGCATCAACCTTCCACAGATATAGCAAGACTCAAGTCAAGAGGAACAATATGTCTCGAGTTTATTTTCTAAGGGCTACATACCCTTTAACTGTTTGTTTGACCACTCTTATCGGAATAAGGATCTTCCACATAGATCCCAATTTATATATAAGCACCCATGGGAAAAGATAATTGTTGACACCTAATTTTTACCGATCTAGTAATTCACTTTTAACCTTAGTTTCTTAATAAAATAATTATCAATCATAAATTAAGAGTTTCTTTCATCGTGATTTTAAAAGAAAACAAAAAAAGAACAAAAAGAGCGAAAGAAGAAAGAGGAATCTCTTTCGGATTGGGCCCACGCTTGGATTTGCGCAAGTCATGAGATTGGCCTCGTTTCGCAGCCCACACGCATATGCTCTTCGCTCGGCCCATTCTCCTCAGCCCATCGTTCAGCCTTCCTTTTCCCGGGCCCGTGCCCGCTCTCTTTTCCCTTTCTCGCGCCCGGTCAACGAGGAGATCTGCCTCGGGCAGAATCAGCGTGATTTGAGGAAGAGAGCGAAAGCAGGAGTCTTCAGCGAGGCAGAGGCAGACATCAAGATAGGAAGCCTGCACGCTGAAAAAAAGAAGAAGTGGAAGATGGGAGCAGACTGGCAAAGAGGAAGATAAAATCTCTCCTTCTCGGGGGTTTTTCTCTCTCTCTCGGACGGAGGCTAGGGCTCCGGAAGCTCTTTCTTCAGCTCTCCCGCACAAAAGGGCTGAGGAGCTCACGGCCGTCGTCTTCCTGCCAGCTCGTCCGCAGCTCGTCCTCCTCTTCCTTCCAGCTCACCTCCGGCGGTTCACCCGCAGTTCGTCTCTTCCGCGACCTCGCCGGGTCCCTCTCTCTCACGGCGCTCTCAGCTCGCAGCCGCCCTTCCCAGCTCGCCCGCATCCTTCAGCTCCCAGGCCGACTCCCTTAGCTCAGCTCCGGATCCCCGAGCTTCATCGCCTGCCCCCAGCTCGCCCCCGTTTCTCTCTCTCTCCTCCAGCTGGTTCCGCTTGGCAGTGGGGGGCCTCCCTGAGCTCCGGTCCTCTCAGCTGCTCGCGGGAGCTTCCGGTCCGCCTTCTCCACGCCCGGAGTTCGCCGCCCACAGCTCGCCGTCTTCCTTCAGCTCCACCGCCCGCCGCCCTCTCTCTCGAAGAGAACTCCCCGCAGCTCCCCCAGCTCCCGCAGCTCCCCTGCACACGCTCTCTCTCTCCCTGAGCTCGCCGGCAGCTCCCCACAACGCACAGACGCGGCGCCCAGACACACGGCGATCCTCCCAGCTCGCCGCCGCCCACATCATCTCTCAGCTCGCCGCAGTTCCTTAAGCTCGCCCTCTCTCTGTCTCGGCTGCGTCCCTCAGCTCACCGTCTCTGCCCTCCACGCTTCCAGCTCGCCATTTCGCCCACAGCTCCGCTCCGCTCCCTCTCTTCCCTGAGCTCAGCCGCCCCCTTCAGCTCCTCAGCTCACTCGCCCCTGCATCTCACCTCGCCTCTCCCCAGCTCGCAGCCACCTCGTCTCTCAGCTCGCGTCCCCCTCAGACACACACACAGCCGCGCCCTTTCTCCCTCTCCCCTGAGCTCAGCCTCTTCTTCCCTCTGCAGCCCTCAACGCCCTCCACCCCTCGAGCTCACAGCTCGCCTCTGCCTCTCGAGCTCCCAGCTCGGCCTTCCTCCCAGCTCGGCGAGTAACGATGTGGATAAGGGAGGGATGGTGCGTTGGGAGAGGGAGAACAGTGATGGCGATGGCGAGTGCATGAAGATGGAGATGGTTTATAAGGACTCGGCCCCAAGAAGCGGGTGGTTGGGATGGGTGCTCGGGGATTACTCCGAGGACGCTAAGGCGGCTTTCACGGCTTTGACCGTGAGTTTTCTGTTCAGGTCGTTCTTGGCTGAGCCAAGGTCGATTCCTTCGAGCTCTATGAAACCAACTCTGGATGTAGGTGACCGCATCATGGCAGAGAAGGTAAGTTCGTCTCCGGCGTGCTTCATTCCAATTCAGTGATATTCAGGTGCTTGCTGCATTTCTTTAATCATGATCCTCGTGTATAGTTTTGACTTAAATTTAGATTAAGTTTGCTATGATTTCGTCGATTTGGCACTGGATGCACATTAACTGGATTTCCTGAGTATCTGTGATTATGATTTTGGATGGTTCATTGGTTTATATTAAAGTTGATTCATGAATGGTTTGTAATTTAGGTCGAGGTTGGTCTGGGAACTAAAACTTATTAATCATCGCCGAGCTTTACACGTTCGGTGAAATGTCGAGATGAAAATCCGAGTTATTTTCTTTGATTTTTTTTTGCTTAGTTATATATTTGTAATCGCTTAAAGAAGTTTTTTTTTAGCCTTGCATATAGAGCAAAAATGATGAAATCGCCGTTTTTTTTTTCTCCAGCGATATTTTTTTTTATGTTAATTGGTATTGAACAGGGGCGTGGGTGATTGAAGAGGATGAAGAGGACAAAGTGCATATGGTCGGTTGTTAGTTTAGCTTTAGAATGGGCTAAGTCTTAATTAACACTAATGTTGGGAAAGCTGAAATAATCTTTGATGGACAACTAGGTGATTCTTTGACACTTCTTAGCTTAAATTGCATGCCATATCAATTGTCTGTGAATGTTTGGATGTACGATTAAACTCTAAGCATGACTTGATGGATAACTCATGTGATTGTCTCGAGTTAGTTAAATTACATGGTTCAGCTTCATGTCAACTGTGAGATTGTTTGTTTAATCTGATATGCGCATAGCTGATGATTTGCTTGACTGAATGCATTGAGCGATCGTCTGAACTTTGAAATCGAGACCCATTGGACTATGGTTCGTGGAAATGACGAGGAGGTGGCTTTAACGGAGACGATGTCATTAGGCTGATGTCCATTTTGGTCTCGATCTTGTAAAGTTTATAGAGAGCCTGTGTAATTTTAATTAGTGGACGAGTATGCAGATTTTATATTCTTGTCCTAAGTAGTCGCACTTAATTATTTGATTGTTTATTATTGCATTGCATTTCAATGTTTTGAGTGTTTATTTCTCGCACCGTCTTTCAACAAATCGCATGTTACTTTCTTTTCTTAATTTCTCTTTAGTCTAGATTCGCATGAAAATGACCTTATAGGATTAATTGTATGAATACTCAGTAGATTTGAATGACCTTTAGGGCTTTAAATGATGAGCAAAAACGCTTGACCAATTTTGATTTAGTGACCAACTAGTTAGGTATCGAAAGAGCGCTAGTAGAATTGTTCGCGTAAACAAGTCCCCGAGTTTAGAATCTCTGGTTACGTAGGGATCAAGACGACACTCCTGCGTCTTGATCGGTTTCTAGCCGACCCCAATAGGCTAGTGCCGACTCCTAGAAGCATTTTAGGTTGTTAAATAACATTTTAAAATAAACACGCCTAAATGTCACTTGAGGTATGGAATTGGGAGAATCCAAGCTCGAGATTGAGGAATCGAGAGCAAATATCTTTAAACCTATCTTTCTCCCCCCTAAAAAAGGTTGGAATTTTAGGTTGCGACAATAATAAACTGTTTTTTTTTTCAGTTTTGTCACTCGAATGAAGCAGCACAGACCTTTAATGTGGGTCTCATCTATAAACTCGAAACATTCAACGGATCATCTGGCAAAGATCCACAAAAAGGCTGGCAAGTTCCCCTGGTTCAAAAGTGGGGAGAAAAGGAAATCAAATTGACGCTTCATCATACAATACCCTCAAACTCTAGTTTGAGTGTTAGTAATTAAGAAATCACATGGTTAACTATTACCTTCGATACAAAAAGATAACCGCATAACCTGCCTTTAAAAAATACCTGCAACATGTCAACAGTCGGACTTATTTGAAGAATGTCGACTCCGAACAATAGGCAGTGATCAATTAATAATAGGGGAAGCCGTCATACTCAGTGGAAGCTGCTCCTCGATGGCCCGAGCTGAAGTTATCGATGTAGCACACAGCGTTGCTCTAGAGGGACAGTACCACCCGAGGTCACGCAAACAACTCGCTTAGCTGTTCCGTCTTCTTCATTAAGTGGGGAAGCGGAGAACAGCTTAACAAAAGCAAGCGAAGGATCAAAGTGCAGAAGCATGAAGTCAATAAAAACAGCTCACGAGTCGACAACGAATTCTTGTCGAGGAACTCCTTCAATTTGTCTCTGATTTCGAGGCTATCTTTCAGCAGAGGGGCCGAGTCGAAAAAAGATTGTATCTCTGCTCTAGACGTATCCTCCTCTGCTGCTGCTTCCGGACCAGTCTTAGAAGCCATCGCAAATTTCTACAGCGCCCAGATCATCGGACGACATCAATTAAGATAACGAAACAGAAGGCAAAGGCATTTCTTGAATCGATGGGACTCATCCTAATTAACAGCTAGAAAACAACAAAAACCAGTTACATCCTGGGAAACACATCAATCCAGCAAAGAGGTCTGTCAAACTGGACGCATCTACTCATTTTCCGACAAAAGTCCAACAAAACTCTCATTCATCACTCTGCAATCAACAACAACAACAACCAAAAAATCGATCTTTCCAGCAGGTGAATAAAATCAAGTCTTCAAGCCAGTGAACCCGAACAAAAGAATTCCTCAGGACAAAAGACCAAGGCAAGCATTCAGTAAGTTCAGCCTCAACTCTCTGGAAAAAGAGCGAACTAATCGGATTGAAGTACCTTCGAGAGAGAAGAAGAAGAAGAAGAAGAAGAAGAAGAATGCAAACGAGGAGGATCGACGGGAAAATCGGTTAGATCGGGATTGCCTTGAGAAGGGCAATTCATTTTCAGTGATTGGAGAAAGTGAAAGTTAAGGAATATCGATATGCTTCTTTTCCTATGGCTATGCAATATTTATCCCGTTGCCTATTTGCTGCTTTAGCAAATGCTTGCACTGCGTACTGTTCCCAATTTTCTACTCCCAAAACAAGAAAGCAGTTTAAATTATTTTTTTAATTTACGTTTAGCTTTTCATGGGTAGACTTGCTATTGAAAAATGAATAATTAATATGATCAGCTGTTGTTTTCGAATTGTAGTTATTCAAGACTGTTTCTGCTTTACCATTTTCTTATGGTAAACCTTTTAATTTTGCTTTTTGACATCGGCTGAAATTTTGGTGTTATAAAGGTGTTTCTGTAAATTGAGATGTATTGGTGAAGAATGAAGAAATTCTAATTTTATGGACTGTAAGTATTGAATCAATAAATATGATTAGTACTCTTTTGTGTCTAAAAAGCGCTCATTTATAGAGTATATTGCCCATTAGCAATTTCTTTAGGAGAGACATTCTATTAAACAGATCCTTAGTTATGACAGTACAATTTGTTGGTAAATGAAAATATCTGTTGATGGTTTACTTAGTTTTTGTTGGCTCGAGACTTGGTTTGCAGGATAAGGTCGCAGGTTTGATTTCATAATCTATCCTAAATCTTAGGAGATCTCGATTAGTCTATGAAGAAGGAACCTACTCTGTTGACACCTAATTTTTAACATATAGATTTAATTTACATTTTACATTTTAAAACAAACGTCGCGGATAATAGATTTTTGTTTTTGGAAGGAAATATTGGGCATATCTTGAGCGAAATCGAAAAAAGGATGAAGTCTATTTTTACTATATACAAGAGATAAGGGCAAAATAAAGAAATCTGGTCAAATCTTTCTGAAATATTTGACCAAGATTTTTTCTTCATCTCTAAAGAGGCGTCCAGGAGCAATGAGGCAAAGGGGGATTCTTTTCTTTTATTCGGTCAAATCTTGAAAGGATTTGACCGAATTTTTTTGTTTCCTTTCCTTGAATTCCAAATTTCATTACATAAATAAGAAAATGCTTAAAAAAATATACCTTTTTGCATGTCATTTAATTCATTTAGTTAAATATAGTTAAATAGCATGTCATTTAGTCCAAGTTAATCTCATATAGGTCATGTCATTAGGATTAAATTTCCATGCATTACATATTAACTTAGTCTTTCCATTTTAGAATATTATCTGTAGTCAAGATAAAATTTTAGTTTAAATTAGGGATTAACGTGACTTAGTTTCTAGTCTAAATTAAATGTTATTCGACTATAGATAATTAGTTCCATTAAATAATTCTGAAATTCACATAATTGCACTTAGGGTTGCATTAAGATAGTTGCATATAAGATTATTTTTTTTATACATGGATTGCATATACATAAAAAAAAAAACCTAAAAAAAAGATCTTTTTGTTGATTTGCTTCATCCTTGTTATTTTCTTTGTTTATTGTTTTATTTCTTTAAGCATTTACATTAGTGTTTGCGCACCTGCGTGATCACCGTGCATGTTAAGAAATAAAGTTAAAATCAATTCAAGCTGCTTGTAGATTATTTTTGAAATAAAGTAAATAGTTTTCAAGTCCCCGAATTCATGGTCTCTGGTTCGTAGGGGTAAAGTACTACTCTCAGTATTTTACATGGGTTTCTAATCGACCCACCATAAATAGATTAGTGGCGACTCCAATTGAAATCAATTTGGCATGTTAAGAACTTAAACCTAAGTTGCGAATTTGTATGGGCTTGGAAGAGCTCGAGCTAGGTTAAACTTAGTAATCCATTAGCCGAACCCTAGGTGATGCACCTTTGGTGAGGTTGCGACAGTATCTTATCACAAGATTAGTGGAATCTTAACATACTTCAGCATCCAAGACATGAAAGATAGCTTGAGGCAAAAAATTAATCATCTTATAGAAAGTCACAGATGCTATCTTGTCCTCTCCTCTACATTTTGTTTCATTCTTACCATGCTCTATTTTTCTTAAGGAGATTTGGAATCCCTTTGTTTTGCTAGAATAGGGCAACTGTGAATCCTTAGAATTTGTAGTTTTCCAGCGAGACGTACTTAAACATATACTTCATTCTCGGTCTTACGCTGCATATCCTTTCTAAACGTTGTGTTTTTCTTTTTATCCAGTTGGTCTTGTCTGTTTGTCTTGGTGACAAGCTGCGGAAAATCTTCTTTCTTTTTTTATTTTTTTTTATTTTGGTAAGATAAGTATTTGTATTTATCTTTGAAGCCAACTATACAAAAAGAGGGATCTGGTACCACAAGAAGCTTTCACTTAGTATTGCACCTATATACCAAGTAAAAGAGTATTATGGTTCTCACAGGAAATACAAAAGTCCAAGCAAAATAAAAGGACTGCATACTAAAGGATTACAATAAAATAGAGGCGTCAATGCCTCAGCTTTGTTGGACCTGACGGATCATCTTCTTCTTTATTTTTTTTGGTAAAGATCTACTTCCTATTTGATCTCCCTTTTTCCCTAAAAAAAAAGTAATTTGATGAGGGTTGCTAATCTAATGTCTGTAACTTAGTCGAGTTAATGTCTTGTAACTTAATTAGAGTTAACTCTATTAAGATAAAAGTTGGTAAATTTGGGGCATAGGTAAGAAAAGCAAAATAAAAGTTAATAAAGCGACGAGAGAGGTGGAGAAATTAAAGAACCAAATAGATGTTCAAAAGTAAATCAAATCTGAGCTATATCTCCAAATTATGTGGTGGTATTGAAAGAAAGTTGGTGAATAAAGTTAATTTAGGTTGGTAATTCCTAAATGTCAAGAAGTTGTTAATCTAGACAAATACTTAACAACTTTGTAGAAAAGTGGGTAATGAGTATAAGCGATTTAAATGAGTTGATATCCTATAATTATTTGGTAATTTAGTTTGACAAAAGTCCACTCTGATATGTGTTGAAAATTTCATATGATAGTAATTTTGAACCAGTAAGTAAAAATAAGTGAATGCCCCGAAATTGTTACTTTGTGAGTAATACAAATAGTCAGTACTTGTATAGACTCATTGAAGAGTTACAAACAAGTTATAAAAAGAAAAAGTCGCTGCTTTCTCTTTCTCTCTAACAATCTTTTTGACACTTGCTAATGTCGATATTTTTTCATAAGGCATGATAGCACTAATCCTGAAACTATAAAATTGAGCCGCGCACCATTTGCGACGAGAAGCAAGGCATCTTTTCCTTGTTCCAAACTCAAAGTAGGCATACATTTCATGTAAATAATTACCGAATCCTCTGGTTCAGATGAAGAATTTTCTATGCATTAATTTTTTGAACTTTCATGCGTTTTGACTTGATAACAAAGATCCATCGACAAGAAATAGTTTACAGTCAAATAAAATATCGCATGCATGAAGTTCGAAAACACAAGAGAATTGACAGTGAACAAATCATTATTTCTTCAAATATATCAATGAAGGGTTCGGAAAGAACCCAATCCCCTCACGATTCTCTTTTCGAGCATATGGCGTGAGAAATTAGCAAGATGAAGTATAGATTAAACATTTGCGCTAACGGTGGCATCGCAACTACTACGATGACTCCACGACCACAAGCCCATTAAGATGCCCCAGAACAATGGATACGCTTTCCAGTAGCTAGACAAACTAATGGAGCTCTGCTGAACAATGGACTTAACTAAGAGTTCCGTCTGTTCCAATTCATTAGATAAAAAATCACCTGCAATATCGCAAAGCACGGTTTCTGCGCATCTCAAAGCCCCTTTAACATTACTTCAATCTTAGCCTACTTCCAGATCCCCCACGAAGTTAATGGAAGAAGGGCCTCCGTTGCTTCGAGGGCAGTAGCATCTACAGATGGAGAAACAAATGGTCAATGTTCCTTGGGTGAGAGTGTAGCGGGAACAATTTCAAACATTTTTAAAGCCCCTATGCTTGAAAATTACAGAGGAGCCGACTGTACAGATACATAGAATACATATCCGAATACGCAGCATGACAAAATTGTAGAACAAAATGTTAAACCTATCAGCATCTCCTGCGACAAAGCTTTATGGACACGCTTCTTTCAGGATAGGACACGTAATTATAGACTGCGAAACAGTTTCAAAAGATACAGCATGCAGGCCAAGGAACTAAGGGACCTTGGTTCGATATGGCCAGTGCTGGATCAGCATCTGTGGAAAGACTCGCCAGTGATATTCAAATGTATTGGTCTTCGACTAGCTTCTTCAATTCCTCTTAACTTCTTGGTTCATCAAATCCCTAGCTTCCCTTATAAGAGTACCTTCCCGACTGAAATGGTAGGCATCTATCACTGTCCTTATCCATGTGTGAAGCTTCTCTGGAGTCCTGCAGATTGGAAATGAAACAATTATGACATACCTAATAAAAAATAACTAGCGTTCAATTCCTACAGTAAGAGAATCAGAGGCAGCTCTTCAATTAGTTGGAATATGCCACAGGAAAGTGGCACTCAAGGAGTTCACAATGTTCCATCCCGCAATGAAGTATTTTGTACAAGCTTCCTCTTTCCTATATGTCTTTGTTGGTTTTACTCTCGCCTAATGTATTTCCTATTTAAACTCACAATACCCGTGCAATGCAATTCGTGACTTGATCAATACAAAAGGAATAGTTCCTGTACATACGTGTAGAGGCAGTCTATATCATTCCCTTCAAGTTCTTCTCCTGGGGTAAATGCATCTTTCAAGGCCGAAAATTTCTCCTCAGGATCCTCAATAGTTAGAAGGTACTTCAATACCCTTATCTCTTTTGGCATCAATCTTTGAAGGTTGCCTCTAGCAGTCATGTACAAATGATACAGAATATCCTTGACCTGGAAAGAACAAGTAACAATGACCAATTAAAACAAGCGTTTTAGAAAATTCTACTAAACTCGTTCTCAAGCCATTTGACGAGACAGAATTTTGAGGTAGCATTTCGTAAATTTGAAGCTGGGGGACTGCAGCTCTAATCCATAGCAAATATGGAAAAGTAAATTCAACTGTGGGATGTAAGCATATTTAAAATCAGTGAAGTATAGCAGGAAAATGAAAGAGACTTTCCCAGGCTCCTCCCTCCCCTCACCCCCCCCCCAAAAAAAAAGAAAAGAAAATGAAAACGTATATCAACTGCCATTAACGTGGTACTGTGAAGTGTCCACTAAAAAACTGCTATATTGAGATTGAGATCAACAGTCGCATTTAAAATTGGTAATTACCACTAGGTTCTAGTAAAATAGATGAAAAGAACTACGATAAATGAACTCATCATAAATAGATTCTTATTTTCCCCTAGGTCCCACAATCAATTTTCTTTTCCTCAACCTTTCCTCCTAGTGCCACTTTTGATATACAAATGCATTCCCAATCAAGCGACAGGAAATAAAAAAATAAAGTTTTACTTTAAGAACTGCCGTACCTCATCTTTCATCATGTTTGATTCCTTGGCTGCTGACCATGCTTTTGTAATCATCAACACCAATGCCGAATCAAGCTCATTTTTTGCAGCTAGATTGTCTATTTTTTTACAAGAAGCATCTAATGAGGGAGAGTTGATAATATCTTGAAACTTCAACTCCGCTGTATTGAGTGCTTCAATGCTTTCAGTTGCAGTATACCGTAGCCAAACACATGTTTCCAAGCTTCGCAACAGCTATGATACAGAAAGCAAAATAGATCTTGTCAATGCTCAAAGTGGAACACGGGCCTGCTCTAGGGCTTAAAATTGTGAAATTTCCATATGATTTAGTCACCAAGAAGGTGCTTTATTTGCATAGCGCAGGGTACACCAATAATTAGATTTGCCATCACTACTCACCAGGTGCATCAAAAAAGCACATAAAAAAAAACTTGGCATGCATAAAATTAGGGATGCCCTGTGATGCAGCTCGCATTGAAGACCAGCTCTCTCGACCAAGAAGATCGGCCCGCATTCAAGCTCGACGAAACCTCTATCGATGAAGTTGCCGATTACCGATGAAGTTATGAAGACACATTGGAAGTTATGAATATATTATGCTCTTTAATAATTTTATAGTTTCAACATGCTTTAATGCTTTTAAGTTTCTAGATTTTGACTTCCTAGTTTCAATGCTCTGTCTTTATTTCTTTGACAATGGTCTGTCATTAATTCCTTTATAAGTCATCTAATTCCTTGTAAAGAGGCAGACGACTTTTGATTAATGAAAACTTTGCTTTATGCAAGTATCGTGAACCTTGCAGAGTTCATACCCTTGAAAACCTAGAAGAGTTTTCACTCCGTCCTTGAAGAGTCGGAGCTTTCAAAAAATTCTACATCTTTGAAAAGTTGCAGTCATCGATCTAGAAGAATCGGTGCTCTCTCAACTTCCTTGGAGGCCTAGAAGAGCAACCAACGAAGTCTCTATATTTTCCCGTTTTTGTTCG
Organism: Melaleuca alternifolia; assembly: GCA_019926035.1. Classification (NCBI taxonomy): domain Eukaryota; kingdom Viridiplantae; phylum Streptophyta; class Magnoliopsida; order Myrtales; family Myrtaceae; genus Melaleuca; species Melaleuca alternifolia. The sequence continues at coordinate 349,919 of JAGKPW010002151.1, forward strand.
TTATTTTCGTCCACTTCCACCCCATATTCGACCATCCTACAGTGCTCATTTCAGAAAACTCCAAAAAGAGAAGTTGTAGATCGAGAAGTCTTTGTTCTTTTGGCTTTGGAATCAGGTCAATCCGATCTGTATTGACAAAGATACGGCCATTCTCCTGAGCTTGTGCAGTGCTGAAATTTCTGTTCATCCTATTTCCCGTGCGCGAGTCACTCTCCCGATCCTATTGTTCGAGTAGCCTACTTTGGGCTGCATCATTTGGTATCAGAGCTTTGGAGGAGAGGACAATGCCTCCAAGACAAGCTAGACGTCGTGGCGGCAGAACCATTCCTCTTGATGAAGTGCACACACTTGCTGAAAATTTGCAACAACATATGCAACAACAAATTGACGAATTGACGCGAGAAGTTCAGCGTTTGAGGGCTGAAGCAAATAATTCTCCACCCTGTTCCAGGACTGAAGATTCCCATGGTGACTCTTCCTCTTCAGAGAGTGTTCAACCTATTCATGGTCGGAGTCATGTTCGACATTGTTTACAACATATTCATGAGCCAGATTGGGAAAAGGAAATCAAGAAAGATGTTTCAGAATTTACAGGTACTGAGTCTCCTGATGAAATTGTTGATTGGCTAACACTTGTGAATGAGGTGTTTGAGCATCGAAATGTTTCGGAGAACCATCGAGTTGGGATCATTGCTATGCGATTCCGAGGCAAGGCGATTGCTTGGTGGAGACGAGAAAAACAAACTCGCCAAGCCGTTGGCAAAGCACCGATCACGTTGTGGAGAAAGATGGAGGCCAAGATTCGAAAATATTTCCTTCCCAAAGGATATAAAAGAGAGCTCTACCAACGGTACCAAAATCTAAAACAAGGTACGCGAACGGTGGACCAATACACCAATGAATTCAATGAGTTGGTGATTCGTAATAATATCCAGGACCCGGAAGAGGTGCTTGTGAACAAATACTTGAATGGTCTTCAATTTTATATTCAAGACGCCTTGGAAGTCCTTGACATCTGGGACTTAGGAGATGCACACCAACGGGCACTCAAAATGGAGCGCTCTCGTTCTCAGAGACAGCAATCAACTACCATGACAAGTCGGGCCACTAAGAGCACTACTAGCACTGCTAAAGTTGCTGAGACTACAACGCAATCTGCTAGTAAGCCTTCTATTCCACTCCATGTTTCGAAGCAACTTGCTATGTCCGAAATACATTGCTATTCTTGTGGGGAGTTGGGTCATCGTGCTAGCAATTGTCGAATCAATAAGAATCAACCAGCCGGTAAAGCCTTCTTGGTGGATAATGATTCTGATGAGAATGCTGAGGATCCACTTGAAGAGGAGTTGAACAATGATGAAGAGGCTGCGGATGAAGAACAAATAGTCCATGCTGACACTGGCGAGCTTCTTATGGTGAGGAAAATTTTTCTTACTCCTCGCGATGACACTGGAGATAAGTGGCTGCGTACCAATATTTTTCATTCTGCTTGCACAATCATGGGAAAGGTGTGTCAATTAATTATTGACTCTGGTTGTTGTGAGAATATAATTTCTGAAGTAGCGGCAAACAAGCTGAAGTTGGAGTTAAAAACGCACCCTACGCCTTATAAAATGTCATGGCTAAAGAAAGGCGCCGAGGTAATTGTTTCAAAACGATGCCTTGTTAATCTGTCCATTGGTTCTGTCTATTATGACAAGATATGGTGTGATGTTTTGCCGATGGATGCTAGTCACATTATACTTGGTCGACCATGGCAATTCGATAGGAGAACTACGCATGATGGTTATAGAAATACATATTCTTTTGAATTTGGAGGCAAGAAGATTACGTTGGCTCCTAGTAGGGAACCTTTGAAAGCTCCTGTAGTTGAGAATTCCTCCTCTCCTACGTTGCTTACAATGAAGGATATGAAGGATGCTTTGAAAGGAGTTCGTATATTGTATGTTTTGCTTAATAAAACAGGTGAGAATAATGAAGTTGCCTCTGGCGTACCTCATCAAGTTCAACCTCTTTTGGAAGAGTTCAAGGATGTCTTCCCGATGGACTTACCCAATGGTCTCCCTCCTATGAGAGATATTCAGCATCAAATCGACTTGATGCCCGGAGCCTCTTTGCCGACTCTCGCTCATTACCGAATGAGTCCGACTGAACATGAGGAATTGCATCGACAAGTTATGGAGTTACTGAATAAGGGTTTTCTAAGGGAGAGCCTCAGTCCGTGTGCCGTTCCAGCTCTTTTGGTGCCTAAGAAAAATGGTACTTGGAGGATGTGTGTCGATAGTAGAACGATCAACAAGATCACCATCAAGTATCGATTTCCTATTCCTCGCCTTGATGATCTCTGAGATCAACTTTCTAGTGCAATTATATTCTCGAAGTTGGATTTGAAGAGTGGATATCATCAAATTAGAATCAAACCTGGAGACGAATGGAAGACAGCATTCAAAACGAAAGATGGGCTATATGAATGGCTTGTCATGCCATTTGGATTGTCGAATGCACCATCGACATTCACGAGGTTTATGACTCAGGTATTGAAGCCTTTTCTGGGAAAGTTTGTTGTAGTTTATTTCGATGATATCTTGATTTTTAGCAAGTCCCCTGATGAGCACTTGCAACATCTTCAAGAAGTATTATGTGTGTTGAGGCAAGAACGATTGTATGCGGCTCTCGACAAGTGCTATTTTATGGTACCACAAATCCTTTTCTTGGGGTTTCATATTTCAAACAATGGCATTTCGGTGGATGATTCTAAGATCAAGGTGGTTCGAGAATGGCCGACTCCAACAAATGTGCATGAAGTGCGAAGTTTTCATGGCCTCACTTCGTTCTATCGATGGTTTATTGCGCATTTTAGCACTATTGCAGCCCCACTCACTTCTTGCATGAAGAAAGGAGTTTTTGAATGGACGAATGCAGCTCAAAAAAGTTTTGAACAGCTCAAAGAAAAACTGAGCACATCCCCGGTACTTGCATTGCCTAATTTTGATCTTGTTTTTGAAGTGCATTGTGATGCCTCAGGTATTGGCATAGGAGGAGTTCTAAGTCAAGGAGGTCGACCCATCGCCTTCTTTAGTGAAAAGCTGAATGGTGCCAAACTTCGTTACAGCACCTATGATCTAGAATTTTACGCATTATTTCACACTCTTGAATATTGGCGGCCATATCTTATTCATCGAGAGTTTATTTTATATACTGATCATGAAGCTCTCAAGTATATTTCTGGACAACAAAAGCTTAACTCCAGGCGAGCAAAATGGGCTGAATACATCCAGGAGTTCACTTTCATTATTAAGCATAAGGCCGCAGCTCAGAATCAAGTTGCTGATGCCCTTAGTCGAAAGAAGAGCTTGCTCTCTACAATGCATTCTACTGTTCTTGGATTTGATTCTTTTCAGGAATTATATCAAGAAGACCCTTACTTTTCCAAGATCATTCTCGATGCACTTGAAAAGAAGCTTGCTAATTTTACTATATGTGATGGTTTTCTTTTCAAAAGAAACCGATTATGTGTGCCGGACTGTTCTCTTCGACAAAGGGTGATTGATGAAGTTCACCGTGAAGGACATTTTGGGCATGACAAAACTATGCAACTCATCTCAGCCAAATACTTTTGGCCTCATTTGAAACGTGATGTACATCAACATGTGATGAGGTGTCGACGTTGCCAAATTGGAAAGGGACAAGTTACTAATGCTGGTCTTTATTTGCCCTTGCCGATTCCACATGCCCCATGGGAGGATATCTCTATGGACTTTGTCCTTGGACTACCACGCACAATCAGAGGTATGGATTCGATCTTTGTTGTTGTTGATCGATTTTCAAAAATGGCACATTTTATTACATGTCGGAAAACTATGGATGCTTCGCGTATTGCCGACTTATTTTTCAATGAAGTCTATAAGTTGCATGGCATTCCGAAGACCATTACTTCGGATCGGGATACAAAATTTTTTAGTCATTTTTGGAGACAACTGTGGAAGAATGTTGGTACTAAACTACAATATAGTACTGTGTTTCATCCCCAAACGGATGGACAAACTGTCACGCCCCGATTCCTCGGGGTCGTAGCAGTACTTCTAGGATCCAACTTTACTCCAAGATTTGCAAAAGAATCTAATTCTTAGGTAACTTGTTCCCAAGGTAGGGCACTACGTTCAATTTTGAACAAGAAGCTTACTTCCCATAGATACAAAGGGTAAGTCAGGCCAAAATACAAAAGGGGAAGAGAACAGGAGAAGGCGTAACAAAAGCCTAGAGTCACGGTCGCCGCACAGCTATACAATCAAAAGTCGCGGGGAAAAGAAAAGGGAGAGTACTAATCCTACGTTGCATCCACCGGCTTGGGCTAGTCTCGCACGCACGAAGGCTTTGGGTCGTCCACGGTGCCATCCCCTGAGTCGTCTGCCCCATTAGGGTCTTCAAAGCCGGACTCGTAGCCTCCCTGGGGTACCTCACACCTTTCAACCAACAATTCTAGTTCGGTCTCATGGAAGCCCGTGTACACGCTAATGTGTTGATGTGGGTACCAGATGTGCTTTGTGGTGCTCCAAATCCAACCGGTCGTGCTGTGGGATTCTTGGATTAATCCATCTTCCTTTACTTCTATGTCTATGACATCTCCCATGTCTCTAGGGGGAACGGGGGCTGCCGCCATGCCGTTCTCTTCGTCTTCCTCTTCTTCTTCATCCAAATTGAAGGGGATATCCGGCTCTAGGTCCCCCTCCTCCTGATCCTCCTCCTCCTGAGGGTCCCACTCCAGCTCCAGTTCCAGCTGCTGCTCCTAATCCTCTGGGTCCAGAGGTTCCAGCTCTAGTAGATCCCAAGCTTCCTCCTCGTGAGGGTCCTCCTCCATAAGCTCCTCCTCCTCTAGCTGGTCCTCCAAGTCTGATAGGTCCTGAACCGGGTCCATACGGGGGTCCTGGGATGGTGGGGTGGTGGAATGAGATACTTGGTATCCCAGTGAATGAACCTTAATCCTAAATTAGGAACACCCCTACCCTAGGGTCCCTAAATCGACCCTCCCAACTCTCGGGCTTCCGTTAGCCTGTCAGTCGACCCTAGGCAAGCCTAGCTATGAATCTATCATCCCAAGGTCCCCAAGCTTCGCGCATAAACACTCATTACCAACCCAAGTCGAAGAACTCCCCACCTCTAGATTTCTAAGCTATAGGTAGACTAACGAATGTCATTGGGGTCTAACAATTTACAGGGTGGGGCAGATCTACTAACGAGAACCTAATTGCGACTTTAGGAAAATTATGTAGGCATAACTGATTAAATAAAAGCGGCGCAAAATTTAAATACACAAAGCAATACTAGAATCGACTAATTACATTAATAATTTAATGAAATTGAAAAGCAAAAAGGGCTATTAACTAAATTAATCAAGTGCTATGCGAAAGGACATTTAATGATAAATGACTAATTGAATTAAATTGTAGAAATAAATGAGTTAAACAACTCTAAAATTTAAACAAAGGTGTCAAGCCGACACTCCCTTCCCCTCGAGGGGTCCCAACTCTGACCACGCTCGAGCACAAGTAAAAGTACGTGGGCATTTCTCGTAAAACGTGAGATGCCGATCCCTAGGTCGACACGAGTCGGACTAAACCACCTAAGTGGTCAACAATTAACAATTGTCCAATACTGCTAACCAATCTAACTAATCGATGAAATTGACGAGTAAACAAGAAATCCTAGCCGTTCTACACGCCCTAGCCATTTCTAACCGTTTCTACCCGTTTTCTACTAAAACAGTAAATGCGCCTAATAAAGGTTTAGAGTCCACTCACTTGTGAGTTTTCTTGGCTAAATTCCCCTTGCTACACTCCTGGTTGAAACCAAGGAAAAATTAAAAAATTTCCCTTTTTTTTTCTCTTTTCTTCTCCCCTTTTTCCTTTTTCTTTTCTTTTTTCTCTTTTCTCTTTTTCTTCTCCTTTTGCCTTTTTCTTTTCTTTTTCTCTTTTCTCTTTTTCTTCTCTTTTTCTCTTTTTTCTATTTCTTCTCCTTTTTCCTTTTGGGCCGCGTGAGCTGGATCTGGGCCGGGCCGACTAACTGGGCCTGGGCCAGTCGGCTGATTGGCTGGCTGGGCCGAGTCGGCTGGGCCGGTTGACTGGGCTGGGCTGCTGGGCTGGCGGCCTAGCCCGTTGGCTGTCTTCTGTCTCTGGCGACGGCGACGACGACGGCTCCAGCGACGGCGACGGCTCCTGCGACGGTCGTCTTCTCCGGCGAACCCTGACTCCGGATCGTGAGTCGGGTCGTGCGTCGGGTCGAGAGGTCTTCTCGGGTTTGGCCGTCGTTCACCGTTCTCCGGCCAAATCGAAGCTCGAGACCGGCTGAATCTGAGAGCTGCTTCGCCGGCGAGTCGAACGGTGGTGGTGGCTTGAGCCGAGGTGGTCGGAGCTGAGAGAAATCCGGCCACAAGGCTGTCGGCTCGTTTTTAGGGTTTCCGAGAAGGTTCGGGGTTTCGAAGCCTCAATCCATGGATTCTAGACCAAACCGAGCGAATTAAACACCATGGACAACAACTAGAAGCTTCAAGGAATCGATTGGTACTAACCAATCGAGCTAAGGAGGTCGGGAAGGAGGAGAACTCACCGAGTCTTTGGCTGGTTCTTCCCAGCGGTTTTCTGGAAAATTTTCCAGAAAACCCTAGTCGCGGTGCCTCCTGTCGAGGGCTGCCAATGACGGTACAGGGCGAGTCGGAGCTCGCGGTCGGCGACGTTGGACAGACGGCGTTGCAGGCTTCACAACGGCACTGGCTGTAAGGCGAGAGGAGGTCTGAGCTCGGAGAAAACCGAGCTCAAAATGGGGAGGAAGCTCGGTTTATACCGAGCGAGGCAAGTGGGAGGCGAGTTGAAAATCAGCTCGCCGATGCCACGCGGCAGCCTCCCACTGGCTGCCGTCCCCTCTGGCCAGTCGGTGGGTGGCTGCAGGCTGGAATGACCGGTGAGGCGACCGGAGCAGTGGAATGCACAGTGCATTCTACCTGCTCGGCAGAATGTCGCAGAGAAGAGAGAGAGAAAAGAGAGAGGAGCGGCTCGCGCGCGTGCTCCGCGCGTGCCGTCCGGTCCGACCCGGTCGGACCGGCGGTGCGCAAGGTCGGGCCGGCCGGTTCGCTGGCCGGTTCGGAAATTTTAAATTAAAATAATATATTTTTAATTCCCGAAAATTGGAAAATTGCTTTAAAAATTCCTAAAAATTCAGAAAATTTCTGGAAAAATCCTATATTGCAGTTTTTGACATTTTGGGCCCAAATAAATTTTCCAACAAAATTTTTCATTAAATTCAAAGCCTTTCGCAATTTTCGCGAAATAAAAGGAAATTATTAAATTTCCCTGGAAAATTCCTATTTAGCCAAAATCGCGAACCGAACCCGAACGCGGTCATTACAATCTACCCCCCTTAAGAAATTTCGTCCTCGAAATTTGCAGCTTCCAAATCCTCAAACAATTGAGGGTACTGTTGCTTCATCGCTTCCTCACTTTCCTAGGTAGCACTCTCTGAGTCGTGATGTTGCCAAACGACTTTGACCAGAGGTGTGATCTTGTTCCTAAGCTTCCGCTCCTTCCTGTCTTCGATCCTTACTAGCCTTTCTGTGTACGAAATTTGATCGTCCAAATTGAGATCTTCGTAGCTTAGCACATGCGAAGGATCAGGTTCGTACTTTCTTAGCGTAGAAACATGGAAGACGTTGTGAATTTGCTCCAAGTTTGGTGGTAGGGCCAATCGGTATCTTTTCCAAGATCTCAAAAGGTCCTACAAACCTGGGACTTAACTTCCCTTTTTCTCCAAAGCGGGACGTTCCCTTCTTAGGTGACACTTTCAGGAAGACATGGTCCCCTTCTTGGAATTCTAAGGGTCTGCGTCTTCGGTCCGCATAACTCTTTTGTCGACTCTGGGCTGTCTTCAGCCTTTGTTTGATTACCTTCACTGCATCTTGCGTTTGCTGCACTAGTTCAGGCCCTAAAATCTTCCGTTCTCCTACTTCATCCCAACAAACAGGAGTCCTGCAGGCTCGTCCATACAAGGCTTCAAAAGGGGCCATCCCTATGCTTTGTTGGAAGCTATTGTTATATGCAAACTCCACTAATGGCAACCGATCTTCCCATCCTCCCTTGAAATCCAGTATACATGCTCTCAGCATGTCTTCAAGGGTCTGGATCGTCCGCTCAGACTGTCCGTCGGTCTGAGGATGAAAGGCCGTGCTGTACTGTAATCTAGTACCCAGAGTTCCCTGTAGGCTTCTCCAGAAGGAAGCGGTGAATCGAGGATCGCGGTCGGAGGTAATAGTCACAGGCACTCCATGGAGTCTGACTATTTGGGCTACGTAAAGTTCCGCCAACCGGTCTAGGGAAAGATTCTTGCATACCGCTAGGAAGTGGGCCGATTTGGTCAGTCGGCCCACGATGACCCAAATCATGTCGTGACCCTTTTGGAATTTAAAATATTATTATTTTAATTAAATTTCCGAACCGACTAGCTCAACCGCATGAACCAGGCGGTCCGATCGGGTCGGACCGGAAGGCACGCGCCACGCACGCGCGCAACTCTCCCCCTCTCTCCTTCTCTCTCCTTCTCTACGACATTTCCTCGAACAGTTGATGTGCGCCCATCAACTGTTACAACTGTCGCCTCAACGATCGCCTCGCCGCTGCCACCACCCACCTCTCGTCCTTGAGTGATGGCCGGAGTGATGTGGAGCCAATGGGGGACCTCCACGTTGCGTCGGCGAGCTGATTTTCAGCTCGCTCCCAACCACCCCACCCAGTATACACCGAGCACCATCTCCACTTCCAGCTCACTTTTCTCTCAGCTCGGACCTCCTCTCGCCTCGCCGTTGGTGTCATTGGATAGCCTGCAATGTCCTCTGTCCGAAGCCACCAACCACTGCCTTCGGTTTCGCCGGAGTTGCCGCCGGTAGCCCCCGAAAGGAGGCTCCACGGTTAGGGTTTTCTGGAAATTTTTCCAGAAAACCGCAGGACCACAACCAAAATCCGGTGAGTTCTTCCTTTTCCCAACCTCCTTAGCTCGATTGGTTGCCATCAATCGATTCCTTGAGGTTTCTAGACCTTGTTTACGGTCCTTAACTCGTCCGATTTGCCTTGTAATCGACGGATTTAAGCTCGAAACCTAACCTCTCCTCTGGAACCCTAGACCTTGAGCCGCCAGCTTCGTGGCCGGATCTCTCCCAGCTCCGACCACCTCAGCTCATGGCACCACCACCGTTCGACGCGTCGAAGGAGCAACTTCCAGATTTGACCTGTCTCGAGCTTCGGTTTGGTCGGTGGACGGAAAACAGCGGCCAAACCCGACGCGCCTCGACAACCTGACTCGTGACCCGAGAAGTCAATCCAGGTCTGTGACTCGCCGGAAAAGACGACCGTCGCCGTCGCCGGAGCAGTTGCCGTCGCCGGAGGCTGGTCAACGGGCTTGACCAACCCAGCCCAGACCCAGCGAGCCAGGCTCAGCAGCCCGACCTAGAGGCTAGCCCAGGCTAGGCGACCCGGCCCAGCAAGCCGACCTAGCCACAGGCCCAGCCCAGCCCAGGCAGCCTGCGAGAAGAAAAGAGAAAAAAAAAGGGAAAAAAAGGAGAAAAGAAAAAGAAAAAGAAGGGGGCGGCCCGAAAAAAAAAAGAGTAATTTTCTCTTGGCCTTCAGCAGGTGCCTGAACTAGCAGGGTGGAAGACAAGAGACTCACAAGTGAGTGGGCTCTAAACCTTTATTAGGCGCATTTACTGCTTTAGTAGAAATTGGGTAAAATTGGCAAGAAAGGTTAAAATTGTTAGGATTCCTAGAAATTGGGATTGAATGATTGATTGTTTGATTGATTGACTAATTGATTGATTGTTTGGCTGCATAGAATGGATGGATCGACCGGTGATAGCCTAGTGGTGACGTTCCTCGCTGAATGCGAGAGGCACCTTAGTACTATAGTTGGCGTGTGGGGGTGCCGAGGGCACAAGCCCTTGAGAAAGTTGAAAAAGTTCAACTTGGGCGTGGCCGTGGATTAAGCACCTTGAGATGGTGACGGTGTCGGTCTCGCACTTCATTTTATTTTTGGGAGTTACTTAATTAAATTAGCAAATTAAATTAGTTTCGCAATTTATTTATTAAATTCGATTATTAGATTATCAGTCTTGCAATTTATTTATTAAATTTGATTATCAGATTATTAGCCTTGCAACTTATTTATTAAATTTGGTTATTAGATTATTAGTTGTGTGGCTTAATCCGATCAATTACTCTCGGCAACCATGAGACGGGGAGTCTTCCGAATTAGACTAGTCGCGAGTACTATGCGTAGTATGATAGGCTCTTGGGATGTGAGATGTTAAAGTCGGTTTCCTATGCTAGGATAGTCGGACATAATGTTTAGAGACTGAGAGTTGGGAGGGACGTCCTAAGGACCCTAGGGTAGAGGTGTTCCTAATCTAGGGTTAGGGTTCGTTCACTGGGATACCAAGTATCTCACTCCACCACCCCCACCATCCCAGGACCCTACTATGGACCCGGAGCAGGAACTCTCCGACTTGGAGGACCAGCTAGAGGAGGAGAACCCCCAGGAGGAGGAGCCGTTGGAGGAGGAGCCCATCGAGGAAGAGGATTGGGATCAGCAGGAGCTGGAGGTGGAACCTCTGGAGGAGGAGGACCCGGATGAGGACTTGGAGCTGGAGGCTCCCTTTAGTTCGGATGAGGAGGCAGAAGACCTGGAGGAAGAGATAGGAATGGTCCCTGACCAACCTATTGATAGAGGGTGTGTGATTAATCAGAGGGTGAGGGAGTCCGGGATGGTCATAGAGTCTCAGAGCCAGACCGAGTGGATTTGGAGCATCCCGAAGCAGACCTGGTTCCCACACCAGCATGTAGTTGAGTACATGGGGTTCCCAGAGACCAAGATGGAGTACCTGTCGGAGCGGTGCGAAGTACCATGGGGAGGCTACGAGTCTGGTTACGATGATCCCGACGGGGGAGATGACTCAGAGGATGGGACTGTTATCGACCCGAAGCCTCTTAGTGTACGTGAGTGGCTAAAATCAGTTAGTGCACCGTAGGCTAGTCCACCCCTCTTACCTTTCCCCGCAACTTTTGATTGTACAGCTGAGAGGAGGCTCGAACCCTAGGACTTTTGATACTTCCCTCCTGGTCTGATCTATTTTGTATTTTGGAATGATGTGGACCCGTTATGAAGTTAATTGTAATGAAGTAATTTAAGGTTTCTATCTTAGTTCTTGTTCTTAATTTCTGCGATTGAGTATTGGAGTCGGAATTACGGTGGGAGTTGAAGTGAAATTGGATCCTGAAGGGATGGCTATGTCTCCGAAGTATCGGGGCGTGACAGCTTGGTATCAGAGCGAGGTTGTAACCTAGGAAAGGTTGACCTTCTTTTGGAGTAATAAGGAGCAGTTGAATTAGCAAGAACGACCAGACAGGACCCTCTATGATTAAGGCAAGGTGTAAGTCAGGAAAGACTGAAGGGCAAAGAGCTAAGGTTACTGTGGACCACAAAGACTAGAAACCATGACCGAGATTAGCTCAAGACCCCCACTTGACCCGTAGGATTGGTGCCACCTGTTTAGCTAAGTTGACGCGGTATGGGACGTGTTCAGCTAGGCCTAACGTCTGGCTAGAGACCATAGGATTTCGTCTATGTTTAGCTGAGTTGGCGCGGTATGGGACGCGTGCAGTAAGGCCGGACGTAAGACAGGTGACGTAATAGTCTAGTTTAGCTGAGTTGGCACGGTCTAGAACGTGTGCAGCAAAGCCGAACCTTGACTTGTGGTGTTGGGAGGCGATTAGTCATTTACTCAGAGTGAGGAGACTGCGCCTAAATTATGTTGTGACCGGTTTGTCACGTATTTGTGACCGTGGCCTTCCTCAGAGAAAGGAAAGGTCGTGTCGTTGCCAGTTGGCAGGAGTGCGTGGTACCGGGAGGGGTAGCCACTGATACACTGAGACCGATGACCTGACGAGGTATCGGTAGAGAACCCGAGGGGTCGTGTGTTGTTTGCTTGGTGCCGGTAGGCACGTTTAAAAATTTGATTTGTACACGCGATGAATTGTGATAAGCAAGACACACTAGTTGTTGCTTGCCTGTGTATATGTATTTTCTAACTGGAAATGATCAGTAGGCTGAGTTGATGTGCCAGTTATAAATCGAATGTTACGCCTACGTTGATAATGTATCTCGTAGTTGACGAGAGTGTTGGCATGTTGGTACCAGGTAGGGAGTGAGAATGGATAGAAATGAAAGGCCTCCGAGGAGGAGGGCGACCGTCGGTCGCTTCGGGATCGGAGAAGCCGATACCCAGGGAGACCCCCGAGTCGAGGGACTTATGAAGTCTTTCGAGGACCTCCGAGAGGAAGTCCGACAACAAGCTAGGAACCAGGAGGCCGCCATTACGGCTGCGGTGAATGCCGCGATAGCTGCAATGCAGAATGAAAATGTTGCTAGAGCACAGGGACCCGCTGTGGGAGCCGAGGTAGGAGAAGAAGAAGTCCCGGCTCCTGTCCCTACTGTAGGCAGAGCAAATGGGGAAAGGAGGAAGCAAAGACAGGTCGGACAGTTCTTGAAATTGAAGCCCCCAGCCTTTACAGGCATGGGAGACCCTGAAACAGCCAATGAGTGGTTGCTGGAGTTGGAGAAGATTTTTGAGGTCATGGAATGTTCTTATGAGGACCGAGTGACTCTGGCGGTGTACCAGTTGCAAGGAAATGCGAATCACTGGTGGAGAGCCACAAAAGGTATCATCTTTTCCGAAGGAGTGGTGCCTACTTGGGAGGCCTTTGTAGAGGCCTTCAACGAACAGTATTTTCCTGAGTCGGTTAGAGATGCGAAGTTGACCGAATTTCAGAGACTACGCCAGAACAACATGACAGTGATAGAGTATGAGGCGAAGTATGCTGCCCTAGCCAAGTACGGCAAGAAATTGATAGAGGACCCTGTGGATAGGGCGAAAAGATTCCGGGAAGGGTTGAAGCCTGAGATCAAAACCCAGCATGCTCCCTTCAACCTGTAAGATTATAAGGAGGTGTATACTAAAGCTCAATTGGTGGAGAAAGACCTCAACGAAAGGGCGGCCGCATCTGGGTCACGGTTCTTCGCTAATAGGAACAACAACTTTCGACAAGGGAAGAAACCAATGATATGGTCAAAGAAGCCCTTTTCAGTCAATCGAAATAGCGGAGTCAAGAAACCTCCTTTCCGGCAGGAGAGTTGGTGCCATCAGTGTGGGAAATCCCACAAAGCAGGACCTTGCCCCACGAGGAACGAGGGATGCTTCGGCTGTGGCCAGCTGGGCCACATGGTTCGAGATTGCCCCCAACGCGTATTCAGGGCGCAACCACAGCGGCAAGTTGGGCAATTGGCGGGAATGGCGCCTCCCCTCTTATTGGATCGACCTTCAGCTCAAGGGAGAGTCTACGCGGTAACACGAAATGAAGCTCAGAACTTAGGAGGAGTTATAACAGGTACCATCTCCCTGCATCGCTGTCCTACTTATGCTTTATTTGATACGGGAGCTACCCACTCGTTTGTTGCTGAGCGTTTTGTGGAATTGGTTGGATTGACTGTTGAACCCTTAGCAGTAATTCTTAACGTCTCCACCCCGTTGCATGTTAACATGTTATCCATTAATGGGTGTAAGGGGTGTGAGGTAGTGATTAGCGGGCAGGGAGGGTTGATTGATTTGGCTGTGTTAGATATATATGACTATGATGTGATAATTGGAATGGATTGGTTGACCAAGCAAAGAGCCACAGTAGACTGCTTTAGGAAAGTGATAAGGTTCTGTCCATCCGAGGACTTGAGTTACGAGTTCGTCGGGAGTCACGGGGGACCGTCGACCATAGTTGTCTCCTCCTTGGAAGCAACTCGGTTGTTGGAGGATGGTTGTTCAGGTTACCTCGCAAGTGTTGTGGACACGACGGTCGAAGGACCGGAGTTACAAGAGATTGCCGTAGTGCGTGTTTCCAGAAGAATTACCTGGATTACCTCCTGAGAGGGAAGTCGAGTTCACAATTGAAGTACCCCCTGGGACGGAACCGATTTCAAAAGCACCCTACCGAATGTCACTCTCTGAATTGAAGGAATTGAAGGTGCAAATGCAAGAGCTACTTGACAAAGGGTTCATTCGCCCCAGTGCATCACCATGGGGTGCGCCGGTACTCTTTGTGAAGAAGAAGGATGGATCCTTAAGATTGTGTATTGACTATAGGCAGCTGAACAAGGTGACGGTCAAAAACAGATACCCATTACTAAGAATTGATGATCTATTTGATCAGTTGCAAGGAGCAAAAGTTTTCTCAAAGATCGACTTGAGGACTGGGTATCACCAATTAAGGATTAAAAAGGAGGACATCCCTAAGAGTGCCTTCCGAACTCGGTATGGACACTACGAGTTCACGGTGATGCCCTTCTGGCTAACCAACGCCCCGGCAGCATTTATGGACCTAATGAATAGAGTTTTTAGGGAGTATTTGGACAGATTTGTCATTGTGTTTATCGATGATATCCTAATCTACTCGAAGAGTTCCATAGACCACGAGCATCACCTAAGGATAGTGATGTCTATACTACGAGGACACGCGCTTTATGCAAAGTTTAGTAAGTGCGAGTTTTGGCTAGACCGTGTAGCATTTCTGGGTCATGTAGTTTCGGGAGAAGGAATCTCCGTGGACCCCGCTAAGATAGAAGCGGTGATGGATTGGCCGAGACCCACAACGGTGACGGAGGTTCGTAGTTTTCTGGGCTTGGCTGGTTATTATCGACGCTTCGTAGAGAAGTTTTCGAGTATTTCGTTGCCTTTGACGAACTTATTGAGAAAGGAGACGAGGTTTGAATGGACAGATAAGTGCGAAAAGAGTTTCCAAAGATTGAAGGAGAAATTGACCACCGCGCCGGTTCTGACCATCCCATCAGGACCAGGTGGTTATGAGATCTATAGCGATGCCTCCTATCAAGGACCAGGATGTGTGCTGATGCAGCACGGACGAGTAGTAGCATATGCGTCAAGACAGTTGAAGCCACATGAACAGAACTATCCGACACACGACTTGGAGCTAGCAGCGGTAATCTTTGCACTTAAGATATGGAGGCACTACTTGTGTGGAGAGAAGTTTCCGATCTACACGGATCACCAGAGTCTCAAATACTTGTTCTCTCAAAAGGAGCTGAACATGAGACAATGGAGATGGATAGAGTAGTTGAAGGATTATGATTGTGAGATTCTGTACCATCCGGGTAAGGCAAACCGTGTGGCGGATGCTCTCAGCCGCAAATCCTCTCTAGCCTCCTTAATGGTCAAGGAATGGCGACTGCTAGAGAAGATGAGGAACTCGGAGTTTAAGTTTGAGGTTGGACACCTGACTTGCTTGTTGGCTACGTTACGGATCGAGCCTCAGATTCAAATCAGGATTAAGGAATTACAACCCACAGACCCTTTCCTTCGGGAAGTCCTACAGTCGAAGGACGAACAGAGGTAACCTAAGTTCCAAGTTTCAGAGGGTGGAGTTTTGAAATTTCAAGGAAGACTCTGTATGCCCGACAACCAAGAGCTTAAGGAGGAAATCTTATCGGAAGCACATCGAAGTAACTATAGTGTCCATCCAGGGAGCACGAAGATGTATAAGAACTTAAGACCTCACTATTGGTGGAACGGGATGAAAACTGACGTAGCAAAATTCGTAGCCAAATGTTTGACCTGCCAACAAGTCAAGGAACAGCACTGCAAGCCGGGAGGTCTCTTAAATCCTCTAGAGATTCCAGAATGGAAGTAGGAACACATCACGATGGACTTTGTGACCGAGTTACCAAGGAGCCAGCGGGGTCATGATATGATTTGGGTTATAGTGGACAGGCTAACCAAGTCAGCCCACTTCCTGGCGGTACGCAAGAACCTTCCCCTGGATCGATTGGCAGAGTTTTATGTGGCTCAAATAGTCAGACTCCACGGAGTACTTGTAACTATCACCTCAGATCGCGATCCCCGATTCACTGCATCATTTTGGAAAAGTCTACAAGGAGCATTGGGTACCAGGCTGCAATACAGCACCACTTTTCACCCTCAGACTGATGGTCAATCTGAGCGGACTATTCAAACCCTTGAGGACATGCTGAAGGCGTGTGTTTTGGACTTCAAGGGAGGTTGGGAGGATCAACTACCTCTAGTCGAGTTTGCGTATAACAATAGCTTCCAACAGAGCATTGGGATGGCCCCTTTTGAAGCACTGTATGGACGAGCATGTAGGACTCCTGCCTGTTGGGATGAGGTAGGAGAACGAAAGATTTTGGGGCCCGAATTGGTGCAGCAATCACAGGATGCAGTGAAATTGATCAGGCAAAGGCTAAAGACGGCCCAAAGTCGACAAAAGAGTTACGCAGACCGAAGACGCAAACCATTGGAGTTTCAAGAAGGGGACCATGTCTTCCTAAAGGTATCACCTAAGAAAGGGACATTTCGTTTTGGCAAAAAAGGAAAATTGAGCCCCAGATATGTGGGACCCTTTGAGATATTGGAGAAAATCGGAGCTGCAGCTTACCGTCTGGCTTTACCACCGAAACTGGAACAGATTCACAACGTCTTCCATGTATCGATGCTAAGGAAGTATGAGCCGGATCCTTCGCACGTACTAAGCCATGAAGACCTTGAACTTGATGATCAAGTTTCGTACGCAGAAAGACCAGTTAGGATCGAAGACCGCAAGGAGCGGACGCTAAGGAACAAGGTTACTCCTCTGGTCAAAGTCGTCTGGCAGCACCACGATGCAGAAAGCGTCACCTGGGAGAGCGAAGAGACCATGAGGCGCCAGTACCATCACCTGTTTGAGGGTCTACAAGTAGCAAATTTCGGGGACGAAATTTTTTAAGGGGGGTAGATTGTAACAGCCACGTTTCGGATTCGGTTCGCATTTACGGCCTTAGGGAAATTTCTGGGAAATTTCATAATTTCCTTTTTATTTTCGTGAAATTTTTGAAAGGCTCTTGAATTACCGAAATTAGTTATTAAAAATTTTATTTGGGCCCAAAATGTCAAAATCTTGGTATTGGGAAATTTTAAGAAATTTAGAAAATTTTCCCAAATTTTTACGAATTTTTAAATTAATTTTTCAAAATTTTGGAAATTAAAATATTATTATTTTAATTAAATTTCCGAACCGGCCAGCAAACCGACCGGCTCAACCGCATGAACCAGGCGGTCCGACCTAGCCACAGACCCAGCCCAGCCCAGGTAGCCCGCTAGAAGAAAAGAAAAAAAAAGGAAAACGAAAAAGAAAAAGAAGGGGGCGGCCCGAAAAAAAAAAAGAGAGTAATTTTCTCTTGGCCTTCAGCAGGTGCCTGAACTAGCAAGGTGGAAGACAAGAGACTCACAAGTGAGTGGGCTCTAAACCTTTATTAGGCGCATTTACTGCTTTAGTAGAAATTGGGTAGAATTGGCTAGAATGGTTAAAATTGTTAGGATTCCTAGAAATTGGGATTGAATGATTGATTGTTTGATTGATTGACTAATTGATTGATTGTTTGGCCGCATAGAATGGATGGATAGACTGGTGATAGCCTAGTGGTGACGTTCCTCGCTGAATGCGAGAGGCACCTTAGTACTATAATTGGCGTGTGGTGGTGCCGAGGGCACAAGCCCTTGAGAAAATTGAAAAAGTTCAACTTGGGCATGGCCGTGGATTAAGCACCTTGAGATGGTGACGGTGTTGGTCTCGCACTTCATATTATTTTTGGGAGTTACTTAATTAAATTAGCAAATTAAATTAGTTTCGCAATTTATTTATTAAATTCGATTATCAGATTATTCGCCTTGCAATTTATTTATTAAATTCGATTATTAGATTATTAGTTGTGTGGTTTAATCCGATCAATTACTCTCGGCAACCATGAGACGGGGAGTCCTCCGAATTAGACTAGTCGCGAGTACCATGCGTAGTATGATAGGCTCTTGGGATGTGAGATGTTAAAGTCGGTTTCCTATGCTAGGATAGTCGGACATACTGTTTAGAGACTGAGAGTTGGGAAGGACGTCCTAAAGACCCTAGGGTAGGGGTGTTCCTAATCTAGGGTTAGGGTTCGTTCACTGGGATACCAAGTATCTCACTCCACCACCCCCACCATCGCAGGACCCTACTATGGACCCGGAGCAAGAACTCTCCGACTTGGAGAACCAGCTAGAGGAGGAGGACCCCCAGGAGGAGGAGCCGTTGGAGGAGGAGCCGTTGGAGGAGGAGCCATTGGAGGAGGAGCCCATCGAGGAAAAGGACTGGGATCAGCAGGAGCTGGAGGTGGAACCTCTAGAGGAGGAGGACCCGGAGGAGGACTTGGAGCTGGAGGCTCCCTTTAGTTCAGATGAGGAGGCAGAAGACCTGGAGGAAGAGATAGGAATGGTCCCTGACCAACCTATCGATAGAGGGTGTGTGATTAATCAGAAGGTGAAGGAGTCCGGGATGATCATAGAGTCTCAAAGCCAGACCGAGTGGATTTGGAGCATCCCGAAGCAGACCTGGTTCCCACACCAGCATGTAGTGGAGTACATGGGGTTCCCAGAGACTAAGATGGAGTACCTATCGAAGCGGTGCGAAGTACCATGGGGAGGCTACGAGTCTGGTTACGATGATCCCGACGGGGGAGATGACTCAGAGGATGGGACTGTTATCGACCTGAAGCCTCTTAGTGTACGCGAGTGGCTAAAATCGGTTAGTGCACCGTAGGCTAGTCCACCCCTCTTACCCTTCCCCGCAACTTTTGATTGTACAGCTGAGCGGAGGCTCGAACCCTAGGACTTTTGATACTTCCCTCCTGGTCTGATCTCTTTTGTATTTTGGAATGATGTGGACCCGTTATGAAGTTATTTGTAATGAAGTAATTTAAGGTTTCTATCTTCGTTCTTGTTCTTAATTTCTGCGATTGAGTACTGGAGTCGGAATTACGGTGGGAGTTGAAGTGAAATTGGATCCTAAAGGGATGGCTACGTCTCCGAAGTATCGAGGCGTGACAAGCTGCAAGATAAAACATTGCATGTGGCCCAAGAACCCTAAGTGATGTTGCAACCATCTGTAACATCTGCACACACCAAAATCTCGTTATGGAGATTGACTTCTATCAGTATGCTTAAAACCAAATCAAAGAGCTATTAAGTTTCATAGTGGAATAGTGACCGCACCAATGAGTAAGCAACAAATGTTCTGAAACTTCATCACAAAGAGAAGGACCCTCTAATGGATAAAGAAGGCTGGGGAAATGAATCAAGTTGAAGAAATTTTACATTAGAAACAAAGAGATAGCTTATGCAAAACTTCTCATGTCAGTCATAATTTTAAAATACAGGGGGTCAGTGATATTTTCTTTACTACCTAAAATTTAGCAGTTGACATTAATGAGATTCTCCAAATGAGAGCAAACAATCATTCTAGTTTGTTTCATATTGATATGAATAAATCACTTACCTAATATATCACTCCTTGCAGTGTTCATTTTTTACATTATTCTTGCTTATTCCCAGCAGACAAGGGGAAAAAAAAGTAGATGGGGCTGTGGGCCTATGAAGCATCCGAATATTCATAAGCTATCATCAAATTCACCACACAAGCAACATTATTTCATCGAACTACTAGTTCACATTAGTTGAAGGACTTGTTGTTAAGCCCACCATATAGAGTACGTGCATGTTTTCAACCTATTGAAAGAGTAAAGCGCCGCAATTTCCATGCATCATAAGCCATTCTGACATGCAAAAAGAAGGTTCTATGATAAACATTAAACAAGGTTCACAAGCTACGCAATGACATCACCAATCAAGAGTGCATTCAAATATTTAGATAGAAAAATCAATGGGAGAAGTATATAGGTTCAACAAATCCTGCTTCTGACATAGTGCACCACATAAAGCTGTTAAAACGGCATAGTGCATCATTAAGTAAGAATGAAAAGTCTAAGAGACATTTCTTGATGTTGCTCATGTAATCTTCATCTTAGTGAGAACAAAAAATTTAGTGATGCAAACCTGAAGATATTCAAAAATGGTCGTGAAGGGAAGTTTCAGCAATAGCCCTTTTTCAACCACCTAGAATTGAATATAACCACAAATTGAATCAATCTCAAAATGAACAAATTGTTCACTATTACATGACAAGCTAGTGAAGTCAAACATCATAGGAAAGATACAATGTGGAAGAATATTTCAATTTAAGAAGCATCTATGAGTGTTCCATACATTGTGATGGTCGCTGATAGCCATCTTGACAGCTTCAAAATATGGCTCCCTTGCTTTAATTTGAGAGAAAATGATTAGATAGATCATATGATGGGATGACAAGTTTTGCAGTGAAGATTAAATATATTACTTAATCAGAATGACAAGATGGCCAAAATTTGAGAAAATTGGAACTGTCTGCACGGAGATGACACATTTTCTAAATGAAAATGCATCAACCTTCCACAAATATAGCAAGACTCAAGTCAAGAGGAACAATATGTCTCGAGTTTATTTTCTAAGGGCTACATACCCTTTAACTGTTTGTTTGACCACTCTTATCTGAATAAGGATCTTCCACATAGATCCTAATTTATATATAAGCACCCATGGGAAAAGATCATAAACTCTGTTTTTTTTTTTCAGTTTTGTCACCCGAATGAAGCAGCACAGACCTTTAATGTGGGTCTCATCTATAAACTCAAAACATTCAAGGAAGGGATCATCTGGCAAAGATCCACAAAAAGGCTGGCAGGTTCCCCTAGTTCAAAAGTGGGGAGAAAAGGAAATCAAATTGACGCTTCATCATACAATACCCTCAAACTCTAGTTTGAGTGTTAGTAATTAAGAAATCACATGGTTAACTATTACCTTCGATACAGAAAGATAACCGCATAACCTACCTTTAAAAAAATACCTGCAACATGTCAACAATCGGACTTATTTGAAGAATGCCGACTCCGAACAATAGGTAGTGATCAATTAATAACAGGGGAAGCCGTCATACTCAGTGGAAGCTGCTCCTCAATGGCCCGGGCTGAAGTTATCGATGTAGCGCACACAGCGTTGCTCTAGAGGGACAGTCGTCCCACCCGAGGTCACGCAAACAACTCGATTAGCTGTTCCGTCTCCTGCATTAAGTGGGGAAGCGGAGAACAGCTTAACAAAAGCAAGCGAAGGATCAAAGTGCAGAAGCACGAAGTCAATAAAAACAGCTCACGAGTCGACAACGAATTCCTGTCGAGGAACTCCTTCAATTTGTCTCTGATTTCGAGGCTATCTTTCAGCGGAAGGGCCGAGTCGAAAAAAGATTGTATCTCTGCTCTAGACGTATCCTCCTCTGCTGCTGCTTCCGGACCAGTCTTCGAAGCCATCGCAAATTTCTACAACGCCCAGATCATCGGACGACATCAATTAAGATAACGAAATAGAAGGCGAAGGCATTTCTTGAATCGATGGGACTCATCCTAATTAACAGCTAGAAAACAACAAAAACCAGTTACATCCTGGGAAACACATCAATCCAGCAAAGAGGTCTGTCAAACTGGACGCATCTACTCATTTTCCAACAAAAGTCCAGCAAAACTCTCATTCATCACTCCACAATCAACAACAACAACAACAAAAAATCGATCTTTCCAGCAGGTGAATAAAATCAAGTCTTCAAGCCAGTGAACCCGAACAAAAGAATTCCTCAGGACAAAAAACCAAGGCAAGCATTCAGTAAGTTCAGCCTCAACTCTCCGGAAAAAGAGCGAACTAATCGGATTGAGGTACCTTCAAGAGAGAAGAAGAAGAAGAACGCGAACGAGGAGGATCGACGGGAAAATCGGTTAGATCGGGACTGCAAGAGAAGAATCGAAGGGAGAGTTTCGTAAATATGAAAATAAAAGAAGATAGTCTGGTCATTTCTCGGTATATGAGATATAAAGTATTTCGGTAAATGTCCTTTTCGAGTTCAACCAATTTATTTGGAAATAGGTGGCTCTTCCATACCCAGAGCCTCTTATTCACTTTGCGCTTGTATGTGGCACTCGGTCTGGACCAGCTCTTCGATGCTATTCCCCTGGGAATATTGACAAAGAGTTGATGGAGGCAGCTCGTCTTTTCTTAAGAACTGGAGGATTTTATTACGATCTGAATACCAAGGTTGCCTCTGTCAGCATGATCCTTAAGTGGTAAGTTACTGTAGAGGCCTTTAAATGGAGCACGTGCTTTCAGTTGAACCAATAATCCATGTTGATAGATTGGCCAAAACCATGTCATTCTGTTTTTTCTTGCATGCCCTCATGTTGACGGACTTGATGAATCCTTTGCGACTCAAAGGCGGAGACACTTCTAAACAATTTATTGTGCACTGCTCATGTTTTCTTGTCATGACAGATATGAAGTACGTGAAGTTTTACTTTGTCTGTCTTCTCTTTCTATTTGTCCTGTTGAAGAAGCTCACGACATTTTCATACCTGATTGCATGACGACAGGTTCCGTGTAGATTTTGGGAAAAACGAGGTGGAAGTGCTAAAGCATGCATCGAACTATCTAGACTCAAAGGACTCGGAGGCACTGCTACAGATGCTTTCCAGCAATCAATTGAGGGTGACCTACCAGCCATTTGACTGGGGAGTGAATTGCTGAGCTTCTTTTTTTTGAGTTCTCTTTTTGTCTAATACACACACAGCTTCCCTTCCCGTCATGAAATCAGCAGATTGGAAGAGCTTTTTTTATCTTTCTTTTTGTGTAATACATAGGTTCCCCTGCTGTTAAATTGCTGCGGCGAAGAGGTAACATTTATGGTTTTCGCCAAGATGGGAAAAGAATCATGTTTTGGGAGTTTTGCTGCTCAAAATCATCGGCACTTTTAGGACAGTGGAATTTCAAAATCGAATCTTTCCATCATGTCCAGATAGCAATCCCTTTTGCGCATTCTTTGTAATATGGTTAGGCTATCTTGTTATCAAGCCCATGAGATATGTATGAACATCTATGGCCTGGTCTGGCTTCATAAAAAGATAGCCTCGCACAAACCCGCCAAGTAACCTCTAGGGCCCATTAAATATTTGTGTATCGTGTAATGCAGTTCCTGATTTTTCGATTTGTTCAATGTGATTTTTGAATCTTTGATACATGTTTAAACTAGTTTGTCCTTCTATTAATTTAAGTTTGGAGACCACATTTATATATTTTTATATATTTCAAAGATTAATTTAAATATATTTAAAAAGTTTAAGAACCACATTGAACAAATTGAAAGTTCCTGAACTACATTGGTTGTTGGGTTATAGCTCAGTGATTACATTGGATAAATTAAAATTTCAAGGATCTTACATATTTGATCAAAATCTAGAGATTATTTGTGTCATTTTTCATGCGGTTAGGGAGTTGGTGATAAGGCATTGGTTGCGTTGTTAATGCTCTGAGCCAGCTCAAAGAGATTATCAACCACCGGCCTCTCGGTCAGTAAGGTTGGTGAAGAGGCAGGCGTGAGACTGAAGCTTTTGTTTTATCAGATTGAGAAGGAGGAAGGTGTCATAAAACTGGAGAAAATTTCTGCTTTTTTCGTGGGTAAGTATGGATGAACTCGACGGGATTGAACCTGCCACCTGCTCAAAAATAAATCAAACATTGAAATCAAATCAAGTATAAGAAAAAAGAAAACAAGCTATTCTCCAATCTATCCAATTTCTGCAAATCTCAGCATGGAAATCACATCTCAACCATAGCTCTGGATTCTGAAACCCAAACATCGTGGACATAAACAGCCGAGGTGATCTGTCGTTTGAGCTGCTCGGCATCAAATGACTTACGTTGATGAGGTTTCTTACTCCTTGCTTTTTCAAGTGAAGCAAGTGAAAGCTGTCCATGTCAGTTTAAGCATCGAGACTTCACATTTTTCTTGCAATCCATTGTCTCGGAAAAATAAGAAAGTTTCAATTATCCCACCCATAATTCTCATTGAGAAATCATTTGAGGCATCCTCAGTGCATGGTGTTCTAAAGATGACGATCCTTTCAATCCCAACATCACACCAGACCTTCAATAGAAAATTGACATTGACTAGAACTGGTACTGATCAATGCACTGTTCAGTCCGGGACACCTGTCTAGTTGAATGGCACATAACTAAGGAATAGACATGAAGCTGCTGAAAGTGAAATCCGAGTATAGAGACTTAGTCTTCTGCCCGCACAAGGGGACAATAGCCAAGGATTGAGAACGTGTTAACATAGCTAACTTTGCATTAAAGAACGATTTTGAGTTGGAGTATCGACGGCTCATACAGCTCCAGACCACAAAGCGAAATTAATTGTCAATTGTTCTTGTCGATATGCGTCGGCATCGATCATTAACAATTGTGGCACCACTTGCTTTTGACAAACCGCCTGTGACAAGTCTAAAAATTTGCATTATCGTATCGGTTTCTAGGGGTGTGCCACATGAAAGCAAGACGGGTTTATTCGTCGGATCCACCCCGAACTCATCGCATGACTTTTACATACAATCTCCCTTGCTCTCGCTAGGGTAGTGAGGGGCGCTGAAACCAGCAAAACCCTTTAAGACTATTTTTGAAGAAACCATTTGATTGATCTCACACCGAACATATATCAGGACCACTTAAAGTATCCAAACCTCGACATTTCATGCAAAGTCTGTGTACTGTAGATCTCTAATTAGGAAATCTCCAAAGTCGCAAAACTAACTTAAAAATTAGCGTTTCTTGCTAGAATAAGATTAATTTTGTACTTTACATACTTACGGATTACACAATGACCTCATTTTCTTTAAAGAGTTAATTGTTTTATGGACCCAATTAGAGTCAGGATGGGTCAAGGAAGTTACAAAACTCTACCTTTTTCTATCCTATCATTAAGAGACATGAATACGTGAATATTCTCATCAACTTTTAATAAATAGGTTAAGTTCCATTCACCTTTCAAAGCTCCACCACATCACATGAAATATTTATAAAGTTGCCATAAGTTTGTTACATATTAAACTCGAGGGGTTAAATAGTTGTGTGCTACTCTTCCATATATAAATGCATAAGATCCATTGGATCCTGAAAAAAAATGTTGGTATATGTAAATGAAGATGTCAACACATGTGATAGATAGAGTAGAGTTGATAATATCAAACTGTAGCATTTGTTTAAAAACTATATCGGATGGTGAATAGATTATAATCTTGGTCACGAGGGATGGTGATGACAAAAGTGGTCTTGCCATGAAATAAAAGAGAAGTATATGTAGGCTCAATTACATTAAACACGATCATTGAGAACCAGGTTAAACATGACATCAATATAGAGTAAAGAAAAGACTCATACAATATATGCGCATATATATTATTGACTAGGTTCACTTCCATGTAGAGAAAGCCCAATGAATTGCAAGCCCAAAGCTTGAGTCCATATGATAATACATATAAAGAAATAGGGCTTCTCACTATTCTCATGTTATAGTAGCAAAAAGAGCATTCGTTAATACGCAAATAGCGAGAGAAAAAGAGAGCAGGAAATCTGATAATATGACAATATTTGAGTATTATCAAACTAATGTCGGAGGTCGATATGTGAACCAATTGAGCTGGAATTTTGTCAGTTTGTAGCACATCCTTCTCGAATCCAATCAGTTTTGATTTTCGCTTGAAGTTCTCTATATTAGGTTTTTTATGGATTGAATTGAACTTAAGTTTTTGGTGAGATTTATTTTTTATGTCTCGTGAAAGTTATGTTTATTGTCAAGAATGATGTTCTTGATGTTGTTGCTACTATGTACCTCTAGTATTAACTAGAGAAGAATATTGTTCACCTAATTTTGTTGATAGTCAAGATTTTTGGGTGGACTTTGGGCCTGTGATTTTTTTATCTCCTCACATTGATGGGGTTTTCCACATAAAAATTGCCTTGTGTTTGTGGGTGCTTGATATATCTATCACTCTATTATATTGTTTCTTATTAGGTTCGCACAAGAGGGGAAATTGTTTTGTCTGCTACATTAATCTAATATTGTTCAGGTTGTTATTGTTCTTCCAACAAAGTGGTATGAGAGCATTGGTTCTTGTTTGATTTTTTTCCCTTGTGCTAAATTAGGGAAACAAATATGAGTAGAATGGTTACATTGAATGGTTCAAATTATCATATTTGGAAAAGGAAAAATGGAAGATCTTATGTATGTGAATGATTATTATTTGTGTGAATTTATTGATGAGAAATCCAAGAATTAAACCGATACTGAATGAATTATATTTCGTCTCAAGTATATGGTTAAATTAAGCAGTGGGTAGATGAGAATGTCTTGAATCATATGATTGAAGAAACACACCCATGCAATTTGTGGGATAAGCTTGAATAGTCGTATGCTCGGAAGAATAGGAATAACAAGTTATTTTTTATAAAATAGATGATGACTTTGAGATATCAAGATTGTACTCCTCTGACTGATCATTTAAATTCTTTTCAAGGAATCATAAATCAGTTAGCTGCGATGGGAATCGAGTTTGATGATAAGTGGTTGCTTGGTACCTTGTCGGATTCATGGGAGATGTTTCAAACATTTTTCTTTAATTCAGCCCCGGATGGTATAATTACCATGGATTTGGCCAAGAGTAGTATTTTGAATGACAAGATGAGAAGGAAGACACATGAATCATTCTCTTTGCATTATGATGCCTTAATTGTTGAGAAAAGGGGGAAAAAGTGACACTCGAGGTTCGAAAAATAGAGATAAAAGCCAAGATAAAAATAAAGGCAAATTCAATAGATTTGCAAATGTTAAGTGCCATTATTGTCACAAAAAGGGACATATCAAGAGGTATTGCCGTTAGTTAAAAAGAGAGAAACAAAAAGAGAAAAGTAAAGAAAAGAATGATATTGACATCGATTGGAATCACGTTGCTATACTTTTAGAAGACTTTCTCAATGTTTTTGATGATGATTCAGTGAATCTCGTATGTTGTGAGACTAGCTGGATAGTTGACAATGATACATCCATTCATGCTTTTCTCTATTCCTACAGGTCGGATGACTTTGCATTTGTGAAGATGGGAATCAGTGGACTGGCTGAAATTATAGGTATCGGTTATGTGTGTCTGGAAGCTAGCAATGTCACAAGGTAAACTTGTATAATGTTAAATATATTTGATATCTATGTCAATCTATTATATTGTTTATTATTAGGTTTACATAAGAGAGGATATTGTTTTGTTCCGCCGTTTTAATCCATTGTTGTTCGGGTTATTATTTTTCTCCCAACAAATATTTATTGTCCTTTGCGCTAATCTTCGCACATAAGAACAATTATTTGTTACTTGTTAAGAAATGTCCTTCTGGGGTTTCGAGATCTAAAGCATAGGCGATACACTTTGTACATTGGAAGATCTAGTTTTGAGGGATTTTTTTTTTAACTGAAGCCGCTAAATAGGGACTTTGGTATGAGGCAGGACACCATATTCAATATCCTCAGACTCAAGCGATTCATCCAGCGAGGATATTATAAGAGGGAGAAGGAGGAGGGTGATCCTTAGGATTGAAGAGTAAACCGACCTACATGCAGGAACTGGTTTGTATGCTACGTACGATTGGTTTGCCTTGTAATATGCATGAATCTTAGTGAGTGCTGGGTGCTGATAAAACCCTACATACTACCGTTTACCAATTTTTCGCTTCAAAGCAACTCTCTAAGATGTCTTTGTACTGATGTTACAACATATCCACCCGACATTACAAGGCTTGGTATCCAACCGAAGAGGGGTGGGGTGGGGTGGGGTGAGATTTGCCCCACTTTTGGATCAAAGGCACTTGTCTCGATTTAATACAAAACTTCTATCGTTTTGTCATGTCTCAATTCGTGTCACATGCATAGGATCTCGATACTTATCACTTTTGATAATGATTATTTTAACAAATTTAGTGACACGTGTGATCATTTTATTTAAGAACGACGAGTAAAGAGATACAATAAGAGATAGATGATTTGCATCTTTCTATATATGTTTTTCCACCTAGTGCCAAAATCCTTCCTAGGATTTTTTTGCACCCTACCAAAGTAACAACATACTTGTACTTTTTATATATCAACAACATAATTGTTCTTAACCATGTCTCTTTTGAGCCCTTTTGATGCGATGATTAATATCACTAGCCAATAGCCATCACAAACTGCGAGATTCTCACTCCTGAATTCAATTCTTGGTCTATACCGTGCCGTCAGTCCCAGCCAAAATCATGTACTTGTCCTTTCTTGTGAGGAGTGTGCCCTCAAACCCTAGAGCCTCAGCAATCTGGTTCTGCACATAGTTTGCAACTTCAACCCGAGACTTGCCACCGCCCTCACATGTGCAAGAACCCGGCAATTTCTCAAGGATCTGGAGAGTATACCTCGGCTTCGGGTTCATGAAGTGGAACACCGGATCGCAGTACTTGGGTCCGCAGGCTGTGGACCCGTAGAACATGCTAACCCCAACGTCGATGGCCACGGGAACTATGTCTTCGCTCACTTCCGCAAATAGCGGGCTGAACCTGAGCAGGTAGGGCTCCCTGCATGTGGTCCCCTCAGGGCACACCATGAGGTCGCTGCTAGCCAGGGCCTGCCGCATAAGCATTGTGTCCTGCTCGCGGTCCCTGACCAGTCGGATGGTCCGGATCTGGGAGATGGCCTCGTTGAATGGGCTCAGGATGTAGCTGGCTGCAGCGAGGGGCTTGTTGACGGCAAGGGCGACATGGATTGGGTCAGAATCACCAGTCATATGTCTTGAATAGCCACTATCTAGATACCACTTTATTCTGTTCAAGACCTGTGAAAAGCAGCAAAACTCAAGTTTTCATTGGTACCCAAACTTTCTTGGGTCCTACAGTGTTAGTACAAAACACAGATTTTGCAAGATAGTTTCCAATATTTTTCCACTTTATAGAACGTTTTGTCTCAAGATGTTCTGAGCTGACATTCAAAAGATCAGGAGGACTCTTCTCAACAGGTTTTACAAAAACCTTTTGGAAATGATTTTTATAAATCTTTTTGGGAAGTCTATTTTTTAGTATTTCCTTTACCTTTGGAAAATCAATTAAAGGCTTAGTCTCAGAAGTCATACCAAGACCAGCTTTGTTGAAATATGGTCTTTGGATAGAAAGAATTTTCTCAAGTTTTTCAGATCCAATGGAAAACTTTCGTGAAACATTTGAAATATCTGTTTTCAAGCAAATATTTTCTTCCTAAAGAGACTCTGATTTTTCCTTTAAATCAGATAATTCCTTTTCAGAAATTTCAGCTTTATTTTTCCAAAATGTTTCCTGTTGCTTGAGCCTCAAGTTCTCCTTCTTCAGCTCAGAGACTCTTTTGATAGACTTAAACATAGATCATCAATATATTTAGAGACTTTAATAGGAATTCTTACTTGATCATCATGTTCTAAATCTGAGTCTGATTCCTGATCCGAGTCTGAATCTGAATCAGAGTTTGCCATGAAACATACTTGAGCATCTTCATCATTATCTTCGCATTCAGTGTCACTCCCTGTTTCAGCCTTTAAGATTTCTTGTGTTTTTCATTTCTCCCCCTCTTTTCTTTGAGTAAAGGACAATTTGGTTTGATATGTCCCTTCTTGTGGCAGTTGAAGCATATCATCTCATCGTTTGATTCATTGTCCTCAGTTTGTTTCTTCTGGAAATTTGATCTTCTGAACTTTCTTCCTTTCTTGTTCAGCTTCTTGAATCTTTTGATGAAGAGCGTCATTTCATCATCATCTAGATAGTCATCAGATCCTGCATCATCAGAATCATCATTAGTTTTTAAAGCAATTGACTTTTTACCTTTTAAATCCTCATTCTCATCCGTTCTTTCAACTTCGTAGGATTGAAGTGTTCCAATTATCTCGTCTACTAAGAGTGGTTGAATTCTTTGAGTCTCTCTCATAAACGTCTTGATATAATCCCACTCCTTGGATAATGCTCGCAGCAATTTGTTGATCTTCATTGGTTCCGTAATTGGTTGTCCTTGATATGCTAAGCCATTCACAAGTTCTGTGAACCGACTAAACATATCAGGAATGGATTCTCCTGCTTTCATTTTGAAGGCTTTGTACTGACCAAGCAGAATGTTTATTCTTGTTTCTTTTACACGATCAGTTCCTTCATATGTAACATTGAGTCTGTCCCAGACTTCTTTAGCTGTATCACAAGAAGAGATTCAGTTATACTCAATAGGAGATAAGGCACAGTAGAGAGAGGAAATAGCTTTAGCATCAAGAGCCTGTCTCTTTGTCAGTTCAGCTTGTGACATTTCTCTGACTTCAGCATCATCTTCACGTTTAGGAGTAATTCCTTTGTCAACTACATCCCATTCCAGAGGATCCTTAGATCGTAGGAAAGCCTTCATCTTATTTTTCCAAATACTATAATCCTTTCCATCGAAGTAAGGAGGTCTGGTGTGACTTTGTCCTTCCATCAATACTGGAGCAACTGCACTAGCCATAGATCTTTAAGCTCTGAAGTAAATACACTTCAATAAAACAAGCTACCGCGCTCTAATACCAATTGAAAGAGCTAGTGCGTACACCTAGAAAGGGGGTTGAATAGGTGTTCTTGCAATTTAGTGCAGAATTAGAATTTTTGCAAGATGTACCAAATAGAAATTAAGAACAGAGAGTAGAGAGAAGAGTTGAACACAAACAGTTATAGTGATTCGGCTTTTATCAAGCCTACGTCCACTCTCGGTCTGACAGCCAATGGGCTGGAATTCACTATGTTTCAAAAGAGATTACAAGATTGTGACCAGGCTTCACAAAGCAGTAAGATTTCTCTCTTTTGAGTATATGATGTGCACACTGACAAGTAGAGTAAAAAGCTCAGACTATGGAATTTTTCTCGTGCTTCTCCGTCTCTTTTCCACCAAGAGATAAGTCCCTTAAATACTTCCTCTGGCCTTGTTGACAGAAGAACCGTTGGAGAGAATCAATCAAGGGATCTCGAGCTATTTTAGAAACCAAGGAGAGAGGGTTTCGATCCTGATCGCCCATACAATCAGTATCACTACCTTCCAAGTATGAAAACTTTCTCAAGATACTTGTTTTCCAGTCGATCAAAACATTCCATAAATAATAGGATATACGACCGAACAAACAGCCCACCAAACTATCCAAAAATATCTCGTTTGATAAGTCAATATACTTCATGGATATGAGCGAGATAAGATACCAGTGAGATCGTCGTTTGGATTTGGCAATTAATACTCTTAAACGAGAGATATGAGTAATAAGCTCAGATTGTGAGAAAAACTGTTTGATCTTCCAGACGATGTATGTTCTACCAGACTGTATATGTTCTGCCATTCGATATATGTTCTGTCATACACCAGACGGTACATGTTCTACCAATTGATATATGTTCTGTCATAGTACAGAAGATGCGAGATAACTCTTGCGAATATACTTGTGTTTTGTCAACTTCAAAACTATAAGAAGAGATTCTCCAACAATCTCTTTTATAAATTTACTGATGCTAAGAAACTTGCTTCTTCGGTTTTCCCATTTATATTTATTTTTCTGCATTCTTTCTTTAAACTCCATCAATGTTGGACCTTTTCTATGGAAGCTAAATTGATCGACTTAGGCTGATCATATATAGAACTTTGCAGGACGTCCTCTCAGGAAATTAACAACTCTTCAAATTATTATTTCATGCAAGAAAGCAGGAGATGTGCCGCCACTACCTCAAGAAAGAAAAGGACATGAAGCACATAATTAGCATGTCTTTGCCCTTCTCTACTGTGGTTATTCTGACACTGTTTATTTCGCAGATGATCTTAAGTCATCAAAAAAAATATCATTTAAACACCATATGACTACAACCGTGACAAATGTTTATAG
This sequence comes from Melaleuca alternifolia, assembly GCA_019926035.1. Classification (NCBI taxonomy): domain Eukaryota; kingdom Viridiplantae; phylum Streptophyta; class Magnoliopsida; order Myrtales; family Myrtaceae; genus Melaleuca; species Melaleuca alternifolia. The sequence continues at coordinate 381,752 of JAGKPW010002151.1, forward strand.
CAATATGAAAGCTTGTGAAAGCTAGCAACTGCCACTTCTCCTTGGAGAGCATGGGTCTGGTCCAGCAGTAGCTAGATTTCGATTTTCCAATGCTGCATTTTTTCCAACACTTGGTCCTGCATTGATATTGCTTCTACATGTTGAGATCGCATTCTACCTTATTTGCGTGCATGGATGGAATGACGATATGAGATAGGACGGTTTCGAGCAGATTTCAAAAATTGAGCAAAATTCCTTTTTTTTTTTTGTAGGATTTCCATCAGATAAGGATTTCGCAAGACTGGTTCTTTCTTCTCCAAATGAAAAACCCTTTTGATATTATCGGATGGATATGTAGAAAATTCCAACTTCAAGGGGTTAACCGAGTTAGTTAGGCGATCATAAGCGAGCATTCTGAAACTCAACAAATTGCTTCAATTGGCATAGTTGGGGCTCTCAAATTCACTATCTTCGCAAAGTGAAGGTAGAGTATCTGGATCAATTGTTCAAGATTGTAGCTTTTCAAGAGAAGGGTGTTTGGACTACGAAGAGTATGCTGTTGAAAATAGTAGTGGCATTGCCTGCCTCCGATCTGTGGCTCTCGTTGTAAGTGACAAGAACAAGGATTTGGTGTTCGTAATCTTTTATTGATTATCAGGAAGTAATGTGGATCATTATTTGGCAGTTGTTGATAATTCTACTTCTACGCCAAGCACTCATGATTACGCGACAAACTAGATGGTGCAAGAATCATCAATATTTTTTTATGTAAGTCTTCGATATCAGTGATGCTTTGGAATCATAAATGTGCCTACAAACATGAATATAGCAGCACAAATTACTATTTTGTCAAAATCACCTTTTTAACAAATAGTACATGATTGGGGGAAAATTTTTGTGGTATGTAGGACAGCAGATGTATTTCAGACCATTGAATATTTTTAGATCCATACATGTGTTATTTTGCATTCCTTTACTGCGCTCACTACATGAGTGAAGTTGCAGAGGAGAGGGAAAATACAAAGACCTAGAATATGAGCAGTTGGCAGACTGTAATTACTTTCTGCGCTTTGAAATGATAGATGGGTACCCTGCCTTCCCTTATAAGGTCCCTATTAAGTTAAGGTGTTCAGAATGGCACCGATAGGATCGAAAAATGAAACTTTTTGGGAACAATTGTGAGTTTTGCTACGGCAACATTTGTAGTTACTGACTCCAATCTGAGATTAGTTCTGTTTTGTTGAAGTCATTGCCGGCTACAAAAGAGTGCGTGATTATGTGGTTTAATTTGGTGAGGCAATTTGTCTATGAGATTCTGGATATTAATCTATTATTTGTGATCATAGTCTGGTCAGCCATGCTCATAAATTCATGTTGTAGGCTTTTAGCTTGCAAATCAATGGAAAAATGCGAACGTTCTAATTGCATGAAAATTTCAGTGATAACAATCTCTATGGACTAGTTTTTACAGCATGAAAAGTAACTGCAATATTTTGAAATTCAGTTTCAGGTTTCAGTTCTTTAGTTTGCTGGTTTCCTTTTGACATGCTATGTAATGGCTAGATCTTGGTACATACAAAGCCGTAGGAGATAGGTACACCATTGTGTTTCACTTGACTGAATAATTAATTTGACGCTGAGAGCATTATAGATGACTTGGTGACGAACAGTAGATGTGGTTTCTTTATGTTACCCTATGGAGACAAGGAATTAAAAAATGTTGCATGCAACTGATCAGAAGAGTGTTGATGGTACGTCACAAGATTGCTCAAAGATACTCGTATGTTGCGGTAGACAAAAGGAGGAAAGTGAAGATACATTTCTCAGTTAATTGCAAATTTCTTCAACCGAAGGTGTGTCTTACAGTGCCAAAGATCTCTCCATCCTTTATATCTTTGAAAATGTTCACTCAAACTGCGGGATTTTTTTTTTTTGGGCAAATAGGCCCTTGTCTTTTTAATCTTTTGAAATAACTTGCCAAGCCTTTTGAAATAGAAGACTCCATTACCTTTGTGTTTTTGTCTTTTTTCCTGTCAATGGGAAGGGAAGTACTAAAAATCTTGGAAGTTAAAATTGCCATTTAGAACTTATTCAAAGAGAAAGATTTGCATTTTCTGCTTAAATGATTGATTTTAGCTCTAATGTCGTTGAATTCTTGGATCTGTAAATTTATAAATAGTTTTTGGTAGCTTGAATTGATAGTCATGGGATTATTTACCTTTTGTAATGCATTAACATGCGGTATTTTCAGAAAGTTTGAAATTTTGAAACAAATATTAGTTTCACAGTTAGGAATTAATTAGTAATTTTTTTATTGTAGATTGGCAAGAACTCTGTATTCATCTAGCCAAAAACTGGTAATTTACTTATTATGACAAAATAAAACATGAAATGAATAACAATGATACAATGAATCAGTAACTTCTACAAGATTGAAGACTATCATAATCCACGATTCCAATTATTTTTAGTGGAAAATGCATATGTCAAATTGTTTTAAATGGAAATCTTTAAACTATCTGTCTTTTTTTATGTTGATTTAGGCAGAGGGAAAATACTATTAAATATGGTAGTGGGAGGTCTTTTCCTTATCCTAAAGGTTGGGGCTAATTGTCAAGATTTGGAGGGCAGGGTGTTTGCTATATACATCAAAGATTGGGGAGACTTCACAGTTAACCCTACATTTTTGACAGATCACTAAACAGGATTCTTTTTGTCTTAATAAGGAGATGTGTACATGGAGATTCAAAGACTTCTTTCTCATAACTTAGTTCAGTTTACTGCCACTTTATTTTTTTATTACCTGATACTGTTTTTGTGAGGAAGACCGGTTTACTTGAATCTTTGATATTCTTAAGGTATTAAATTTCAAGATAAGAAAACTGTGATAAAAGTCATGGAATTTTTTGGGTTGGGTTAACTCAGTATTATGATACATATAGAGCATTAGCGTGGAGTAGTTGTTAGTCTGACATATGTATGTATTTGTCTCAACATGTCAACCATTAGTAGATTTTACTAATTTAGATTTTCTTGCACCACCTAAGCTAATTCTATTCCAATATATTCTGATATATTTCTTCCAGGTTTAAGTGACCTATTTTGGCAAAATCATGAGTAGCTGGTTGTCTATTTGTACCTGAAGAGGGTGTGCTGCTTATGGTTCTGGCTTTCGGGAGTACTTGATGTGGGGAACCGCATTTCAACTGAAGGTGGAGTTGTAGTCTTTCCACATGGAAAGGAGAGAAATTAACTGATTAATGTAATGTGGGGAATATGAGGGACAAAATTGATGTAAATGTGTTATGATGGTTTTATCTTTATTTCTATAAGTTCCAACCGATCACAAATCGACCGTTGTGGTTGTTCTGTAACGGTCTTTCTATGACTAGTGATCTCAGTGTGGATTTTGATATTTAAGAATGATAAGTGTAAATAATTTCCATATCGATGAATTGCTCAAGTCGACATTTCGCTTGCTGGGGCTTTATAAACTTTGTGGACATGGAAAAAACTACAAGATCATCCTTTTGTTGCTCAAGTGTCCTCCTAAAGAATGCCTTGTCCTTTATTCTGAAGCGATTGGATGTTTATTCATATGAAGTCGTGAACCCTCTTCTTTGCTCATATCTCACTAATCAAAATGTGGCTCCTGAAGAACACCTGACCCTCATTTTGGTTGATGGGAAGTGAACTTATCTTTCCGCTCATGCATAATTGTAGAAATTTTATCCTGCCCACTTTAAAGATGGACGGATTTTGATATAAAAAAATTTCTCTAAACCTTTTAACTAGGGTATGAAGCTGAAGTGACATGGACCTAGGTTAGGATCCAATAGTTAGATGATACCGCCAATCATGAAGACTTACGAGTTAAATTCATGTGTGCGAGTGTTCACTGTTTACAAATGTGAGATAGTAGAAATTTGAGCGAATTGCAAGACCGGTGCAAATTTCCTTTTTGTGGAATTTCACTTGAGAAGGGTCATACAAGATGCGAGTTATTATTCTTCCCATTATAAGCTCATGTGATATCATCGGACGGGTAAAAACAAAGTTCCAACTTCAAGGGTTTAGCTGAGTTATTAATTAAATTGATTATGAAGCTTGCACTCGGAAACTCGATGGATTACAAGAATTGGCATCATTAGGATTCTCAAAATCGCCCTTCTTCACGGAGTTGAGGTAGAAATTCTACGAGAAGATATATTTAATATTGTAGCTTCTCAAGAGAAGCTTAGACTCTTTCATGAAATCCTTTTAGGGAGGGAAAAAGGATTTGACAGGAAAAAAGGGTCTTAAAGAGGATGTGACAGGGTTTGAAGTATTTCCCGCCAGACAAAAATAGAGACGAAAAAAAAAACAACCTTTCTCCAAAAGCGACTAAATGATTAAAAACATGAGTTTTTTTATTTTTTTTATTTCGGAGAACAAAAAAAGACACAGAAACATGTTTGTTTACACTTTTGTTTACTATTCTTTTGTTCCTAGAAACAAATTTGAAGCAAAAATAAGAAATAAGAAAAACTTGTTTGGTCCAAAAACAGATGTGAGCGTTTGGTCCATGAACAAGAAGAAAAAAAAAATAGAAAATTTGTCAGTCGTACTTAACGCATTTCTATTCTTTACCAAATGCTCTATTTTACTCAAAAATTATTCCAGAAAGTAAAAATAAATAAAAGTGTTTCTATTCAAAAGTTGTTTTCTGGAACCGAAACGTTGCCAAACGCGCCATAAGTTTTCCAACTTCAATTTTCACGTCTACTTTCTGGCAATACATGTTAAAAGAAAAAAGAGAAATGAAAAAAAAAGATTTTTGAATGTCTTGGCTATGTGCCTTTCACCGCGAATAAACTCTTCTAACATCATTACCTCGTCAACAACATAAACCAATTGTCACGACCTCTCCGATGGTGCACCACCTAGGGTTCGGCTAATGGATTGCTAAGCCTAAATTAGCTCGAGCTCTCCCAAGCTCATACCAATTCGCGACTTAGGTTTCAATTTTTTTAACATGCAACATTGATTTCAATTGGAGTCGCCACTAATCTATTCACGGTGGGTCGATTAGAAACCCATGTAAAGCACTAGGAGTCGTACTTTACCCCTACGAACCAGAGATTTTGAATTCGGAGACTTGAGTACCTATTTCTTCTATTTCAAAAATAATTTGCAAGCAGCTTGAATTGATTTTTAAACTTTATTTCCTAACATGCACAGTGATCACGCGGGTGCGCAAACATTAAAGTAAATGCGCAAAGAAACATAACAATTACCAAAGCAATAAGCAAGATGAAGCAAATCAATAAAAAATAATCTCTTTTTTGGGGTTTTCTATGTGTATGTGATGCATGTAATGGAAAACTAATCCTATATGCGACTATCTTAATGCAAACCAAAATGCAATTTTATGAATTTCAAAACTATTTAATGAAACTAATTATCTATAGTTAAATAACATTTAATTTAGACTAGGAACCAAACCACGTTAATCCCTAAGTTAAACTAAAATCTTATCTTAACTACGGATAATATTTTATAATACGAAAACTAAATTAACGTGCAAATGCATGAAAGTCTAATCCTAATGACACGACCTAACATGACTTATAACATGCAAATTCTAGATTAACTCGGACTAAATGACGTACTATTTAACTAAATGATTAAATGACAAGCAAATGAGGTATTTTTTGGTATTTTCTTATTTATCTAATAAAATTCGAAATTAATTAAACTAGTAAAATACGAAGACCTAATCTAACATGACTCCTAAGTTTCTAAATGTAATGTTCTACCATGCTATGAATTTTCATGCAATTCCTAAGTGACATGAGATTTAGTATGCTTAATCTAAATGTTATGCAATGACTAATGATGCAAGCTAATAAGAAAAGATTAATGTCATGACATGCATACAAGTTTTTTTTATTTTCATTGAACTTGAAATAAAACGTAAAAACCTAATGTAAAAAATGGAATTATATTTAAAATGCAATCTAATCATGCTGTGCAATACTACCTAAAATGCAATTTTAATCTAAACATGATACTTTCTAATGTGAATCTAACCTAGTATATTATGTGATTCTAAGTTAAATAACTAGTCGTGACAAGTGACTCAACTAAACTATTCGAAAACATGCAATTATCCAAATGACATGCAAATGACATTTTTTGATATTTTCCATTTATTAACAAAAATTCGAAATTAAATAAATGCCTAAATTGAACCTACTACTAACTCAATGCAAGAACATTTAAAACTAAATGATCTAATATGAAAATGAATTCTAACTTAATATGACACGCATTGAATAATCCTAGACTTCTATATGATTTATTCTAACATGATGTGAAGCTTTTACAACCTAAACATGCAATTTCTAGATGTCGTAGTAATGACGTGGCATGATATTTATTCACCTAATCTCTATATGACATGCAAATTCTAACGTACAAATTATATTTTTTTTTTTAAATTCGAAATAGGCTAAATATCCTAATGTAGGCATGCACATGAAGAAGCTAATTTACTCTAAGATTATGTTTTTATGTTTTTTTATAAAATTCGGAATTAAAAGATGACCTAAATAAACTATTAAGCTAAAGAAACAAATCTAATCTAATCCTAAGGAAAGATTGTGATATCCGAAAAAATAATCCATCGTCTCGTGGTTTAAATTAACGGATATCACAACTCTCGAATAATGGCAATCTAAATAAATAAAACTTACCCAACTAGACTTCAAACAATTTAAAGAAATTTAAAATAATTAAGCAAAATAGTCCGTCATCTCACAGACGAAATTGATAATTATTTTAAATTTCAAACAATAAAATCTTATTGAATATGCCTAAAACAACCAAAAAGATATGTTAGTCCGGATTAAAAAACGATATCGATTTTAAAGTTGAAATTGATGCTTACCTAATTCGTGGATGCTCTCAAATTTGAATCGACGGACTAAATTTGCGATCGGCACTTTCCACGAACCAAGCTAATGTTCAAATCAACAAATAGGATCAGAAATTTTGTTGATGTGAGGAGATTTACTGGAAATTGCGCCAAGATGATAGAAGGCAATTCAGTGAGCCTTCTGGAAACTCGTTGACATGTGACTCCACAAGGAAAACGTCCGCCCTCTATTCTTTTGTTTTCTTCTTTGCAGAGAAAGAAGAAGTTGCCTTTGTCAGAGAAGGTGGACGTCCTCCTCTTTTGTTGATTTTTATTACTCCACTTCACTGGGACCAAAATTTATAGCTTGACCAAAGCTATGGTTGACTGAATTTTTGCTGGGTTGCGATGGATCTTCAATGGTGACAATAAGATGCGAGAAAGCTAATCGATTTGGCACAACGTCACCACAACATGAGTCCACCAGGTTGACCGAGACAGCAGCAAAAGTTTTGTTGACAACGAACAGTAGAAGACACTTTGTTTCTCTCGTGTATGACTCTCTCTACCTTTCTCTTACCACTCCCTCAAAAAGAACCCCAGAAGAGAAAACTCTAAAAAATAATTGCAAAAAGAAGAGTGTTTGACCTGCAAGAGTGTTTTCCTAAAAAAAAACAACTTTTTCATGCACCACACACTACGCTCACTTTTGGTGCAAAGCCCCCTTTTTTTACTATTCAACTCTCTCTCTCACTTTCCCCACACTCTCTTTTCTCTCTTTTGTTTTCTGCTGCACACTATTTCCTTCTAACTCTCACCCACGATCTTTCTCTCTCGATTTTTTTTCTCTCTCGATTTTTCTCTCTCCCCCCCTTTGCTCTCTCGTCCACCTTTATTTATTGGAGGAGGACTCGCCCAAAATTTTTTGAAAACAGCACCAGTTTGGGGGCATTATATTCTTCCAGATGAGATTTTTTTCTGATTTAACAAACAAAATCTTAAACAAACTCAATCTCCAAGCACAACTACTCTTATCTCTCTATCCAAATTTGAACTTCGCACTTTCTAGAAACTCTTTAAATCACATGTGCGATGGTACGTAATAAGATTATGCCGAGACCATGTGATGCAAATAATAATTTAATTTAATTTTTTTTAGGGGTCGGACTAAATCCCTAATTTTCTTATGCACTTAATTTAGGCCAAATTTAGGTGTTAACACCAATTAAATACAAGAGACTCCCAATGCAAGAAAATATTGGGTGCAATTATTGTGCCACGTGAAATGTGTAATAATCCATTTAAATCGCGATACCTAGCCCCACACGGGCCCACCTATCTGTTTGTTTTTTCCCCTTCTCTGTCTTCCAATTTTACCCCCTTTTCCTACTACGCCATTTCTTTCGTACTGTTGTTTCTTCTTCATCTTGGTAAAAATTTGTACTGATGTAAACTTTAATCTGGAGTCCGAAAATCAACGAAGTTAAAAGATATTGCGTGTGGATGCAAATGCGTAGAGTCAGATATTCCCTCCATGGTTTAATATTTGTCCTCATTGCAAATTGATTATCTCGATGTTCCGTCCAAAGTCTTTAGTCTTTGTCAATTCCATTTTTTTATGCTTCGGTTTCTTTGAATGATTCAAATGGTGATGCACTTCCATTCTTTACAAAAGAGATAAAGATCTATGTGTAAAGAGGAAACGCATGAGAGAAAAAGAAGAAATAGAATATTTTGCCCCTTATATGGACCACACTTATTCAGCACAGGCAATCTTAACCTACAAATCTTGTCTAGATAAAAAGAAAAGAAAGTAAGGGAACCACTTCAGGTCGTAGAAATTCATATTTGAGAAATATAAATAAATTAATTAATTAAAAGATACAGGGAGATTCCTGCTGTGGAAAAACTATCTGCTTTGTTAGAAAAGAAATTCAGTAGTACTCTCCACACCACGATCACTTGTAAATTTCTATTTCGAGGCTTCCTTGTAATGTCTCCTGCGAAGCATTGTTTGCTTTGATGCGTGTAAACTCTCGTGATGGATAGTTGAGAGGATAGTTTAGTAGTAACGGAAATCATATCGGAAGGGGTAAAGAAGAATCTGACTAAGTAAAAACATAACATTTAATTCACTTTGACTGTATGAAACAAATAGATCATTCGAGGTTTCATGGTATCGAGCGTCCCCCCTCATTCCTTTTGCTCGTGTTAGAAAGAAAACAGTGAATCGCAGCGTCGTTTTCCTCTTGTGGTTGACTTATTTAATGGCTACAGTTTCTCCCCCCCAATAAATATGATTATTGACAACTGATTTCATGAACAAATCATTTTTCCTACATTGCCTTTCCCATCGAGTCATTATCGATAGATGAGTAGACGAGTTTAACATCAGAGCAAATAATTTTGCTACTGATTTCTTCTCCACAGCGAACACCATGAACATTGTTAGAAAAAAGAGATGGTCATTATATTTAAAAGAGTTTCTCTCTTGATGAAGGAAAAGTACAGGCTTAGTAACTTATATCGAGACCACAACAATGGTGAATGGTTCTCTGGTGAGGGCTCCCGGAGACCTTCTTCTTCGTCGTCGTCTTCCTCCTGTTTGCAGGGCTGTTAATAGTATGGTGTCGTTGAAATCAAAACAGGGGAAGCTAAAACAGGGGAAGCCGAATGCTATTGTGGAGACTCGAAGGGATTTGTTGCAAATATCGAAAGAAAAAGTAGTGATCAGCAAAGAAAAGAAGCTGAAGATTTTCTGGAAGAACTAAGGTTGAAGAGTGGAGTAAATGTCAAGAAAGAAAGCCGAACTCGAAACTGAAGAGCAGAAGCTAATCAACATTTTTCTGTTTGGATATCTCATTCTTCTAAGCTATAAATTATGGTCCTCAGCCTCGCTGTTCGCTGCACCCATTCTTTCCCAGAAGAATAATACTTCATTTGGTAAACAAAATAAAAAAAAAAGTAAGCGCACAGAGGCATTAGAAGGATAGTCAACAGAATAAAAAACAGAGTAGAACAGAGTCACTCAAGAAAACAGAAAACTTCTTGGACGGCAGGTTATATGATAATATGCACTCGTCCGTGGAAGGTTTGACTTTGTGCCTTTCACTGACCGCGCAGAATAAGCCTTCCAAGCACGAAACGCCAGCCCGAAGAAAGATCTCGTAGTCTCGAAGAAAGATCTCTGCATCTCTACGTATGCGGCAGATGGGGGTCTGCGGCGGACGGCCTCAGCCCGAAGAAAGACCCGTAGTCTCGATCTCTGCATCTTGGCGTCTGCAGCGGATGGAGGGTCTGCGGCGGATGACCCAGCCCTATCTCGTAGTCTCCATGATGTTTCTATGCATGTCTACTGAAGATGTGAAAGTACAGAAAAGGAAGGAGAAGATATGAACAAAGAAGATCGAATGAAGAGATAAATCTGAATGAAGTTTTGATCCGAATAAAATACAGATTTATCTCTTCATCCGATGTTCATATCTTCTCCTTCCTTTTCTATACTTTCACATCTTCGTAGACATGCACAGAAACATCATGGAGACTACGAGATCTTTTTTTGGGCTGGGGTCATCCGCCGCAGACCCTCCATCCGGCGCAGACGCCGAGATGCAGAGATCTCTCTTTGAGACCACGAGATCTTTCTTCGGGCTGAGGCGGTCCGCCGCAGACGTAGAGATGCAGAGATCTTTCACCGAGACTACGAGATCTTTCCTCGGGCTGGTGTTTCTGAGATTGCCGAACCTCGTGCTTGCCGCGAAGAACTCCACGTACGTGAGTACAATTTTGGCCGCGGTCTTTGTTTGGTTTATGATGACGAGGAGGAGAAGTTGGAAGACTTATTCTGGCGCGGGCAGTGAAAGGAATGAGCGGAGGGTGAAGTATTATTCTTCTGGGAAAGAATGGGTGCAGCGAACAGCGAGGCTGACGACGATAATTTATAGCTTAGAAGAATGAGATATCCATTGCCTGTCTTGGGTAGGGGTGAAGCAAAAACCTTGTGAATGAGTAGGTGAAGGCGTGAACCGCGGACCTTGTGATTGAGTCCCCAACGGTTTGTCTGTTTGAGCTCATTTCAATGCCAAATTCGGCCTCTCTTTCTTTCAGTCACGCATTGTGAATGCCTCTCTTTCTTTCACCTCCTTTTACCAGAATCGGCCTCTCCCTTTGTCGGTAAATGGATATTTTATTTTCCCAATGCAATTTCCATGTCCTTGAAAGGAGAAAATTTCTTTGTGAACTTGTTAGGCTTCACATTCTAGAAGCTGAATCGCTCCCATGCATGCATTATGTCTCTCTATTTAACGTTTGAAAACACATAAGACAAAAAATGTGGTGCTAGCAAAAGAGCAAAGAAAGTTTGGGCTTAAGTGAATGAGCTCTCTTTTCCTTGCGGCTGTCGTGAAATGTTTATCATGTGGGCCATGAAATATTAGGTATGAAACCCAAAAAAAAACTTTCCTCATATTTTCTGATTCTTTTTCTTATTATTTGTATTCACTGATTTAGTTATTTATCTATTTTTTTTTGTTTTCTATTTTCATGAGAACGAATGCTTGTATAGTTGAATACTTGAGTTTCAATAATAATAAAAATTCCTTAATTTTTAGCTAAAGATAAGGTTGAAATGAGATGGACCTAGTTTAAGATCTAATACTTGGGTGATGCTCCCAATCATGTGTACTTATGAGTGTCAATTCGCAATTGAAGTTTTTGCTGTTGAGAAATGCAAGATAGGATAATTTTGAGCAAATTGAAGGCTTGCCCAAGTTCGTTTTTTTTTTGTAGAATCTCATTAAAGAACATGTAAGATGGGGGTTTTCATTTTCCCATGGTTAAGTATTCACAATTGGGTTTTTCTTCTTTTCATGGTTGACTCGTGTGATTTTATGAGACGAGTAAGAGGAAATTCTAATTTCAAGAGGTTGTAGACTTGCACTTTGAAACTCAATGGACTATGATAACTGACATAGTTAGGGTTTTTAAAATCGAGTTCTTCACAAAACAAAAATAGAATCTTTGAAAGTTCATATTTTTTTCACAACATTACCTCGCTTGATCATTTTGCTTTGGATGGTAACAAATTTAACACATTGTTCGCTCATTATTGGCAATCTTGATTCTATGATAGCAATTTCTTACTCCGTGACACATTCCGAACTATCAACACCAGCATTATTTAGAGACAATGTGATCTCTTCTAGGCTTTCTTTGTATGGATCCCTAAGGAAGCAGAACTCATTAGCTAGGTGTGGATGCATGGCTCTCATGATCGCATTTCTCATCATCTCGGATTTGTGGATCAATTGATAAAGTTTTATAAGCATGGGAAATTTTGAGTAAATTCTTTTGCTAGGAATAAAACAAAACAAAAACACCACTTGCAAGAAAATATTATATTTTATTGTCATAAATTTGAAAAACTTAATTATTAGATTGCAAATAAAGCATTTGACGCACCATTTGAGTTGGCCCACAATAGCAATGGTCCAATTCCCTTAAAAAAGTATCAACTTTAGTTCGAGCTCAATTTATGCCCAAATTTTATTGACTCATTAGAAGAAACACCAACTTTCAATTGATACTAAAATCCAATCCCCAGTAAGTTTCTATTCAATGAAATCATTAAAGGTCCGACCTATTAATTCACATGTACATCTATCCCTTCCACCACATTTCATTCCACATCTTTTTTATATTGTTCCTCTATTTTCTCTCCTTTATCTTTTCCTTCTGTCGTCTTCATTCTAGCGGCCATGGCTACTCAAGCTCATCCTTGTAGGCAACATGGCCACTCTAGCTCCATGGTTATGATGCTCCAACACGCAGGAGTCAGCACGTCTCCTTTCCTATATACATATATTTATTAATTACTTATATTTAAAAATAAATCAAGAAGATGTGGAAACATAACAGTATAATTACAAATCATCCCTCACAACACATACATACATACATACATACATACATACATACATACATACATAAACAATTTAGTCACCAAAGTAGTCTTGTGAACCAAACGGATTAAAGCTAGCAACATTATATACATGATATCAACTGATCAAAAGCTTGCCCATGAAATATTGGAATTTTCAACCTACTGAAGGATCCATCACTTCAGGCACCAACTCGTCGGCCTCATCATCAAAGTTAGGCGGACTATCAAACCCTCTTAGATGTCCGACTAACTCGCCATTGATATAACCATACTCTTCAGGTGTAAGCTGAGGTTTCTCATGTCGATGTAAGCAGAGCTACACTTTATATACACCGCTATAAATCTGAGTACATTTACATACTTATAGTCACACTCGAAAGATAGTGGTACCCCAAATGTCATCGTAGAAAGTGGGTCAATTCCTACAGATATGTAAAATAAAGTTAGTAGGCAGAGCCTAGTAAATGAATTTCTAGATTTATGAAATAGATTACTTAATTAACCAAGTATCAAATACAACAACATGAATTCAGGACAAGTCTTAACATAATTGCATGTACACAATGTAAATGAGCAGATTTATTATTAGCTTTTAACCATGACGCTCAAATGAAAGTAACTTGTGGATGTGGCACAAAAGCGTTCATTCAAGAATGCAAGCAGATAATGTACTATTTCATAATCACAGTCATCGAATAGCATCATTGCCACCAACTCATGAGAGGTAAAATCATAAGATCAGCTAGCTACACCTCAGCTCTAAACAATGAGGATAAACATGCCTCCGTACACCGTCATGATGATGGTTATCTCATGACCAACTATTCAAGACATATTATATATCATATATGTGAGTCACAAGCCCAATTTACAACCCTTATCCTCTTTTCACCATGCATCATCATTCAAGAAAGCGAAACTTCATATATCATTTAGATTAATTGAATTGTGGCTTTTATTCCAAAACTTAGTCAAATGGCCGAAGAAGTAGGGGTTGATGAAAGGATTCCTCTTTTTTTTTTACGTTGATTTGGGATGCAGGCTCTGGCATGCATGAGCAAAATGAAAGCTCCAGTTAATCCATCACAACCTTTGATCCCTTCCATCATCTCTTTTATAAATTTACTGATGCTAAGAAACTTGCTTCTTCGGTTTTCCCATTTATATTTATTTTTCTGCATTCTTTTTTTAAACTCCATCAATGTTGGACCTTTTCTGTGGAAGCTAAGTTGATCGACTCAGGCTGATCATATAGAACTTTGCAGGACGTCCTCTCAGGAAATTAACAACTCTTCAAATTATTATTTCAAGCAAGAAAGCAGGAGATGTGCCGCCACTACCTAAAGAAAGAAAAGGACATGAAGCACATAGTTAGCATGTCTTTGCCCTTCTCTACTGTGGTTATTCTGACACTGTTTATTTCGCAGCATGAGCTTAAGTCATAAAAAAAATAGATCATTTAAACACTTATGACTACAACCGTGACTAATGTTTATAGCAATATGAAAGCTTGTGAAAGCTAACAACTGCCACTTCTCCTTGGAGAGCATGGGTCTGGTCCAGCAGTAGCTAGATTTCGATTTTCCAATGCTGCATTTTTTCCAACACTTGGTCATGCATTGATATTGCTTCTACATGTTGAGATCGCATTCTACCTTATTTGCGTGCATGGATGGGATGACGAGATGAGACAGGACGGTTTCGAGCAGATTTCAAAAATTGGGCAAAATTCCTTCTTCTTTTTGTAGGATTTCCATCAGATAAGGATTTCGCAAGACTGGTGGTTCTTTCTCCTCCAAATGGAAACTGGTTCTTTCTTCTCCAAATGGAAAACCCTTTTGATATTATCGGATGGATAAGTAGAAAATTCCAACTTCAAGGGGTTAACCGAGTTAGTTAGGCGATCATAAGCGAGCACTCTGAAACTCAACAAATTGCTTCAATTGGCATGGTTGGGGCTCTCAAATTCACTATCTTCGCAAAGTGAAGGTAGAGTATCTGGATCAACTGTTCAAGATTGTAGCTTTTCAAGAGAAGGATGTTTGGGCTGCATGTTTTTTTTTTTTTTTTTGCATGTTGCCCAAGTAAGTCCAAGTTGGCAGTAGATGATAAAATGGGCCAAGCCTGAAAAATTCCATTTCATATGCATAAGATCCCATTGTATGTTAGAAAATCAACGTTTGATTGAATGTAACCTGGATGAAAGTTGCTAATGCAGGTACCACAACGTTTGTGCGATGCAAATGCCTTATTCAAGTTGCAAATCTGTCCTGAAAGTTCAAAGAGACAGACATCGAAACATGGATTGACGTTATAAAATCTTGTTGTGCTTCGAACGGTTATTTTGGCACCTCAATCATCGATCTACTTGTCCTTTCAAACTTAATATGAATTAACATTATCGTCGATGAATTTGATCCAAGAGAAGCTTGACTATTAGGAAAATTGTCCAGTTTGTTCGTTTTTGTTCATTCAAAACCATTAAACTTCAATGAAGAGAGCCCAATAATTTGAACCTTGGAATTCAAGACGAGTAGGAAAAAGCGACTGATATATCACCATGCCATTGCTTTTTCTAATTCTATGATGGTAACATTTTCATACGTATAGGCACGAATTACCTGTGTGAATGCGATTGTGCCAACTTTGCTCCATCTTGAAGAACCTTGAAATTAGTCGATAAGCAAGAATGGTATCGCTTTTTATCAAATCAAGCAAAGATCCGAATTCAATCCCAAATGAATAAGGAGTGCTTCCAAAGTGCCCAAAGTTTAGTCACATCTCTCCGGTATCCATCCAAATTAACATCCTAAGATCATCATGCTAAGTTATATGTAGTTGGGTGATAATCTGGCTCGTTCCAACCCCAGAGACATTGTTCCTAACCTTGGAGGGAGGGAGAGTCCAATTATTATTTGAAACAATGATGATTTCTGGCCTCTCTTTTGATTCGTAGGATGAGGAAAAGACGGGCGTGATCAGCTCTACGACAAAATACATGATGATTAGGACAGTGACTCGATGGAGGCATCCCATCAATGATCAAACATCATCTACAAAAATCGAAAAGAACAAAGAGGTTAGGCTCTTTTCCTTTTCGGAAAGTATTTTTTTGCCTTGACATCAATCTTTAATATATTTTTCAAGAAGCTATTGTTAAGTATCTAAAAGAGAGAGCTGCATGTTAACCTTTCGAAAATCACTACGCTATAATCAAATTAAACCCACCAAATATTGTAAATTCCCACTCTTGAATCACAAGAAAATGCCTAAACTTGTAATTGCAACCTCAAGTAACTAGAAATTTAGGGGACGGGGAAGCAAATTTCACAATTGAGCAAAAGATCAAGCATAGGGACTTGGGTTTGGAAGATACGAGAAAAAGTTGACATGCTAACGCGTCTTGGATGATTCATATGCGATTCATATCTCAATAATGATTGTCGGTTCTAATTAGTATTTTCTCGTGTCGTTTGGCAATTGTCATTGGCAAAAGGTACAAAATTGATTCACTTTCAATCAGTCATGATCTATAAGTTGAAAAGAATCTGCTCGCTAGTATTTTTTTTTCCAAAGCCCAACATTTTATTAGAGTCAAACAAATCAATGTAAAATAAACACGGTCCGCAATGACAAAAGTATTGATTTTCGCATAAAATGGGGACAAGTCCTTTCAAAATCAAAGAAATCTGAGAACCCTCAGAGTAAAGACAAAAAAAATACACTTTCAAAATATTTTCCTGCGTCAATCATTCAACTTAAAACATTAAATGCTGGATTCCATGTTTCATGCCACAATTCCCGTTGGGCCTAAATTTTCCTGAAAGCAAAGTCCATTTTGGTCAACCAAATGACTGACCACCCACCTAACTTCTCACATACTCACCTACACACATGCATTTATATTCTATTATATAATCATCTAATAGATATCGAATTCGATTTAACCCGAATGTGCAGACAATTTACCATAAAAAATCTGTCGGTCAAATGTTATGGCTGAAGATCCAGAATAATGTCAAAGGAATGTCTGATAAACATAATCTATGATTCAATTCAACATTTTGTTCGTTCGGGTTTGATTGTGTCGTAACTTTATAATTTGTATTAGGTTTAACGTTAGATGAACTGCATTGTTGATATTGGACCTAAAAAAGAAACGGTAGGTACAGCTAGTCCATGAACAGCTAACCATCGCACTATAAAAATTGGATTGGTTCGATCTATGGTCATTGGGTCATCTTAAAAAGATCTACTAAATTTATCGAGTTGTTCCAAATGGTCAAAACGACCGGTTATTAATGAAATTCCTTGTCGGCTCTCTATAAAATATTCTTTTTCAAGGGTATAATGCAGAACTGGTCTTTTTATTGTTTTAACCATTAGCAATCGAATACTTGATGCTTTATTTTAGTGCATTAAGTCCTTAGCATTAAAAAATTTGTAATCGGGTCTTGATTACATCCTAATCTTGTACGAAGGGTTTTGAAGATTGAAAATCCTACGTGTCTCCCATGTGTGAACTTTCTTTTCATGCCACACAACCAATTGGCCAACTGTATCACACAATACAGATTTGAGATTTTCAGCGTCATAAAAAAGTATTTTAAGAAAAATTGGTTACGATAGGTAAAGTTTGGATTTTCAAATAGAAAATGTCAGAATAAAGAAATATCTCCCAGACCAGCATCAGCATGGAGGGTCCCAAAAGGAAGATTAGTCCTTAATCGAGCATGCACAAGTGTACTCCACCAGTCAATTTAGCTGCCTCTCTGATGATGAACCGTTTGACAAATCAATATATGTCACTGTCTAGTCATTGGTGTACCCTTCAAAGTTAGGACAAATTACATAATTCGAACAAGAGCAAAAGAGAACAAGAGAGAGCCTCTATGTGGTGTGACTCTTGCTTATGTTCGTACATCAAATGCGACATTCCGATCCAATGACTCATTTTTACAACTGTTATGGTTCGATGATTCCGAATCAATCATGAAGCACCGCCATTCATTTTAAGATCATCGATTGGTAAAGGGCATGAGGGACTTTTCGACTGGGAATCAAAGGTCATTTATTCAAATATCATCAACCATAAGAAAATTGTCTTTGAATTAGGGGTTGAGGGTCAAGGCAACTTGTGCAGAGAAAATATTCACATTTAATCGGTTTGTAAGATTTTCTTCGCGATAATATCATTATATCGTTTCACATAAAGAATAATACATTGATTGACGCATCGATAAAGGGTACAGGCGACAAGATGCTTGGAGTTTTCCCTATTATCTACAAGCTAAAATGATTAGCTATTCCAGAATATAGTCCCTCTATTTTGAGGTGATCAAGTTGACAACTATGTCTACTTAAAAAACATACTAAGTTGCCGAGTGAGGCTAGCCTACTCCACGGATGAAAACGGAACGAGTTTGAGATGGTCGATCTCGTTCCTAATTCTTGCCATTAACTTTTCATTACTTCCGGAACCCTGCTCATTACAGATCTGGTATTGAATCCCAAACCCGTCTCACTAAAGTAGCTGGTAATCTAGCCAATACCTATTACTCATCGTAACACTATTTTGAGTCTTAGAAAAAAAAAAAATTTCACATCACCGAGCGAAAATGAAAATCTTGTGAGCCCGTACAAGAATTTGAATCTCCATAGGTCTGAGGCTGGCAACTTTAGATTCCAGCACAGATTGGGGAAGGAATATGTACAAGAATTTGAATCCCCCCTCCGCTTCCGTCTCAGAAAAATTCAAACTCCATCTCTTTTCCCGAAAAATGAAAGATTTTCAAAACCATTTTCTTGAATATAATTCGGACTCTAATGAAGAGGGGTATCGAATGAACTGAACGGGCAGATACTAAATGAATTCAACCAAGCATTGCAGGTCGCATCGATGGATAAGAAACTAAATCGGAGGAGGTAAGGTTCCTCTCCAGATCATTCGAGCTAATATCGATAATTTGTTAAAATGCCGGACGGGAGGAATAGAGAGGATCATCGCCGGCCGGCTTCACGACTTATTTATCGGTGTCGTTGCGGTGTTCCAATCGGGGTCTTATCAAGGTTCGGAATTTCCAACTTCCACAGACTTGATGAGAATGAATGGTCGTCGGGAGGAAGGAATCCGCCACTGATTCCGTCAATCCAAACTCGGCCCCGCCTTATTCATTCCATGATATACATAGTCAAGAAAAGAAATGGAAGACCGAAATTAGAAAAGGAAAGAAGGGCCAAATGCCAAACAAATGAACAGATTGCACTGCCTTTCGCAGCCAAAACATCTCGACTTTCGAAATTATAAACGAATGCGCAGATTTTCATTTGGGCGACAAAGACACAGGCATTTAAGTTTTTTCATTCCATGTGAGCTGATACAAAATTTTACGAGGCCATCGACGCGTCGCAATAAATAAAATTGAAACCAACGAAGCGATCACGGCTTCTCAATCTTTCGAATCGCCTATTCATCAAAGAGAAGAGAGTCCAAATAAGATCGGCATCCCCAAACAAAGCTAGGAATTCTCAATCAAGCTCTTTTTGGCCCACATGAAAAAAGAAAAAAAAAACCAATTTCTAAATCGACGAGTTTTGACCTCTTTAATGAATGAAAATTCATGTTCCGTTTATTTTGCGAAAGATAATTTTTCTCAAAAATGTTCTTCAGAAATAGATTAATTATATGGTTTGGAGCGATTAGTGAATAAAATATTTCGTTACTATCGATAATAATTTATCACGGAAGCCATGACGACAAGTATTTCTGTTCTGCAAATGGGATTTGGCGTAAAAATTGGTGTTGGTTCGGGTCATGAAGGCGGAGAAGAGATAATAATTAGTGGTAGTGCCAGATTGGCGAGAAACGTTTGATATGATGGAGGAGAGGACTTGTCTGCTCGAGAAGGGGGGGTGAGGTGTACGGCAGCGTAGTTATGGTCCCTTCCTTCAGAAACCCCCCCTCAGAAAAAATTAAAGGGAGAAAAGGAAAAGGGGGTTCACCGAAAAAGCGCAGGGCAGAGAGACAGCAGACAAAGGAAAATGGGGGGGAAACCGCGTGGGTCCCGCCCCTTCGGACCAAAACAGAATCCCCTCCTCTCTTTTCCTCGTGTGGACTTCTGCGCGCACGGTCGCTGTACGTCGTGGGACCCACCCTCCCTCCCTCCCCCCGGTTTCCTTTGAGTTTCGTGTCCCTCTCTCTCCCTGCCGCACTCGCGGTTCCCCCCACGTGCATCCCACTCGCTCCCGTGCGCCCCCGCGTGTCGCTCCCTTGGCCCGGCGTGGGAGCGCGTGCCCCGTAGCCAAGCGAGAAAGGAAAGGGGGCAGATGAGAATCGAGAGGAAGCTACGTGGGGCCCGGAAACACCGCCCCGGCCCGATCACGGCAGCTCCCCCCCCCCCCCCCGCGCTCACGACCGGTTCCCGCCAAAACCGAGGTGTCCGGTTTCCCCCGGAAACCGCCGCGACCGGCAGCGGTGGCGGCGGTTTCGATTTGCCTCGCGACCGGATTCCTGAATGGTTCGTGCCTGCCGTCGTCGCGGTGGCTCCTCGCGGCGTTATCTGATTGATATGAGAGAAATCGATGGCTGGTAGCATTCTGATGAAGCTGCCTTGAAGATCTCGTGTCCACATCCGTGTTTCAAACCGTAGACGATGTGAAGCAAATTATAATTCAAATCGATTGTTCTGTAGCTGATAATTAGCAAGGTCAGGGTTGCCTTCCCCTTCTCTTTTTACCTAAAAAATTCCTCAACAATTTATATTATATTTTCGCCTTCTTACCATTTGTACACATCATTCGCATCGCTCTATAAGTGTTTCCCATTTTCCTACCACATCATGATAAGGACAGGTGTATTAATTGGCATTAGTTTCAAGTTAAGCTTTATAATCAAATTACTTCTCTGTGTAAAACACGTATACGAATGAGTTGTGATCTCCAATATAATGTTGGGAACACAACTATGTATAGCACATCTATATTTGCCTTCGATCTTTCAATCATCGTGCACCTCCTATCAATCATTTCATTGGGTTGTTAGCACTCTCTGAGGTGTCCACATGTTTCAAGCAATTCCATTCAATTTTTTATCTAAATAGTACGTATCAATTAAGTGAATCAATAATCTTCTGAATTGAACGAAAATGGACGATTTCGATAAGTATCTATCAATTCAATTGATTCGCAATTTTGTTGTATTTAACTATTAGATAATATCACTTTTCTCGCATTTATAACCAACGTCTTATTTAAATAATTACTTTAATAGTTAAAAGTAGATGTTATATTTTATAATACAATTACGAGTTGAAATAGCATGTGAAGATTTCTATTTACCTTAAAATGTTTCCTCCAGTTTTAACAGAGGAAAGCACTATCTTTTCTTGCGTAAAAGTCATAATATGCACTCAAATTGAAATTAACTTTTCAAGGGTCACCGGTCTCATTCAATTTTCAGTTTAAGCTATTTCTTTTTGTTAGTCTTATGACATATAATCTGTGCACATTCTATTAATATGACTTTTCATTCACGATATCTACGTCGATTTAACAAGTACGATCCACGATAATTTTGTTTCGTTACTTGTTACCCGATGGTGATTACGCGTCATAGTTTGAAATACGCAAGCAAGCTTCGTAGCATCGGGAGAAGCATAAGTGGTGCGATATGAAATGTACAACCAAATCATGGGAGTGATGTTAGAGAGTTTATGCTGAGAACCTAATGATGTAAGGAATATCATGTGGAACATGTCCGAGGGTGAGATCAGTCTCATGTGCACAAAATGGTCGGAAGATAATGTAATTCTCCTCATAATGCCCTACACGGCGAGAGTAGTCCTTGTCTTGAATCGGGACGACTGTCTCCCTTAGGATAATTAAATATCCGAGTTGATGGAAGACTTGAACTATGCAATCAGAATGAGAAATGCCATAATAAAAGGCACGTAGAGAGTAAGGCTGGCCTATCAACTCAAATAGCCATACGCCACACGAACCCATGGCCAAGGCCAACTCCCAAACCATGGCAAATGGTAAAGCAGGGTTTGCGAATAATATTAGGGGTGAGCAATGGTCCAGGCTCGATCCTGGATCGACCCAATCCGGCAGGTCCTGATCGGGTTTTTAAGACGAATAGGTCGGTTCTTGGTCTTGAAATCTCTAACCCAGTAATGTACGGGTTGGTTCTCGGTCCTAGGGTGTCAGGTTAGTCCAATCCGGACCAACCCGACAATATAATACATATAAAAAATAAATATTGCTATTTTTTTACAAGCCCATTTTAATAAGCTTTGGAGAGCAACTCAGCCTTCCTCGATCCTTCATTCATTTCAGTTCTTCCCGAGCTCAAACCAAGATAAAAAGCCTAACCCATAGGCCCAACATATGTTACGTCTTCTTCAGTTCTTCCAAGTTCCAACCCAAGTATTCTTCACTTCTTCTTCGTCAAGCTCAGTCGCTCACAATTTCACAAGTCATAATTTCTTGAGGTCTCATACACTGCTCGCCCGTTGCTCGCTCACTCATCACTCACTTGCCTGTCGCTAATTTAACGGTCCCGGGTTGACCCTGGGATTGACCGGTCGATCCGGTCCTCGGTCCCAAGCTTGACGGATCGGTCCACGGTCCCAAAAATTGAGGACCGACACTGTGCGAGTTGGTCCTCTGGTTGAGCACGGGACCGGCTCAATTCGGACCATACTCACCCGTAAATAATATGTGCGTATGGAATCCATTACCATGTTTCGATAGAAGTCAAGACCCGTTGTTGGTTTTGAGCACGGCCGTAGAAGATATGAAGATGTGCTTTTAGCTTTTAGTTAGGCAAGCATAGGCCACTCACGTGAAGCCTAGAGAAGAGGTAGTCATGGTGCAGCGAGCAAGGAAGCGATGACGAAGTGATGCGTTCTATCGGGTGAGCATTTGCCATGCATGCAAAGAGATAGGGAGGGGCGGTGATGGTTAGGGGGAATGTGAGGAAGCGATTGAATAGCCAAGAGAAGCATGAGCGGTGCGAGATGAACAATGCAATTTAGATAGTGGAAATAGTGTCCAAGACTTTGTATATGACCAAAACAAATAACTAACGTCGAAACAATGATAAGTCAGTCGATTAAGGGGCCGGTCTAGTTCTCAATTTCAAAATAGACAACTGACCTTGCTCTATTTGATTCCCGATTCTATATCCTGAATCAGCTGGTTTTAGCTTGGAATCTAAAACCTACGATATGAGTTTCCAGATAACACCCGAAATTAAACCAATTTATCCAAAACTTAAGTAAATTCTTTTACTTAAAAAAATAGAATTTCTCGCCCATATATCCATTGAAAAGCCTAGCCACCGAGCACGTGTTGAAGGTGAAACGGATGGAAAGTAAATGGACATCACAACTGAATTAAAGATTCAAAAAGCTGTCAAAATTTTAAGTACAAACGAATGGATAATGACCGAAGACTGGTAGGAGGACTTGAATTATGATAAAAATAAATAAAAAGGACCAAAAGTGAAATTCCCTAAAAGTTCATGCAAAGTAAGTGCAACTTCCCACATTAAGAAAAATAGTACAAACATTCTTAAATCTTTTACCCGATTATCAATTTAATTCTAAATCTTTATATTTTACTAATTTAGTCATAAACCTTTTAAAAAATCTTATTAATTCAGTACTTTTGACAAATTTATCTCTAAAAATACTTAGGTAAATGTTCGAAAAATGCTTAAGTGTACTGAACTGGCAAATTTTAAAAAGGTTTAGAACTAAATTGGAGACTTTTTAGATAATTTTTCCTCCCAAAATTTGAACTTATTATATGGGCATGGACTTGTTGTTAACGGTTGGATGTCAGGTCGAACGTATATCGAAGTTGTCAATTTAGCTTGAACTGTAATTTATCGTTCTAAATTCGATATGTATTGAGAATTTTTTTTTCCCTTGGATCGATCTGATTAGGAGGTGATTTGACTTGGGTTAAGGATGCTCCCCTAGGTATAATTAAAGGACCCTTGCTTAATTGGCCCCATTTAGAAAAGGAGAGGGCTTTCAATGACATAGACATCTAGGTTGTCCCGAGTCGACGAGATGACAGGACTTCTAGCATTCTTAGATTTTAATTTGATCATAAACCAAAAAAAAGAGAGAGGAGAAATTACATTAAGGGCAAAAGGAAATAATCGAGTAATTGGATGGCCAATAAGGCCAATGATGGGGGTAACTCCGTAAATTCATCCTCGATTCAAAATTCCATGATGCAACTCGCCTACATGAAAGTCGGAAGCGCCGCTACTAGCTGATCAATCATATGGTCCCACCTCGAAGAATTCAAGCTACTATTCCGAGATTTGCGGTTTGTTTCATCACAATAAATTTCTCAAAAGTACTTTGGTTTGGTTCAAATCCATTCGAGCCAAAGCTTATATTTCTCTCCAACATGAGCATTTGTCCATCGTCGATTTTCAAAATCATAACACGACATCGTTGAAAATGTCATCACGAAAATTTTATGTGCTTCGCTTAAAGAAATGAGATTCTCGCACCTCGGCCTTAACATGGCTCGACTTTAATCAAAATGGAGTTATAGGGACCTCAAGAAGAACAGTCGAGAACAAGTTTGTCCAAGCACGACGCTACGGTATCGAATTCTCAAGACGTTCAAGGCCATTTTTGTATTGAAAATCCATCTATTGATATGTTTCGAGTATTCAATTCCAATTGATTCCTAATACCGCGTTATTTTCAGCTCATGTGATGTTTTGTCACTGATTTCATGTTTTCTATGAATTTGTTAAAATTTACGAGTAAATTTAAAAAATAGGCATGTTTCTTTATGAAAAAATCGTAGACCTTGAGGATTATTAGTTTTTTTTCTCTTAAGAAATAATATGAACTCTCCTAATGGATACGTAGTTTTTTGTTTTTGATGACTTTACTCTTACAATTTAAGATACTAGCAATTAAGTGTAGATCCTAACGAGGCCCTATGGTCTTGGCGAGGACCGATCTATGTTTGACCAAGTCATATAGTAGAGGTGAGCTTAGTTAATTGCACAAAAATTCGACTTAAATATCTCAGAATAAAACAATAACCAACAGTTGGATTTTTATTTTGGGAAATTTTAAGAAGCGGTGAATGTGATTTCCATTTCTCGACACATCTAAAGAAAAAAAAAAGAGAATACCATCAAGAATCTTCAATCATTCTCACCGTGACACTATATCATAGACTTTGTTTTGTGCTAATAAATAGTGAAATAGATGACCATTGTAATAGGAATACCTTCTACCTACCACAAGAAATCATTAGTTTAATCTATTGTGATACTAGCTGTTCGTTTCACCGAATATAGCTTTTAGAAAAATATTTTCCAGCTTTTTTGATGTTTGGTTTACGTAAAATAAACCAATTAATGAAAATATTTTTCCGTCGATGGAAAAAACACTTTAAAAATAAACAAAATATTTTTTGTTTTTCTATCCTCTTTCTTTCGCTCTTTAATTTTATTTTAGAATAAATCTTCTTACGGTCCTTGACCATGGGCGAGCTTGAGCCTCACCAACCTCTAAGGACATCAGGTGAGCTCAATCCTATTGGAATCTAGTGAGCTCGAGTCTCGCCAGCCTATACCGAGGCTCGAGCTCGCCTATTGCCAGTCGTTGGCCATTGTGACCGACAATTGGCTAAGGAAGAAACAAAAGGAAAAAAAAAAGAAAAAAGAAAAAATTGGTATAAAATATTTTTTAATTTATTTTTAATATTTAGTCGAATATCATAATATATTGTCATTTTCTTGAAATATGATTTCTTAGAAAATAATTTCCAAAAATATCACGTCTTTCTTGAAACAAACAGAACCTTAATATCACGATTTTTTTCCGCGTCATCAATATTCCGAGCTTGTATCGGTGGAACAAAAATTCGGGAATTAGTGTTTAAGTAGGCGTAGTCGAGGGTTTTTTAATGCAAAAGAAATTTGAAATGTCGGTTTCGTAACAGGTATAGTTCCATGGCGGTATTGAAAAAAATATGCATAAACAAGAGAAAAAAAGTATTAGAACTTAATAAATGAATCGCAGAGGTCACTGCAACCCAAGAACCAAGCTACTGGCAATGGAGAAAGCAAGAAAAGAAAAGAAAGCCAATGCTCTCATGTCATTATCAGGATTTGTTGAAAAGGAATGACATCAAAGAGAAGTTAACCACTTCTTGCATGGTTGTAAATTAGCTGTCAAATTCTTGTTTTCTTCCACTAAAATAACTATATAACCAGTAATACATGGAACATATCAATGTCAATCCTCCTCAACATTTGATAACATAATCTAGATAAAATTTAAATAATAGAGGCTCCACCCCAAAGAAAAGTTGAGAAAAATAGAATAAAATAATGGATATCGACTCATTTGTACTAACTTCAGGACCTTATATTAACCCCCTGCCTCTCCCCCTTCTCTCTCTCCCCTCTTTTCAACACCTGCTTTTTCTCTCTCCGCGTGTCTGTTTTCTCTTGCTGCTGTTCAGCAGCTTCGCCCGTTCAACGTTTCTGGCCCTTGGACTGCTCAAATCTTTGCATCGGTTTCGTAAAGTTTTCATCTTTACAGCTCTCGAGCTGACGGATTTGTGTTGGAAAAACAAGAAACGGTTTCTAAGAGAGCCAGAGAGAAGGCAGTGGGGCTGCTGACTGGGTGCTTGAGTACGCGTTGAGTTGATTTCCGTGTGCTTCTGGGTTCAGCAAAACAGTACTCTTCTTGAAGTCTTGAGCTGTTTTCACTCTCTCTTGAAGACGGAATTCCTTGGAATTGAGTAAAGACTGTCTCTTGATGGTGCAGTTCTAAGAGGGGGGATTTCTTGCTCACCTTAGAATGCGGTGCACATGTTCTTGGTAAGTTCTTGTGATGTCTAGCGTGAGTTCTATTTATGTTACTGGCTGTTGCTTCTTCAATCACGGAGTCTGTGAACTTGTTGAATGGAAGAGAGAAAAGAATGGGGTTATGCACCGTCTCATGTTTCCTCTATCGGTTTGCCCAAAGAAAAAGCTGCAAAATAGTTTGACCTTGGAAATGGAGAAGATTGCTTTGCTTTGAGATAGTTGCTTTTCTTGACTTTGGATGCTGTTGTTTTTCGCTTGTATCCTAACTCTGAAGCATAAAATATTGTTTCTGCCCTGTTCTTTAATGCTCTACTTATACCATATTGAGTGGTTGCTTCGGATGCATAAAAAGCTTCAGATGCATGTTATAAGCTTGGTGATCTAGAAACGTCAGATTGTTTAAAAAATTCGAGTATTGCACGCTTTCTGTTACACCGACGCAATGCATATTTTGGTCGCTTTATTGCTGATGCAAATCCATCTAATCACCTCTCTGGCATTATTTTATCAAGCTTTTTCTTTCACCGGTGATCTTGAGTAGGAAATTGAAGCTTTTACTAGATTTTGCGGAGATGATTGGGGTTTTTGCATTAATTTAAAGCACCCTTGTCTGTTTGCATGGATACTGATGTTTAATTGTCGATGACATGGTACTGAATAGACTTATTAAAATATTGTTTTAGGTGAACCTATTTTTATCTTGTTGTGGAGGATGGACTGGTGGGTTGTCTTCTGGGCAAAACAGTGGACATACTATATAGAAAATGATATCATTGTCCATGTTCTTATCAATTTGTTTATTGTTTGCATGGTGTCGTGTGCGGTTTATCCAATTTATGATTATTTAATGCAGCAAGAATGCCTTTTAAAATACTCCATCGAGTTTTGAGTTTTTGTACTCTAGCTTGGCTTTATGATAGGAACAATCCTATTGGATGGTCAACCGCAATTTCATATTTTGGATGTGTTTTCTCTGCATTTTGTCAACCGCGTTGATGTCATGCTTGAGTATAGTAGGAAACAAACCTTTGTTGTGCTGCCTGATAATAGTGGAAGAAGTGGATGAACCTCACATAGAAAGAGGTACTTGAGCTTGCCAATGTCCTTCAGAAGCATAGTACATAGAACTTGCTAAAAGCCAGATTTAGGCACTTTGTTATCTCTTTTTACTTTTTTACTTAACCAGGACAAATTGCTTTTCTTAGAACCTAGAACTTTACTGTAGACATGTTAAAGAATGTTATGACTCTTGTGAATCAATGATGTGAATAAATATGATCTTCAATTGCTTGCAATATAGGCTGAAAATGGATGTAGAGTGAATGCTTGAGATGCATCTGAGGGAAAACTTGTCAGGAGTCTCAAAGACATGCAAATCAACATCTGCCCTGAATTGGTAGGATATACAATGTCTTCCATAATTTGATGAAAGAAAAAAGACAACCAGTTTTCAAGATCACAATCTTTGCTTCAAAATATCTCCCCTTTATATGGTTCCCGTCATATATGAGCAATAATGGACTGTAACCATGTTGAAGTCATAAATTATAATCAAAAGCTGTACTTTGTGGATTCTGGTCATCTTATGCTGAAATGCCTAATATAGACAATTTCGTGCTTTGTATCAAGGAAGAGGAAAGGTTAAGGGAAAAGATGATGGAACAGAAAAGGAGTCCTTGCAGTGTTGACCACAGTAATATCACCTCCCTTATATCCAAGCGTCATAAGGGTGGTTTATCCATCTCAAACAAGGTTTCTTTTTTCTGTCCCTCCCCTTCTTAGATTCCATTTAAAATAGCGTTTGCAATCTTCTAATGTATGTCAGGCCAACCAAAAAAATCCTAATGGATTGGTTACTATTTGGAGTGTCTTGGTTTCTTGACTTATCATACTTGATAGAAGATAAATTTGCATTCCGAACACTTTCCTTTGTCTAGTTTGTAATCCATGGAAGTCAGTGCATGACCTGTTCATTTTCCCTGGCCATTTGATGAAATAGATGAACGATCCCGACTCTGCGTCTTTATCTTTCTTATCTGCTCCTTCTGCTAATAGGAAAGGAAAGAGAAGCTCGGAGAAAAGATTGTTCAACTGCAGCAGCTTGTTTCGCCGTATGGGAAGGTACATGGATAAACAAATATTAATGATACTATATCCCCTTACTTTCATCTTTTAACGCCCAGGTCTTTGAAAGCCTGTTGGTTATTGTGTCAATTTAAGATCCATAAGCTGGTGCGTATGTCGCTGGTGTCTACGTCATCACTCGTAATGACTTTTTTTTCCCTATAATGATCTTATTTCAGACAGATACAGCTTCAGTACTGTTGGAGGCTTCTGAATACATACAATTCCTCCATGAGCAAGTTAAGGTTCGGCCTTCTCTCGCTACACATGCGAATTGCAAATTAGTAGCATACTATTAGAATAGATGCCTATTTTGCTTATGCCGGTATAGGGTCAATTTGACAGGTTCCTTCAAGTCAATAATCTCAATAAGATCTCTTGGCTTTTTTTGCCAAGTTTTTTAATCTTAAGCGTAATGTTTTGGCTTTCTAGGTATTGAGTGCTCCATACCTTCAAACTACGCCAGCAACTGCATTGCAGGTTAGTGGACTATGAGGGACTTTTTGGGAAAGACAGCATTTAGTTCACATATTTTATTCTTTAGCATGTTTCTTATTTTTATTCAGTGAGATAAAACAACTTGCATTGACACTGATGTTATGTACTGAAGCCATAAATGTGATTGATATACGATTAGTTTCATCAATATCATGTCTTTTACTTCATGGGGTGTTTCTATGGTTCCCTGGGAACATTTATTGCTGCAAAATCAAAATTGTTTCAGTTTCCAGATTTGCAGGAGAATTGCATATTTTCCAAATTATCTAACTTGACCACAAAATTTAAGGAAATGGTGATCTTTTTAGCTGGCTTTATATATATATATATTATATCTTACAATCATACCTCAAAAACCAGTGAGAGGGGATAGCATGGCTTGGCTCCTCCAACAAATGATGGTTCAAAGTATTTTAGACTGGACATTCATCCGTACATTTTTTTCAGACATTGTCGAGTTGCTTTGATCATTTGAGAAATATAACTAGTCTGAATATCTTTTCCTCCTTCCTCAGGAAGCAGAGCCATACAGTCTGCGAAGCAGAGGTCTGTGTCTTCTCCCAATCTCATGCACTGCTGGCTTTGCTAGCACCAATGGTGCAGACATATGGGCTCCGATCAAAACTACTTCCCCAAGACTTGAAAGTCAATCTCGCGTTTCCAGTGAAGGCTCATCCTTCTGCTAATGTAAGCATGATCGCGCAAGAGGCGTGGATGTAATGACTGCCTGATTTCTCAGTAGCATCGGTTGTTCTGCTATTTATGTATGTATACTTGAAAATATTGAGCAGCATATCTTGGCAAGAAATGATGAAAGTAATGGTTATGAAAGTTTTGAATGTATAATGCACTTCTTCGACCATGTTGCTTTAGACCTCATATGCCAAATTGCTTCTCATATAAGTTTTAGTTCCATCTCACTTTCTGCCGCCGAGCTTGGGCGTCAACAGAATCTCTCTCCTGTCTTCGTGTTACTACTTGCTAGTCTTTCATCTTTCTCCAGTGTCTGTGTTGCCACTTGCTAGTCTTGCATGGTTACGTAATTAACCTCACGTTATGTAGCCAACAGGCATGAAGCTTTGTTGGCAGGGCGGGAAGGGTTCTGGGATGAGGGCCAAGTTTGAAACCCAGCACTTAGCACAACAAAAAAAAAAAAAAAGGGGAAGAAAAAACCTCATTCTGTCTGTCAACTCGAGCTTTTGGTTTCTTGGGTAGAATCAAAGTAGTGATAGGTATGTTTGAATTATTAGGCCTCTTGTCGAACTGCCTTAGATTTAGGAGCAAGTGTTGGTCTACACGTGAGAGAGAATGATAAAATGGCAAAGAAAGAGGTTTTCGAGCCGAAAGTGCATGTGTATGCTTACGTCTCTCCATTGATGGCGGGCTTGACTCGCCTGAAGTCCACATGGGAGAGAACGTCATGAGCAACATCTCTCCATGATTAAGGTTGTATCATTGAAGTCTGGGCAGATGTGTAAAAAGATCGTGTATGCTCACTCTTAAGGTCTCTTGTGATGGGATTAATCGTAATAAGCCGAAGGTATGAAAACATAAATTTTTGGTCTATCTCGCGGGTCAAATGATGCAAAGCAATTCAATCCTTTCCTAACTAGTAAGCCAATACCATTCTTGGTTGATCAAGATCCAATTATTGGATATGGGATTTGTTTGAAAGTCATCTTTTGGGGCATTTATTAAGTAATTAAATAAGTAATTTTCAATTTCCAACGTATTGATTGTACTTGTCAAATGTAAAGTTCAACAGTAGTTTCTGATCGTGCTTCAAAGCCCCAATACTTGAGCATTCGTTATTTTAAGGTTTGACCCAGTGAATTGGAAATTAAAAGTCATCAAAATCCCCCATGCTCTCTTCCATCACAGTATAGCTCTTTGAAGACCATGTCAAGAGATACTTCCCCATCGATTCATCGGTTTTGGTAGGTTCTCTCAACCCCCACATGCACGCGCGCACAGACAGAAATAGCCAACCTATGTGTGCGCTCAGAGAGAGAGAGGGTGAGAGAGAGATGTGATAGGAGCCTCATGTGATTGCACTGTGATCCAAGCTTCCAACTTAGCGAGATTGACTAATGCAGACGCCCAAAACACATTAAATTACTTCGCTGAATACATTTTGTAAGTCTGTAGATCTCGATCGCAATTCTAAACACTCTGCATTCATGTAGAATGAGGATTGTCCAGCAGTCGCAAAGCATTGATACAACTATTCAGGATTGGACAAGTAACAGATTAGCACAAGGTTTTTTCTGTCGTATAAGTACAAACTAGACCATCCTCGACCCATACCATCTTTTCTATGTGATCGCCTTTAATGGCTGGTGGGTATCTGGCAACTTGACTTGACAAGTAAGATGACAAACAACACACAACAGACACCTCTAGTTCTCCCCAAAAAGAGACAGGGTGAAGTGAAGTGGCGTGGGACATCAGAATCTACATCTGCTTTGGGATAAAAAAGAGGCAAAAGTGTTTCTTTCAATCTCATGGTACAGGTACAGACTGAATGGTACATGCAGATTCAGACATTGTGCAACCCTAGCTGCTGCCTTCGGTCGGGGTGGCAGGTGAAGCACTTTCATCGGTCTTGCCAGTTGAAGCATTTGACTTGAGATAGCATGCGGCCACATCTAACATTAACTCTAGCTCTTTCTTGTACTGAATCAGCGATTGCAACATACATCAGAAGATGATCCTAAAGAAACAATAACCAGGAAGAAAAGACGATATGGTACTTTTAAGCTAAAAGATGCAGACCTCATTGATAGCCCCTGATTTGATTTTGGATTGCATTACACACCATTTTTTAAAATGGGCACCTGCAGAATCGCAACTTCCGTAAGTTATCACAGCACAATCTTTTACCATAAGTTCCATCAAAAATGAAAAATGGAGCAGCACAACTAAGGAGTTGGATTCCTTTGCAGGAGATTTCGGGATCATTGCTCACAGAGCTGGAATCAGAAAGTAGAAAGTAAGGTAACCTATCTGCAGTAGTAGTCAATATAACATTGAAACAACACAGGACTCTGTTCAACTGAATTGCTCATACTTGCTAATTAAACAGTGAGGCATCAAAGCTTCACTTAAAGGAATAGCCAAACTCATGCTACAAAGGAAAGATGTTTTTCTTGACCAATTATCCTCTACATACAGTGAGTCCAAACTGGTTCACTGCAACAAATGAACAATGAAATCAACACAATAATGTAAACCCTGGACAGCTGCATCCGCTGCTTTTTATGACTGTTCCCTTAATGGAATATCTCAGTGTCAAGCAAAGATTTTTCATTAACATATACTGGCATTCTCAAAGACATTCATCTTGCAACAACAATTCCAATGTCTTCAAGCATAATGATGAAGCATCTGTGAACTAAAGAAGGACCAAGCATATTTGTGGTGATAATTTTCATCAACTAAAATGTAGAAAATTGGTTGAAATCATCATCCTTGCCATTAAATTTTCTAATTCTTCTCCATCAAAGTACATATGCTCTGGGTACTCCATTCATGTTTATTTCATTTCCTCCACGTCAGTTAAACATCTAAAGAATATCGGCCATTAATTCGATCAAAGCTATCTGAGCTCGGTATGCATGTCAATCGGGATGAGAGGCATCAGAAAAAGAATGATGTCAAATTCCCAAATAAAGGACACCCATTCTTCATCTTTGAAACGTTTACCTATCACCTCTCTCCCTTCATTCATCCATCTTTGTCTCCAGATATTAAGGCTGAGTACCATCTCAATCGTTACCTTTTTCACATATGAACGCTGTATCAGTTGCTATTTTACATCAAGCAAACCAGTCGAACCTTCAGGTTTGCCTTCTGAACCAAACAGCTCTGAAATTTCCCAGCATTCTAAACATGTCCAACATTTATAGTCAATGAATAACTGACAAACGAGACTACAGACTGGTCCTGAAGATTGACCTCAACAGAAATCTGTGTTGATCAACATTGCATATGGTGGTTTACCTCAACAATCCTCTATATTCCACACATTACATGTAGAATGAGGTCGCCTGTCAATGACCTATGTTATCATCAAGCGAATTAACTACATCGTTATCTGGTATTACGCAAATCTAAAAAACCTTTGTGTATCTTGCATGACATAGAGCAACAATGACCCATCTAGGCATGTGCTCCAGATCAGTTCATCACAACTTGAGCTAGAAAATGACTAACGAATAATAGATCCCAAGGAACATACCAACTTTTATATCGATGGTACATGAGCTTTCGTCATTCGTCTCCAAATGCCACCGACAGTGAATCTGAGATGGTAAAATCATTTCAACACATTAAGCAAAACGTGCTTGCTGCATATTGGCATGTAAAAATCATTTGGAAAAAAAAATCAACAGCAAATTATTAAGGATAGTTGCTTGATGGACGAACATTGTCTCCGTGTGCTAGTGCGTGAATGTGTGTGTGCATGAGAGAGAGAGAGAGAGAGAGAGAGAGAGAGAGAGAGAGAGAGAGCAGGGACAACATGAGATGAACCATCCATAAAACAGAATCAATGATACCGGGATGTATTTTCCCCTCTCATAAACTGCCATTCCTTTATAAAACATTTCTCATTTTCTTTTCAGGTGCCCATCCTGTTGTCTTCAATCATTTTTGAAACCGTTAATCATTCAACTGTCTTTACTAATAAAATTTATCTGTGTACAGATTCTGATGAAAAAAGAGCTTTAAGTTTATTAGTTTTGAGCACATTTGTCAGAACAAAAGAGCTTTAGTAGGTGTACAGAAATGGGTGTGAGTTGTATCATTCAACTCACACATAGATGAACGTGAAAATAGTTAGCATTAGCAAGAGTGGTCTATTGGCCCAATTACTAATGCACCTCAAAGAGGCCCTTGCCATGCCCAAATTAATTTGCATTACTAATTTCATTATGATACTTCCAGGACTGTCCAAAAGGTTTAGCACAAATTTACCATGAACTCTTAAAATAATGTGCTAAGCTCATTGTCATCACAGTTACCAAAAAAAATAAAAAACCATGTTTTACGTAACTCAAAACATGTTGATATCACTCATATGCTAATACTTAATTGAATAGATAATACTTTCTGATGGGAACTTCAGATGAAAAACAAAAATCGTAGGTAAAACCTCAAAGTAGGATCCAAAAGGAACATCATGCGCCTGCTGGACTGTCTCGAACACCTACAAAATGCAGAAGACAAGGGTAAAACCAAAATGCAACAGAGGCTACAAAATGTCGGCCAAAAACAGAAGGAGAGGCTATAGAACAGCCTTTTGATTCGGGTCAACATGTAGTGAACAAAGAGAACATTGACGAGAATCGAGTAAGAAGCTAAGACAAGCAGGTATACCAGAGTTTTCTTATCTGGTGATAAAACAGCATGCTGATACTCCGTCATGGCTGTGTCAGGTGGGCACATTGGGCTGCTACAGAGGGATCTAAAGGTAATCTCCCTCACTTGACCATCATATTCGTCAGCAGCATGCCACTGGCCCATCTGGAAATTCCATAACGAAAAGAGCATGAAATTTCTATTATAAAAAAAAAGATAATATGTCTTGCTAGGTAAAAATAGGGTTTGGAAATAATAGGAGACTATGGTGCCAACAACCATCTATTCAAAGTCAAACCCCACTTAGTGACCAGAAAACCATAGCAGGTATTAGTTTCACCCTTAAAATTTACATCTATGAACAAGAAAACAACGAGATATTCTGTTATATTGCAACAAACTAAGCAACATGTTTCAATATCAAGTAGGATGAAATCTGGCATAAACTTGATTGTCTGCAATAAAGGAGAGTCCCAACATCATTCAAGCTAAAGCAAGAATATGACATGCAAAAGATGACTCTTGCAGAATGCTAAAGAGATTCACTCTTCAGACATGGACAGGCAATAACACAGATGAGATAAACCAAGCTTTATAAACCCAAGAAACTCCTCCCAGCGCAGACAGGCTACCAATACAGACAGACTACTATACTCTGAGTAGAAGCCATGGAACTACTGAAGATCAGCAAGCTATTTAAATAAAGCTGGTCATCATTAGCTCATATGAAAGGACAACCTTGTAATCAAAACCTGTGGCAGGGCCATGCTTAGTGTAAGGGATGAACAACAGCCTTGTATCATTATAATTAGCTTCTAAATCGAATGGAAGTTCATAAGGGCATATTTGAAGCTCCTTGATCAGAATGACAGATCAGAAAACGTTTGTGATAAACCCATGAGCTCAAGGAAGCATGAGAACACTAAATTAGAGAAGCAACGCCAAAGGCCATGATGTGGATGAACATAAAAATTTTCTATTTTATTTTTTAATGTCCATCCAAACTTTCACTATTTCTGGGCATGAACATAAAGTTTAATCTACTTTAACTGATGAAGCATCCACCAACTCTTACTTCGTATATTCAATCAATGCTTTAAACCCCACAATGCAATCCCGTATGGTATACAAGGCCATGACAATACTCTTGCTGATAGAGTCCATATGTTAGCACACCATAAGTTGCACGAACAGTTTGAGGCACACAGTTACATATTAATTCGAGTTTGAACTGTATCAGCCGTCCAATCATTGAAAAATCTATCAACCGAACCAACTTGTCCTGCCAAAGGAAACAAGCTCGATTCTAGTTAGGAATTCAAGCTTGAGCAACTCATATGGAGCTTGTCCTAAAACATATCAAATAATAAATTATATGCAGCCTGATTTTTTTGAACCCCTTGATGAGCTTCTGTGCTATCTAACCTCATATATATATATAGATGCAATTTGACTATAAATCAATATGCAGGAATATCAATGAAAGGCCAATAGCAATGGTAATAAATGAGAATAACAGCTAGCAGACAATGCATCTTTTGTTGCCTGATCACAAGCACTACTCCAAGTATGATTACCATAAATAAGTAGCAACTTACAACAAGATTAGTATCCTTTCTTGCTGAACGGTACTCATTCGTAAACTTCGAATCATCACTCAAAAGTAGATTAAAGAATATTTCTGCTGAGGAAGGGAAGACGTCCTGAGAGAATAATCAGTTAGATGTGGTCACAATAAAAAAATCAAACTTCAGCATGAAAGGAATGATGCCCACTTTGTATATCCCAACTAAAACTTCGTCTTTAATGAAAGGTTGAAGCTTTCCAGTCTTGGATACACTATCTTCAGGAGTCTTGAGAGACCTGCTACTACCTCTCACAGAGCTACTATGAGCTCGTAATGCTGATTCAACCATTTCCTGTATGCCAGAAAGTATCCATGTTAGAAGACATAGTCTACTTTTCAGATTAAGGAGCACATTTCAAAGGATAAGAACTTCGGCACATCTGGTAAAAGCTTAAAACCAAGTCAAAGGGAAAATTTTAGATTGTGTAATAGAGATCTATCAATCGAAACAATCCTCAAATTAGTTTTGAGTTTCATGATTATAGATTATAAGTTATAAAATTAGAAGCCCACAATAGCCTGAAGATAAATAGTTCTCACCCTAATAATAAGAGAACATTAGCATTTAAATTATTTGACAGTATGATGTAGTGCCAGCAAGCACAATTTCCTTCCCAATCACAGAAACAATAAGCAGGTCCTTCATATAGACTAATGCAGCCATCCACAACTTATGCTAAAAACAAATTGAAATATTATAACGACTTTAATTTTTTTTCACTCATTTTAGAGTAATAAGTACTATTAATACAAATCAAGAGTAACCCCTAGCCATGCAAAAGTAGCACAAAGACTGTATCATTGTCCAAAACTAAAGCCAGGACATTGAGGGCAAAGATAAACCGTCCAAGCTGGGAAATAAAGCCCTTAATTTATATGAGATCGAATTTTCATTTGTGTCCTAACACATGATCAGTACCAATGTCCCACTAAACACAGCAGCAAACATAATGTTTAAACCACTGGGAAGCGTGTATGTACAGGGGTGGCGGAGGAGAGAGAGGGAGGGGTGTTTATTCCCTCTAGGTGGGTGGGGGGTTGGAAATGGGCTAAGCAAATGACTCAGAACAAAAGACGATGAATTTCAACAAAGTAAGAGAACAGACCTTCTTTTCAGCTTCTAACATTGCATGGAAGTTGCTTAATGCACGCTGTAAAGCTCTCAACGCGTGGTTCCTGTTCCAAAACGATGCAAACTTATATCTAACTCTACCTGAAAAAAAAAAATCAAGATCACAGAGAATCTATCATAAACATTCGGAAACGGAACCTTAATAGAGTATCACTAGTCAAGCAATTCTGCTAAGGCAAATCCTAAGAAAACATTCTTCCATCCAATATTCAACTGAAATAAAGTCATCTCTCAAAAAGGCAATGTCATTCAAAGTTAGAAACCTTTTTCCTCATAACTGGACATCTATCACTTTAGCATCCCTGCGGATAACTAAAGCTGCTCTCTTCCACAGACAAATTAAATTGTCACATTCCATATACAGTGAGAAGCCACGTCATCCAGCTGATAAAACAAGGCCCCTAATGTGAAAGCCAAGCCTAGAGCATCATCATTGTGGCAGCTAATGCACTGTTACAACATTGAGACATATGCTTGCTGGATAAATGTCTCTCTTCATTACTTTAGGAAAATAAACTGAGTAAAAGCAACAATTCCATGTGCAGTCTCTCACATAGTATTACATGCTTAACAGTGAGTAATTTCTTTAGAGCCCACCTGAGACTAAGTTTATACAGACTTTGCCAAACCAAATCCCCAAAACAGGTATAGATCTAAACAATACCCAAATTGGAATACATAAAAGAGTATTAGGACTTGATTGCACTTTTTAAAAGTTTGATGACTCAATTGCACTTTCGTAACGAATTTCAAGACTTTTAGTGTGCTTATTATCTCTAGACTTAAATTAACCACTCTATCTCACTGGTTTCATAACTAGTTCCCTATATAATTGGATTTGGATCTCTTAAGACTTACCATCAGGACTTCCCAAAGGAGGTACACCATGTCCACCCGCACCCATGCGGAGAATAATCGTTATAGCAGGGTTGATAAATGCATGCTGGCTCCTTTTTATCTGAATCAACTGAATTTTTTAGGCATACAAGCATCTCTAATCATTCAGTACCAGCCAAGAAATCATGATATAAATGGAAAGAACATACCTCGTCAATATCTTGAAATGGTATAATCACCTGCATCAAAAACAAACGGAGAGTTGGAGACTTGGTAAGGACAATATGCAATAGAAAAATGTAAGAGAATTGGCAAATAAATTGACTTTATATGAGACAAAACCACAAACTAAAGTACCTTCCCTCCTTCTCGCCCCCCCCCCCCCAATAAAAAAAAAGCCATGCTATCAGAATACAATGAAAATAAAATGGTAAAATGAAGTCAAACCACCATATCTCAAACCTGAACCATTTCCCCACGAGGAAGTAGAACAGCACATGAGAAATAACTACTTTGAAAATATCTTTTCATGCAAGAAAAATCAAATTCTCAAATAAAAACATGAAATAAAAAAACTTACCTTCATTTGCTTTGAAAAGACATTAGAGTGAAAGCAAATGTGCCATGCTGAAACATACATTCGACCATGATATAAGAATGATCTCTCAAGGGCACAAGAATAACTATGGTCAGCAACCTGAAACAAACAAAGCATAAGTCCTCCAGCTGGAATTAACTGACAAGTATTTAGAGAAAATCAGATTAAAGACAAAAACATGTGCTGGTCAAAGTTCAAACCAAATAAGAAACAAACATTGATGAAAAACTCATACACTCACCTCATCTGGAAGGAGATTAAATATTGTTTGCAAAGGCCCAGGCTTCTGGTGAACCACTGTTGGTCCTTGCTTATCTAGGGATTTTCTCCTACGAGCAGTAGTTCCAGAGTATCCATTTATGGCCCTGAGATAGAAAGACCAGTGAACAAGCCAAAAAAGAAGAAGAAGAAGAAGGTTTCCATGAGACCTTATCCAACCAAACGTAATAAGCAATAAGAAT
Organism: Melaleuca alternifolia; assembly: GCA_019926035.1. Lineage (NCBI taxonomy): Eukaryota > Viridiplantae > Streptophyta > Magnoliopsida > Myrtales > Myrtaceae > Melaleuca > Melaleuca alternifolia. Next base: position 421,075 of record JAGKPW010002151.1, read on the forward strand.
TGCTCCAGAAAAATGAACAGCCAACTTTTTAGAATAAAGTCATTGATAAGTTAGAAGAATGGTCAGTTCATCGCATAAATTTGCAAAACAATTGAGCACCAATTGATGTGAGACAATTACTGCATAACAAGAATAATACAGCTTCAAGTGCCGATCCGCCCCTACCACGTTCTTATACACTCTTCATAGCTCATTTGATTTTCATTGCCATATAGTACAGCCTTTACCATCCATAGATAAAATCAATTAAAATCTAGCATGTTTAAAGAAGCTAATTAAAGATAAGCCGCAACCAGTTTATGTGCCCTTGTGTACATTTAGATATGTAATTTTGCAAAAGTTTCACTGTGACAATTAAGAATTGTGCTCCCTTTTCTTTAATTTAACAAAATGCCATGAAAGAGGATAATCATTAAAATTATGGATCCGTTTATGACAACTCTTAATGGCTAAGGTTCATGTATAGAAAGCCAAGAAAAAACATTGCGCAGTGCCAACATCCAAATCTAACCCCCATCCCAAGGGCCAAAAACTCCAAATTCCTCATCTAGTTAGATAACAAATCTTATCTTTAGCAAATTTGCTATCATCAAAGGTCCATGTGCACCATTTGCCATCCACATTTCATGTTTACAGCACGCTGTTCTACCCTAATCTATGTCTCACAAATGTGGTCGCAGTTTTTGGAGATCAAGTGGATGCTAATGCTAAGCAATTTTTTTAAAAAACTGATGGAATGTATCACAGTAAAACTTGAAAATCCCTGGATTGACATTCTGCTTTCTATTATATGAAATGGTAACATTTTCCTCTGTTCTCACATGACAATCTCTTCATCTCCACTCCTTTCTTTTCCTTCTTCTCAAAAAACATCGTAAGAAAACTTTCTTGACCTCCACTTTCCTTTAACCATTTTCATTTCTTCAACTTTCTTCATTTCTTAAGCAAGCACAGAATAACAGAGTAGGAACTTTCACAGAGTAATTCCAAACATAATCGTTCAAAAAGAGAATAAAACAATGAATTCGAATAAAAATTCAATTAAGGATTTCTCATGTCCGTTTCACATACGGAGATAACCTCAGTCATATAAGTCATATACATATAACAAGAAATGTGCATAATTGACTCAGCAGGGAAATTATAAAGCCAATAGAGACAATGCTACCTTGTCAAATTTACAGGTAGCTTTGTGGTTTTAATATGAAGACAAACCTGACAAGTATATACGGCATAGTCATGAAAAGTGTATTCACAATATATTTGGAATCAGCAACCTAGTTTTCCGAAAATGAATTACCTGGCCTGACAGGCTATCTAGAGTATACCATACAGCGCCAGTTTGACCTTCACTTTCAACTGGAACAGTCACTGAACCAAGCACAGCACTTTTCCAAATTATATCCCAATCATATATGGTCACATTAATCTGCCAGGCATATAGGGAAAAGTTATTGTTCGCATTTATCAAAAAGGAAGGTACTAATGCCAGAACAAAGTACATTACCAAAAAAAAAAATGCCAGAACAAAGTATCAATATAAAAATCTTTCAGATGTTCAAAAAATTAATATCAAATATAACATAAGCTCAAAAAGATAAAGGTTATTCCAGCCATAAGTAAACCAAAGAAGCCGGCATTGCTTCTGCACTTCACTAAGATATAGATACTAGAAAGTGACCCATGCATGCTCCTAATATGAGAAATATTTACATAATAATGGAAGTGTCAGTGTCACTTATCTTAAGAGAAAATAGAAAGAAAAAGATTGTTGAAGTGATTGATTGCATAGGATGAGTGTTTCAATCATCACTTTCATCATTTAGACCTACAAGTTCATGTATCTCATATTGTGATACCCTATGTTCTATAATCTCAAAATTTCACAATGCTCATGAAAATTTAAATTAGGAAAGAACTTCACTATAGAAGCCTCCAGCAACCAGTCTGTTTGTAACCAACTTCATGTGGCATGTGAGACAATTAGAGACAATTTCATTTGCTAAAGATCAATTTTGAGAGAATTTCTAAAGATATGCCACCATTCCCAATACAATGAGAGAGTGCCTTAAAACCAAACCAGCGTAGAATATATTGCTGATGTCATCATTACAAATTTCCAATACCTTTGGCATTCTTTGCATATCTCAAACAACATTATCTAAGTTCTTTAAGACTATCATAATAAGTTTGGCGCACTGTCCTCAATTTTCCAATTTGTGCTTTTCAAACCCTAGTTATGGTTTAAAACACTTAAAGACTATAAATCTTCCTTTTAATTCTTACAACAGTTTGAAAGACAGATAAAACATTTTGTTGTCTTCTTGTCTTCGGAAAATCTTTCTAATAAAAAAAAATTGAAACTAAGAAAGGTTATTAAATGTGCTCCATAATCGATTTCACTGAAACCAAAAAGAGCAAACTGTAAATTTACTAAGTAAACAAACACACCCTAAGCTCCCATTAACCATTTAGATCATTATTTAAAATCTTTACTTTCACACTACCCATTGAGATATAATTGAAAGGTATTTAGGCCCATTGAGCACAAATTGAAGCTTTTGAAAGAACAGTTTCCTAACAGGACATTGAAGCACATTTTAATGGTTCGAATCCCAGCACTGCCTATTGCAGTGCCATAGTGTCCCCCACCTCCTGCTGTTTATTTGATGTGTTCACATCGACATAAGCTCAAACATAAGGGCAAGTGTTAAAGAGATGAGAATGGTGTTGGTTATATGTCGGCTTACAAACATTCATGCTATTAGAAAAAAACACTTCCTAACATGATATCAAAACAAAGATAAACTATTGTTCCCAAGACTCACTCTTAGTGTTATTATTCCCCATCTTACGTCATCTTTCTGATGTGCTTAATTTCATATCTTGTATTTCAAGTATAGAGTCTGCCTCCACAGGAGGCGAAGTGCTATTGAATTTGCTCCATTTCCTTTTAACAAGAGAAATTCACTATAGGAACCCAAGGAGCGCCAATGCAGTTACTAAGGAATCCACAATGTTACTCAAATAATTCAAAAGATAGGCTTCTAACAGTTGAAGCTTGGAGAAAACAGTTCCTAACATTATTCTTCAATTAGAGTGGACAACATCCTATGTCGTATAATTCTAGTTTCTTTAAATGAAGTCAAGAGAAACTATAAGGGCTGCCAGCCCTTTACAAAAAGAGCTTGAAAGCCAAAAAAAATATCTCTTTTACAAGACAAGGAATTCACAATGTCAATCAAAGCATTTATGAACCATTTCCTAACAGCTTTAGTTTTTGCAGAAAATAGTTTCCCAATGCTATCATTCTTTGTAAAGTGGCCAACATCCACAGTTATTTTCCGCTTTTATAATTGACAAAGCTTGTTAAAGCCAATACACAATCTTAATGCTTTAGCTAGCTTCTCAAGGATCAATCAATATGAAGAAGCCAGTTTTGAACAACATTTATCAATAGTTTGCACTACTACATTGCTGCCGCCCTTATTTGCAAAAACCATAAACAAAACTACCCGAACTGATATATCACCATGACTAGATGAAGGTGAACTGGGAAGATACAAGACGGACATATGTTTGCCAATCCATAATCAGCTAGAGAGGTAACATGTGAAGAGGCAGATACATTTATTTAGCAAAAGAACTTCCAATGGTCGACTTAAAAATACAATAACTCCACACCATGAATGAAGGGAGAATAATAAGTTGACCTATTAAAAGAAGCAAAATCTTCGAAAGAACAAGTAGAAGTAGGCAAACGTGCCCTTGGTTTAAGTAGTTTAATTTGATCCCCAACTTCAAACTTAAAAATCTTAGAAAATAGAGGAATAAACGAATCAAGCTATCTTCTTGACCAAAAAAAAATAAAATCAAGCTATCTTTACCCCAACAAAAAAAAAAACGAATCAAGCTACTAGTGAGCTACCAAACTCACACCAGCTTTTTCGACTTTGAGTCAAGTTCGAGCAGTTTGTGACTCAAACTTGACTCGAGGGACTCATCGAGTTCAATCAAGAATGTGTATTTTTCATGATATTTAAACGGCTTTTGCTAAACATAAGGTCTTATCCTTTTGAGCACTTTCTTGATGCTATTCCAAGGATAAAATTGTCACATGATACTACTATAACTATTTTTATGAACTTTGGTTGTTCTCGATTTATTTAGGGCTTGAGCAAAAGATCATGTATTTCTCCTTAAAGGTGAATCACAGTACAATGCAATAAAAAAAACTAAGGCCAAACATATAAGAAATTTATAGCCAGACAAGCCTCTTTTTAAAGCAATTTCGCGTCAATAAAAATTTACCGTAGCATATTCAGTGTTATTACCTCTACAGTTCAATCATCTTAAGTCCCTCTAACTTCTGAGCATAAGGCAAATCAAATAATTAGTTACCTCAACAGGAAGCTCATCCACAGAAAAGTTGAACTCCTCTCCCCACATGGGGTTCCTAGAACCAGGCACCATTGAGCTGCAGCGCGAAATAATTATTAATCAGAGAACTGAGTTGAAAATTCATTCTAAGGAAAAAAAGAGAATCATTATAAAAAGTATATTAAAGCGTGACCTTCTAACCCCATGAATACATAAGAAACAAGCACCTCTTCTCATAAAATATGCCTTCCCATAAAATATGCCTTCCCTAGCTTAGGGACCGTGGATAGAAAAGTGAATTTTGCCCTTCAATTGTCGCAAGAGATAAGTTGGAGGACAGATTCCTATCATGGAGGCACATATATTTGTGTGTAGAAAGAGAGGGACTGGATTAATTGTCTAATTACTATATAAATCTCTAGAATAGAAGGGTGCATCAAGTAATCCCCATATTTTTTCTCACATAAATAGATAATATGACCAATTTGCCCCTCATTATTAGTCACGCTCAATCACATGGTCTGATACGTGATATGTGAAAAAAGTTTGGTGGAGTCGTCGCCATCGATACATGATCAGCAACCACTGCAATACTGCGACCACCAGAGCAACTTGCACCCATTGTCTCTTTTAGTTTGCCAGGTACTTCTGACAAACGCAAGTTTGACTCATCTGTTTGGCCAACTCAGTCAGCTAATGTACCCTTAGCAGCATCGGTTTGCATCAAGGAAAGACCACCATCAGGATGGGTTGACAAGTCTGACAGAAGAAGGTGTGGGTATTTTGTCTAAAGGTCATCTTCATATTTTTCCAGTTACAATTGAGTGAGCTTCATTATCATTTCAACAATACACGTTCTTAAACCTTAGACAGTCTATGAGGACACTGGAGATTCATCTGCTGGACAACTGCATTGGAAATAACAAATCAAATAACCTGAATCGCTTTTCTGTACCACAGGTTATGATAGCATAGGGATCTGAAGTGCCATTCAGATTTGCACCAATAAGATTTTTAGCAGCTAACAATTCCACCTGAAAAGGAACATAACCACAAACTACCTATTATGGGAAAATGCCATTCTAAACTCCAAAAGAGTGAATGATAATGTAGAAATCTTTCTGCACACAAGGTTTCTGAAATGCACATGTAAAAGACAAAAAATACCTTAATTACGTAGGCAGAATTGCTTTGAGAATCTCCCTTTGAATGAGCCATCTACAAAATAAGTGCAGAACTGCATGTCAAACAAGTGGAAAATTACTAAAAGAAGTGTTGAATACTCAGCAAGAGGCCTAAAGCAAAAGCCGAACAAGTGTAAAAGACGATGACAATTGCTCCGAAACTTGTAAGACATCTATCCCTTTCTCTTTTAAGCATTCTTCCACATATATATATTTATACCGGATCACCAATAACCTGAAACATCGCAACAGAATTGCTATAATCATTATTAGATACATTCTTAAATGTTGTATCAGCCACTCCTTTTAGAAATATGTTGCTGCGGAGGAATAACCCTAGATAATTACCGCAATATATAAAATCTCTTTGAAATATCAAATGCAAATGCTAAAAGAAGGGAGTGATATTTTCCTCGGAAGAACTAGAGAAACCTACGGAGGTATATAATCAAGAGAAAAAATGAAGCCTGATAATAAGCAGGATCTACGTTTACCTAATCTTTGTTGTTCTCTAACTCGATAAAATGTTAGTATTTTGTATCCCAAGGTTCACATTACCAAAAAACAAGAAACAGGGGAAAAGTTTAAAAACATCAGCAGTCCCGCCATTTGGCAACTTACAGCCCATTCAATCTAGCGTTTTAGATCCTCTGTTCTACTTCCATGCAATAGGGAGCTCTGAAACAGTAGAATAGAGCAGATAAAATACGGTCACAGAAGAGGCACCTAAGTTTGCAGGCCGAATGTTCTCAGCTTCCCAACATTTATCTCCACTCACTTTCAATAGCCACCAAGGATAACAATGGCGATAAAGTAAGATGCCGCAAGTCCACCATAAACACGGAATCTAGAAGTACGGACTAACCTTCCATTATTACCGTTTGGCACTGAAAAGCGAGCTTATCCGAGAAACTTTTACCAAAGGTCCAAAAAGGGCAACTTTACACTGAAACATTTCTCATAGACAAACAGTGCTCATCCCCCAATTCCAAAGATGACGACAACCAAAGGGAATTACTAATACTGACATGGGCACCTCACGGAACACAAATTCGAGCTCGATCATGACCATGACCAGACAATTAGCAACTCCAAACATCAAATGAAGAGAAAAATATAGAGCGAGAGGGAGAGAGAGAGAGAGAGAGAGAGAGAGAGAGAGAGAGAGATAAACCGTCATTGAAATCATCGCACCTTGCCATTATCATCACCAGTAGCGGCTGAATTCTCGACGACCGAGCCGTCCGAGTCGGGACCGCCGTTCCCGGGGGTCCCGCCCGTGAAGAACCAGTACGCCAGCGTCACGAACACCGAAGTGGCCACCGTGACCTTGACCTCCCACCATGAGGGTATCAAAATCTCCAGAATCACAGTCTCCATCCTCATGATCCCCGCGACAGCAACAACAGCTCCGAATAAAGAAACCGTGAGCACATGCACAGAACTACTTCCGCATCTTCAGAGTCACAATTTCCCTGAAGCAATCAAGAAGGAAGACCCATTGACGGTACGTTTTAGGGTTTGGTTAAAGGCGGTCAAACCAAGCGATCGCGGACATGGCAGCATTTCAAAGACAGAAGAGAGAGCGCAAAGAGTCAAAATTGGAGAGAGAGAGAGAGAGAGAGAGAGAGAGAGAGAGAGAGAGCGTGACCGGCGAGGAGATTACGGAAAACGACGGCGATGACTTTTATGACCGATCTGCCCCTCCTCATGCCCGGCGAATATCCCTCTCGCGTCGTGCGCCTCCAGCGTCGGCGACGAGGGTAGATCGGGAAAGACAAAATGTATATTCCATCGGGTAGGTGCGGATAGTAACGGGAATGAATCGACCGATCGAGCACTAAAACCTGTTTCCCCCCCCCCCCCCCCCATTTTGATCAAATGCGCGATTTCTCGTCGTGCGAGTTGCTGTACGGCGAGTCGTGCGTGTTTCTCGAGCACGAGATCCTCCCGGCGACGGCGAGCTTTACCCGTACTCAATTGCGAAACTCCAAAATTGCTTCTATCCGTACTAATTTTACGATAAATGATTCAATTAATTGACTAATTCAATGTCTTAGGGACAATTGCCATTTAAGTCCTAAACCTTTACCTACTTTGCCGATTTAGTCCTAAACCTTTTTTATGCCAAATGAATCATAAACCTTTTGCAACTTTGCCGATTAAGTCCTTCCGGCGGATTTTGGCCGGAAAATGTCTACGTGGCGCCAGCGTGGCGCGACGGAGCTCGCCGGCGATGACATGGCGACCACATGGCGATGATCGGACAAAAAAAAAGATTTCTGTTTTTTTTTTCAAAAGAAAATACTTGGCCGGCCAGCTCCGGCGGAGCTCGTCGGCCACTTCAGCAGCCCGGCCCTAGCTGGCCTCAGGCGAGGGCTGGTGGTGGCTGGGGAGGGCGCCGCCGGCCCTCGCCCGAGGCCGGCGAGGGCCTGCCTGGGGCGAGCTCCCTGCTCGCCCGTGGCCGGCGCCGGCCCTCGCCGGCCGGGGCGAGGGCCGGCCTGGGGCGAGCTCGCCCCTTACAGCAGATCTGCAAGGGGGCGAACTCCTTGCTCGCCCGTGTGGCCGGCGCCGGCCACGGGCGAGGGGGGCGGCGGCCTCCTCCGCCCTCGCCCGCGGCCGGCGAGGGCGGGGCCCCCCTTTGGAGTGGCCGGCGAGCTCGGCCAAAAAAAAGAACGGAAAAAAAACATAAATCTTTTTTTTGTCCGATCATCGCCACGTGGTCGCCACGTCATCACCGGCGAGCTCTGTTGCGCCACGTAAGTATTTTCCGGCCAAAATTCGCCGGAATGACTTAATCGGCAAAGTTGCAAAAGGTTTAGGACTCATTTGGCATAAAAAAAAAAAGGTTTAGGACTAAATCGGCAAAGTAGGTAAAGGTTTGGGACTTAAATGGCAATTGTCCCCGATGTCTTATGTAACTCTTTTTTTTAATCATTGACACTTTTCTAACCACTATTTCTAGCGACCACGCCTGAGACCTAAGATTGCCTGAGACCCAAGATTGCTAAGAAAAGTCTCTCTTTTTTTATTGCAATGGCGCAATTTGGTGTGTTCTTCCAAAAAGAGGATACGAATTGTTGTTATCGCGTGTGATATGGCACTTGGGTATATAAAGCATGACGTGTCGACATTTATCGATAATGACATATCGTGTATTGTGTTAGCCACATCTACAAGGCATCCATATTTAATTGTCATAGGTGACATGATTAATATCTTTCGGCGTTGTATCTTGAGCTAAGGATCCTATTGAATGCCACTATGATAGAAACCAGTCACATTAACAAGCACGAGCATTTATTTGTACCACGAATTGAATTAAAAGGTAGGTGGTAGTTCCCAAAATTTGTAAATTAACTTGATTTATTCGAATCTCTTTGGTTTGTAAAAAGATCAATATCATCAAAACAAATTCTTTTATTTACCTTCCAACGTTAAACTAATATTATTATCTTTTTACATCTATAGGCCTAGATAAAACGAATGCATTTTTTCGATACATTCCAAAGCAAATTCAAGAGGATCTCAGAAGAGGCCATTTGGGTTTTCGAAATTACCACAAGAAGGATTTAATTTTTTTAGAATTCAATTAGAAATTTAAGTTTGAAGAATATTTTATCAATAAAGACTTTTGACCTTTTTCCACCATTAAAACATCTCGATAGGCTTTCTAGGTCGGCTGGCGTATACTGTATTTTGATTATTTCATCATGGACAATCAATCCATGCAATCAAAATTAAAGTATTTATCTAATTATCATCTTTCTTTCTTCTTCATACCATTAATAGTTCAAGCCCGCGCCTCTCGTTGGGTTAAGGTGCAATTAAATATTGTGATCGAATTTATCTCAACGGGTATCAACTTCATCACAACGAGCTCTATTTTTTTTTTTTAACTTGCGAAATGGATGGTGATGAACTTTCATCCTTCTTCCCTATTAAAAGGGACCATAGATTAGGAATGCGCATATGAGTAAGTCCAATTTGAGAACTGCCCTACAAGGGGGATTGGTCTGGTTCCTATTTTATAAAACGAAGAAGTCGTCTTGATTAGTTCGCCCCTAACCTAGTTAAGTATCTCTCTTTGTTCATAGTTTCACTCTCGAATATGTTTGACATACTATCCTCAAGCCAAAAAAAACTCCATTCATGCTTAACGTAATGCATATTGTACACTTAACAAAATGAGATGCAAAAAAAAAAACCCTTGTCAGTTTCACGTATCCGGAATTACCTCATTCTAAAACTCATCAACCCATGTAAAAAATGTCTAACTTTGTTGGTCTAAGTCATTATTGCTTATATATTGACTGATAAGTTATTATATAAAGTAGTGAGAACTTTCCAATTTTGAGAAATAATATTTTTTTTTTCAAACATTCTCACTAATTATTTATTTCCAAATGCAAATGAATATATTAACAACTCAATTACATCTCTCACGTTTTTGAGTATCAAATTTCAATCTCTTCTTTCCTACAATAACTTTCCTAAAAAAATTTTTAATTATGACTTGTCTTTTATCTTTCCATATATAAAATTTTCATTGAATTATTTTTTTTAATCAGAAACTTATTTTCATAAAATTTACAATGTAAAGTGACTTTACTTAGTCTTTTTGCTTCCGGTTTTGTACGCACGTGCGCATATTAGCTAGTCCATTTAGCACAAAAGTAAAAATAGATGAAATATATTTGTTAGGGACTATGTATTTTTGCTTCGACACTATTAGAAGAGCCTCTCCCAACAACTTCACGGGATAATTATTAAAAAAATCCTCAACTTAATCAACCCAGCAAATTCAGTCGTAACATTTCAATTATTCCAAGTTGGTCCTAAAATTTTGATGATCTAAAATTTAGCTTTAATTATTTTAGTTATAAATCTTTTAAAATTTTATCAATTTAGTCCTAAACCTATTTTCTTGATAATTGACTAAAAGGAAATCAACAAATTATCAGGAAGTTTATGACTAAATTAATAAATTATAGAAAAAGTTATGACTAAATCAACACAAATGATATGTTTATGACTGAATTTGCCACTATATAACAAGTTTAGGATTTTTTGGATAAATTTTCCCAACTTCAAGGATAAGGGACCATTCCACAAAAGGGAAAAGCGACTATGCATAAACTTACTTTACAAGTTATCTAGAATTAAGGGAATTATCACCTAATTCACCCACTTTTGTTCAAAACGTGTCAATTTCGCTAGACTAGACGATTTTATCGGCTTTAAGCCTTTACCCCAACTTTGCAATTAAAATTTGGCCACAGCATAATATAGTTTAATGAGGCCAAATTACCAACAAAAAGGGCCCAAATCAGTAAATTAATCACAAAATTTATATATACTAAACGAGATGGGATCGTTGGAAGCCCTTTGTCAATCATCAAAATTAAGGCTTGAGAGGCTGCCTTTGTCAATCTTTTGCTAGCCTTAACTTAGTCATGAACTTCGGAACTATCCAACAAATACTTTTTCACTATTTTTTTCCTTTCTTTCTTTTGTAGGGATAAAAATAAAGAGTGGTATGAAACATCAAGTCACATGGATAAATCGAAATTCAAATATTTAATCTGTAAAATTAAATTTTATCCAAAATAATTGATGAGATTTAAGTAGCTGTAATTTTTTTTTTCATTTTTTATTGACCTCTCGATCAAAGGAAAAAAGAAGAAGAAGAATAAAAAAGAAATAAAGAAGAAATTGCACAAATTGGAAAAGGGAAGTGAAAAATATGTTTTGGGAACGGACCAATAGGAAGGCACCACCTGTCGAGGAGCAATAGAAAGGTCGCACGTACCAGAAGAAAAGCGGGAAGGTGTTTTCTTAGGTTTATAACGTTTAACTTCCTCTCGTCTCCCCACCGCCTCCTCCTCCCCCCATCAGCCGCCGAAACTCCTGGCTGTCGGCAGTGCGTGTTCAGCTCAGCTTGCCCGCGTACTTCTCCAAGTAAAAATTTTGAAATGTTCCCTTGTTCGCTTCGTCCCTGAGCTCAATCTCGGTTGATGCCTGCATGCTGTTGATTCCCCTTATTGCGGCTGGTTGTGGAAGTCAGTCCCCCTAGTGTCTTTCGTCAGTTGCTCAGGCTTGATATGTTGCTGAACGAATGAAGTGAACATGCTGATGATCATTCTTGGTTTTTTTTTTTTTCCATTTGGGTAATTTGCCGTGGCATGAGTTCGTCGAGTACAGCGACTGTGCATTTGTTGACACATAGTAGTTACATCCGCAAGGAAGGGGACTTTGGTTATATGAGTTCGTAGTTTCAAAATGGCTTCTTTTTCAGCTTAGCCCGTCTCACAAATCACCTTGGAACTTCGGGTATATGTATGTATGTATATTGCTCTCTTTTTGTTGCATGATTTGAACATGAATAACAGGTATACTGAAATTGGTTTAGAAAGTTGGGTACATAAAATGACTTGGCAAACTGTTGTTGGCCAAATAAATTTCGCAAATGAATCTTAGTACACATAATCGCTTTGACTTTTCATACTGCCTCGTGCTTGACATGAGCTGGTGGCATTTGGTTCAGGCTCCTGGAGGGGAAAATGTCCAGAGGGTGCTCGATTTGAATATAATAAATAGTTTGCAAAACCATGGAATGGCTTATTCTCAACTAGACATGGATCCAAATTGTAGCCAAAAGTTTGCATCAGAAACCTTGCCCAGCAAAAGTACTGCAGAAGCCTCTTGCAGCAGGGTTTTAAGTTGCGTTTGGAATAGTGACAAGAGGGCAACATCTTGATGATGGGGTCTGATTTAACGACAGATATGCTGAGAAGTGCAGAGGATGCTGAAGTTGATGTTACTGAATTTACCAACTCTGGTAACAAGGAGTTGGCTAATGCTCATGATCCTGATGCAACTGAATATTCTAGTTCCTTTGGTGGCACTCTATCTGATTCCGAGTATTATTCTGGGATGAGTGAAGCTGAAGTAGATTCGCAGTTCTGCAAGGAAAGTGATTTTCCATCTGCACTTGATCCATTTGATAGTATGTTTCGAATGAGGTGCACATCTTCAGCCTTGTGCTCTTTTACATCTAGCATACTCTGATAGTTTTATGATGAAACTTTTTACCAGATTCCAATCGACAACAGACACTAGAATGTTGTAGATTGTTAAGAGGGTTGAGAAATGGGAATTCTCGACCGGTAGATGGAAAACTTTAGTGAGGTCCATCTTGATTATTTGAATCTCTGCTTATGGATTGATGCAAATTGCATTACTTGATGGCAATTAGAGATGGGCATGTTCTTAATTGTGAGTGAGAAAATTGAGTCTCTCTTAAAGTTCCTTTGTTTATCTAATTGATCTGTCTAGGTGCTTGGTACTATCATCTGTAGTGATGTACTCAAACAATTTCTTGGTTTGAAGTGTTGTCCCCTTGATCTTGACATAAGAAAATTTCTTAAAAAGACTACTTCTGGACCTTTTTCTTAAAGGTTAGCATAATGTTTATAACAGACAGTGACATCAAGTTGTGCCAACCTTATGTCTTAGAGATGTTAAAAGTCTAGAGAACATGTCTATCATAAGCCTCTTGCTAAACATGCTTGTGATGTTGCTGGAGTTACTGGGAGACTTCGTAATTGTGACATATAGGTCCTGTTCCCAATGCTGGTGTTTAAACGGCTTCATGCTGATGTTGACTATTAGAGCTTCTAATAGTGATGAATTTCCAATCAAATCTTAAACCATTCTAAAAAACCACTATCAAGTTCTTCCAATCACCATTATATTGGCTAGATGACAGCCTTAGAGATTCCCCATAGAGGAAATAGGATAGGGAATCATCAAAACAACCTGATTGCACTTGTTAGAAAAGGTTTATTGCTTCACCGCATCAATTAAAAGGTTTAAGATTTGATTGCATTCTTTCCAATAAGGTTTTGGACTTTTGCTGTAGTTTTCCTTATTTTATGCACATATAAATATCTGTGCAAAAAACTTCCTTAGTAAGTCCAAATTATTGTGTCTATCATCCACTCCTCATTTGTAAAGGCTTTCTGCTAGAACAGTTCAAAGATTTTATGCGCATTCCTTGAATAATGAGTGCATTCTTTTAATTTCCATGTTCTTTAATTGCATAAACATGTTCTTTATGTGTGAATCGTTTCTGTGAAAACTAATCAACAGAATAGCATATTATGTATTCCACCACTCAGGAAGAAGAAGCTGACAGATCACTGGAGAACTTTCATACGTCCTCTGATGTGGCGGTGCAAATGGACAGAACTGAGAATAAAGGAAATTGAGTCACAAGCACATAAATATGCTAAGGAACTTGCAGCTTATGAACAAAACAAACATTTGGCATTAGATCAATGCCCAGATCCTGTAGAAGAATTTGGATCGAAGTCACTGCCATTTTCTGGTCACTGCTATAAGAGAAAGATCATGAAGAGAAGGAAAAGAAAGAAGATCGAAGACTCCACAGACATAGCATTGTATATGTCGCGTCATAACCTTTTCTCTTATCTTGGTAAAAGTTCCTTATTTATAAACGCAGCACCTTCATCTGGTGTCTTGTTTTTCAAATAGTTGATGCATGACACTATCATATGCTCATTGCAGAAAATAAGAGGTCGGATCAGGACGGAACTTTTATCGCTGACGACTTTTCTAATACAGGTATTATTTGCTGCATCCTGATTACTCTATGTGTTTGTTCCATTTGAAAATGCATTAAATTCAGATAGTTTCTTCTATTAACAAAGTATCCGTACTTATGGTGAGGGTGTGGCATAACCTCTTTTCCATTGTTGTTAGGAGCATCTTTTGTCTTTATGAGTGGCAGATGGCAATGGTATCGGAAGATGTCGTCTTTGATCATTTAAATTACTTTTACTGCTGCTCCTTCTGATGGAAAGGATAATCTATTAATCCACTAAACTCTATATGGAGTTCCTAAGCATAGAGACTGCAGCAAAAGAGGTAGCGAGAGACATACTGCAGCAGTACACATTTTATAATTTAGATGACTTTAGATGACTCCAGAAAGCAAAATTTTTAAGTTGCTCAGAAAATTTTATCTTAAAAATATAATGTACTTGCTTCCTACTCTGGTAATCTATACAGTCTGATAAGGAGTGCGCATAGTAATGTATTTACTGCTTCTTCTGGTAATGTCTACTCTCACAAGTTACAGCCTTATTCAAATTTAGGATTCCTTTGGTTCTTGCTACCAATATTATCCAGGGTTGCTCTGCTTGCCGTTCTTAATAGTGAATAGCACTTCTACCACCTCAACATCCTAGCAACTTTATACTTTGAAGGGCTAATTTCAATAAACAATGACGGAACCATGGAGAGACCCTCGTTTTCCTTATTCACTTGTCTCTTGATGCTTTGAGATGAGGTGGTTTTTTCCAATGGGGTGGGGACCTTTTGGGGTTGGGAGTAGAATAAGCAGCTTAACTCTCAGAAGAATCAGGAGGAATATAGAAAAAGTAAAAGAAAGCCTTTGTTATATATTGTGCTGTCATATCTAATACATGCATCTCAAATGGCCAACTAAGTTGTATGGTTCCTTCTCCAGTTCGGCTGTCAATTGCTATTTTCTTGTAATTTTTGCTTCATCAAATTCCATGGGACCATGACTAAGAAGTCTTTCCTTTAATTGGTCTTGTGGCAGTGGTTTCAGACAAGAACAGGATTGCCAACAGTGAATTTGGACATAGCGAAAGCCAAGCATCATTTGACTTTAAAGATGGTGATATTTACTTGGAGCAGTTACTCCAGAAGATTGAAACTGTGCATTCTAGAGTGTATAAACTGAAAGGCCAGCTTGATGTGGTGATTACACAGAATGCTGCTAAGTTCTCTTCTTCTGAGAACTTGAGCCTGCTTGCACCTTTTGAAGCACAGACTAGTTGTGCTCCGAGTCCTACATTTTCTGCTGGCTATGGAGAAGTGAAATCAGTTGGAGGTGTATACTCAGCTCAGTACATGACAGAGTGTGACATGGGAGATCTTGTTCTGCCTGAAAGTGTGGTATCAAGTTATGGGAATGCAGTTCCTGTTCCTGATGTAATTGAAAGCACTGTAGGATTATTATCTGCTATCAATGTTACCATCCAACGGCCGCTGGTCAGAGATACAAGTGAAGATGTAAGCTTTCAATGGCAAACTTACTCGATAGGCTTAAAGCTTATATCTAGTCCCTCATATTTTTTGTTCAAATGATGAACATAGTTATTATATATAAGAAAAAATAATATAAATGGTTCATGAACTGTGGCTCAATGTGCAATGTGGTTCCTAAACTTTTAATTTGTTCAATATAGTCCCCAAATTTTATTCAAAAGTGGTCCCTGGATTTTTGAAACATGTTCAATTTAATTCTTTGATTAGAACTTAAATTTATGGAAGGACATTATCAAATATTTCCATATAGTTCATGGACTAAATTAAATATATATGAAAAGTTCAGAAATTATATTAAACGAATAAAAATTTCAGGAACCGTATTGAATATTGAGATAAAGTTAAGGATCATATTGCATAAATTAAAATTTCAAGGGTTCAGAGACCGCGTTGCATATTGAGTCAAAGTTCAGGGACCATTTTTATTATTATTCGTATGTATAAAGCTCTATGCTTGCACTTTGCTTTGACCCAGGGTTTCGTAGATAATTTTTTTAAGCAAAATTGACATCTGTCCTTTATTTTCAAATTATATTGGTCAATTTACTAGATTGGTGGAGTTTGGGTTCTTAAATTGAATGGAGGTCCATGGTTTTATGCCAACCATTACTCAAATTCTCCTAGGAGCCTGGTCCAAGTGAATCTACGTTCTTAGTATTCTTCCACCAAATAATAGCTTCTGATCTTCTTCATGTTTTCTTAGTATTATCCAGGAAATACCGACAGTCCTCATCAGTTATAATTTGAGGGACTGAGACGCAATTTCATTTCTTTATTTGTTTGCTGTTCTCCAGTTCGTTGGTTCTCTTTCTTAGTATATAAAGAGATTTTTGCAGCTATTTTCAGAAACTCACATACATCTGCAGGAGATGTTCTGTGCAAACATTCTTGTTGCTACTTATGTTATTCTTATGTCATCGTTTGTGGTGGATGGTAATGTTTAATCGTTTTAAATAGATTCATACCACCTCTTTTGCTATCAAGTTTTCCTTATTTGCGCTGGACTGGTATTTTGGCTGTCATGTTTATAGCATGAAATGTTTTCTCAGGTTCCTGGTTGGCTTATTTGGCTTATTGATCAAGCTAGGGCACCTGACTATGCTTTATTTTTTATCTGCATAATTGTTTTTGACAATGTTTTCTTTTTATCACATAGACCTTGTAGACATTCATAATTTAGGTGCTACATGTGTTGTTACAATTAATGGTGGAAGGTTCCTCAATTACTCGATTATTTTTTTATGATTTTTGTATCTACAGATAGTGGAAAATGTCCTCATACATAATGAGCTAGCTGACGGAGAGAGTCAAATGCTAAAGAGCTCAGAAGTGGAAGCATTAGTGAAGCAACAGGAATTGGATAAAGGTGAACAAGATGAGAGCAACGATCCTTCTCCGGTTCCCGCTTTGAAGCCCGAGCCTGTGGTGAAAGGCGTAGCATCTCAGCAGGAGTCAACACTAAAATCATGTTTAGCCTCAGATATTAGTTTTCCTAAGAACAAGAGGAAACGAGGGGAACGTAGATCTGGTTCAGGCAGTTGGACCAAAAAGTGCCCAGGTGAGCCAGATAGCCAGTGAAACTTTTAGTATTCCTCTCCAGGCTGATGTGGGCTCAGTGACCTAGGTTAACGCAGGGGGTCCTTTGTTAACAAGTCTTCAGGTCAGGTATCAGGATTAGGAAGGCTGCTGATAACTTATTGGTTGTCGCAGCGTAGGCGTTTCTTCTCCAGTAAGTTGCAGAAATTTTCTGTTAGACCATGAATCCAAAATCGCAGGAGCTTTCTGTAAATGGACGTTCTCTGTTGTGGACTCTTGAGTACTAGATATGTATCTTTTTCAGGAGAGTTAGTTTTATGTGAGAAAAATTACATGATCATCTCTCTAACTCTCGAAAATGTGTTGTACATATCGTATAATCTGAGGTTGGATCAAGATCGTGTGGGATCGTTGATTAGGAATATATGCTTGCATGAGTTAAAATTCGGAGGGAATCTTCTTTCTGAACTTGTTACTTCATTTGTCAAGTGGCAAAGCTAAACGAAGGAGGAGGTAGGACGACGACAAGAAATATAACAATGAAGCCTCTTTCTCTAAGAATTGGCTGCATGAATTTTTTGGCAGAATTCTGGGTTCCGTCTGGCAGACAGAAAACTGTTTCTGGCCGGCAATTCTATAGACGTGCTCGACCTTGTGGTGATTGGCTCGCTGGGCGAGATCAACCCTTGCCCAACCACATTGAGGTGGACCTCAGGCAGTCATGGCAAGGCCAAGCTTGGCTCGATCTCACCGGGCTGACCAGCTACTCTGACTCCTAGCTAGTAGCTGATCGGTCGGTTGTCGGCCATTGAGGTCCAGCGATTGGTTGAGAAAGAAGAAGAAAAAGAAAGAAGGAAAAAAAAAAACTTCTTTGAAGAAATTATTCCGGGGGATAATCTAATTTCCCTTACAAATTTAGTCCCTACTAACATATACGAACAGAGTAATATTCTTTTTTTGTTTTTGGAAATAAAAGACTAGAAAAACAAAGAAACAAGAGCGTTATTAAACGCGGCCTTAGTCGTTGATTTTCTTTTGTACATCTTACCTATGTGTTCCAGTTAGCAGCTTTTATACAAAATTGTTAACCTTATTTTAAGCAAGTTGCGAACTCTCTTTTTCATGAGACTACTAACTAGCTCTAAGTTAGTAATTGTTGTTTTAGTCATATCACTTTCCGGTTACCGGCTCTACCAACTTTATTTAGTTTATTTATCGACTCTTTTCCAATGAAATTATCACTTAATTTTAGTTTTTTGGGCTACCAACTCTCATCGTGCCAGTGATAAATTGAATCGTTTCCTACATACCAAAATTTTTTGAGCTAGCAATTTGTAAATTATTGTGAGAAAGAAAATTAAAAACGCATTTTACCTCGATGTTAAAGCAAGAAAGCAGAAGTAAGCAGCCTTGAGAGAGGGAAGGATAGAGAGAGAAGAACGAAAACCAATGATGAATAGCTGGGAACGTCGTTCGTCAGCCACTTCCCCCCTAAATTCCGCAAGGATATCCGGTTCATGTCTAGCGTCATCATCCCTTTTCCCATCACCAGAATCGAGTCAGGACTTGGACCAAATGATCTGGTCTCCGATGTGGAAAAGGCAAAAAGAGGACCGGGACATACCCCAACGTTTCTTTAGACCAGAGAAAAGCATTTAGCTTTCACACGCGACAGTATCTGCGACAGGACCCCGCCATAACTCGTTTCTGTTTCGCACAAATTAGATCCCTTCCTTCATGTCCCCGTACCAGATGAAGAGGCCACGAGAAATATGTCCCTGGCACGGACTTCTTGTGACGCGAACGCGGTATGCAATCCTGACTATCGAAAGTACGAAGCGATTTCATTCATCTGCAATAGTTCATCGCACCCGTATGGTCCCATAATTCTTGATGTGTACAGAACACGAGGACTACCACATTCGATGCAGATTTAAACCCACTTGGGCTCTGATGCAAAGAAGAAAAGGCTTTAGCGCACTAGCAAACATTGATGGCCGGCCTTCTGTTCAAGCATCATAGAGGAAGAGAAAATAGCTGGAACACGCGGTCCATTGAGAGAATGCGAAGGGTGCTTGGCCGATCGACAAACAGAGTACTTTAGTCAGTATTACTTCAGCATCGCATGGCAGGTGCCATGCTGGAGCAGCTTACCCAGAACATTTCGTTTCCGATGGCAAAGAGCAAAGAGAAAGGTAAAGATATGACAAGTGTAGGGGTAGCTACATTCGACGGCAGCGACCAGCAAAGAGAGAAGATCAAACTGACAATCATACTGCTTTAAAGAAAATGAAATTAAAGATTCTCAGATGAGGGAGGGAGGGAGCATAGGAACATGTCAAGAAAAATTGTTTGGCATAACTCAATTAATCCTCTGCACTCAATGAAAAATGTCTATATATACCGATTGCGAACATTACATTCCCACAACAAGCCGCATTTTCCAAAAGGTCCAATGCTCGATACTATGCTAATCTGACACCAATCCACAAAGCCTGTCCTAGCAAAGCTAAAACATCCTAGCCAATCCAAAGGACTTTAACGACTTGAGCCAGCATGAGAAGATCAACATCTGATTGAAGACCTTCAAACCCAAGCAAAACCCTGCCACGGAAAAGGAACATGAAACTAATCAATCAACAGACTAGCTTTTCTAGAAAAAGCAACTTATCAAAGCAATATATCATAAGGCAGACGCCAATGTCCCAAAATGACCGTTTATAGATATATAAGAACTCAACTATATTGACACATGAACTTATTCGCATTACTAGCAAACAACCTCTTGGCTGAACAATGAAACTAAGCAGACCATATTGTGTATCAAAAGTGAGATAAAGATCAATGAAGCATCTAGTAAAAATTACCAGGCCAGGACAATTTGAGTTCACATAAGAGTAGCCAAGAAACAGAAAGAAAAGCTTGACTAAAATCAAATGATCTCTTTTGTAATGTGATTTAGACAATAAATATCTACATTACCCCAAAAACCAAACTTTTGAGTGGTGTCTACCCCAGAACTTGTTGTGAGACCCCACACATTTCTAATAGACTCTAGCTTCGTACAATGTTTGCGGACTGACATTGACTTTTGCCGTTTTGCAGTAACATTCACTATAAATTTACCGCTACATGCAGTACCATCCAATATTTCATATTGAGAGGAAATAAGACATTGCGGAAAGCAACTAAAAGGTTGAAAATAGCACCATCTAATTATTTTCGAATTGTTTAACTTTCTCATGACTGTTCTTACCTCGACACAGTTGCAAAGTAAAAAATCGTTCCCACCATATATTAAGTAATCACTCACTTCATCCACATCATTTAATGATTACACATCTTTGTCCTTTCCATGCATAACATGTTCACGCGTGCCTTTCTTCTAGCATGACATAAGTAAAAGATGAACTAATAATGTGTCGATCCATTTATAAGATTTTTTGTTGCTTTGTCTCAATGGCCGCAAAAATTCTTCAAAGTCTAAGGTACATTATAGTGTTCTACCATATGATGTTAATAAAATGCATGGAATTTTGAATAAGTAAATTTCTTATAAAATTGATTTTAGATAGCAAAACCAGTCTGGAAGATGAGAATATAATGTATAGTCTTTGGAATTTTGTTGCTCTGTCTCAATCGCCGTAAAAAAATACGTCATATTTGCTCCACAACCTACGCATTTCCCAACCTTGTGTAAATGCACTGATGTCAATCCCTTATTAAGCAAATCCCCTAGAAACAGGACTTTTCCAAGGAAAAAAATTGAATGTGAATATTACCTCAACTAGTGATCCTATCCTCAACAGTACAATGAACTAACTAGGCTGACAGAACTTCTTATAAAATTGTAGTCATGAATTTAGACTGAAGTAAAATTGGAGAAATACAAAGCACTAAGAATCTTAATGATCTAGATAATGAAATGAAAGCACAAATTTTTATCTAATAGTATAGTTGAATAATGTATTCGAGCAGCCCCATTACGTCATTTACCTTCTACACTAGTAGATTTCCATACCAAATCTTGGCTGTACATATCCTTTAGCTTTAGGGACTTTTAAGCCAAAATAGTACAGGCATTACAGCAGGTCACTACAGCATATCAAAGACTTAAAGAAGAGATCTATTGATTTTCAATATCCACTAACTTGGCACTGCACTAGATAAATGAAAAATCTCAAACTTTTAAGCATCTCACTTATCAATGCTACAACCTGCCAATCTTGAACATAATAAAGTCTGCCCACTTGAGCTCTAATTTCTAATGGAGCCTGACTCGAAGAATATGTGAAAATTTCTTCTTGACAAGTATTATCGTAAGAAAGAGCCTGCTCTGAGGCAGCACAGTCAACTTTGCCAAAATATAACTCTAATGTACATAGCACATTATTTAGGGCGCTGAGAAGAATAGGAGTAACTAATTCAACTCAATACGGAAGGTAACCAGAGTCATGAAATCAATTTTAAAGTTCACCTTAAACAAAACATCAAATCCGTTATTCCTAATATGAGAGAACATATTAACAGATGCTCCTAACTCTTGGGACATGAAATTTATATCTGACTGTTGCACTATTCATCAATATAGCACAGGAGATCTTACTAGGAGCAGCCTAGGCCCCATTTTAATTCCTCTATTGCTAAAACTACTTCGACCAATTGGAATAATGCCCCACTAGATTTGCATGATCAACTCCTTCGAAGGACTGTTATTCCAAGCATGAGATCCTATGAAATGAAAAATATTTGTCCTGCAAAGGCTAAAATTTTAAACTTCTTTGCACATCTTAAAGGTGATCATTTACTGGATTATGCGTGAGCTAAAACACAAAGAGTCATACCAAAATCACTGTGGTGGCTGCTGAGGTTGAGGGGCATTTGGCGGAGGCGGCATTCCTGGACGTGGAGGCCCGTAAACGGGTACCTGCCCACCAGGCGGGGGAGGCATTCCTGGGCGTGGTGGGGGCGGCGCAGGCATCCCAGGCCTTGGTGGAGCCGGTGGCCCGCGCATCATTTGAGGTGGCGGCACCATAGGCGGCCTTTGCCCATACTGCTGAGGAGGCACAGGGAACTGCGGAGGAGGCACACCACCTGGCCTGGGTTGGTACTGCCCGGGAGGCACAGGCCCTGGGGGTCCCCGACCCATTTGGGGTGGTCCCTGCCCAGGGAAGGGGGGCGGCATCTGGGCTGGGGGCCGAATAACTGGAGCGGCAGGATACGAGACCGGAGGCGCAGAGAGCTGCGGCATGGGCGGCCGAGACATCTGCGGCTGCATCATCCCTGGGGCTGGGCCACCAACACCACGGACAGGGCCGGCCAGCCCCGGCTGCGCCTGCACGAGGGGGGCGGCGGGGACTCCGCGGCCAGCGGCGCGGCCCATGCCGGGGCCGGCGACGGCGGAGGCCGCGGCGGACTTGGCGCGGGACTCGTCGGGGGGAGGCGGGCCCTCGACAGTCATGGAGATGACCTCCTCGCCGCGGAGGAGGACGAGGCCGAGGGTGCGGCGGTCCTCGCGGTCGGCGCCCGACTTGGAGCCCTTGGCCGGGGGGAGCTTGCGGAACTCCTCGCAGTCGCCGAGGACGAGGTTCATGTGGCGGTCGAAGGCCATGAACTTGCCGACGAGCTGGCGACCGTCCTGGATGGTCACGCGCATCCGGTAGTTGATGTACTGGAGCATCTTCGAGCTCTTTGACATCGACATTGCTGTAGGCTCTCCTTGCTCCCTTCCTCTCTCGCTGGATTGATGGATCTAGGGTTTGAGGTTTTAGAGAGAGAGAGAGAGTGCAGCTTCGAGTAAAGGGAGGTTTCCTAGGGTTTTTCCGAGGAAGGAAGGAAGGAAAAAATGCGAGCGGACGAGGACGGAGAAGGAGCCAAAAAAACGGTGCGTTTGGCGTGATTTTCTTTGGCCCAGTTCGTGGTTTGAGCTGGATCGGCTTCGTAAATGGATCGGGTGATTCGTATCCGAACCCGCTCCACTTTTGGATTACGGGTTTTTACCCAGACGCGAGGTAGATTCGGGTCGGATCACATTGGTGCTATTTTACTTTTGAGGAAATTACAAGGAACTCCCCCAGAAATTTTGCCCCTGAATTTTCGGCTGCTGTATATTTACCCTCCTGAATTTTCAACTTATTATGGTCATCAACCCTTTCTTATTTCCATTAGCATGTATAATAAACTTGAGTTTTCAAGAGTAAATTTTGTACTTGAATATCTCTCTTTTGCCTTTGATTTTTATAAGAAATGGAAAAATATAAAGAAAATAGAGAAAAATAAATCAACCAAAGTATTAATATCAAGTATCGATAATACTAGTGACCAATCAAATTTTCACATTAATTAAACCTTTTAAATACACATAATAAGTAATTTATTTTTATGGTTTGACCTTTCTTTATTGAGACATTTTTCCCTTTTTATGTAATTTGTGCTTATTATATTGCCCTAATAATTGGATATATTATCATCTTTTTATTCTTCAATATTATTATCAATTTTTATTTATTTATTAGTATTTTCCAAGAAGTTTTCTCTACATTTTCAATATTTTTTCATTTTTATAGCTATTAAAGTGTAAAACTAAGATTTTCTTGAAAGATGAAATGACGAATATACGTTTGCTCTTTAGAAGTCATTGCATTGCACATGCTAACCAGACAATAACATAAGTTTAAGCGAGATTATGTAACAATCGAAAGTCGGATACATGATGTGTACTAACCACAAAGTTTGAGGGAGTTTTGTTTAATATCCCTTACTCTTACTCTCTCTCTCTCTCTCTTTTAACAATTCGGGTAGGGTCAAATCAGTATTGCAAAAATTGTGTGGAGTTTCTTGAGTCGCGTTAGAATTGCCACTTCCTAGAAATGTGTACTACCCCTAAAAATGGGCGGTTCATAAATAGAAATATTATCCATGTTTAGTTTTAGTTTGACTTTTATGCAGGCAATATTAATATTACTAATCCACTAGCTAAACCAAAAATTCATTGCAATAGCAATAGTTATTTCATATGATGGGCTAAAGGTTTCTTGCTGACCACGCTAAGGGTAAGCAACTTGGACCGCTTGAATCACAAATCGTCTAGATCGGCCAGGAGCTGGATGTGGGACTGAAAGTGTCAGTTCGATCCTCGGTTTCCAAAAGTGAAACCAGTATCATGGTGGTCTGGTTTCCAGTTTCTAGAAGGTTTAGATTTGACCAATAATTTTTTTTATATTTTAGTAAAACGAAGATGTAAAAAAGTAAAAAGAATTAAATTTAAATTTTTAGTGTTTTAATCTTTACCAAACTTTACCAAATTGTTATTTTTTAAAGTAAATAAACTCAATATTTTTTTTAAAATTTTCCTGATTCCCAATCAGGTCCATTAGATTTCCTAAAAACTAGACTGGACCAGATTGACGGGTTTAGTCCGATCCGGTCCATGATTAAGTGGTCAAGTTCCTAGTTCTGGGGAAGAACCGGACCACTTTGAACCATACACACTCCTAGACCACACAAGGCATTTGATTATGCTCTTTTTCTCTTATGAGAATTTGGGAGCAAGAAGCACGATCATCAAGGCCTAACTATCTCAAGGCCAGTGAAACACACTCAATCGGCCCCATGAACCAAGTAATCACAGGCATATAATCTATGCAAAGTGGCGTTGAGGTAGAATAATTTGTATCTAATTAGTGAGATTTGAATAGATAAATTATACTTTCTTAATATAGAAGCTCCGAGGTGCTCCTTCTCTAGTAACATCAATTTACTAGAGAATAATAGGAGAAGCACAAGCAGAAATTCAAACTAGTGAAGATGAAGTTATCTTACTGACCAGTACCTTTTCCCTTTTGAGCCATCACTGAGTGCAAGAAGCAAACTCTTTTAAAAGTGTCCCAATCAAGCACCACATAAATATTGCGGGAGACATGTGAAGAGACACAGTGTCATCAGATTGCATTAAAAACTTAAGAGGGGAAAACTTTTCATTCCTTTTCTTCAATTAATTAACCAAAAAGGCTAAGTTGTGCCAGGTATGATCCCTAATCAAGCAACCCCCAATCATAATGTCTGGCGGGTGTTTCCAGGCAGCTTTTGGAGTGTTTGAAATCAAACCCCCCACGGTTGATTAATCATTTCATGATCCCTGGACCAAAAGAAAAGTTTGGATCTCAGGGTCCTACCATTTGCAATATGAAGTGCACATAATATATGAAAAAATGATTTTAAAATTATCAATTTCAACTGATTTTCTTCCTTGAGACATGCCCTTGAAGAGAAAAGGGCAAACTAATTATAGAATTAAGAGGGTAAAGCTGAGCAGTATTATTAGGAGGGTCGCCCTTTATCAGTTGTGAAGTGTGTGAAAAGTGGATGATTAGGGTTTGAGGAGAGACACTGAAAAAGATTGTGCTTTTGATCAGTCATGATGTGATTCCAACAGGACATGGCAGGGCAGGGCAGGCATGGGTTTAGACAGGTTGAGATCTGTTCAAATAATATTGCCTTGTGCCAACCATAACAGCCCTTTGAGTTAGTCTAACATCATTATTATTCGGGTTCAAATTAGGTGCTTGCCCGTGTATAAAGAAAGTACTATTATAAGTGCCAATCGGCTCTTTCATACTTATGGAAAGCTTGAAGAGTATATTTGAATTTCATCTACACGAATCCCTCCTAATGAAATGACCTAGAGGTCAAGTATGCGAGATTTCACTTGTTGCATGGATATATAATTAAAAAAAGTGGATTCAATTTGGTGACTGACTCCCTCTGAAAGAAGTGGGTCGTCTGTGTGAAATTGTAGACAGGAAGCAGACTGGAGAAATGATGCCTTGGTGAAAAGCAAGGGAAGAAGGGGTGGGGATTAAAGAACGTGGGGGAAAAGGTAAAGAGGCTGAACGCTGCGATGCTGCCATCTTTCTTCAGTCATCACAAACTTCTAAAGCAACATGGAAAAAAGCAAGAAGCATAACAAAAAGAAAAGGAAAGAAAAGAAAAAGCTCCCCAAATTCATCATCGTCATCGTCCGTCACTAGCAACTCACTTCTTTCTCTAGACTTTCCACGCATACACGCAGATGAAACTTCCTTTCCTCTCTCTTCCTCTCCCTCTCTCCCTCCTTCCCTCCCTGTACTTTCAAACTTCCCCCATCACACTTCATTCCTTTCTTGGTTCATGCAAGATCCCAAGACCTCTCACCTGGTTCATGGACATTTTTGCTCAAGCTAAATCTAGCAGTTTTCTTTCCAACCATACAAGGCCAAGACTTTATGTGCATGAGCTCGAGCTCGAGCTCGAGATAGAGAGATATGAAAGGGACGGGAGTTAAGGGGGAAACACTTCTTGGTCAATAAATTATAATAGACAGCTTTCGCAGAATGTCATGCTTTGGCAAACTTGTTTGCTGATTGAGTTCTGTGAGTGATGTAAGGCCGACAGACTGAAATGTTAGGCTTGTTTTGGAGTCACCGGACTTCGCTGATCTCCCCCATCTAAAGGGACTTGATTCAAGAACATCATCATCATCGAATCCGATCGCTCATCTCCAAAATGGCTCCGTCTTGGCATTCGTGAGTTGAGGGTGTGACCTGGTCAAACCTTACTATGCATTTCGTAGTTCTTTTCCTGTGCGACCCCGAGTCTCTTGAAAACTCGCTTTCGATTTGCTGACTGGCATTTGCTAGAAAAAATTGTCGAATGTCAATAAATTCTTTTTCTAGGTTCCACAAAACCTTGATTGAATTATTGGTGCCCAAGCGCTCTAGCACGTACGATCTATGGTATTGGGCCCCTGGGGTCCAATCTAAGGTGGACATCCATTGACCAGTCAATGATTACGTGAAGACCAATAAGTTGTCGTTATCCATGGCCGCATTCACGAGCATCCCGAGCACTCCCCCAAGCTTATTGAACGAAGAACTGTACTATTTTCGAAGCTTTACTTGCGCATATTGCTAGGGCAGTCGGTGTATAAAGAAAGGATTCTTTGTTTAGTTATTTGAAAAGGAAAGACGGCGTTCTGAAAAACAGTAGTCAAGCAAGTATGTGACATTCACGTAGGCGGATCTTGACGGGGTGTGGTGACAATGTGTGCAGACACAGGAAGCCTTGGTATCAGAGAGCTATTCAGATGGCAACCCTATGGAGATCAACCATGTCTAAGCCCGCAGAAATCCCCTTACCGCCCAACGCCACCCTGTGGAAGACCATCACGAAGTCGGCGGAAATCCCGATCCCTGGCCCCGCCTCGCACCGGCAGAAGCTACGGAAATGCAACTCCCTGAGGGTCGCCACCTCGTTCACCCGGGTCTGCCTCTGCGCCCCCATCTCCTCCTACAACGAGGTTTTCAAGGCCGAGGTCCCACCCAGGCGAAGCAACAGCTACCCGAGAACAAAGTCGATCTCCGCCTCGCAGGAGCGGATGTCTCTGTCACCGCCGCCGGTCCCGTTCGGCGCGAGGCCTAGCGTAGAGGGTAGGAGAGTGTTCCGGGGCAAGTCGTTGACCGACGACGTGTTGATGAGGAGGTTCGTGGTGGCAGAGGAGGCAATGATGCAGGTCCGGAGGAGGAACCAAATGGAGGTCATCCGGCGGAGGAGTATGATGAGGCGGAGGAAGATCGGCCCGAGCCGCCTCAGTCGAATGGTCATGGCCGGGGCGGAGTGAACAAATCTCAACTTTACCTCTTCTTTCCAGTGATCAATCGAGAAGTAGATAAGCTTCCTAAGATAGCTTGAGTTGGGATGTTCCTCCATCTTCACATGTGGGATTGATTTCTAATTTGTCTGTGGTAAAGATTCATTTCATTAGTCTGAGATTGGAATCGACTGCTCCGGTAACATTATGTGCGTTCGATAACTCGGTCATTCTCTATTGTTTATGATAATCTCAAACAACCTTTTGTATCACGTTCCTTAGTATACATGTAGAACCATAATTGAATCTTCAAAATGCACTATTCCGAACTTTCGATGGAGATGCGGACCTCCTATTTCGATATTCTAAGATTATCACCGCCATTAGCCTTTGCAACTTATTGGAACACAACAAGCTTTATGCAGATGATTTTGGTTAACATGAACATATGATTAGTCACTTGGGACTAGAGATGATCGAGGGGATGAAGATGGACGGGTACTGGGCCGACTTATACAAAGCTATTGGGCCATGAGGACGGTTGTGGATTGGGAAGGATTCTTCACTTGTTTTTATCTAGAAAAAGTAAAGTCTAAGTCCAGAATTTAGTGCAATATGTAATATCATCATTGAAATTTTAATTTATTCAACGTGTCTCCTAAATTATTGATAAATATTCAATGTAGTCATTCCATTTACTCAAATGATAAATCGGACATTATCTTAATTACATAGATTATTATTTGTAAGAGTTGGATTTTAAGAATGGTGAATCAACATCTCCATCCTTTTATCTATCCTACTCTATTTAAGGAGAAAAAAATTAGGCATTAACATGTCCATTATACCCCGATTTGAGATGAATAACTTACATGGATAGTTTACATGTAACTTTCCTTTTTCTTCTTCTTTTTCTTCTAAGGTTCAAACTTAATGGATGAAGAAGTTAACGAAAGCACGACACTAAACATTTTCTTATAATTGAAGGATTGCGTTTGACATTTACCGATGATTCGAAAACTGCATTGAGCAAACTCAAAGTTTGACCATTCGCTTAATTTTCTTTTAAAGTAATCGGCAATAAATTTTATCAAAAATAATAATTTCCAACAATAATAAATTCTTTTAATTTCTTTGATTATTTCACAGCAACCTTCCTCTTCATTACATTATCCAAAACAACCCTCGATACCCAAAAGTGGTTCCCCACGGCTCTCTAGCCTCTTCCCAAGTCGAAAAGAGAAATTACCTAAAATATATTTCCTAGATTTCATAATGACAAACGACGATAATTTTAACTACATAGTAACAATACGACACATCACTTTATAAATAAATTCTCTACAGATCTTTGCAATTCCAATGGGAGCCATACTCGATTTCCTTGAATAGGCCGGTACTTCGCCCCCATAAGTAACTTTTTTGGCCTAGTAAAAGAAAAATCAATCCACGTCGATGATGTTTATGATATGGGTGCTGATATTAAATGTTAACACCTATATCATGAAAACATTTTCAATGGCTAAGCTTGAAATGTGGGGAACATTATTTAAAAAGTTCTAAACCTATTACACTTTTGCTAATTCAGTCCAAAAACTTTTGATTGTACTAATTGAGTCCTAAATATTTTTCATGTTTTGTGGATTGAGTCCGTCTGATTAGTTTTGACTTGAAATTATTGATGAGAATGTTGGACATTTTATATGACATAGCTAGCGCAAACATGAATATTATTTAATAATATTGTTAGTAATTCTTTGAATTTTTTCTTTTTCTGCACTTGTTATTTATTTTTTGAGTGAGGGTCAGTGAAGGCCTTGACACCTTTTATTATGGGCGTTAAGGACCTAGGCGAGGGCTGTGATGCACTCACTAGTTAAAACAAGGGTGCGCGAGTCCTCACCTGAAGCTCAAGGGGGCAAGGACATGGCGGCCCTTGCCCAGAGGTAGCGAAGGGCTAAGGCTCATTGAACATTTATGGCCCTCATTCTGAAAATCAACAAAAAAAAAGAAATCAAAAAATTATCAAAATAGTACACATCGGTCTTGACCATGTCATATCAAATACTTGATGTACACATTCACAATGGAAATGGATTAGAATTTAACCGATGTGATGGGTTAGGGCTCACTGAGCATTGCCGGCCCACACTCTAAAAACCAACAAAAAAAGGAAAGAAAATCAAACAATAAATTTCAAAAATCATTAAAATAAGTACGCGTTAGTATTGACCATGTCATATAAGATATTCATTATACACGTCATTAATTGAAATGGTTTAGAATTTAACCAACGTGATAGGGCTAGGGCTCATTGCTGGCCCTCACTTGAAAAAACCAACAAAAAAAAAGAGGAAAGAAAGAAAAATAATAAATTTAAAAAACCATCAAAATAAGTACACATTAGATAGTGTCATATCGGATATTCAATATACACATCATCAATTAAAATGGTTTAGAATTTAACCGACGTGATGGGCTAGGGCTCACTAAGCATTGCCAGCCCTCACTCTAAAAACCAACAAAAAAAAAAGGAAAGAAAGAAAAAATAGAAAATTCAAAAAATCATCAAAATACGTATATATCAGTATCGACCGTGTCATATCAGATATTCAATGTACACGTCATCAATTGAAATGGTTTAGAATTTAACCGACATGATGCGCTTGGGCTCCCTGAGCATTGCCGGCCCTCACTCTAAAAACCAGCATAAAAAAAAAAGAGAAGGAAAGAAAAAAAACTTCAAAAATCATCAAAATAAGTACACGTCCATATTGATAGTGTCATATCAGATATTCAATATACACATCATCAATTGAAATAGTTTAGATTTTAACCAACGTGATGGCCTAGGGTTTGCCGGCCCTCACTCTAAAAACCAACAAAAGAAAAAGAGAAGGAAATAAAGAAATAGAAAATATATCGAAATAAGTACACATCAGTATCGACTGTGTTATATCAGATATTCAATGTACACATCATCAATTGAAATGGTTTAGAAGTTAATGGACGTGAGCAAAATATTCAGGATTGAGTTGACAAAAATATAACAAGATTGAGATTTCTTTAGTAATGTTTTCAGAAAGTTGGATGCAGATTTGTAGAGAGAGGCTTCCGCAACATACAAGAAACGAGCAATATTTTAATCACGATTCCGCAATAGTCAACGGCGTGAATGAATTGAAAGCGCGTCATCGCCACGTAAGGCGAAGCATGCCTGTCCAGTTTGACCCCTCCCCCCGGACGTGGGGTTTGCGGTTGGCTTCAAATTTGACTGCGTCCTTAGTTTTTTCGTCTCGGGTCTTAAAGGTCGTGATCTAAAGCCGGGTCAAAACAATGACAATTTATTGTTGGTCTAAAGTTAATTGGCATTGCAAAAGGGCGTTGCATTGGACCGGCGACATAATTGACCCACTTTTTTTTTCCTTTTCAGGTGGCGCTTTTTTGTTGATTAAGCTCCAATTCCAAGTTTAAGGTCACGGGTCGAAAAGTTTCCTAGATTAGGATAAGCTCGTGGAGTGCCTAATGAGCAAGAATACCATATCAAGTTTCGTACGATGGATTTTTTTTTAAGATAATACAGTGAACCGTATCCTAATAATTTGTTGTATCACGCCCAATTTAACTTAGCAATACATATGGATCACTCCAGCTAAACAACTGATTTTTGTCTACCTTATCCATTATCGAGAGAAACTGCATCAATTTTTGATCAGTTTGTGCACATAATCATCTGTTATGAGAGTCATCTTATCCTTCGGCACAATTCTCAAGATCGGTAGTATCAATTCAGATACCACATAACCTCACTTTTTCCGGTTATACGGGTGCGGAAGAAATCGAATAGTAATATGAGCGACGCTTGCGTGCTCTCCATACATACAAGATTAGATATCGAGCATCGAAAGTTCATTGGTTTGTTGGATGCGAATCAATTTCGTGAATTAGTGCGAAAGAAACTCAGGCATCATTGTTAGAGAACACAAGGGATTCTATGAACTGTCGGCTTCACAAGATCCGAGCTTTGCCGTGAAATAAGGAATGGAGCTGCATTACGTAAAGGGAAGAGAAGGCTCATCATCTTTTCCTTATAGATTAGGCTACTCAACAAACATCTAATTGATTACGTAGTTGGCCGAGATGATTAGCACACCATCCCAATCATGTCTTTGAGCAAATTGCAGTAAATCATGGCCTGCCACGTGTCGCCGTGCCCTTAAATTTGAACATTTCATATTTATGTCTCTGCCTCAATGTCTATTTCATTCCGTAGTTTATTTGATCCAAATGGTCATTAAGAAGGTGCCGTCTTTCCATGGATCCCGACGGCCAATGACGTCAGGAGTCCAGTTGACATGCACCGCAAATTTTTTTATCAATTATTTATTATGACAAAATTCTCTTATAGTTTAGGGGTGATCGGTTCTGTAGTCCAGTCCAATTTCTAGGCTGTCTGGAAGAGAGAGAGAGAAGGTCAAAATAACGTAGACTTACTTAGAACAATAAAATCTCGGCTCTCGACTAATTGAGAAGCGAGACCCAAAAGAAAAAACGTAAGAGATACTGAGATAATAAGAATTTAGAGAAAAGAAAATATGATTAGTTTTAATTTTGGTCTAGGTGATTTGGTCCGATCCCGGCCTCCCAAGAATTGATAACTAGACTGTCCGGGAACCAATTCTATTTTTAGGAATAATGAACTAGATCAAAACTTTGAAGTATAAGAGGCCGATTTGAGCGGTTTTAGGATTGGACGATAAATTGTGCTCAGCCTTAGTAAATAAAATCCTCTTTCAGGCTTGAATTAGGATTTTGCAAATTCCCATTCAAGAGAGTGGGGCGGACGCGCCGAGAGAGGGGCGTGGGAGTGAAAAGTTGGCAGAAAAAGGGCAAAAGAGAGAGGGAGAGGGGGGAAGGGAGAAAGAATATTTGTCAAAAAGGGGTTCATCTTCATCACCAATCCAAATGGAATATAAATAAATTAAATCTGCAATAATAAAATAAACTAAAAAATTAAAAAGAATTTACAAGAAACAGGGCTGCCAACCCAACCGTTTTCTTGAGTGGGGGTTGCCTTTCCTTTGTCTGGCTCTATCCTCCCATTAACAAAAGTCTTACTCCCCATCATATCCCCACTCTGATATGGTGGTTGAAGTTGGCCACCTCTTTTGAGTGACCAATTCTCCAACCTCATTCTCTCTTCCGTGACCAATTCGCGAGCCAAAAAGAATAGTAAAGTTTGCAACTTCGGGCATATAAAATTCACACATCCGCGGAAAATTTCGCTTCGGGTATCGAAAGATCCGGCGACGACGGTCCTCGCCAGCCTCTTTTGGGGCCAGTTGTTGATCCAGATGTGTAAGCTGCACGAGGTGGGGTGAAGGGTTGAACGGTACAAGAATGATGTCGGCCGTCGGATACTGTGGATCCCACGTGTGCGGAGGAGTTTCACCAAGAGAAGTAAATTGATGCAAGCAAAGCAGGTGAAAGAGGAGCGAGACTCAAAAGGGAGCTCGGGTTCAGCATAAACAGAGAGAGAGAGAGAGAGAGAGAGAGAGAGAGTCCATCAGGCAAAAATCAACCGGGGGGGCATTATACAGAGAGAGAGAGAGAGAGAGAGGGAGAGAGAGAGTTCCTCTTCTCTCACGTTCTTGCAGCTGCAGCAGCTTTTTGGGGGTGTTTCTGGAAGATAGAGAAGCTCAACAACAAGATCCAATACGAGGTAAAACAAAACAAAAACATGATCCTATGCTGCTCTGCAAATTCATCTCTCTCCTCTTTTTCTTTGTCTTTTTCGTTTTTTGGCTCTTGGGTGTGAAGTTATTTTAGTCTCACATGCAGAATTGTGCTAGATATCTTCCTGGGTCGGCGGATAATTAGCTCAGTTTTCAAGAGCTTCATTCATCTTCTTGAATTGTTGGGTTTGTCAGGAAGCAAGTCGCTTCTTCTTCTTTCTTTTTAGCTGGTCAACACCAGATAATTTTATGACCAAAAAAAAAAAAACACCAGATAATTTTGTGGGATTGGTGTGTCAACAGACCCAGTACCCTGTTGTTTTCTTTTTGGTTTTTGAGACAGTTCTATCAGTTTCTTGTGTACTTTGGATACCTTTCAGAGAGCAATTAATGTCCCTTTCACTCCTGTGGTATAATTCGCTCCTTCCACCACTCGTCATCAAGAACTTAAGTAAACCCAGAATTCTCTCTCTCTCTCTCTCTCTCTCTAGAACAGAGGATGTTTGGATCCTCCGCGCATCAATTTTCAGCTCATGTTTGGTTTTTTCTCTTAATTTCTAGGGTGGTAATTTTGGAAATTCTTGTTCTGTATGCAGAGATCACTGTAGAATGAGGAAGCATATAAAACTGGTAAAATATTTGTCTTTTCATGTCATCTAATTTACTTTAATATTTGTATAATCACCACTTCCACAAGTATCTAAGCGGATACTCTGGCTTTGGCAGCATGTACTTGTCTTCATTTTGCCAAGCTAGCTCATAAGGACCGCTTTGGTGTAACCATTTATCGACAGATGCGGCTTCCAATATCATTTCTACTCTGGTTTTTTGCCCTTAGCTGTTAGGCTGATTGGTGGAGCCTCTAGGATTTTTCCTCCTGTCGATGTTTTTTGCCCTTTTGAGCATAAAACTTATGAAAAATTAGGGTGGAACTCGGTTCTGCGTTTTCTTTCGCTTCTAGTTCTGTACTCTGGCGAACAGTCAATTTTAGCTTCACATTCCGAGCGCTGTAAGCCTTGTAAGTTGCAGCCTCTTTTGTTGTTAACTTTCATCAATTTATGTTTGCAGAATTTGATGATTGGCGTCTTTTTTTCTAGATGATCCATCTGGATTTGCTTTTATTGTCACGGAAGCACTTTTCGATCCTATGTTCTCTGTAAATACATGAACAATAGCCAACCCCTCACATATCTGAGATACAAATTAGACCTTATTGTTCTGGTTGAAGTTTCTGAGAAATTAGTAAATGTTTGCTTGTTACTGGGAAGATGATTTGACCCATGGAGGGGATACATGTTATACAAATTATTAACTATTGAACAGTGATGACATCTGATTCTGGGACTACGCAAACCTCTTTTTGTAATTTTCATTTTATTTCTCAGCTCCAGGAAGAATAGTAATGCGACTGACATGGGGAAGAGAGGTAGTTGGTTTGCTGCTATCAAAAGGATTTTTGTAGCCAATTCCAAGGAGAAACCGACCAATGTAAGTCTTGATGCTTTCAGTGTTCTAAACTGTAAGCATGTTAAAATTCTTGTTTTTTAGGTCCACAGAGAAGGAAAGACAGGGTGCACTTTGCAACATCTTGCATGATGCAGTTTATTGAGTTTCTGCTCATCAATTTCATGAACGATGAGCATGGTGTCCCCTAAAGCAGCTTATAGCTTCTACAGGAGCTTGTGTTCTTGAAGTGACAGCTTCAGTTTTGGTATAAATTTTCAGGATACACACGAAAAAGTATCGAAAGGGAAGAAGAAAAAGGGGCTGGGACAACTGAAGTATGGAGAGAGGAAGTCATTCAAGATTCCACTCTTCAAAGAGCCGAGTAGCATCGAGAAGATACTGGGAGATGCTGAAAGAGAGCAGAATATTCTATTTCAGCCTCCCACACCTCCAGAGCAACCACAAACGCCACTGATTGTGCCTTCTCGAGTAGCTTCAACGAGCAATCTCTCTCAAAGGGCTGCTTCTCCTACAGTTGTTTCTCCGAGAGCCGCTTCGCCTAGAGCCGCTTCGCCTAGAGCTGCTTCGCCAAAGGTAGCATCACCAAGAGCTGCCACGCCGAGAGTTGTTTCGCCTAGATCTACCTCCCAACGGGCTGCTTCGCCTCGAGCTGCTTCGCCAAAAGCTGCATCTCCCAGGGTTGCTTCTTCCAAAGCTACTTCTTCTAGGAGCTTTAATCACCAGAAGGAAGTCATTTTCCGACCAGAACCGAGCATACCAGTCCAGCATGCGTCAGCTATTAAGGTTCAAGCTGCCTTCAGAGGTTATATGGTGAGGATCTAAATGTTTCTAGTTGGTCTGATTCAAAACGTATTTATGAGGGAAATACTTTGTGTGTCTGCGCTCGCATGTGTGCATGCTTGCGCATGTGTGCATATGTGCTTGTGCAGATGTGTTCAGCATGCTTGCTTGCCTTCTGGGGTGGGAGGAACGGAAGGGACTCTTACATGGCAATAGGAAATTTGTTGACTAATATGATGTAATAAAAGAATAGGTTGCTTTAGGACATTGTTTTATAGAGTGAAACATGGAACCATGCTAGAGATGACTTGCAAATATGCCCAGTGGAGTGGATGAACGTGCCAAAAGATCTGCAGATGGCTGAGAAGCCTCTGAGTTGCAACTCCTTTTACTCTATTATATGTTTTCATTGGCACGTCTACTGGGGTCAAACATTTATTAGCTTCATTTTACGAGGTCGTCAGTTCAGCTATATATGCAGCGTTGTCGATTAATAGAAACCATAAAGATAGATATTGACAGCTTCGGATATATGCTTTATACAACCTCTTTATTTTTTGAAGTTTTTGTTGCGGAAGTTAGGCCTAGTTTCTGCACTTAGCTTGCCCGAGTTGGTGTTAGCAACAGAGTCCATTTGATTTCGCCATTCTTTTGCCAACCCAAGTAGCCATTTGATGCGATTTTATTCTTCTAATGAAGGCAAGAAGAAGCTTTAGAGCTCTAAGAGGCTTGGTGAGACTTCAAGGAGTCATAAGAGGGCAGAATGTCAGGCGACAAACAATGAATGCCTCAAAGTATATGCATCTCTCCGTGCGAGTTCAGTCACAGATTCGATCTTGGAGGATTCAGAGGTTAGAAAACCAAGCACGGAGTCAAGCTCAGTACAAGAACGACAAGGAAGCGGAAAGCACCTGCGGCAAGTGGAGCCTAGCAGTAAGTTTCTATGAGATGACCTGATCTTAAATGCCCATATATTGCGAGGCTTCAACATTTGAGGATTGAGGTTATGTGGTCTTTTGCTGTGAGAATCGATATCCCAATGCTACGCGAGGCTATTACTATCAACTCTTCACACTAGGAAATGCTGGATAGGTTGGATTTGAATGGTGGACGTTTTGATTTGTTGCCATTTCACTTTAATTGATGTCTTATGAATTAATTAAAAAGAGGAACGAATTAGACTTGGTTGGTTGCTCCCGTTTTGCCATATCCAATTCAGAAGTCCATTAGCAACATTCTTTGCCAAGGAATACAGCACTGATCTCCTGACATGATAGTACCAAATTTACCTCCTCTATGTTAACTAAAGTCATTCCTTCATAATCAGAATCCACATTTGACACAAATATCGGCTTTCAGCTTTCTTTTCCTAAATGGGATCTTCGTTAATTAGTTCATGTGTTGGTACAGTCTGAGGCAGGTAACAGAGAGTACTGGGATGATACCGCGCACACAAAGGAGGAAAGAGAGGCGAGGCTGCAAAGAAAGGCGGAGGCAGCCATCAAGAGAGAGAGAGCAATGGCTTATGCATACTCTCATCAGGTACACTCATTTGACCATTTTCTCATTGTCCAAAGAAGTTTCAGCTTACTCTCTGCAAACCATAGGTCCTTGAAGGACATCTATTTTGTCAGGCATGTAGATTGCCTGGTTCTTAGGAAGGGGAATGGTTGAATCCTCCTCTTGACACCTTCGGATTTTCTTGATCATGCGACGATTAGGATAAGGGAAATCCCCTTTAGACAGCATACATCCAATGAAATGTCTAGTTTGGGTCATAACTTTCTACATATACTGTATCTTCCTTCACAACAGCCAAAACTATGGTGTTAGAGTGATCCCAGATTTATCAGATCAACCATTTGGCATATTCTGTGTGCTAATGCAAATGCGCTGTTGGCTGGAGCTTTCAACTCCAAGCTATCATAAAGGCACCCATGACAACTGCCAATGCTGCGGGCAGAGTGAAAAATTGAAAGCCTGTTTTATTTCTGCTGGAAATAGTTTTATGCCTCCTGTGGGGAGTTTGGACAATGAGATGCAAATTGAGATTGCA
Source organism: Melaleuca alternifolia (assembly GCA_019926035.1). NCBI lineage: Eukaryota > Viridiplantae > Streptophyta > Magnoliopsida > Myrtales > Myrtaceae > Melaleuca > Melaleuca alternifolia. The sequence continues at coordinate 459,004 of JAGKPW010002151.1, forward strand.
TTATATTATCTAGAAATATCACTGTGTTGATCTGCATTAGAGTTAATGATTCTCATGAGAAAGTGTTGGTTTGTAGATAATCAAATAATTGGAGTTCACCTCATTTCTTCTCGAGCAGAATTTGTGATTTTGGTTTATTGACCATGCTGTCTGTTGATCCTTATCTCTGCAGTCATCGAGAGCTAATCCCAGAACGGCTCAAACATCTCTGGCAGACAACCAATCAGGCGTATTTCCTTGGTGGTGGAGCTGGATAGAACGACAGCTTCCCTTATCAAATCCAGCTGAAAACCAATCCATAAAGAGTTTCCGGCTCACACCACCCAGGCGGAACTCCAATCTAAAGCCTAGTCCAAGGATTCTCTCCAGCAACCACAAGCTTCAGACATCCGGGTCAGATAATTTTGATGCAGCCACTCCGAGATCGTCAAGATCGATGATGGTGATGTCGTCAAAGCAAGGACAGGCAACACCGACCAGAACACCGAGGGCCAGCAGTCCAAGAATGAGCAAGTATTCGATGCCGAGAGCTAGTGAACCCGTATCTCCCTTTGGTTTGCCGATAAGGGATGACGAAAGCCTCACTAGTTGCCCACCATTTTCGGCCCCGAACTACATGACTCCAACCGTCTCTGCCAGAGCAAAAGCGAGAGCTAACAGCAATCCCAAAGAAAGGCGTCCGGGCACTCCTAGCAGCGAATCCAGCAGGCGTCTCTCTTACCCTTTTACGCGAGGAATCCGATCACCTTTTTCTTGGAACAAAGGCATTGGCTCTCAAAATGCCTTAAATGATGATCATCATGACCGGCAGTCCATCGGGAACATGAGCATGGATTCGTCTGCGTCTTCCATGGTCGGAAGGAAGCCATTTAACAGATTCGTGTGATTCTTCTTCGACATAAGCTTACTTTTTTTCCTTTCTCCGCAATTCCTTCCTTTCGCAGTCGGAGTGTATTAGTGTTGCTGAGTGACAAAATATTGATTGGTGCTAAGGAGACAATTAGGAAGTCTTGATGTTGTGTCTGATTCTGAGAGAGGCTTGTTGCGCACTGATTTCTTTAGGTTGATAAGGGGTGGTTTGAGATTGGTCTATGTATTGTATTTGCTTTACAATTGGTTTCCTTGCGCTGTGCATATTAATCTGGGCAGTTTATTTCGTGCGTTTACCAGCTTTCCATCATCTTCATACCCACCAGACACTGCTGTGCGGTCATTTAAAGAGAGTCCTGTCAAGACTGATCCAGTGGATACGCGCCATGACTCGTCCTGGACAAGCCTGGACCACGGCACTCGCGAACAGACACGGCATCGATGCGTAGTTCACGATAGAGCCCGAGTTTCCTAATGATGCATGCAGCATCGGTCTCTACTTTTCGAGAGATGCTTCGGCTCTTTCCTAGAGTTCCTAGAGCTCGGTGGGGATTCAAGAACGGAGATGTCTCAAAAGTGATGACTATTCAAAACTAACTTTCAAGAAGCACATCACAGATTTTCACATTGATGCAAAGTTACTTCCATTTGTTAGAATTACTCTTAAATAAATTTTAGGGGTTGGAGAGCATCTTCAAATGAATAGCCAAAAAGCCTTCAATAATCACAATCATTGCAAATCATGTGATTTCTCAAAAACCCTACCGACCCATGACGGCTTGAATGAATTGGAGACGAAGGTGGGCCATGCGTTAATTGAGCCTAGCCCAACGATCATCATGACCAAGGTCTAGCCCATCTACCTACTCGCATTTAGGGCCTCAAAAATATTAATTTTTCTTTTACTTTTCTTGAATTTTGAAAATTATTTCGACTCCTACATACTAGCAAATTAAAAAATGTTCAACGTGTGTAAATTCAAATATTAGTATGTTAATAAATAGAAAGTATTTTTAGATCTGTTCTACTTATGAAACAAGATTGGAATTTTCATAGGAAGTGGGTTACAAATCAGAATTATCACATTCTCATTATCTTTTAATCGCTAATTACTCATAATTTAATTTTATATTGTTGTATGCATGATGGTGATTAATTAAGTTAAGTAGAAACACATCATGCCTTTTCCTTCTTCCATATGTAATAAATTTAGGGTAAATATCATCAAAAACCCTAAACTATACCATTTATGACACATTTATCCTATTTTTTTTTGTGACACCAAAACCTCCGAACTTGTGTCTGTGTGACACATTTACCAAAAAAAAAATTGTGACACGAAAATTCTCGAATTTATCTTCTTGTGACACATTTACCAAAAAAAAAATTTGTGACACGAAAATTCCTGAATTTATCTTCTTGTGACACATTTACCCTAAATTTTTTTTTGTGACATTACCTTAAATTTGTATCATTGTGATAATTTACCCTAGAATTTTTTTTCTTCTTTTCTTTATTTTCGGCACCTAATTTGACCGGCGATGGCTTCGTGACCCTCACCACATGCGGTCTTCACCGACCTCGACTCGTCGGAAAGAATGAATTTTCATAAAAAGAAATAAAAGAAAAGAAGAAGAAAAAAGTATGGGGTAAATGTGTTACATAAATATAAGTTCAAGATTTTTAAGTTCAAGATAAATGTGTCACAACAAAATAAGTTCGAGACTTTTTGTGGTATTTTTCCGTAAATTTATCACGTGAGAACTTTTCGCTTTACGAATTTAATTAGCGGACAGAGTTTGTTACGGTGCGAAAGACGATCGAAAAGGGTGGCGATTTATGGTAGGACTGGACGTCGGGGGCAGATCTTCACCGTTTCTTGACACGTGGATCGACGGCTCGAGGAAGAGGGAGAGGGAGGGAGGGGAAAAGTTGGGGTTGAGATGGAGTGGCGTGCATGCAAGGAAGAGAGGGTGCCAAGTGTACGGGGAGCTCTACCCCCTTGTTTGGCAACGGGTTTAGACGTGTGCTTGTCCGTGGTTCGTCCTCTCCACCGATCCAAATCAGCAAAGGCGTACGGCGCTTGGAAGGTCACCCCCTCTTTTTCGCGCAATTTAATTCCATCAAGGTGACGCCAAAATCCCAATCGATACGTGACACCTAGGGGTGTGCATAATTTAGGGTGATAACTGGACCAATGGGATTGATTCCTGATATTTAGGACACTATTCCTAGAAAATCTAATGAGACCGGTTGGCAATCGAGAAAATTTAAAAAAATTGAGTTTCTTTAATTAATTTGGTAAAGTTGGGTAAAGATTAAAAATTTACTTTTTTACATATTTTTTTTACTAAAATATAAAAAAATTTTATCAATTCGATCCTCCTAGGAATAGGGAATCAGAACACCGGTTCCACTTTTGAGAATCAGGAACCGGATTGACACTTCCAGTATGGTCTAGTTCCCGGCTAGTCAGGGCGGTTCCCAATTTGGGTGGTCCAAATTACTCACTCCTAATGATAGCCCCAGCTCACGGATTTTTGTACTATTAAATCAAAACTAAACTAATGAAAATGACAAAGACGTAATATTTTCCCAAATATTTCTCACTAAACTCACTTTTTTTTCTAAATTAATATAACAAAAACCCAAAATTGGAGTACATGTGAAAAATTTACCCTACATTAATTTTTGGATCATTAAAAATTTCAAACAGATACCTGCTAAAAATTTGTCCCAAACTAATTTTTGGATGACCAAAAACTCTAAACTAATATACCTAAAACAAATTTATCCCAAAGGAATATGGATTTGTAAGTAGACTTGCCACATTATTGAATTATTGCCACGTCTCATTCAGCTTAATAATTGTAGGATCAAATGGAAGTATCAATTTAAGGTACTTAATGGCCCAAAAATTAGTTTGGCAAATGTACTGATTTGAGATTTTTAATGACTCAAAAATTAATTTATGGTAAATTTATCACATATGTATAGATGCTTTGTTACAATAAACTCTCTCTCTCTCTGTTTTTTTTTAGCTACTTAATTTTTTATTACCTAAAAATTTGCCATTTCATTCAAATTACCTCTTTACAAAATAGCCTCGAAACAAAAATTTCACTATTGAGCATGGTAGCCGGTCAATAAAAGTGGCCGTGCCATATTCCAAGAGCCACATTATGGGCGAACCTCTAGCTAACCCAAGTCACATCCCACATGGAGAAATTTCCCGACAATTGGGACGGCAATAGGGCTGCCACGAAGAAGGGAGATCGAGTAGTTATGACTCAAAATAAGACATTCCGTAAGGAACGTAGAAGTTGCATAATAACATAAAAAAAGGTAGCTATATTGAGTGCCGGCCCTAGCATTTTTACTAATAGAAAAAAAAAATTCATGAATGATCCTGCACATCGAGTCAAATTTAACGATTATTTGTATCGATTTTTTTTCGTTTGACGAAAAGATTCTCGATTTTTCCATGACTCCTTTGCGGCCGTCCTCGGAATCGCCGCCGTCGTCGCGTGGATCGGTTATTTATATGTGTCCGCGTGATATTTGGTTGATTTACTCTTTTGTTTATGGCGCACCGCAAGATCACGTGTCCGTCACCCCAATGAAATCACGCCGAACCGCACCAATCAAATCTATTAGCGCGGTGCAATTAGGGCACTAAACCGCCGTTTACGGAGATTAGTACAGTGGCAATCTCGTAATATAAGAACCTCGGAGAGGGTGATTTTGCCTTTGTCCTCTGCCGTGCGTCACCACCACCACCACCACCACCAACGTTACGCGGACCGCCATTAAAGTTGCTCTCTCTCCCCTCCCCTGCCTCTCTCTATATCTCCGCCCTCTCTCTTTCTCTCTCTCTTTATCTCTATCTCTATATCTATTGAGGACGAAGCTGAAGCTGGAACGTTGAAGAGAGATTGTGACGATCCGAGAAGGAAGACGAGCTAGTAGGAGAGGAGGAGGGGAGGAACATCGGGGGCGATAAAAGCAATGGCTTTGAAGCTGAATCCTCACGTCGTAGCTCCGTCGCGGAAGCTGGCGTCGTTCGCAATGCCTCCGGTGGCCAACGTCGGCCTCAGATCTCCCAAGTTCTTGATGATGGCCTCCACTCTCAGCTCCAATTTCAGGTCCGTCCTTCATTTCTCGAGCCGCCCGCTACCTTCGATCGCGAAGCGGTTCTTTTGGAGTCGCTTCGGGATCCGCTCGTCTTGACGTGGTTTCCGAAAATGACGTTGTTTCCGAGGCGTGACCTCCCCTGTCTTTTGGCTTTTCTCGCCGGTGCTTCGATTTCCACATCCAAGTTGAGCAAAATCAGTGTGTGCGCTCGCGCGCGGATTTTCGTATCCGATGTTGAATTTCGAGTATCCACCTCTGGTCTGATTTTGTTGATGGGTTTGGAATCTCGAATGGGTTAACGATGTTCTGGACGTTCTTTCCTCCTCCGATCGAAATGCTGCATGATTTTGTGAAAGGAACTGCGTGGTCTCTCGATAGCTTCGCAATGCAATTCAAGTCTTCCTCATCTAATTTTGGCACTGCGCAAACGTATCATCTTGGTATAGGTGTTCTACTTCTCAACCGCGCAAAAGGAAAGATCAGAAACAGAGATGAAATCAGTGCAGCGTGTTAATTCGATCTCGCCTTTTCTCGTCGATGCCGAGGAACAATAATTTAAATTCGACTCGAAAAGAATCATCAGAAACCGTCTTTACTATGCGTAAATCATGAATAAGGTTTCAGTGCATGCTTGGTTTGTCGAATCCAGTTGGTCTTTGGTGGGAGTAGGTGGGATATTTATTGCGAGCTTTTACATATATAATCTATTTGGTTTGATGCTTCCCGTTTCACATCGTTCAAAAAGATACTGTCAGATGACACTGGTCTAGATTTTCTTTTGCATGAAGGATGACTTATTAAGATCATTTTCTGGCGTTCTTTTCAAAGATCTTTGATTTGCTTAACGTGTGCATGAACTTCCGTCTGCTGTTTCCTTGTGCTGGTGGTTTTGGCGATGATTTCTTCAGAGTTTAGGTCCTACCGACAAAAATTCTCTTCTCATGTCAAGACAAGTAATCCGGCTGTTTGGAGTTGTCCAATGGACAATGAGGCTTCTGATACAGTCGTAGTCCATTTGCTTGGTCCGCATTATGTGAAAGTCTATACAAGTTGACGTCGTTCTTTTCAGTACGATGTAATTCTCATGACGTTGTTTTTTCTTTGGCCAAACTTGTGTCACAAAGTAATCTAGTCTTTCTTAAAGCATATTATACCGTTTGGTGAAAGTAGCTTTAACTTTTCTAGATTTTTTCTCTTCTTATTAAATCCTACTGTTTTTTCAGTTCCGGTAAATCGACTCTATTCACCTTCAGGTCCTCGTCGTGTTGAGGTCTTTTTTTTTTTTGTCCAATATTATTTAGGACGTATGCTTAAAGAAATGGAAGGCTTTGTTGCCTAGAAGTGACAATCAGCTAGATAGTGACGCTTTTTTCTTATTCGTCTTTTGTTTTCATTGAAATTAATGACACATGGACATTTTGCTTGTTGGATTGTGCATATAGATTTACTATTGTTTACTGAGGGCTCTTGAGAGTTCTGTATCAACCCTCTTGGGGTCCTTCTGGAGTTCTTCCTCTTAAAATATGTTATTTAGGAACTTTATTTTGTCATGGAAACTGTTAGCCCTTGGATTTATGTTTCTTATTCGTTTATCATGTCTGAGATTGTGCATCTTTGACCTTACTCTTGGCTTGCGCTTGGAGAAAGTGTTATGTCGCATTGAAAATCTGGTTGTGTTTTCCATTTGGGCTTGATACCCTAGATGAATTCCATTGCTTGAATCAAATGCTTTTCTTTTCTTTTTGCTTGGTTTGCTATAACATGATTCTACAAATGTTATGTCTCTTTTAATCTTTGTACTCTTAATTACTACTAACCAACAAACCAACAACTATTTTAATAAGCAAGTAGTATTTTTATTGCCTATTCAGTCCATCATATGTACCCCCAAGAAAGATATAATTCGTTGCCGCTCAGTTTGAGTTCCCTTTCATCTGTGTGCTGATTGAGCTAATATGAGATATATAATAAAACATGCAATTTGCAGAGAGAAACTTCCTCCATAGTTCTTTATCTCCAAAATGATGCAGCTGTAGCAAAAACTCACTTTTAGCGAACCAAGGACTCTACACTGTATGTTATGGGTGACACTAACATGCTAGAGCCTATTATGATAAATGAATGCTTTCCTTGTTTTGTTATCCACATGGGATTATATATTGATTTGATTTGGATATAACTGTAACACAATGCATATATTGTTTGTTGTTGTAGGGAGGTGGAAAATAGCAAGAAGCCATTTATGCCTCCTAGGGAAGTACATGTTCAAGTAACACATTCCATGCCACCCCAAAAGATTGAAATTTTTAAATCATTGGATGATTGGGCTGAGGAAAACTTATTGGTTCACCTGAAGCCAGTTGAGAAGTGTTGGCAAGCACAGGATTTTCTCCCCGATCCTGCCTCTGATGGATTTGAAGAACAAGTAAGGGAACTGAGGGAGAGGGCAAAGGAAATTCCGGATGATTATTTTGTGGTTTTGGTGGGAGATATGATCACTGAAGAAGCCCTTCCTACTTATCAGACAATGCTTAATACTGTGGATGGGGTCAGGGATGAAACAGGTGCAAGCCTTACGCCTTGGGCGATTTGGACTAGGGCATGGACTGCTGAGGAAAACAGACATGGAGATCTCCTTAACAAGTACCTCTACCTATCTGGACGAGTAGACATGAGGCAAATTGAGAAGACAATCCAGTATTTGATCGGGGCAGGAATGGTAAGATCCTAATTACATAATTTAAGACTTGTCTTGATAATGATCTTGTTAATTTGAAAATTCCAAAACTACTTGCAACTGCTTGCGTGTGCTTAGTACCGGTGCCCCTAATCAAGGGTTTCATGTTCATTAGATTCAGAGTCTGATATGCAGTGGAAATGCACTACGCTAAACACATCTGTAACTGGTTAGAAAATGTTCTGCAATGTGGTGCTAGATGTAATTCCATCAAGTGAGTACTGCTGGAAGTGTTGATGTGCATTAAATGGCTCTAGTTACAGGATCCTTGCATGGTATGACACGCTTATTGATTATTATTAGATGTGTCGGAAACACCTTTCAAGTGTCTTAGGTTTGTCGACGAAACACCTTTGATCTCTCAACCCATGGGCAGTCCCTTTTATTCTCTAACCGCATAGGCCACCCCGTATTTGTTCTTCTCCACAAACCGTGACCATGCTGCACATATCAGCCATACACTGTGGGTTGTGGATTTGATTCCAACTCTTTATTTGTAGGAATTACTGTTTTCTAGTACTTTCTTTTGTGTATTTATATTTTCACCTGAAGATGTTATTTTTACCATGTATTATAGGATCCTAAAACAGAGAACAATCCTTTCCTTGGCTTTATCTATACTTCATTCCAAGAAAGGGCAACGTTTGTTTCTCATGGGAACACTGCAAGGCTTGCCAAGGAGCATGGGGACATGAAATTGGCTCAAATATGTGGAACGATTGCCTCGGATGAGAAGCGCCATGAGACTGCCTACACCAAGATAGTGGAAAAGCTGTTTGAAATTGATCCAAATGAAACTGTCACTGGTTTTGCAGACATGATGAGGAAGAAGATTTCTATGCCGGCCCATCTGATGTTCGATGGTCGTGACGACAATCTTTTTGAGCACTTTTCGGCCGTTGCACAAAGGCTTGGAGTTTACACAGCAAAAGATTATGCCGATATCTTGGAGTTCTTGGTAGGCAGATGGAACGTGGAGAAGCTAACTGGGCTTTCTGCAGAGGGACGGAAAGCCCAAGAATATGTCTGCACTCTGCCTCCGAGAATTAGAAGACTGGAAGAGAGAGCTCAGGGAAGGGCAAAGGAAGGTCCGATCGTTCCGTTCAGTTGGATTTTTGATAGGAAACTCAAGCTCTAGAGCAGGTATGCTACCGCAAATTCCAGTTCTGCTCTCTTCCAATCACTTGTTTGTCGAATTATAAACAGAACCAGAACACGTCTCTCATAGGTGGGAGAGATATTTAGCTATGCTGGCAGCTTTAGTTTTATATATCAAGTTTTTATTTATGGTCTTTCTCTTCTCTAAGGAGGTTCACTTAGTCATGTGCGCAACAGATCAATCTGTGCTGATTTTGATGATGTAAAAACTCTAATAACGGGAACTTCCGACATCTTTGTACTTCTGATGTGAAGCTGGCTATTTTCTTCTCGGTAAAGATACCTTTGGGAGGGTAATCTCGTTACAGACCTCGAGTATTACATGTCAGAGATTTTGCCTTGGTAGACTGTTGACTCTACCAATACAATGCTTTTTAGCAGAGCTTCTAAAGCTGGGTTCCGAGATTTCAAAGTGACAACCAGATCTGTCCTGCCAAAGATACTTTTCTTCTTTCCAGATCTAATTTGGCAATTCGCCACCATGCACCGTGCAGGGGTTGTCATCAGAGGTCTGGTTTTCATAGGATAACATAAGCCAAAACACACCCCATAACAGTAGGGAGCCCCAGTGGAACAATCAATGGATCCACCTCCGAAGTAAAATAGTCTTATGTTTAATCTCATGGTACCTTGCTTTATGATTTTTCGATCTCGACGGCTTAGAGTCATCGTGCTTAACGTGCTCTAGTTTCATTTATGCATCCTCGACCACGTTAGTCGCTTTGACCGGTGAACCTAGTTGATTCTTAGATAGTTGCGGACAATCAATAAGAAATCTAAAAAGAATCAAAAACCTTCTGGATGATAACAAAAAATCTTTCTTGTGAAAATATGCTATTTTTAAAGGAATTTAATCAATGAATGATAAGGAATCAAATGATCAGTAATAATTAATGGGTACATTTCGATCCCAGATTCTATTTCAATTAGGATTCCATTTCTATAAAAATTGAATTAAAAAAAATAAGCAGTTCATCCCATAATTCTTTTTTTCCATTTGATTGGATAGTGTATATCTGGTATGCACACGACACAAAATGAGCGTTCAAGGGATAAAGATGCGGGTCGAGTATGAACTGCTTATAATTTTCCCAACCTTGACAGATCTTTCATCGCTTATTTTCATCTGATCTGTGATTTTGACAGACTTGCGACTTGCGTTTGAGCTCTCCTCAAATCTGATCTGTGAGCTCCCGTCAATTCATCACATAAAGCATTTTCACAAAAGTTTAATCTACTCCTCGGCCCCTTGGTTTCTGAAGTTCTTGTGTTTTCGATGTCTAAATCAAAGTCCTTCCCGACATTAAATCCAATCAAAATCCGCTGAGGTCGACCAAACCCTACGTTCAGATAATTTAACCAAAGTAGATAAATGAGTATATCCATGCCGTTGTCCAACCGCTGTGTCAGTTCGACTCAGGCCATGATTCGGAGGAAATTGATTAGAAAAAAACCGTGAAGATGTAAAGGATTTGAAGATAAATCGAAGTACGTAAGAGTTGATTGGAAAGAGCTTGCAAATAGTTAGAAGACGAGAAGCAAAACATCGACGTCAATAACCTAGTAACCCAAGGACGGGTTAAACGATGAAAGTTTGGTTTTTGCTTTATTCAGGCATATGATCTTGCTATTCGCATCTCACTCTGGTTTAAGCCCAAGTTTAACCAGAGTGAGATGCGATCAAACTCATAATGACATCAAACTCGTAATGACATCTAAGGTTTTGTGCTGTGTGTCTTTTAAGGTTTCCAAACGACCTCCCCTCGTGCTCCAGTTTAATTTCCGCCGCTTCACGTTTTCCTATGTTCATGTCAAAAACCGTCCTTTTTTACCCCAAACACAGAATCACCATAAAACGAAGCAAAACACAGATTTGCGGAATCGAAACCAAAGGGAGGAGAGAAAAAAGAAAAGAGAGAAGGGGGGGAAGAAAAAAGAAATGTAGCGACTTGTTCGAGGCCATCGTCAAAACCGAAATGAGATTTGACAGGCACGGAGAATCGCGGGCATATCGCCAACCTTCAATGCAATTCGCGCCATCGTTCGTAAAAACCGACGCCCTTGCTCTGCAAATTGGCTTTTCTCCATCACAGATTTGCGGAATCGAAACGCTTTAAGAAAAAAAAGAAAAAGAAAGAAGATCTAAAAGAAAGAAGAGCTGCAAAAGTAGAGTCGAAGAAGACGATCTCACAGACACATCGGAACCGCTAGAAACAATAACAGATAGACACTGGGGAAGAACGAGCAGGGGCCAAAGTCCCGCGCCTGCGAAGAGCTCGTCTCTGAGGTGAGGACGAGTGGGGTTAAAGCGAGCGGTGATATATATAGGCGAGACGGAGAGGCGATAAAACCCTAGTTTCTATTAAAATGACTGATTTGCCCTTGAGGTTCTTTTGATTGGAGCGATAACATAAAAAATTACAAATTTTAACTAAATATGTAATGAGATAATATTTTTAGATTTTAGTCCAATGTGTACTAATTTCTGTGAACTTTTTATTTATTCAATGAGTTCATTAAACTTTCAGTACATATACAAAGTAGTCATTGAACTACATCAAAATATTCAATATTACCAATTTATTAATTTTAGGCTCGAGAAATATAGTCCGTGAACTGAATTACACATGGTCCATATATTTGAAGATCATACTACATATTAAGCCCAAGCTTTATCAACCATTTGTTTCATTTTCCCCTTTTTAGTTATGTGAAATCATGATGGGAAAAAGCTTTTTTATAGTGTGGATTTATTAATGGAGGTTATCCCCTGTTTCTTTAGCAGTGAATCGTGAGAGGTTTTTACCATCTTCTTTTATACATTTTTGAGTTCATTCATATAAATATGTTGTTCATATCAAACCATGGATATGATAAATTATGGAAATATCTTTATCATAGCGATACATTAAATAATTTATAGAATATAACAAAATTCCTAAATTTCACGTCACATTTTACACAATCCTATTGTGATTGTAAATCTAAACGACAAACACAACACTGCTTGAAATCTTGTGAATGTTCTTATAATTTTTCAAGCTACAGCAATACTTGCTACCCCGATAAGATTAAAAAAATAAGGATAAACTTTTTCGCTTCTAAAAAAGTTTATTCTAATTATATGCAATTCTATAGCCCACAAAAGATCCTATCTCCTTATAATATTTTGCCACTAAGATTGCAATGCAACGAATGTCAACCGTTCAATGGATATCAGCTCGGACGGTTATGAATCGATGAAAAGCCCAAAAGACACAGCTTGAAGACCATAAATTCCTCCATCTTATATATGCCCATTGTTTCTTTTACTTGCTATGCAAAAGCAAAAGTCACTTATGCTGGCTAAGTACGTATTGCGTGCGTAAAATATATTGGTTTCGAAATTGTTTAGGCCCCCTCGACATAAAGTTTTGTACTTGTATAGGGCATGCAGAACGTAAAAACAGAGAACTTCTCTCTTGATTTTGTGTCATACTGGACAGAAGCAAGTATCTAACTTATATTTTTCTATTTTATGCATTTTCTTTACAAATTTCAATTTTGATATAAGAATCGTGGAGTTTAGTAACGTGCCGAAGAATATCTCTTTAGGTATATGTACTCAATTACGCAGTGTTAATTATCCTATGTCATCGTATCATGTGCTCTAACATTTAATGTTCTTGTTCTTTTTTCATGTCTTAATGTGTTATTAACTGATAAAAAAATCGGCGAAATCTTTTACTTGAATAAACAAGGTACCGGGGTTTACAGAATCGCTGTGTTTCACTGTTTTGGTTGTTGATCTGGATATACCCTCTGATTTGGTTGATCTACGTCGACATTTGACGGGAATCTCCAGGAACTCAGGCACTTGGCCCAATGGTAATTGGCAGTTGGAGGCCGGATCCGAATTCAAGAGAGGAAAATGGACATCTCGGCGCCACATCAGATGCCACCTAGGCAGCTTTTCGATGGAGAAATTGGACAGACACTGGTCAGATAACAGCTTCAAGAAAGAAACAGAAGCTCGGCTAGTTTGGGGCTGTACCTGAGTAAATCAGTTCTGCCGGCCGATGAAAGCAAACAAACTTTTGACCTTAAAGCCCTCAATGACCAAAGTACAAGATTGTCGTGGTCAATCACAAATACAAAAGGCTGACGCCAAAGTGGCAAATCCGACCAGTTGAATAGAAATGACGACAGCAGAAGACATTCCTTAGTCTTGTCTTCCATCACTATCACAGAAAGCGAAAGCCAGACGAGGTAATGGAAGAACAAGAAGTAACGAGAGAAGGATATAATGAAAGGCAAGATGTATATCTATAAGCTAGAGAACATCAGCAAGCAATGCTGCTCTCCAATCTCCATAAATCAATCTGAGAACTCTCACGGTTCAGGCTGCATCTTCTCGCATTCTTCTCGGATTGACTGGAAAAGAACAGAGGAGAGGTAACGTTCACCAAAGCTTGGGAACACAACCTGCAAAAGTTGATATTCACAAACACATTAAGTAATAGGTATGAAAGAATGCATAAACAGTGCTTTAGACCAATCAAGAGATTGTAATATTGTATATTTAGCATGCTCTCATAGCTCCCTATCTCGTTGCATTTCCAGTTTAACACCCAGTAGGGAGCTCCACTGTTTAAGTGAAACATCAACTAGCTTAAAAAATAAGCCTCAGAAACCAGAATGAATGCTCCAAGTAGAGACAAAATACTGGCTTGACTCCAGCCTGTTATGGCATTCGAAAAGGAGGTTTTCCATGGCTTTTCAATCAACAATGGCATGCTTTGGAGGGAAAATTGAAATTGTTAAGAGTATTGAGCGAAACCAAAATATTCTCAACATGAGGTCTTCCTTAGCTGTGCCTCTGCAAGGGAGGTGAAGACATTGCAAAGGGTTAAACTAAAGACATTGTGGATGCTTAATGTCCATAAATGATGGCCATAACTAGTTAACACGTCAGAATGTTCACTCTCGAAGGACGAGTAACAGCTAATCCAGCTTAAGTACCTAGAAACAAATAATCATTAGATTCTTGATCACCTTTGCAATATGATTCAGATAAACCTCTACCAAAGATCATTTCATAACTACTCATTAACCTTCCTGTAGTTACAGTTGCTAAATCCATTCCAATGACAACCATCTCCAATATGATAGACTATCCTTCGACATCTGAAATCCGTAATATGTCAAGAAGCAAGTCACATTCGAAGAAAACGTACTGCAATAAGTTTGCCGGCATTTTCAGGTCTCTTTGCAACCATCATAGCAGCGGCAGCAGCAGCCCCAGAAGAAATGCCGACCTGGTTACATATAAGAGTTAAAATGATAATATACACACAGGCTTTGGAACACCTGAAAAATTTTGCTCCAATCGGAGCAATGCAACCCAACCATAGTAAAAGTGTAGAATGTATAGTGACCAACCAAACCTAATCATCATCCTATTTTTCCAATGCAAAATGAAAATAAGCAAAGCATCCAAATGCTAATAGTCATCAAGAGGAGAAGAAGACAACGTTCAAATCATCAAAATGCACACTGGAACATTAAAAGATACATGAATTTGAAAGGTGACATTACAACCATCCAGATACCCAAATATTCAGAAACCATAGTAATGGCATTGTCAATCCTATTGCTCAGTCTCCAGAACTTAAACTAATATATCAACTGGGGCCGCATGTCATTATGAACTTTCTGCGCTAAGTGTGTCCATTGAATTAATATGCAGAAGTCAATTTTTCCATAAATATACAAAAATGTCCACATCCTCCAGGATGTCTATATGCACCAGTTAACTTTAGACCGCACTTGTCAGAAACATTCACTTATAACAAACACTTTATTTCCGCATTCATCTAATTCAGACAATAAAGAATCTCATAGCACTGACCAATAAACCTTCCCGAAGAGCTACTTGCTTTGCAGTCTCAACAGCTTCATCACTGGATATCTGGCCAAAAAAAAGTAAGAATCAACACTTACATCATACACTTTTATCACAAGACCGCAACCAAATCCAAATGCATGCATGTTAATCTAAATAGGTCCGGCTTCACCATTAAATCGTGGCAGTAAATTAGATCATAGTCTAGAAATGTGGAAAAGAAAGCCACTTGTTGAGAAAATGATAAAAGGTGCAGTCTCAGCCAATTTGCTAGTGTGGGCCTGACTACACTTGAAAGATACTTTTGGAAAGTGATAAAAGGTGCAGTCTCAGCCAATTTGCTCATGCAGGCAAGACTACACTTGGAAGATACTTTTGGAGCCACTCACAATATAAAATGGCAATGCGAGTTCATTTTTGAAAATACAAAGAAAAACACCTCCTTAAAAACAATTGGTCATACAAGGTAAGCACTGTACAAGCTATATCTACAATCACAAGTCCATGTTTCTATAATAAAGTAGAATATTCTTCTCTAAAATGAGCCAATACAACTAGATTTATACTTATGTTCTCAATTTCTGAGAATGTAATTGCAATTTGCGAGGGGATCTATCAATCCTAGTACTCTCTTAGTTTGTGAAATTGATGCAATTAAACACGAGTCTTAACCAGAGACTTCATTAACATGTCATCCGAATTGAATGAATGCAGAGACACTATTAAGTAGGGCACAAGGGATCAAGAATACGGTCCATAATCATGGTCACCAAATAGCTACAACTCCATCAATGGTTTATGTTGACCACATAACCTCTTATGCAAACATGTACATGCAAATAATGGATCATGTACAGAGGCTTAACAAATCTGTTAAGGGTTACACCTCAATGACTTCATCAACCAAGTCTCGGTCCAGATTTTTTGGCACAAAACCAGCTCCAATTCCCTGAATTTTGTGAGGACCTGCGTAAAAGGAGAATGTAGTAGTCTTAAGATGTTGATAATAAGTTTCATTAAAATGGTCCAATTATCTCTAATTGCTGACGAATTTTTACCAGGCGTGCCACCAGATAGAATGTTGCTTTCTAAAGGTTCCACTCCTATTACCTGCCATAAACAGAGCCAAATGCAGAACAGAAAATAAAATTAATGAGAAAAATCGTCTGAAATCCACGGCTTTCTTGTGCAAGTTAATATAAGTTGTATGTTAAATTTACATAATAGCATGCCAATGGTTAAGGATAAGGAAATGAAATGTAATTTACACATGGTGCTAGGCAGGGTAAGTGCGCAGCTAATAAATTTTCACCTTTATTTTGGGATTTTTTTGTTTAAGAAACCGTCCAACACCAGTTATGGTTCCTCCTGTACCAATACCAGCAATAAATATGTCCACCTTGCCTCTTGTGTCTTCCCAGATCTCAGGACCAGTTGTCTCATAGTGTATCTGCAGGAAATCGTTTCCACAACCACAATAGAAGAAATAATAAATTTATGCATTCTCAACCATGTGGCACTAACAGAAACATAATGAGCAAGATGCAAATTCCTCTGTTCATTCAGAAAAAAGCAAATAGAGTAAGTACTCAGCTAAAAAAGGTGCAGAAAATCTCACTCATTCGGTAATTACCTTCAATGAATAAAATGCTTAACAAGCAGGGGATTCTATTGAGAACAGAAACAAACAAAACATTCTAATTAGCTCCTACACTGCTGCCATCCAAAAAAGAATCTAGAACTTCGATATTAAAACATTTTATGATGAGGAGAACGCGATCCCTCACAGTCACCACACTTCCACCCACAGATGGAAACTGGACCAAAATATTTTCTAACTCTAGTCACCACTAACACATGCACTCATCATCAACCAGTTCAACATGGCCAAACTACCAGAATGAGTGAAACTAAAAAAAAATTGTGCCTAGCTAATTCTCATCAGCACTGATTTCTATCCTCTTAAAATTCTGCTTTTGAGGCATCACATCACTGACACTGCAAGTTTTCTGATGCATAGTACAATTGCTCAAAACATCCATCTAAAGTTCCTTGTTGGTCACAGCGCTTGGAGCTTCGCTTTTGACAAGAAATTGTCTGTCGATCGAGAGAGGAGTTGCCTGGATTAGACATAAATCTGATGCAAACGAAAAGTGCCTTAAAAAAGGAACAGGAAGGGACATTTGCTATCAGTCATGATTAGACTTATTCACTGAGTTATGGTTGAATTGTTTGGTTGAATTTAATTTGCATACCAGGTGAATTTGTCATTAAAACTTCCCAGAAAATATTCCTACCAAGATTTAGGATTTTATGAATGGGCGCATAGGTGGGCATGCGTTGGGTAAAAGAAAATTTGTTAGCCAGGCTTAGCCATAATGTGAAAAAACAATTTTACTTCACAAAGTTATCGGGCCTAGATGGACGTAAGTGGGCTTGCCTGGGCTTAGGAGGGAAACTGCTTGCCAAGACTGTGCTTTGAAATTAGAGGGCTTGGTGGGCACCCCGAGGTCTATTTATCTAGAATAACAAAACAAATACAAATTGAGGTCTAACAAGAAAAAGCAGCAACCAAATATACCTTTGGATTTGCAGGGTTGTCAAACTGTTGAAGCATGTAGGCATTGGGTGTGCTATTCAGTATCTCTTCAGCTTTTTGAACAGCACCTTTCATTCCTTTAGCCGCATCAGTTAAAACAAGCTCGGCTCCAAATGCTTTCAGGAGAACCCTTCGTTCCATACTCATTGATGCAGGCATTGTCAAAATCAGTTTATATCCTTTTGAAGCAGCTATAAATGCCAGACCGATGCCTGTGTTCCCACTGGTTGGTTCTACTAGAATACTCTGAGCAAAGGAACACAAGTGTTTGAAAAGATGGTTAGGGAATATTCAGCACAATAAATTAGAAAATTTATGGCTCATTCCAATCTTTGGCAACATGACAGACCAAATGTTTTCCTAGGGAGAAATTAAAATGTGCGATGACCCTATCTAAAAACATCAGACCAGTTGCTAGATTGTCCATTGGAAAGGAGAAGGGAAGTTACGAATCTGTCAAGCATGAAGGGGATTTTCACAGAGAGACACCATCACTGCAAAGCAGACCATCATCAAGCTTTAAAACTATTTGTTAGCAGGAGTTTCAAGTAAACAGCTAAATCTGAGTCCAGGCATTTATGTAAGAGGATAATGAATGCCAAGGAAGATGCTTGATAGCACAGCTAGTAAGTTCATCAATCAAGGCCAAGCCTCCTTTTGACAATAATGTTCCTAAGTGAATAATAAACATCAGTTTTGCTTCTCGAAGAAGGGGGCAGATGACTAAGTTGCATATGCCATCGGTTACCTTTCCAGGTGTAATGAACCCTTTTCGCTCAGCATCAGTGATCATACTGTAACCAATCCTGAAAACAGACACCACAAATCCAATGATTTTGGCAGCCAATTTCAGAATTTTTCCACATAGAAAAGATACATGTCAAATACATAAAACACATTTGGATGTAAATTATACAAACATTAGATAGTCCAGTACAATAAGGTAGAATGGTAAAAAACAGTAAGTTAACAAATAATGCCTCTTCCCTTCATGCCATACAGAGTGGCTATACACAGAAATAATGGTAAGAGATTATCTATATTGGAATCATCCAGTTCTTGAAGGCTATTTTTAACAAATATGCTAGAGAAGCAAGTTCAGATCCCGTACCTGTCCTTAACACTGCAACAGGGTTCCATGATCTCAAGCTTGGCAGCAATATTGGCAACACATCCCTTAACCATATTATTCAAGTAAACCATTGGTGTTCTGCCAATGAGCTGTGCCACAAGCCAACGAGTTGAACAAAGTCATCTCAACAGATGATTTTAATGATCTTACAAACAAGAGTAATAGAGATGGAGTAAGAGTAGAATCTTCTAAAGCCTTAACCAAATAGAGAA
Organism: Melaleuca alternifolia; assembly: GCA_019926035.1. Lineage (NCBI taxonomy): Eukaryota > Viridiplantae > Streptophyta > Magnoliopsida > Myrtales > Myrtaceae > Melaleuca > Melaleuca alternifolia. The sequence continues at coordinate 477,730 of JAGKPW010002151.1, forward strand.
AGATAAAGAAATTGAAATTATGAAAGGATGAAAAATTCATCATTGAAGCAGATGGCAAAGATATACAGTACAGAGATGAACAAAAAACTCCTCCAAGGTCCACTTCCTTAAAACGTCCAGAATCCATTAAGCTTAAATTAATTTGTACAAAAAAATTCATGTACCATGGCAATTCTAACAAACAATCGAGGATTTTCACTATCCTCCGAATTTGAGTGTAACCAGCAAGAAAGAAAAAGGGTAATGATCTCTTGCATGCTGCTGATTGATCAAGTTCAACGTTAACTGTAAAACAATTTAAAGGAGAGACGCATCTGCGCAGTAAGGAAAGTGCTGAACAGAACCTTCGCAGAACAATATTCATTTGCAATTACTTTCACCTCTGTCACCTTAACAGAAACAGAAATACACAACAATATGATCCTAAGCAGTCTAATGCCCAACACTGCAATCTGCTGGATTACTTGCAAAACATATAGCCTTGGCAATTTTATCCACCTCAAAACATCCTTCAACCAGAACCACTACCACTACGGTAAAATGGAGACTCTCCAAGAATCCAAAATCGCATGATAATTGACCTCACAGTTCTCCAGAGCTAAACCGTATTACTCAACGCACACTCTCGCTCTCACTCCATTTCCGCCAAGAACGAAGAAAATGGAATCGCCGAGCAAATCTCCAAACATCGTGGAATAAACTAACCAGCTAAGCATCCAACAATCGAAACAATGCGACGCGACCATCCCATTCCCAAAAGAGAGAGAGAGAGAGAAAATATTGCAGGCGACCGTGCTTTCGACTTCTAGGTACCTGAGTAACATCCTCAGCAATGTTCAGGCCTTCGATCTCCGCCTCAGGCTTCACCGAAACCACCTTACAGACCACAGAGAATCCCGAGGAAGAAGGCGACGAAGGAGAAGGAGAAGGAGAAGTGGAGAAGTCGCCGCACAACGACTTCTTCAGCCCCAGAGAAGCGGAGAGCCCACTCCCACACCGCTTCACGGTTCTGGACTGAGAGACGAAGAGCTCGCATCTGGAGGAGCACACCGCAGGCGAAGAGAGAGGAGTGGTCAACGGATTGATAGTCAGAGATGACGAAGCTGCCATTTTCGTCGATGGAGGTGTTCCGAGAGAGAGAGAGAGAGAGCGCGAGGATTCAGGAGAGGGCAAGCAGTAGATATATATATTCTCTCCATTTTAACGATGTTGACGATGACGTCAATAATTCGTTGACCAATCTTTTCTTATTTTTTTACCAATAAATGCTATGTAAATAATAAAATAAAAAATTTCTTATTCTGTTTTTATACATAAATTTGATGGATTGTGATCTCGTATTAACAATGGAGATTGCTTTTTGTTTTCTCTGTCAATAAAACATCTAAAAATTTACAATGTCAGTCCTATATTTTCTATTAAATTGACATGATAAAAACATGAGAACAACATTATTTTGTTGTTCGTTGTTTAGACATAAGTTTCTTTTAAAACAGAAATAACATGTAAACGAGTTTAGAGGCATGAATTATGTCCTATTCTCGGAATTAGCTTGCATTTTTTTTTATCTCCGATGCAACATGCATCTGGCTTAAATAGTTTACTTGAGCATCCAAATCCAACTCGAGTTGGAAATAAGATCCCAATGTTCATCAAACCGAAACAAAGAATTGTGACATTTTTCAAAAAAAAAAAAAATTCCCACATTCTTTTGAACTTAATTGGAATATGTCATCTGCCTCAGTTACTCGCATCAGGTTGCATACCAATTTAAAAGACATCAATTAAAAAGGTTGGCGGATCTAATTCTATGATCCCAATTAATAAAAACATGATTACGTCACTAGTTAAAAACTCTTCATGTGACCAAGCATGAATACATCATGTATGACCCACTCCTTCGAATTAACGGTGTCGAGATCTTAGCTACTTAATGTGGACTCCCTCGTCATATACCACTAAACAAGAAAAAGAAAAGGAAGTTAATTATCAGACAAGAAGGGAGAGCGACAAAGATGCCTTTTAAGGATTATTTACCTTTGTTTTTGGGAAATTTGGGTCCACAAACGGGCCTTTCCCTTCAGAGATTGACATCCAAGGAAATCCCAATTATGGAACGCAAAAGAGTTGATCTATTCTCTCTTTTTTTTTTTCAAAGAAAAGTCAATGAAATTAAGGAGGAGAGAGATGTCGGACCACAACGAGATCCAAGATATGCAAAATGTGCTACAACTCAAAACAGATTGCTCCTTGAAAAGTTCCTACCAAATGCTCTCTAGAGAAGGTCTTGTCACACACGAATTAAGGAAGACCCAATCCGAAACTACATGAACCACTCAGATCTCGCCGAGGTAGATCTGCTTATCGCTACCGCAAGATCCGATAATGGGCTCAGTCGGATGGAACACCGTCTCGTTCACAGATCCCGTGTGGCCCGGGAGCTTGTACAGGATCCGTCTGGATGTCGTATCCCAAATGTAGACCATGCGATCTGCACTGCCGGCGGTGACCTTGCTTCCGTCGGGCGACCAGCCGCACTTCAGTAGGTTCTTCTCGAAGTTGTGTTGATGACCTTCCATTATCTTCACGCAACGGTTTTGCGGTGCATAGGGTCGCATATCCCAAATGCAGAGCTTACAGTCCATGGCATTAGTAAGGAGATAGGAGCCATCAGGACTCAACTGCATACCTGTTATGGTATCTTGGTGACCTTGAAGGGTCATGCTAACTTCACCTTTACGTATGTCCCATACCTTCACATCATTGTCTATTCCCCCAGTGAAAATTCTATCCGACGCATCAGAAAATGAAACTGCCGTGATTTGGTATTTATCTGGAAATGTTTGGATGGCACCTCTTTGACGCATGTCCCAAAGCTTAGCAGTTCCGTCGTCAGATCCACTCACCACGAGAGGAGGCCCTCTCCGGGAAGGACAGCATGAATTGACAAACGAAGAATGTTCTACCATCTTTTTTACTTGTTTGCCCGTTTCAACATCCCAGGCTCTTAGGGTTTTGTCAGGACTGGTTGATATAATCTGAGAGCCATCTGTTGTCCACTGAAGATCCAGGATTGCATTTTTGTGCCCTTTCAAGACCATGTAGTTTTTGCAATCCCCATGCACCTTCCATAAGAAAATTTCTCTGTCGTGAGATCCAGATGCAATGACTGTACCAGCAGGATTGAACTTCATAGTGTAGATAGCGCTCTGGTGACCTGTTAATAACATGATAGGTGATTCTAAGCTCGACGTTCTCTGTCTCCCATTTGGCATGGGTCCTTGAGGAGGAACACTGTATGGAATGGTGGACCATTCCATTGGTCTGGGACCAGGCACTGATAAAGCATTTTCACCCTCTCTTGAAACAACTTGCATTTTCCCTTGGTTGCTTGATCCAAATTAAAGTTCAACTTCTCTGAACCCAATATCAACACAATCAATAAGGGAATTAGCACATGATGATAGAAACACATAGTAAACCGATTCAATTAACAGTAGCAAAGCAAGCAGACTTGCACATCATGCATCTGCCATTACATAAAGGCACCTACTTTTGACCCAACATAGCAACAGGCGTAGCCTCCCAAGCAAAGATAATAAGTCTAAAAGTAGTTTTACTGCACTTATTTCAGAAATTGAAAAGGAAAAATAATTTAATAAACAGCAAAGAGCTTCCAAAAGAGATTGGTTCAAATATACTGAAGAGGAGCTCAATTACCTAGGATATGAGGACATTAACATGGATTTATTTTAAAAGAAAGAGGGGTCAGATGAGATGTCAAATCATCAAACTCGTGGGCGAAAAAAGGATGGTGACTCCACTCACTGCAAACAAGTGGAAAGGATCCTCTAAGATGGTTTCCAACACAAGGGGAGAAAGTCCTAATTGTAGAAGAGAAAAGTGACTTCATAACAAGCAAGAAAGGATAGAAGGAGAGACAATGGAAAACAAAATCAAAGTAAATTAACTCACAGGAGGTTCTTAATCAAAGAGAACAAAAAGGAACCATGTCCCCAGACCCAAACAATCTTAAGCTAAGCCAAAATTGGTCTAACATATTACAGCTCATTGATGATCTTCAAAAGAGGCAAAGACAGACACTTGCTACAATGACAGTGTGGGATCAGTAGATGCATGCGAATAGATTACTACAGAGATGCACAGGATACTAATTCTCATGGGACCATATAAGGTGAAAGGAAGATATTGAAGAACAAATTTGAGAAACAATGCTAAGGCTACAGACATTCTCAGTAGTTTGGATCTGCACTTCTAACCTTTGAAAAAGCACCAAAAGGACTGAAAGTATGAAGAAAGAGTGCTAGTTGATTTTACTTCAGCAAAATCAAGATTCTAGAAGACAGAGTGCTTGTTGATTCTAGAAGACATAAAGTTTCGTGGAAAAAACAGCACTTCAATAAAAATGGTGAAGAGTTGAAGCAAGGAAAAGCTAAAGACAGATTCTGTCCAAATCATGACTCCTGAATTCGTTACTTACACTAGTTGTGATTTTTCTAATGAAATTGCAATTTGTAATAAATACAACTTAACGGTTGAAATGAATATGAGGAACTTATTATAAACTAGGTACTTCTGTCCAAAAGCTTCCTCCGAAATAGCTGCATTGAAGCAAAGCAATTGATGAAATTTCAAGCATCATTTCTGCCAGTCATAATTTGCTAGGAGTATCTTAGTAATGTTCATATAAACAGCTCAAAGCAACAACCAATTTTCTATAGCATTCTCAGATCTTGTTGGGGCATGCTTGAGGATGACATCGTCAATTTTGTAAGGAGCCATGTCACTCTTTTGCAATGCCAACGAAAACATTCTATCCTAGCAGGGTTTTCTGATCATTTTTAAAATTTGCATTTATCGGTCAATAAGATGAAAGTTCACTGCACTCCAGTAGAATGATGCTCATCCAAAAAACACCTGAAACCTGAATTTCATGATTCCACATCAGACTAAGACATCAAGGGAATCATACATGCTTCTATTCATGCAAACGTGATGCAAGGTTATAGCTTTCTTTCTAAAGAAAGAAGAGAATTACTTCTACGGTCATTTTGCATCTCTCATATGAGTTTTCAAGGGCTGATAGTTTTGGATTTGCTTTCCTAGGTAAAGTATATACGGGTAAAGGATTCTATTCCTGTATATTAGCATGTTAATCTGTGATTAGCTCTCCATACTTGCATAAATTTATCTCCAACATATCTACACTTGTTTTCCTACATCTCAAAGTTCAAGAGACACCCTTTTTGTCTGTGTTCACACTTCAATTCCCCATCCTCCTTTCTTCAACCTAATCTGAGCAACCGAATTTCTTGTTAGGGTTCTCTCCCCATGTGAATGTTCCCTTCCAAGCAAGACACCTTTTAAGAAGGTAATGGCCACACAGCAGAGAAGCCACCTGTTATAGCCTAAGTCCAAACTTTCTCAGCCAACCATTGAACACGAAACAAGCAAAAACCAAGCATATAATCAAACCATAGGATTGGCCTATCTCGTTCTAACCACATCATGTCCGGAGATTAGGGCTTAACAGTTCAGCTACAATGTCCAAGCAACCGATTACAAGCGTCGAGTGAAAGACGAACACCTATATACGGAATCCCAGTTCCGCCCCAGACCTAATGAAACTGAGCAGAAAACTTTCTCAAATTGAGGCGAAAATTGCGAACGAGCAGCAAAGAACCCTCGCACTACGAACCACGAATACAACCTATTCTGGCACGAACAAAGGAATGAGAACCAACTCGAAGCGAATAAACTGAGAGCCCGCAACGTCCTCAGCCGAACAGAGAACACACACAGCACACAAGCGCCGACAAGCACGCGCAGAGAGAGAGAGAGAGAGAGCGTACTCCGGAGGCCCAGCGAGAGGATCAGAGAGCCCCAGAAAGCCGAAGAGAGGAGAGGATCTTCGTTTCGAGAGACGCCACTTCGAGCTGCTTCATGGAAATGGCGACGACGAGACGCACCGTAGAGGAAGAGAGCCGGGGGGAGGGGGAAGGTTGGGGGCCCTATTTTGGGCTGGGCCTTAAGATTCTTTGTCAGGGCCCGTCCACGAAAGCGGTGTTTGTTCAGTTGGAAGGCGTTCAAATTGTAGTTACCCGCGACGGAGGCGTCGGCCGGCGACGACCGCGCTGCGATCTCTGTAACGAAGCAGAAGTCCGGGCGATAAAGAAAGCAAATGTGCAAGTGGCGCTGGTGACGGGATCGTGTCACCTATAACGAAGCGATGTCAAAGCTTATCGACTTGCATGCAATGTTCAATAGGGACCATTAGGATATGGGACTTTTAAATAGTGGAATGGTTTATTGTAGTACGAGTAGAGGTTACACTAACAGATGACACCATCTGAAAATTGTGAAAAAGAAAGGAAAACCCGCATTGTGTTGATGCGTCGTTGACTCAAGTGGCAACGATGCATCCTCGACAAGGTCGGATCGAGACTCTTGCAAAATACTCACGGCACTAGGGCAAGGGATGTGCTCACGGGAGGAGAACCTATGGAGAGGATGGGGTTTCTCCAAGGAGAGTGATGATAGGGAGACCGAACATGTTAGCCGAATCGCAGCTCCGACCGAGGCAGCTTAATTACGGTTGTGCCCCTGACTTGAAATAGAGTGGTGCCACAACCAAACTAGAGTGCTCTGATTATGGATTCTCTCTCCTTTATCCTTCTTCTATCTTCAACCTAACTGCCCTGATGGATAAACTAGACCGACAACTATAAGGTAGTCGGCCAAGTAGTGTTGTTCCACAATCTAAAAAAGTAATCGAATGATTTACCAAAGTAAATTAATTTCCCTTGTTCTTTTATGGCTATCATAAACTGTGATTGGACAAAAAATAAATCGACTTTACTCATATTACAAGGTAAGTTTACTTAAGAAAATTTTATTTGATTTCACTCTTCTAAGTTCTTCTAGTTTCACAAATCATTCACAGGCTACGAAATCTTTGCACAAGAGGATTTACTTTTCGCGAGGAAAAATAACCCCTTTATGCTTCAGAGAGATCGGCGCTCTCACTGCCGGGAGAGAGTTGTTCTGCAGGACGGTTTTCAATTTCAGGATCATCCGATGGCTGAGATTCATGCCTTGCAGCCGCCTGCAGGACTCGGTTTTGCACGTCTGAGGATGAGGGTGATGTTGGCAGCCCAAGGCCGTTTGTTTCCAATTTGCCAGCAGCCCAAGCAAAAGCTTCAGCTCCAACTTTAACAGGCGCAAGCAGCGACCTTTAATGTAGAGATTAGACAATTATCAGTAACAGGCAAATGAAATGTTCCATTGCAGAATTATGCCACAGACACTATGTGAAATTGCAGAATTATGTCACGGTCACTATGTGAAATGTCATTTTAAATTGTACAGAAAAATGGTCCACTTTCATTGTTTCATCACGATAGTCCTTGGCAACATAGATTCAGATAAAATAACCTTATAGTTGTCTGGTAAATCATTTGCCAAGGAATGTCCCTCAAGTTTAAGGCTTTACCTCACGTCTTGCTTAAAACCTTCTGAGTCCTCATAAGAAGCAATCCGCCGATAAATTGTCTGATAATGCAAATAAGCAATATAAGATGGTACAATAACAATTAGCAGAAGTTGCAAGGCATTAGGGAAATACTAATAAACCAATCCAGAAAAATTCTTGTAAGTTGCAAAACATTGGAGGCTTGAAATACACATCAGACTGCGCTATCAAAGAGGTTAGGAGCAGCCTAATCCACCACGATTAACAAAATCATATATAAATGCCCACGAGGCCTACATGAGGGATGAATAATATCCTCATTAAATCTATATTTTTCCATCAGAGGGGGCTTGTACAAGCCTCACATGGCTCCCCTCCTATATGTGCACAGTGAGAATAATAAAGATTAGCTCACTATCCAATGGGAGCATGAAATGTGCAGGCTTTGAAAATCACCGCATCCTTTTGCATTTATTACATTACTTTTTTTGTCTCAAAATGTAATCATCATGTCCACAAGAGGCTCTTCACTTTATGGTCTTCCACTCTTAACATGCAAAACGGTTTTTAAGTGCGATCGTCGGGAGCCTTTACATATAGATAAATAATTCAGGTGCAAATATATGTACATAAGTACATAGGTATCTCAATGCATTTTGCAAGACCGTAGCAAAAATAATCTCACAAAAAAAAAAAAAAAAGATCACTATCAGAAGGAGGTAAGGCAGTCACCAGCTTGAATCATCTTAGGAAGTGAAAGTACCTGGCCGAGGCCAACAACTCCAATAAATTGCAAAGTCTTCTCCCACTCTGAAAAATATTATTTTCTGCTTAGAAGGATGAAAAACTAGCAAAACTTATGCATGAACAATAAAATACCTGTCTGCCACCCCCCACCTTGCCAAAATCCCAAAGAATAATTTTTTCAAGAAAAGACACTCACCAGCAAGTGCATATAATGCAGCCACAAGACCCTGCCATGAAATACATAAACCGATTGGTGAGAGATATATATGAAGATGCACAGAAATCCATCTTTATCCCCAATTAAAGATCGATATAGAACTCAATCAGGAAACTTGCAGGGCTATTTAGTTTATTTATTTATTATTGCCAAGCCAACCCCTTAATATTGGTTGCAGATAGGCCATTCTTCAGAGGGTGAAAAGCTGACATTAGCTTGACATATACGCAGTCAAACCCACTTTCTTAGCTCGTATTTCAGTATCCTAGAACAGCTTAGATATGGGATACAGATAAGCTGAGGCAATACAGATACTTTAAGCCAGCTGATCATCTGCCTTTCTTTTAACGTGTACATAAGACCCAGAATACAGGTGATAGAGAGATATGATTAACTAAAACTGTTCATGGAGCAAAAGGTGCGATTATATAGGTCTTACCACACCAGAAGCAAAAAGTTGCAGAGGAGAAGGGTTGATTTCCTCCAGTATTGCCTCAGCTTCCTAAAGTGATGTAAAGCAAGATGCACAAGCATCTGAAGCAGATCAGTCCTTTGAACAAAGCTGAGTAGCAAACTCACAGGTAAGGGGAAGCAAACATCTATTTGACAATGCTGGATAATCCATGCTAGAGATCACTACTTAGAGATAGGAAAAAAATCGCCAAGGTGCCCTTGAGAATGCAATTATCCATTTCTCAAATACAGTTTGGGTCAGGCAGCATACCCTTGCGACTGTGCCCATTAATTAGATACAAAGTCACATCTCCATCTCCTAAAAATATGGACACATTAAGTGCCACCAGAAAGAACTTAACCCCTAAAATTTACTGGATAAATAGCCTCTTCATCAGATGCATGCATGTGTAAATGGACGTCACATTTGTCTTTACCACACTAAAGAAGGTTAACTAGGAGCCCTAATGTGCACTACAGTAATGGAACTCCCAGTATTCTGCAGTATAAGCCCAGAATGCTCAAAATGGTTACTGTTAACCGAGTAAGAATTAGCTTTCCTTTTCATGATCCGGAAAACTATTAAACAAGCTGATTGCTTATACTACTCTCAGGCAAGAATATATCATACCACCTGATCTATCAAATTTAAACTTACTTCAGCTAGTTGGAGCATTACTATGAAACACGATTTCACTGCCATTATAGAAATCGCAATCGACACTCCAGTATCCTCTTATTACTATATGCTAGTTAATATAGTCAGCTATTTAGAAATCTCTTTTTTCAAATTTTTAGGCTACAAAAGATAAGATGAAGTTAGCCATAAATACAGCGATGTTCTCCAAGAGTTCTCTTTAGGGCGGAACTCTCCTATTATGTGTCGATCTCTCATAATAAATTGCTATGAGGCAATGCTTTACTTGGATAATTATAGAGATCAGATTAGATTTGATATAACCAATATATATAGAACTGGAAAAAGAAGAAGATAGCTGCATACGGTTGCACTAGAAAGGGAAAGTAGCAATGAGAAATGAGATTTTCTATTCTTTCTAGTAAAAATAAGAAGGATATACTTCCATAAGAGAGATGAAATTTTATCAGCATTAAAGTGGAAGTACCTCATTGAGTACAGTAAGTGTTGTCTCAGGTTTGAGCTCCTTAACACGAAGACCCTCTTTCACCCAAGATTGGAAGCCACCTTGGACCAAGTATGATTTCTGTCAACGAAATATGTACCTAGCTTTAACACAGACCATACATATGACTATTCATTTTTAAAGACCATTAAGCCTTTCTAAGCAAGCATCATGTAATGAAGCTACAACTTTACACTGTTCCCGAAGCAGTTAAGAATGTTGAGAAATTACTTAGCATCAGCATGTATCTCAAAAAATTGGAGAAACATCATTTACTACGTTGCTCTACTCTATAAGCTTTGTGAACTTTGACTGCTGATGGAATCTTTGCAAGAAGAAATTCTTAGCATAAACCAATTTAACAGTGATGATTGACTGAAAGTGAACTCTTGATAATGAAACATTACAAAAGATTAAAAATGCAGTCCATAGCGTCATCCTTCTGTAATCTACATATATATGTCTTAACTCCAGGAATTCCTTTGTGACCCTTCACGATAGTTGTATAGGGAAATACTAGCACAAATAGTCTTACAAATATAATTAATCCTCAGTCTTCAAAGCATCCTTGTAAACAGGACCATTCCCTTTCTTATTTTGCATTTACAAAGTTTCCCTGTTTTCAAAACTATGTACACGGTTCTTATAACACATGCCATTAAGTTTCTGAATAGAGTTCATGAACTGGATCACTATCATTAATTATCTAAATCAGAGTAATCGAAAGAGGGAAAACGCCGTGATCAGGTCTCTTCATTTAACTAATAGGTTTTGAAAGTAAAACTCTACAGAAATCTGAAATTCTGGTCTCTCTCGCATTTAAACTGCCACAAAACATGGTTCAAGCTTGAATTGATACATGCAGCAAGGTTCATGAATGAGTGGCATGAGCCCAGACAGTGACACATCAAGAAATTGCAGTTAGCATATATATGTTAATCTAAAGAGCACGAAAATTCCCAAAAATGCAATTTCCACGAAGGAGGATGGTTCAAGCAGAAAAGTTCCTTGCCTTGATTCCAAGTTTTCTCAAAGATCTAGCAATCCTTTTTGATCGGGAACCATCTGCATCCAAAATTATTACCTTTGACCTGTCCTACATGTAACAGGAGTACATATCTCTGAGAAGATTGATTCTATTGAATTGTAAAAAAAATCGAAATTATATAGCATCAGATACTTCATAAAACATAGAACAGACAAGCACACCAAGCTAACACCCTTAAGAAAATGTAGTTGATTAATTGTTCCTCAGACACGACAACCCAAATTCAACGCGCCAATGTATTTGTATATAATAGATGGTTGGATGGATGGATTAATTCATAGATGGATATGCATTCAAGCGTCATCTCGCCTCCCTTAAGCTTGGGCACTCACTCTCTTTTTCTGCTCTCAGTTCCACAGCATATGATCTACTAATAAACTAGCAGAATCACAAAATTATGTTCCCAATAATGGGGGTTCTTCAAATATAAAACTCACACATGAAGAAGTAAATGAAAGTACTTTCCAAAATCTCTAAAGTCAGGATATTGCTGTAGAATATTGAGTTTGGTTTAGGAAGTGTTCAGCATAATGTACTCTTAAGCTTTTCTAACTGTGAAATTTTGTAGGACCACTGCCAACTGCTCTAAAAGCTTAAGCTGTTAGATGAAGACGTGGATTAATATTTAATTACTTTAATACCCCTCTCACACTTAGTCTGGTCTTCTTGCCTAGTACTAAGCGTGTAAATATATAATTGGGGAGACAAATAGGGGCCTAGAAATATTCGAACTCGTGACCTTCTGCTCTGATACCATGTGAGATTTTGTGGGACCATTGCCAACTGCTCTAAAAGCTTAAGCTATTAGAGAAGGCGTGGATTAATATTTAATTACTTTAAGACTAACCACTAAGCCAACTAAAGCCTTACTGAATAGATAAACACTTTCAAAGTTTAAACGATAAGTCACATACCTGAACTATCTTTAAATTCCGAATGACAACTGCAGTTATGGAGTCTTCAACATTTCTACCACCTTTTAGGAGCTTCCTTAAAGAGCCATCGACCTGGAGATTTTAACATGATATCACAGTTTGTCAATATCTTCTAGGCAAAATATCCATTCTTCAGCCCCAAGAGAAATTAAATAGGATGCATTCCCTTAGCAAATTATCAATAGCGAGAGAATAAACACAGAGTGGGTCCCTATGCCTCATATGCAGTTGGCAGCAATTTATCATATTGGTAAGCTGATTCTTCAGTTTGCTAGAAACACTGACAAATCCTCATCATCTTATAACAATTTTGAAAGAATAGACTCATTTATCTCAGCACATCATCACATCCTCTTCCTATCTGAGTGACAATAATTCCTCAATTTTTTTGGCTACCAATCTGAAGAACTTAAACAATCAAACCATTAAGTGTATTAAGACATGATTATAAAGATGATGACTGAACATGCAAAAGTTTGATCAGACTATGAAATATCCAGCACTAAACAGGAATTTAAAAGCTGTGCTAGACAACTCCCCCAGCGGCAAAAATGTATCTCGTGGATTTTGTTTAGTATAGGCAAATTGCAGACTAAATTTGTTGGAAGAAATTCTCAAGGAGAAATGAAGGTAGGGATGGCACTATGTAATAAGCAATGCACAATTGTCAGTTCAATTAAAAGATAAACAGGAGTAACATCTATGCAATACACAGACATGCAACATAATTCTTGATACAGCTTCCAGTTTCAGAGTAAATAAGATTACCTCAGGTAGGGATACACTTGAATAACGAAAACGAGCAGCACGCCGAAGGTCAGGAATGCCATCAGTTTCTCTAAGAACCTTTACAAAGTAATGGATGAAACCAAGAGATAATCAGTACCTTATCAAAGAGAAACAAACAACCAGAGCCTTTTGCAGGCTTGAAAGTATGTCAAGTGAGATAAATGAAAGTAAGCTAGAAAATGATTTACACAGACAGCATGAAAGGAAGCACTAGAAGATTGTGATTCAAGCCAGCTAGCAGACTCATGGAAGTAACAATTAATAGTCACCCAACATGGCAGGAAAAAAGTCCAATTATGAGGCTACAAAAGTTTTTACACTCTTGCCTCGGGCCGAACATCAATAAGTACAGCGCCCTCCTTTCCCTTCAAGAGTTCTAATGTTGAGTTGGGAGATAAATCTCCGGAATAACCACCGTATGTCCATGCCCAGTAAAAAGCCCTGCAAAAATCTGATGAGATATATGAACTCTCTATGAAATAGATAAATCTCGTCTACTGTATAAATCCATCCAAATAGAAACTTTTTCCAATTATATGGTGTCTTTCCGATGGGAAATTAGTAAAGAGAATAGCGCAGAAGGACAATCGTACCAAAAAGTGGAAGCAGTGCCAAGGAAAAGAGCAAAGGGAACAATTGGATCTTTTGGGTCCAATCCAAGACTTCTCTCCAGCTCTTCAATTGTCATGTAAACCTTTTTCATGACAGTGATTAAACCATCATTAGAGATTCACATATAAGAATGTTCAGGAGCTTGCCAATTCGGCAGGTGTATGAAATCGGTGTGCGATGACAATCATAAAGTATATATCAAGAGTTCATAGAATCAGTAGGAAAATACAACGCCATCGCCATGATGACAATTGATTAATATTTCCAGAAATCACTATCCAGAAACAAAAGATGGTCAGATTGAGATTACATTGATAAAAAATCCTGTCCAGAATATATCTTGTGATTCATGAAATAGGAGTCACAATATCATAATTTGAGAACATTGATCCTTAGAATCCAACCAAGTTTGCAAAGAGAATCACCTGTCCAAAAGCAACTCCAACAGGTTTCAGAATTTCGGCTGTTTTCTCTTCTGAAAAATTAAGTCTATCTCTGAACTCCAGAGGGAGTGATTGCTTGGCAGAGCTATAAAAATAAACGATAAAAGAAGCACCCTTGGTCAAAGAATTCTCCAGCACAACAATTGTCTGTCTCAGCACATCCACACCAGCAGTAGCTGCCTTGGTTGCCGTTCCTTTAATATCACTTGTGATATTTGTGTATCTATCACCAGCTGCTTCTCCCATCTGATTCACATTAGAGAACACTTTGCTGGAAGCATTTTCTATCGCATCATTAGCTCCTTTTATAGCAGTTCCCACCGAGTTATAAATCGAATCTAAAGCGCTTCTCAGCGTGCTTTCTCCCTTGTTTACTAACTCATTGACGGAATCTGAGACTTTGGAAACGACATCCTCAGCACTGGATTTTACACCATCTATCGAGTCAGTACTTAGGGAAAGGGGCTCGTCAACTGAGGCAGGGATATCTGGTGCTACATCAGGAACTGATACTTTTCCAACATCTGTCGATTCCAAAAATGTGGAAGCATTTTCAGCTGGTTGATCAGTAGATTCCATCAATCGTTCTTGAACAGAAGGTAGCTCGGTACTTTCTACAAATCTCAGCTGCCAACTCTCCACCTCATAGGGTTCACTGGTCGTTACCATGGAAGAACTCCAAATTGATTTTCCAATGCCATTGTCAAAGTCAGTATAGGAGAATTTGGTAGCCTGCATTCTACATGCAAGTCTTTGAAGGCTCTTTCCATCTATTGAGGCTGGAAAAATCTTGTCCCTCAAAAAGCATCCGTGGTTGAAGTCCTTATGGAACAAGTTTAAAGCTTGCGTTCCTCCATTTAGCGAATTCTGCGAGTTCCAGTCAGTTTCAAGCAATGCAAATGAATTCAATGTGATACACACAGAAGAATATCATATTCAGTGGTTCATCTACGCGGAAGCTACTTGTATCATTCCAACCAAAGTTTCTCCAAAACTGTACAGCAATCTTAAAAGACACGAGACTAATTATGACACAAACTCTCTCAGCACTTTACACGGCCATAAAGTGAAGTAAACAGCAGAAACCCAAATCAGACATAAGATTTCCAGCTTTGAATCATGAAATCTAACCTGGCTGTGCAAAGAACAGCTAGGAGTAGCCGAGCAGACGGGCAAGGTCGACGACATTTCAATCACCAGTCAAATGGAAATCACCAAGCTCTCATCTTCTGCCCAAGAGACGGAGTTTGCAACACAAAACGAATCAACACGCGACCCACATTATGCGAAACTAAAGCTCACCCATCTCAGACGATAAAAGAGGCAAACTCCAAAAGAAGCACACTGTGCGCTATGACGGAATCTCTGTACGGGCACTCACACAAGCTCTCGCAGTTGGGTCCCTTTGGAATTCAGCCGCGGATGGCCGCAGCGTCATGCGAGAGTCGGGACTGGGCCGAGGTTGGGGAAAGAGCGCGAAGCTAGCGCCGACCGCGCGTCACGAGGAACGGATGACGATGGTGGCAGTGGTGATGATGGTCGAATGAGGGAGAAACGAGTGGCGATATCCCGAAGGGAATCGTGTGGCTTGTCGAGGCCGTTGGCGCGATCGCTTCGGCTGCTCTTTGCCTCTCGTTTCTCTACGTGGGGTCGAACCCGCTAACACGTCCCTTTCACTAGCCATCCCACTTCTTTTTTGACCTTTTGTAAGATCGGGTTGCCACCGGCGAGCAACATTGACGCCAGCGTCAGAACACATGGTGCGCTTCCACGTAGCTTGTGAGAAGACCCGTCGTATGGATGAATTGAGTTAGAAAGAAAAAAATCATCCGACTCATGTCGGCTCATTAAACTCGTCCATGTAATAATTAATACTCGATTCGAACTGTATTGTTAAAAGTATTTTTATATTTAAACTGATTTAGAAAAACTTGTACCTCTCAAATTAAGGTAAGAGCATGGGACAAGCGAATGCAATATAGAGTGAAGACGAGACGATTATAAATACGAATTGAGTCTGAGTAAGTTGTGGATCAATTTACTTTAGATACTATTTTGAACTTTAGTGCTTTAAATTAATTTATGCCCCATTTACCGAAAATAACTAATAACTAATTCATGCAACAATTAATCTCAATATATGTGAATTGAGAAATGAGTTTATGGTTTATTATGATAAATTTAGTTGTGAACCTCACCATATGAGTTTAACACTGCGTTTGGTTCAGTTGTGAAATTAAGTTTTGACTTGGCTTCAATTTTTAACATTTTCAATGCCAGTTTTCCACATCTTTTAAGAATAATTGCAAGATAACTCATATTTTCCCCAATAGGTAAATCACTGAGGAAAGCTGAACAAATCCTATCCTAAGTTAGATGATGGAGAAAAGTATGGAAAGATTGCAATCTCAAGTTTGATATATCTTGAAAGCGAAAAGACAACAAAATTATGCTAAATGGTATAATTATGGAAGGATTTATTCATGAGCTGGTGGTGAAACTAACAGGAATAGGTTTGACCAAAAATAAAATGGTGTCTCCTCAAAAGGCCGATGTGCCAATATTTTCAAAAAAAATTAACATTTTTCCTTGGAAAGTTGAGAGAAGCCCATTTGCAGTAGCTTTCATATTATGCTATAAATTATATTTTATAAGGAAACCCCTTTTCGAGTCCACCTCGTTTTTTCTCCTTCTACTTCCCTCTTCTCTCAGTCGCCGGCTCGATAAGCCCTTGCCCCTAAAGCTCCGGCACACCATACCCACCTCCTCTAATGGAATCAAATCTAGATAGCTTACACTAGATGCACTAAGTCGAAAAAAAAAAAATTGAGTCTTTTGTTTCGAAAATTATAATAAAATAGACATTTGAATTTCAAACGCACGCCACTACATAATAAGATAGAAATGATTAGGATATCACGAGTGTCGTAACTTTTGTAAGGTGCTTACTTAAGTGACATAATATTTATTGATTATTTACTCTAACTTTTGAAAAAACGTTCACTTGAATATCATAACGTTCAATTAATTATTTAAGTGCTAAACCTTTGAAAAAGTGTTAACCTAAGTACTGAAAATTCGATGCGGAGACATTTGTGATGAATGTTCTAAAAACTCGTAACACTTAAGTGATTTATTAAAAAAAATTATACAGCACTAAAGCGATCAAGAAAAAAAAATTACAAAATTCACGTGAGTACCGTACATGATTATGACATTTAAGTGGCCAAGAAAAAAAGTTATGACACTCAAGTGAGCGCAGTATGAATATAATTGCAAGTGTAGCGTGCTTTTTTCTAAAACAGAGATGTCTTAAAATGTCTATAGATAATATATATCACAATTTATTCGAGTCATCAGTCAACGGGGATCCGCTCTAATCTTATTTACTTGCTTTGTGGCTTAAAGAACTACTCGTCTAATTTATTTACTACGTAATTATGAGCCGGGACATTGAGGTTCGAAACACCTAATTACGAAAGAAGCTTCGTCATTTCATGATTAAATTCATCAAGGGACAAAGACCAGCCACCTGCGACTGCAAGAGTCGAGACGAGGATGCCGCCTTACCAATACCATCGCTAGTAACGAGGAAGACGGAGCATGGAAACACCAAGTTCACCAACGCTAAATTACAAAAGGAAGTTGGAGAAATTACGCCCTGTCAATTCAAAATCACGAAACATCTGTGACTTGGGCCTTTCTTTTGTGGCGCTTTTGATCCGAGACGTGACAAGAGGGCTGTGTGCTCGAGGAGGACGAGGAACGCTTTGTCAAAAGCCGAGAGAAGCAAGAAAGCCAAAAGAGCAGAGATAGAGCAACGGAGGAAACAAAGCGAGGGCAACGCCACCGTTGACGGACCGCCCGATTTGGACGAGGCGTGCTCTCGTGTGGTCTGGAGCAACCTCTCCCGCACGTCCGAGTTCCTCAGATCGCTTTTCGATCTCAAAAGGGTCTCGATCTTACGGCATGAATCCATCTAGGGGTGATTGATGTTCCGAACAGTCCGATTCCTTACCGAACTGATGGGATTGGTTCTCGATTTTTAGGACCGGGAACCGGACCGACTAATTCTAAGTTCGGATTGGTCAGGTCTGATTCCTCGACAGTCCAATGGAACTGAAGATGAAAAGAGAAAAAAATGAAGAGCGTATTGGTGTAGATTGGCAAAATCCCGACTCTTGATTGATGAGTGAGGTCCGATGGAGAAAACACGAAAAATACCGAGATGAAGAAAACTCAGAGAATTTGTGTCGGTTTTAATTTCAATCCAAGTAGTTTGATCCAGTCTGCTCTCCTAAAAATCGAGAACTGGACAGCTTGATAATCGGAACCGGATCAAAACTCTAAAGAACCGAACCGACTTGGTCTATTTAGAAGGTTCTACTCATCCTGTACATCGATCGTGAGAATTAATTCGAATTTGCTCCGATTCGCATTTTGATGGCGTCGCAATACCTTATTACCAAATGCCGTGCTTACTTGAACCCCTTCGAGCAAGTTTCGACTTCGAAGCGTGGAAGTCTTCCGTTAAACGTGTTCCCCATGATTTGACCGTGCTTTCTTTCGTGCGTCTCCACATTTTTCCCCTACAATTACTTTTCTTTTTTGAGACATTTAAACATTGCTACTAAGAAAATAGGGGGAAATAGAATTTCGCAACAGCATTTTGGACCTCCAAATTCCACGGGAAGCGTACGATTCAACCTCTCTCGCATCGCCCCAAGGCTTCTCGATTCGTCATCCTTCAGTTCTGTTCAACCATCCTCTTCGTTCTCGACTCTGCGAGCTCTCTCTCTCTCTCTCTTTCGATAGCTATGCGTTCGCATGCTCTGTTGGTTCATTGTGGTGTCTTTTGTTCGCTGACGGATTGATCAGCGCGGAGCTCCTTTCTCTTCCTTCGCCGCTCCGATCGCTCGCTCCTGTGTTTGGCCAATCGGGGGGTTATGAGTGGGCCAGCTCGAGACGCCTCCTGATCTGGCCGATTTCGCGCGGAAATGGAATCGCCGGGTGAGTCCGCTAGTCTTACGCATCTGTTGTTTGCTGCGATCTCCTGCGATTTGAAGGCTGGGGACCTTCTTATCCGGGCCGATGCCTGTAATGTGCTTAAGACATGAGAGCTATTGGGAAAACTATGTTACTGAGCGTTGATCTAATTTATGAGCCTCGAGAGTGAAACCTTTCATTGGTCTTACACCCTTTATTTTAATGACCTGCAATCTTTTTATGCTCAGCTTAATATATGCATTGGTTACCAGACATGATCACTCCGGCACTCAATTCTTCTTAATCTTTTTATCCTTTTGGAGTCGGCGTCTATATGTTAGAATTTGTGGATGGAAATACTTGTGAACGTGGAAACTGGCGAAATTCTAGTTACTACAAATTTTTTATAAGTGGTGTGAGCGAGCCAAGACGGGTCGAGTTTATATGCGTTGCTTCTCAAAGTATGGCTGCATTCATGGCTCCAGCTCAATTTCTAGTCTTATAAAGGTGTTTATGCTCGAGGCCTACTTGATGTGAATTTTGATCTAAACATGAATGGATCTCGAGCTCAACTTTGAGCTGCAAATGTACAACAATGATTGCATAGTATTTATAGTTAGCCTGGAATTTTAACTTATTCTTAGCACGTGGAAACTAAACTAATTGGTTTTGTTCATAAAGCTCTTCGAGTCTACATGTTTTCTCAAACTTATATGAACATTGCATTCGAGTTCTTCAGATTGTTTCAAATATCGATTATCACATATCCATGGTGTACTTTCTGAAACTAGATGTTGATTTAGTTAAATATTGGAACTCTTTGAACTCAACTTGAATCTGAAAATGGTCGAACTGGTCTAAAATAATCTGGTAATCGAGTTTGAGTAACTTTTGAGTGATTGGACTCACTTTTACTTTCTTTTCATGTTTGTCTATCCTCACATTACTCAATAGTATTTACTTACAGTAGCTTAAAGTTTGTTTGTCTTTTCATTATTTCTTTTACCTGTGATTAGGAAGTTTAGTTCAGGGAAGGACTTGACGTTTTATTGCTTATATTCACAAATATTGATGAATATAAGATATTTACTAATCTCTTTCTTGGCATGCAATTGCCCGAGTAGGTGGTTTGAGGGATACTTCTGTGGTTGTGGTGACTCTGGCTAGTGGTGAAGTATACATAATTGTTAGCTTGTCAACGAGGGTTGACACTCAGGTCATCTATGTTGATCCAACCACAGGCATTCTTTGCTACAAGGGAAAGCCAGGTTTTGACATTTTTAAATCTGAGGAACAAGCTCTAAACTATGTCTCAAATGGTTCTCGTTGGAATTGCAAGAGCTTAACTTTGGGTAGGGCAATTCTGGGTTATGCTTCGTTGGGAGGCTTCGGTCTACTTCTTATTGCAAAAAAAGTATCTCCCACCATTCCAAATTTACCTGGTGGGGGATGTGTGTATACTGTGACGGAGAGCGAGTGGATCAAGGTCTCACTTCAAAACCCTCAATCCCAAGGAAAAGGTGAATTGAAGAATATTCAGGATTTAATGGAGCTTGACATAGACGGGAAGCATTACTTTTGCGAGACAAGGGACATTACCAGGCCCTTTCCAAGTAGGATGCCTCTGGGAAGTCCTGATGATGAATTTGTTTGGAATGGTTGGTTCTCAATGCCATTTAAAACTATCGGGCTGCGACACCATTGTGTGACACTTCTGCAGGTTTATCTTCAACTTGTTATCTCCATATCGATGCTCGTCTTGTCTTCTTTGAGTTATTTTGTTTCCTAATGATTTTGTCCAATATACTTGTTCTAATTGCTCTTCTTTATTCTATCCTCACTTTATCTTTCATTCGTAACCACACTTTAGGGCTTAAGAGTTTTATGGTTGCTGTCACACTCATACTTTTGAGCTGTTTCCATCTCACAATAAAGAATGTGTTGCTGGAGAAATTCTTTATATGTGCACGCTAGTAATGACCTAGTGATTTCTTATTCTTCCCTTCAGTAGGGACTGCTTTCACTGTATGTCAGAAACTTTTGTGGGAAAAGGACTCTTTGAGATTGCAGTATAGGTATCGACCGACAAAATCGCAAAAGCAGACAAATTGACTTGGTCTTTTGTAGAAGGAAGGCAGCAGCATATTCGGTTAATGAACGTGAGTATGTGAGTTAGGATTTCTTAAAGTGAGATGCAAGTTTGTCTTTTTCAGTCAGGATTGCAATGTCTGAATGCACAGCAGAGGATGTTATGTCCTACCAGATCTTTCTCTCTGATTGAGTCTGCTCGTAAAGAGGATAAGTGCTGATGCAATGCTTAATCAGATAGAGGGCACTCTCAACTATTGGCATTTGTTGTGTTGCAGACAGTGCCAGTAGCAGGGTTTATCCTTATCTTCGTTGCTTAAAGCAAAGGAAATGTGCACAGTTAATTAGGTGCCATTGGGTGGTCTTAACTGAAGCAAAGAGCCCTACCTTTATTATTTATTTGAAGGATGTGAATGAATAGATGACCTTTTAATTACACAATGACTGCTCATTGTACTGGTTTTGTAATGTATTCTTCTGGGGCCATTTGCCTGTGCAATTTCCTAGGCCAGGTGAAATCTTTTACCTAGAAGAACCTTAGTATTGAATTTGAATGAACTTGTTCAAGCAAAGAGGTATCGGTCAGCAAAATGCGGCTAAGTAGATTTCAGTCAGACAAGAGTTTTCTTGCATCTCTCTCTCTCTCTCTCTCTCTACGTTGAACAGTTGATATTGATACCGGCAGCGTCGACCATTGGATGGGAAATGATCAAGTCTCCTTCACTGATCTTGTGGAGGCTTCTTAAAAATTGATGTTCAAACACTTAAAACTATTCTTACAATTTAAATTTATTAGCTCATTCAAAGTCGACTAATATAAATTACAATAGTTTCTTGTTACTGAGTGCCCTAGGGGCATCAGTTTACCTTATTTTAATAAGAAAATGATATCATTTTTAATATGGAAATGGTCCTCTGCATTGGCACATAAAATGAGAAAGACAGTGCATTGGAAATGGAAAACTTTCTTTATTGAGGTGTTGGGTATTTCTTAACAAAATACAAGATGAATACAACAATTAACGATTTTTTTTTGAAAATAACTTAATCAAATGTATTTCACCATTTTCATTTTTGCAAATTTTAGTGCAGTAAATTCATGTATAGAAAGTTGAAAATAAAGACAGAATCTAATTTCATATTTCATTTTTTATTGAAAATGAAAACTGAATTTTCGTGAACCAAATGGCCCTATGATTTGCAAAATGAGAGAAGGATATAAATGGCTCTTAAAATTTTTCCCTTTTTCTATGTTTCATATTTTTATTTTTTGGATAGAGTGAGGGAAGAGCAGAGTATGTGGCAGTGACGGTTAGAAGCATGTTTTTTCCTTTATGCAGACCACAATCTGTGCATTGAAATAGTTGGTTAGTAGAAGTGATATTTTAATGATATAATAAACTTACTGACTTATCAAAGTAGACTAGCCTACTTTGATATGTGCCTTGGAGAGGCAAGTCAAGAATCATGAAGCAATACTTCTTTGCTGTTCTGTACTGTTTCACCATGTTCCTTTTCGTTAGTTTGCATGCTTGTAGATAATCTTACTGTGGTTAAAAATGTTCACCTAGTCAGTGCTGCTCTCTTACACAATCCTAATCTATAGGGGTTTGCAGAATGTCGAAGTTTTGGAAGCTTAGGACAAGTGGAAGGTATTGTTGCGCTCACAGCTCGCCGTAGCAGATTGCATCCAGGCACTCGTTATCTGGCTAGGGGGTTAAACTCGTGTTTTAGCACAGGTAAGATAATGCACGAACAGGGAACAGTGTTTACTTCCTTAATGCCTGGTTGCTAGCACTATCCTGTATTGATTATTGGGTCGACCTAGACTTCCTGATACGGCCAGTCTTATGTTGCTGGTGGCTCATCCAAATATTTTGTTTGATATGTGCCAATAATTTTCACTGAATTTATACGACTTATGTTATAATAGATTGCAATGCCTGGTTACTGTGGGGATGGTTATTTGTCAGTTCCAATCAATTGATGTCTATGGTCTGCACTGATCAGCTGCTGTAATTTGTTTGATATTACCAATTCTTGTCCTGTTATTCATTTAATTGCCTTTTGCTGCTTCTGCTCTTAAAGTTTGCGGTTATGCAAATGAAATACTGGCATGGATTTCAGCAATACTTTTCTTTTAGTTGCAAATAACCTTTGCTTGGTGCTTGTCATTAGAGTATTCCACATGGCTTGACTATGGGTTTAAATGGGCCTTATATTCATGAAAGTTTCCTGTACCTATCAGTCTATTTGGCTTGGATATTCTAACAGGGTATTGAAGCTAGGTTTGCCCTGTATATTTTGCTTGTGACGCTGCCTATTCATCAATTCCACATGTTGTTCCGAGTCTGGTTTGTATGTGAGAGGGTGTGTTAAAGTATTTACTTGTATATGGGGTTTCTAATGGGCCTTATATTCATAAAGATTCCTTTTACTTATCAGCTTAAGTTTTTAAGTTGGACATTCTAATACTTATGAAGATGCTATCTACATTATCTCTTCATCTACATTAGCATAAGTCGGCTTTTAATTGGTTTACAGAAAGTGGTAGCTACAAAAAGATTTATGTCAGTAATGTGGCTCATAATTATAACCTAGGAATTATTGAATGACCAATATGATGGGATGCGTTTCCAGTTGTCTACCTTCTTACTTTTAATGGCATGCCCTGTCTGTTGTTATTCGAAGTACATTTCTTCCCAATGTGTTTCCAAAACTTTGATCTTTTCTCTTGACCCCGATAATGCACGATCAATTTTAATGCTTAAATTTGTAGATTTCTTGTAAGTGCGGGCAAGTTTCACCTGAACTTGTGCAGAAATATTATTTGATAGGAAATGAAGTCGAGTGCGAGCAGCTTGTATGGGTACCCAAGAAGGCAGGTCAAAGTGGTCCCTTCAACACATATATTTGGCGACGGGGCACAATCCCGATCTGGTGGGGTGCGGAGTTAAAGTTAATGGCTGCTGAAGCAGAAATATATGTTTCTGATCGAGATCCATATAAAGGAAGTTCACAGTACTTTCAGAGGTTGAGTAAGAGATATGATGCACGAAATTTAGATGCAACTGTTGGTGGGAATCAGAGAAAGAAAGCTTCTGTTCCAATTTTTTGCATAAACTTGCTTAGGAATGGACAAGGAAAGTCTGAATCAATTTTAGTGACGCACTTTGTGGAATGTATAAATTACATTAGATCAACTAAAAAACTCCCAAGTACTCGAATACATCTAATAAATTATGACTGGCATGCCAGCATAAAATTAAAAGGTGAACAGCAAACTATTCAAGAACTATGGACGCTTCTAGAACAACCTACAGTGTCTGTCGGCATTTCTGAAGGAGATTACTTGCCTTCACGGCAACGTACTAAGGATTGCTGGGGTGAAGTTATCTACAATAATGACATTGAAGGAGCATTCTGCTTAAGATCACATCAAAATGGCGTAATTCGCTACAATTGTGCTGATTCACTGGATAGAACTAATGCAGCTAGTTACTTTGGCGCTCTTCAAGTTTTTGTGGAGCAGTGTAGGCGGCTGGGAATATCACTTGATAGTGACAGGGCATATAGTTATCAATCACCTGAAAATTTTAGTGGGTACACTGCTCCCCTGCCACCAGGATGGGAAAAGAGATCTGATGCAGTGACAGGGAAAGCATACTTTGTAGATCACAACACCAGGACAACGACATGGGCACATCCATGTCCAGATAAACCTTGGAAGAGGTTTGACATGAATTTTGATGAATTTAGGAGAACTACAATATTGTCCCCTGTTTCTCAGTTGGCTGATCTTTTCTTGCTGGCTGGTGATATCCATGCAACACTTTATACTGGGTCCAAAGCAATGCACAGCCAAATACTCAGCATATTCAATGAAGAAGCAGGGACCTTTAAACAGTATTCTCAGAACCTGAAGATCACCTTGCAGAGAAGATATCAAAATGCAGTTGTAGATAGTTCCCGCCAGAAGCAGCTGGAGATGTTTCTTGGAATGAGACTGTTTAAACATCTTCCATCTATTCCTGTCCAACCTCTCAGTGTATGTATGTTTAAATTCTTCTTTTATTGAAGCAAAACTTTACTTAATGTTTCTGTCTCATTGGTCCTATTGTTACACACTCTTTGTTATGCCTGGTTCCTCCTCATTTAGAACTTTCAAATCCTCTTTCATGCTTTACTTCTTGAATCTCTGTAGCCCATATTATTTTTTGCTTTATTAAAATGCCAAATTTTGGGTTCCAACCATGTTGTATGATCTACAGAAGAGAGCTTATTAATTGGCAAAGAGATGATGTAAAACATAGGTATGATAGCTCACAGGATGATTTGCGATGCCTACATTGTCCTGTAAAGGCTCAGCTGACAGCACACATGTATGATCATCCCAAAATGTGTACAGTCATCTCTTTTAATCTGTCTAACAGATCTCATTTGATAAATTTCTTCAAGTGTTAATGCGTATGCTTTGAGGCTGTTTTGTTTCTTGCTCTCTATTCTTTGTTTGCGAGCTCTTTTCCCAAAAGTTTAGCCTTTCAGAAAATGGCCATACTGTTTGTCAACCATACTTCATATCACTCCCCTTCGCTTAAGCTGCAGTTTACATGCGAAACGCAGGATATAGACTTAAGTACATGGAGAAGACAACCAAAGAGAAAACACAACAGCAGGAATAAGGAAACAAAAAAGAAGGAGGAAGTGTCAAGCTCCGAACTCTTGCTGTGCTTTGATATTTTTGTTGAAAAATGAGCATATCTTTTCATAGCCTTAATGGCACTTTCTTCATTGGAAAAAAGGAAAAAATCTAAAAGTTTATTCGGAGCTTCCTATTAGATTTTGGGATTGAAGCTCAGTATCGGTATCCTTATTGACGATCATTAAGTTTTTGCCCTTTCTTTTGATAAATTCTAACAACTAGGTTGCAAAAGCTTCAAATTCCGGTTTTGAAAGGCATCTTCTTTTATACTTTGCCATGTCCTCGTTCAATTGCTTTGCCTTTTGACAGAACCTTTCTGTACTACCCCAATCCTCAGTTGCTCATAAGTCATTATTGCTTGGGTTTCAAGTGACTTAATAGCACATTTCCTATGACAATTCACTGCAATTGTTGGAATCTAGTTTGCCTTCTAGGATTATCGTAGTATAATTCCCTCTTGGTATTTTTGAGTTTATAAAGTACCTAGATGATGCTCATGTTAATTGGTTGTGCTAACTTTGGCATATGGAAGTTCATATTCCAGCATTCAGATTTTTTATAATGTGTCTTGAAGTATCAAGTGAACTGTTGTGTTTTAAAGAGAGAAACCATCACTTGAGTTGAGCTGATCATGTTGGAAAGAAATGGCTTCTGTAGAAAGCATATTTGCATATTAAAATCTCCATCTACTTCACTTATGATGATTGCAGGTTCTTTCTCGTCCATCAGGATTCTTTCTCAAGCCAGTTGCCAACATTTTCCCGGACTGTGATGGCGGTGCAAGTCTCTTAAGTTTCAAAAAGAAGGATGCTATTTGGGTATTAAGTTACTTCTCATTCCTCAGCTTATAATTTTGCCAATTAAAAGATTCTTGATGGCTTGTAATGGGCAAGGAAGACATGAACAAGTATTGAAGGTAAAAAAGAGTCAGTTTAATTCTTTCTCACTGGAGAAAGTTCCCTTCTTTTTTCACAGGTTTGCCCGCAGACTACGGATGTAGTTGAGCTTCTTGTTTATCTGGCTGAGCCTTGCCATGTCTGTCAGCTTCTTGTTACAATATCACATGGTGCAGATGATTCGACATATCCGTTGACAGTTGATGTAAGGACTGGACAGGACCTTGATAATCTCAAACTGGTCCTGGAGGTATGTCTCATCTTCATCACTCCATATTTAACCACTTGTCTTCGTATTACTATGATTGCTGAACAGATTAAGAAACTAATCTTCCATGGCAAATGTGTGGAAAGTGGATTTTAATGCTATTCATACTCCTTGACTACAGTTATGTGTATGATGTTTTGAAAGAAGCATCTACTTTTTTAATTCCCAAATGGTTTTCTGATGGGAAACACATAAGAGGATATAACAACACTATGTGCTCACATATAGAAGTAGCAGAGTGATCGTGATATTGTAAAACAAGTTTATTATATGTCTAGACTTGTGTACATTTTCTGCTTAGCATTCTAAATAATGATCGGATTGGGCCCAAGAATGGAAGTCTTTGCACAAAATCTTTTAATTTTTGTCTGTAAAATAGGAGAACAACTACTTTCCGGTTCAAATGCAAAAGATGTTTTTTTGGAATTTCACTTTTTTAGTTTATTTTGCCAAATGGTCTGAAAGTAATATTCTGTTATAAAACTCTGCCAAGAGTTTTTTCCTTCACATTAATGTAATCGAACAAATTCGTGAATGCAAAAAGGGGGCTATGAATCCATTTCAGAAAAACAATTGTCTTTTAACACTTGATCCGTGTAGCATTAATGCACCCTATACATGCTTCTGGCTGTGTCAGCTTGTGCTTTAATGTACCCCGATCAGCTAAATGTTTCGGTATGTTTGCTTTCAATGCACAAAATTATTTCATTAAAAATTATATAGTGTTAGTTTCCATGCCCATCATTGTTTGCAATCACCTACCTGTGACTAAAGGCATGAAGAAGGTCCTTGGATGAGTGATGCTCTTGGTACATCTTTTTTGGTCAGTAGGTTATCATCCTAGCGGAGTGAAGAAGAAACACAATAAATCTTATCATCCTCTATGCAGAGTTATAATTGAATGTGCTTTTCTGGTTGATTATACACTTGTGCCAAAGAAAAATATAGAAAAGAAAGTTCCTCCAATCTGCAGGCTAGTTATCTCAAAGTCAAGCTCCTCCATATGGGGTGGAGGTTTGTTTGGAACTTGATCGACTGTAGTGAAAGGTGGTCAGTATAGAGTATTTTTTGTCTAACAGTACCAATGTATGCAGATGGATAATTGGATGAGAAACTTAGACTCCGGAATAAGAATTTGTAATTGTGTGGCTCCTAGCCTATTTCAATTTTCCAACTGTACCAAGTGTTTTTACGTGTCCTATGAAGTGTTTCTGTAACTGGACTGGCTGAAGAACTTGTGAAGGAGCCAGATTGTGGTTCAACAAATCCAACCTCTTGTTCAAGTGTTAAAATAAGATAGAATGGTTACAGTGGTGATAGTCACTTATAGTTCAGTGGTTGACTGCAGTCTATGCCATTTTAATTTGGTTTTTGACCATCTATGTGAAGCAGTTCTTTACCCAAGCAGGTTCAGTTTGGTTTACAGATTGTACACTTTTCTTTGTCTTTTCCATCTTCCCATCTTTTCTGTGCTGTTTCTTTTGGATTGTCCAATTCGTAGTTACAGTCACCAAAATGTCCAACACCAATTGTGGAAAGAGAAACCAGAGCTGGCTTTTGCATGCTTTTCATGCTTGGGATCCTTTACACAAATAAAATCATGGAGATGAGGTGCTGGTGGAGAGAGCAGAATAAGAAGAATTCAGGGGGCACAGTAGGATTGAGTGGAAAGAAGAGAACTAAGGGGGCATGTAGGATTAAGTGAACTTTCCGTAGTAGGGCAAGCAAGAGCATAGGGGATTATATAATTAAGGTTAAACAATTTGTTTTTGTTAAATGTCTGATCCAAATCCGTGGAACTCAACTGTGCTGGAGAAAATTAAACCACCTGCAAGCTGAACTGGACTTAAAATATTTAAAGTCTTCTGTTTGGTTTCCGTTGATGTGCCTTTTTTATGGTCTTACTAGAAACAAGCATATAACTAGCTTAAAATTTTTTTTTATCAGAGGCTTGGAAGTTGATCGTATGCATAGTATGATTATTTCTTGATTCTCTCTCTCAGGGCGCTACTCTTCCTATGTGTGCCAAAGGGACAAATCTTTTGATCCCCCTGCCAGGACCAATTAGTGCAGAGGATTTGGCTATTACCGGAGCAGGGGCACGACTTCATTCTCAAGATGCATCAACACTTTCACTACTATATGATTTTGAAGAAGTTGAAGGAGAGCTGGACTTTCTTACTCGAGTAGTTGCATTGAGTTTTTATCCTGCTCTCTCTGAACGAAGCCTTTTGACGCTTGGTGAGGTAGGAAAATCAGTATATGTGCTTGGATATATTGCATCTGTTCTTATAAATAACTATTTAAACATTAAAACTGAGCTGTGTACTGTATGCAATTGTGGTTTTAATTTCCAAAGGAGGACTTAATGGTGATTTAGTATCTGTTTTATAGTTCTTCTATCAAATGGTGAAATGCATTTGCATTGGTAGATCTTCAAATTGACAATGCTACATGCTTTTCTCTTTGGTTGAGTGTGAAAATATCTGTAAATTCAAAAGCATGAGAAAGCACAACTAATAATCTTAACCCACTAGGCGGAGGAGGTGTGAAAATGTTGTTAATTTTCATGTCCTGTTGCTTAGTACCACCTCTTGTTTCATTCTCACTTGTAATTAGAACCAAACCATTTCTTGATCAGGAACCTATTAAAGCAATTTCACACATAGGACACTGTATTGCTGTTGTTAGGCATCTTGTGAAGTTCAACTTGTGTATCCCTTTTGCTCCTTTATTTGCCTCTCTTGTAGGTTACCCTTACTATCTTCCGTGTATTATGGTGTATATGAATTTCTCCTAAATTGTTTCACAGATCGAAATTCTTGGAGCCTCCCTCCCTTGGTCTGGAGCTTTAACTGGGGAAGGCTGTGGTGCTAAACTTATCGAGTTCAGCAAAAAATTTCAAAAGGAGAGTAATCCTTTTACGTCTAGTCCCGAGTCTAATCCTTTCTCTGGATCTTGTTTGTCCAATGACAATGTGTTGCCGTCAAATGAAGGAGGCATTTCGGGGAACCACTTTGTCGACCTTTTGACAGGAGGGGATACACCTAATGAACCTCTCTCTCATCCACTGGCAGAAAATGTTACATATGATGGAGACGACCTGCTTGATTTCTTAGATCAAGCTGTTGTTGAGTATCATGGTGCTCAAAATGATGGAAAGATCCTTCCAGAAGCTGAGAAAGCATTAGCAAATGGTAACCAGCAGTACATCAGTCATCTGAAGTACCTTGCAGGGGCTGACCTGGTATGTTAGGATCTCCTTATGTTATATCATGGTTTATGTTTCCTTCTTGGTCTTTTCTTTTTTATATATAAACATTAGGGACTTTTTTCCTTACCAAAAAAAAAAAAAAACATTAGGGACTTTTTTTCCCCTTGGAGTATGAGTTAATTCCGCCAACATTGTAAATTTGATGTTTTAATGTGCAATCTACATGATTTTCCATGTCGATATTATTTTTTATACTTTTGGTTCTTTTTCTAGCTGTAGTTCTCTTCAACCTCGGGGAGCATAGAAGGCATCCGTAGTTTGATCTTTTTTTTAATAAGAAACCAAATGTTCATTGGAATTGCCAGTTTCTCTCATGGATTTGTACTTTTTTCACAGTTTCATTGGATGACTCACTAGTTGTGTATATAATTGGCATATCTTCGTTGATACTTTTCTTCATACCAAGGTATTGAAACATTCTTTCTATACTAATCTGGCATTTTAGTTGTTTGTGACATCTTATCCAAAATTTGGGTAAGCCAAGGAATGCGTACCTCAAATATGTTTTTCCACATTGTCGCGATACTATCAATTGTTACTGCTTCTCTTTGTTTCATTTTTTAGTCTCTTTATCTCTCTAGTTCATTTATCAAACAATGTTTCTAAGATTCTTCCAAGTTACCCAACTTTGTCAAAAAGCTTATCTAGCTTAAGATTCATAAACGTCAATTTAGTAACTTTTGAAATATGACAATTACAATAAATTCCTCTGAAAAATGGCTCGAGTACAATTTGTGTCTTATCTTTTTAACTTTTGCAATCGCCTCATTTATCTTTAGGTTTCTCACAGATAGATACCCCAAATCTATAAAGGCCAGAAATATTCTCACATCTTAGTTTAAATATCTCCTTAACAAGTGATTAGTTGCACTTTCTTGTAACCTCATTACGTTTGTAAGTTGACAACCAATGCATTTTAACAGCGGAAGAAGCTCGACTTTACAGAAGCCATGAAGCTTGAAATAGAGCGCCTTCGACTCAATCTTTCGGCTGCTGAAAGGGATAGAGCTCTTTTATCAGTTGGGATTGATCCTGCTTCAATAAACCCTAATCTTTTGCTCGACGAATCTTACATGAAAAGATTATGCAGAATTGCCAATTTGCTTGCATTGCACGGGCAAGCTTCACTTGAAGACAGAATCACTGCTGCAATTGGTCTTGAGAATACTGATAACAACATCATAGATTTCTGGAATATAACTGGATTTGGGGAACAATGTTTGGGTGGTATATGTGAGGTGCATGCTGAAACTGAGGTTCCTGGAACTCCATTTTCAACAGTTTCATCAGCTTCCTCACAACTTAGTCTCTTTTGCAATCAGTGTGAAAGGAAGGTCTGTAAGGTTTGTTGTGCTGGTAAAGGAGCTCTTCTTCTTGTGAATTATTTCTTGAGAGATGCCCCAAGTTATGGTAGTGTTCAGAGTCAGGGTGGTCAAGTTGATGTCTCAACAAACAAGTCGACGGTAATTGATGGTATTATCTGCAAAAGGTGTTGCCAAGCCACTGTGCTTGATGCGTTGATGTTGGACTATATCAGAGTCTTGACTAGCTTGAGAAGAAGTGCTCGTGCTGGTGATGCTGCTTACACTGCCTTGTATCAGGTGATGGGATCTTCCTTGAGGGATTATCCATCTGAAAGAAATAGATATGCTGATCCCAAGAGAGCTGTTAAAGCTCGAAGACAACTACTTAAAGGAGAGGAATCACTTGCAGAATTCCCTTTTGCCAGCTTGTTGCACTCGGTAATTTCTTTCATCTTACATATTTCGGAGTTTTCTTTGTATTTTCGTTAATTACTACTATTTTCAGCTTTTGGGGCCTTCATTTTGAACAAAAAATTTGTCAACTTAAAAGTGGGTCTTCTTTAACAATAATTATGACTGACTGCCCAACTGCTGCAAATGTGGTAGATGTGTGCTTTCCTATCAGCCAAACAAGACCTTCAACAATTTAACTCCTAAACAAGCCTTGCAGATGTCATTAATATGAGCTCAGAAGACTCTCTGAAGCAATAGCCATGCATGCTTCACAAGAGAATTTTTTTAATCGTGTCAAGATTAAGCTACGTTGAGATGCTCAAGCCCTCTCTCTCTCTCTCTCTCTCTCTCTCTCTCTCTTCAAGATTAAGCTACGTTGAGATGCTCAAGCCCTCTCTCTCTCTCTCTCTCTCTCTCGTGACAGTTTCGAGTTTTGCCTAAATCAATATTCTTATCCTAAACGATCCTGATGTCCTCGATTGTCTAAATTCCAGGTGGAAGTATTTTTAGATTTTAAAAGTAGTCCTTGTAGAAGTAACAGGGATTTATGTTTGAGGTATTCTGAAACTTCTTTGAATAGCGTCTGGATAAGTTTTCTCTCACTGGTTAGAGGAAAAAGGGTGCATCAATTGCAGAACTTGCAAGCTGAAATGTAACTCCAGGAATCCTCAGTCCTAATAACTATCCACATGTGGAGCAGGAAAACAACATCAGGCTGAAGAGCTTTATTTCATTTGAGAGGACATGTTCATGCTTCGTGGAGCCTGTATTCAAGTGCTTGCGGCATTGAATATGCTTTCGTTATTGTAGCGTATGGGAATCATAATTTGTCCAATTGTTAATGCCAGCACTTAAAAAAAAAAAACAAAGACATGCCCGAGCCTCTATGTTCCTTTTTTGTGTGTACATTCTGTTCATAAGAAGGTTGGGAAAGCCTGCTTCTAGATTCTTCTATAGGTTGGCCTTTAAATGGCTTTTACTACCAAGCATATTCTAGTTAACATTTATAATGCGATTGGGAGCAAAAATCCCTCCAACACCATCAATTTGTTTCATTTGGCATCTATAACGTTTTACATCATTGGTCTTATGTGATGTTTTAGGTCCCAACAGCAGTGGATTCTGCCCAATCACTATCATTGCTTGCTCCCCTCCCTTTTGGATCACAGCATTCGTATTGGAAGGCTCCTACCAGTGCTACCTCTGTTGAACTGGTCATTGCTCTGGGAACCCTTTCTGATGTCAGTGGAGTGATCATGCTCGTTAGTCCATGTGGCTATTCTGCAGCGGATGCTCCTAGTGTAAGTGAAGTTATAAGATGTAAATAATCTATTTTATGAATCAAAACCTGCCAGATTCCACATGTTGGATATGTCCTTTTCTGCCTGAATTGTTATTTCATTTGTTGATGGATTGACTGTCCATAGTTTCCCCTGAATCAAATTACAGTTGTGGCATTATATGTAAACAACCAGTTGAAGTAAGACAAAAAAAAAAGAAAAAGAAAAAACCAAGTTGAAGAGACATAATGTAATGGATTGGTGATATTAATCCTTCCAGGACTCCTGTGCTCTTCTTGAGAGGAAGCATAGGATATGAGCGCAAGCCATATAAATCTCATTAGCAGACCCAATCAAGTCATTTGGAAATGGTGCCTAGTACAGGAATTTAGTTCATCTGTTTGTAGATGTTTTTAAGTGCATGTGGACACTGCTAATTATGTGAGGAATAATATTCCAAATATGCAATTGGTAAAACTGAAGTGAGCTTTCAGATAGAAGAGGTTGAAATAACTTGTTTGATTTCACTCCTAAATGGGTACTTCCCTCCCTCCCTTGATGTACTATGTTAGAACGACAATAAATCACTCTGATGAGTTCAGGCGATTTGCCCCTATCAAGTAAAGTCTCATTGTTAGTACATGAATGGAAAGTTTATTGCTTATTTTAGGTGGAACTCTTCTGATGTAATGACAGGTGCAAATCTGGGCTAGTAACAAGATACAAAAAGAAGAGAGATCATGCATGGGAAAATGGGATGTACAGTCTCTTATAGCATCTTCCTCAGAATTTTATGGACAAGAAAAGGCTGGGGACGATGAAGTGCCCAGGCATATAAAATTTGCTTTCAGAAATACTGTCCGATGCCGCATTATATGGATTACTCTGCGCCTGCAGCGTCCTGGTTCCCATTCTGTTAACCTTGAGAAAGATTTCAATCTTTTAGCTCTGGAAGAGAATCCCTTCGCACAGCTTAACCGGCGTGCTTCCTTTGGAGGCTCAACTGAAAGTGAACCCTGTATACATGCCAAAGGAATATTAGTCGTTGGAAGCATGGTTAAAAAAGAGACAGATCTATCGCAAGCCTCTGACCAGATAAATTTGAGAAACTGGTCGGACAGCGTTCCTCAGTTAAATAGGTTTAAGGTACTACTGATTTCCAAGCATCACTTTTACTTGGCTTCATGTCAAACTTCAAAACATGCAATTTGCTGTTGACCATATTATTCTCAACTACTCTTTGTAGGTTCCTATTGAGGCTGAGAGGCTCATGGACAATGATCTTACCTTGGAGCAGTACCTTTCTCCTCTCTCACCTCTAATTGCTGGATTTCGTTTAGATGCCTTTAGTGCAATCAAGCCACGGATCACCCATTCACCACTTCCAGATGCGTATACACAGGATGCATTGACATTAATAGACGAGAGATACATCTCTCCAGCTGTGCTATGTCTACAAGTTTCTGCCCTCCAGGTACCTTTACAATTGCCATTCCACGCCCTTAATGTATACTTGCTTCTCATTTCATGCGGCATGCTTCTGTGTCTTATGTGCTTTAATGTTTGGATTGGTCTGTATCTGGCGTATCTCCTTTTTTCATACTTGTCTTGAATTTGCTTTCAATTTGTTAATGTGCTTGTTTGGTTCAAATAATTCTTTACGTATGTGCTCTTTCTCTCTCCTGAGATTTGATGACAGCTTTTCAGATGGTTTCTTACTTTTACTATTGTGTACGTATGTTTTCCTTTCATAGATCTACTTCCCCGTACTCTACTTTTTAACTGGAGAACAATTTGTTCCAGGACTCCGACAAAATGGTGACTGTAGGAGAATATCAGTTGCCTGAGGCAAAACCCGGCACTCCCATGTATTTTGACTTCCATAGAAAGATACAAGCACGCCGAGTAACATTCAGACTTCTCGGCGATGTCACCGCATTTGTTGATGACCCTGCCGAACAGGAAGACCTGAATGTTCGGACTTCCCAATTTGCTGCCGGGTTGTCGTTGTCGAGCAGAATAAAGTTGTATCACTATGCAGATCCATACGAAATGGGAAAGTGGGGCAGCCTTTCGGCTGTTTGAATTGCGTGATATCTTTATCAAGTTTTTGGCTTCGGTGGCAATTGGTTTTCTATTTTTTTCCACATAAGTTTTCTTGTAAAATTAGGATGCTTTTGTGTATTATTATTCATTAACCTACCGATATTACAGGGTCATTTCTGTTGTACGGTTTTTCTTGTAGAAGCTGAACATAGTTACGGTAAATTTGTTTCTCTAGAATATTTGATGGGGAGTAGAACCTCATTGGACGAAAAAAATTAAGTATTTTGTGAGGAATGGGAGTGTTGAAGGCGTGACTTGGTTTTCTGCTTGAGGGCAGCCATAGCAGCTCTTCTGCTCTGGGTGCTCCTACAAAACCTTCGAGGATCCAGTGACTGATGGATCACCGACGACCTTAGTGGAGGCCGTCCGCAGCCTTGGGCTCGCACCAGAAGGACCATGGACTCGTGAGGCTCGTGCGAGCTCTGTGATAGAACTCGCGCTGGCCACGCAAGCTCTGTCGAAGAGCTTACAGGTCTCCTTCGTTGTGGCCATGGGGGACCCGATCTAAGTCCGAGTCGGGTCATTTGAGCTTGATCTAAACCGCATTAGAGGCGGCGGCCACCAGCGGTCACAAGCCCGAGGTTGACGATGGATGCGACAGCAGTTGGCTTGGCAGACGGTGGAGGGGAGGGGAGGCCAGTTAGCGTTTGGGAAAGAAATAAGAGTTGTAATCCAAGATGCACATTATGAGTTTTCAGAGGTTAGTCGTTGTTTGAATATGCTGAGGAACCGGAGATGGTTCTTGCAATATTTAGTTGCCCCGGAATTTTTGAATTACTAACCAAAGGTCAGAAATGACCTCTAATAATTCAAAGCCACTTATCAATAAAAGAAATAAGAAGATACTTATATATATAGGCCGACATTTTTCGTAGAAAAATTCATTAGCTAGGGAAAATATACTCAAAATTTATACACTTTTATATGACAAAGTTAATAAAGTTGTAATAAATTTAAGGGTATATATCTTTAAACTGAAAGTTGCTGAACCCAGGCATTATGGACTGCAGTAATTGCCGCATTATATCTTGAGCCATTAGGGAAATAAGTAGTAAGTGATGATTAGTTAAGACACTAATAGCACAATCATGATTTGTGCCAATGTAATTTTTTTTCAGTCGCGTAGGGTTAAGATAATTATTAACATAAATTACTCGTTAAATTGTACCTACATGAATCTCCCTATTCTGAACAAAGTTAAGGTATAATTTTTTTTAATCATATTAATTGGCCTGCACAAACATGCTAATGTTTATTATAAATGAAATCCGGTTATACGGGTATTGTTACAATATAAATTTGGAGAGCAGAACAATGTCACACTTTTAAAAAGCCACAATGAAGATGAATACTATGCGCCGCGGATTTTTGGACAAATTGATGTACGCCCCAAAGGAAAAAAGTCATACTATGAAATTTCAGTATACTTATGCACTAAATTAATTTTTATTCTTTCCACTCAAAAGAAATTATCGTTTATTACTTAATCATTTCTATTCAGTTAATAGAGAAGAGACACAAATAGATTCCCCAGGGTATAGTTCATGTGATGCAACTTTTCTTAACTGTGGCCAAATTTTGATCTTTTGTTTCGTAAATTTACTTTTCTAACATGACCTCTAATTCTCTTTTCTCTATAGGTTAGGGGACTCAATTTTGGAAAAGTTGAAAAAGAGAGATGAATGTTGGCTTCGGCCGAAGTAATTGGATACTGATGATGTAAGGTATCTGGGGAAGAGTTAATATTGAGCAAAGAAAAGTTAACATTTTATGAAGAGTTACAAAATATGTTAGAATTTCCATTATTTATTAAATTGCAACTTTTTAGAGTTCATTAAAAGTAATGTCTTCTCATTGAACAAAACTTATGGTATTGACTGAGGCATGTAAAAAAGAGTTCGAAGCAAAATGGGCGGAGAGTGTAAGCAAAATACTCTTGCAAGGAGAATAGACAACCTTTTGCATTTTCGGAATTTTATGTGTCTCTTTTAACAATTTATTATTATATATTTATGCAAATTAGCCACTTCAAAAAACATATGTGTGATTGAAAAAAAAACGCAATGGAAAGCAAATTTAGAATGGTTATGAGACAAGATGAAAGTTTAAGTTAAAATTTCATATATCATTATTTATGTGATATATTGGTAAACTAGCTAGACTGTTTAAATTAATTCTTTCCCATATGATTTTTTTTAATGTAAAGTGTCATAGTAATTTCTGTTGATGTAAAGCATGGCCAAGAATGAGAATTTGAGTTGACATTTGAGGTCGAAAAGTCAGTGTAGGTCTGTTTTATTATAAATTGATAAAGTGTCCACATTGAAAAAAATTGTAGTAACTTTATAAAAATCTTCAATCTAACAAAGTAACCAAAACGGCCTCATGATATACCTTCAATTATGCAAGTGACAAAAACCCTAGCTGTTGAGTCAATCTCAGTCGTCCATCCAATTGTACACGACATCTTCTTAGGGTTTGGAAAGGAAACTACATTTTAAGGGTATTAGTATCTTGTGATTAAAAACTATAAGCGTCACTCTCAAAAGCAATCTCCAAGGAAGATTTTCTAATTATAGATTTATAACCCAACCATTTAGTCAATCTAATTATAGATTTATAACCCAAGCATGGGCAAGAATGAAAATTTTGAGTAAGATTTTGAGGTTCAAAATTTCCAGTAAAATTGTTTTTATGGTTTATAGATTGATAAAATATTGCTGACTTTATGAAATTCTTTCAACCTCACAAGTTACCAAAATGACCAGATCAATTAACTTCAAAAAATTTTTGGTCAAAAACATAACTTCAACTTTGAATCAATTGCAATTGTCCACCTAATTGTGTGCAAGATCTATCGAAAATTACTTTATATATCTCCTTTGTTCTACATTAATTCTCTTGTAGATTAAAGTATGTATTGTCTTATAAAAAATTCTTGAAAAATTCTGACCATATAGCTATATAAATTAACAAAATAAGCACACACCTGTGCTTGTAAAAAAAGCAAAAGAAAGGTTTCAATTATTAAGGAAAAGAAATTCAAATTGTTTTAAAAAAATATATTTAAACTAAAATTTTAGATGCAAAATATATATGGAATCAATTGATGAATTATTTGACCATTTAAATTGCGATTAGGTTATAATACGAGGTATTGCACAAAATTATTATTCATGTCATTTTCGAAATCAGCTTCTTCAGTTTACAAAAATATAATTATTCATGTTATTTGTTGATGCGTATTATTAGATTTAAATTTGAGTTGAACATATTTCATTAATAATTTTGTCTAAAAGTACATTTTTGCCAGCTGTTCAAACTTATCGAATTAGAGATCAAATTAGCAATTTACATTTATTTAAATTAATGAAATAAAAATATTGATATTATTATAATGAATATCTACAAAAAAATTCTAAAATTGTATTGAATAAATTAAATTCAAGAATGAGATTGCATATTAGTCAGAATTTATAAATTATTGATGTCGTTTTCCGGTCAAAAAAATAACTATAGTCTATAAAAATGCTTTGACCCAAATACAATTACAAAAATAACCTCGTCACGTACCTTCAATTTCACCGGTGACTTCCCTAGCTGGTGGAAAAATCTCAGCCGTCCATCGCATATTATTATGTTCTAGGGTTTGCAACAGCTTTATAAGTCTCCCTCCCTCTCAGTCAGTCGGCCGTCTCCTCTCTGTCTGCTCTGCGCGCTTCAAGAGTTCCAAATCTGCCGCGACAATGGTGAGTGCAAAAAGCCTTCAGCTTTCAGAAACTGTTTCAGATTTGCTCTGCTTCTTGTAGCTCCGCTCGTTCGTGCGCTGTAGTTGTTTCGGTTACTCCAAAAATGTTGAGGAAAGAGTTATGAGCGTGATCGGATTGTCTGGTTTAAGGTTGAGTAGCTTTTTCGAGTGCAAAGAATCCGAGTTTGTGGCCGACTGTGGACGAATGTTTCTTGTTTATTTACTCGTTCGGAGCATGAATTGTGTGAAGGCGTGTGCTTTGGATGGTTGCTTATCGTCGTCTCTTCTTAGCCTGGCGTAGAGTAGATGTTCTTGTTTTTGTGGCAGCAGCTTTTGATAGATTCGCGATTCGTTCGATTTGGCGTGTGTTTTTGGTGGTTGGCGGTCTTCTCTTGGTTCATCTGATCAGGGGACATTCCTTAGCTACTTTTAAGATAGGTTTTTTCGAGTGATCTTCGTAGTGATGTTTTTAACTTTGTGAAGTCTTTTACGATGTTTAGTTCTCATGGTTTTATTTAATGTTTTCCGTATCTGATGATACATATCCCTGCCCTGTGTATCAGGCATTTGTCAAGGCTCAGAAGAGCAAGGCTTACTTCAAGAGGTACCAAGTCAAGTACAAGAGAAGGAGAGGTATAGAATTAAGTCCTCGGCTGTGGAAGCTGCATGTGATTAGCATTGTTTGGCTGTTATTGAAATGTTCTGTGTGTCTTTGCAGATGGGAAGACTGACTACAGAGCTAGAATTCGCCTGATTAATCAAGACAAGAATAAGTACAACACTCCCAAGTATCGCTATGTGGTGCGCTTTGTATCCTATAAAGGCCGTTGTCACTTTTCATTGGTGGGTTTATCGTAGGAAATATAGTGGCTATAAAACCTCAAAGGCATGCATTTCCTAACTGGGATGTGCCTTTGATGTGAAAAGTTTTTGGTGAAATGAAGAATCCATGAAAATTTTCGGTTTAAGGAACTGAAC
The DNA here is from genome assembly GCA_019926035.1 of Melaleuca alternifolia. NCBI lineage: Eukaryota > Viridiplantae > Streptophyta > Magnoliopsida > Myrtales > Myrtaceae > Melaleuca > Melaleuca alternifolia. The sequence goes on from JAGKPW010002151.1 coordinate 517,691, forward strand.
GTTGTGTTTCTTTTTTTCTTGTCTCATATGTAGCGGATTTGGAACCTTAACCTTCTTTTAGTCCAATAAGTTTATTGTTGCGCAAATAATATCTGCTAGCATTGCTGGAGATCTTGTACTTGCTGCAGCTTATTCCCATGAGCTGCCTAACTATGGGCTTGAAGTTGGTCTGACGAATTATGCAGCTGGTATGTCCTTGTTCGATTTAGTTCTGCTTATTTCCCTTTATCTGACACACACATACTCATTCCTTGCTGGTACATCAGCTTTTTAGGCTATTTTATCAGTGTATACATATTCTGGTATCTTTAGCTAAATCTTTCCTTTTTATTTATTTATTAATGAATTAGCATATTGCACCGGACTCCTCTTGGCTCGTCGGGTCTTGAAAATGCTGGAAATGGATCAAGAATATGAGGGCAATGTTGAGGTATATTTATCACTCATATTGTCCATTTACTCAATGAACAAATTGACCTAAGTAAGTTTCGTTTTGTTGTTGTCAGGCAACTGGTGAGGATTTCTCTGTTGAGCCTGCTGAGACTAGGAGGCCATTCCGAGCTCTTCTTGATGTTGGTCTTGTGAGAACGACAACTGGAAACCGTGTTTTTGGTGCGCTTAAGGTAAGATAATTGTTTCCCATGCATTTATCCTCTTGTGAATGTAATATGCCAACAGAGAAGCACCATTCTATGTGCACTAAATTGTGTCTGGAAATATTTAATCACATCTTTTTTTCAGGGAGCATTGGATGGTGGCTTGGATATTCCACACAGTGACAAGAGATTTGCTGGTTTCTCAAAGGACAGTAAGCAGCTCGATGTAGATGTTCATCGCAAGTACATCTATGGTGGGCATGTTGCTGCTTACATGAGGGTAACGTCTTGTTTTGTGCGATTCTGATGTTCTATCCCTTCATTGTCCTCCCTGTTCTGAAGGGGAGCTGAATTTCTCTGGTATGCAGACATTGATGGAAGATGAACCTGAGAAATATCAGTCTCACTTCAGTGAGTACATCAAGAAAGGACTTGAGGCTGATGACCTTGAAGAGATGTACAAGAAAGTTCATGCTGCTATTCGTGCCAATCCTATTCCGAAGAAATCTGAGAAGGAACCACCTAAGGAACATAAGAGGTGGGGAAATGTGGCGCTTTTTGTAATGTCGTGGGTGCTGTGCCGTTTAGTTCCTTTTTTATGCCAAAAGTTCGCCAGATAATTGAAATCTCAAGGATTTTATATTTGTTTTATCTATTTCACATAATTGGGGACTTCTTTTGCCTTGCAAGAATACTAATTCTCACTGTATTTAGAAATAATTTCTTGCTGGGTTTTGTTTATCGTATTAATGAATGGAGTTGCCTTGATGGTTTGTCTTCGCTTCTGTGAGAGAGGACTTTGAAATTGTTGGCATCTGCTTGTTCAGTTGTCTTGATCTGGAAGTTCTTAATTAGATGTATACAACGAAAATGATAATCATGTACTAACGAGCTAGCCATCTTTTCTTGCCAGATTCAATTTGAGGAAGCTGACATACGAGGAAAGGAAGGCCAAGCTGATCGAAAGACTCAACGCTCTGAATTCGGCTGCCGGAATGGACGACGAGGATGAAGACGACGAGTGAATGTGTTCTCCCCAATGGACCTGAAGCTTTGAGAGATTTATTTTTGCCCCTAGTCAATCATATCAGCCTTTCAGGGTTTTGCTCCCTGTTTCCTTTTTTGTTCAAACCGTAACCGTTCGCGGGTCAGGTTGTTTCCGAAACATAATACAATCTCTTATTGGAGAAGTTAGCTTGGTATGGAGGTTATTTCTTGTTTTCGACTCTAATGTTAATGTACGATCAGCAGAGTTTGTTGTTGCCATCTCTATGGCCTCTGGGCAATTTCTCTGACTGCCCTGTGCTTTTGCATTTTCCATGAATCTGGACTCGGTCGTGCTCTATAGCATCGTTTTGGCTCTATTGCTTTTATGGATGATAGGGAGAACGTTCATCAAACGTGCACGTATGTAATTCAATTTTAATGTTACACAAAATAGTTGGCGATGTTGTCTCGCGATGTGCAACGAAAGAACTTACTGACTAGTTTTAGGATCGGATGAAGGTATGAATTTAGGTTCCCCTTTGAATAAAGGAAAAATGTTCTCATTCTCCTTGCAATTATTCACACATTAATTATTATCAATAATGAAAATGATTTTTATTGATTAACAGAGTTAGGCGAGCGTGGATGTCCAATCGAAGGTGTGATGAGAGAGGCACACTGTCCAGGCAAATCCTACTGTCGTTCAGTGAAACACCCAAAAACAAACCAAAGATGGGTCTCGTAGTCAACAATTGAAGCAGATAAAAATGGCAAGAGGAAATGTGCAGATGATCACCTTTTAATTGGCCCCAGAGCGAGCGGGTAAACGAACGACAGAAAAACAAAATCTGAGCCTAGTCTAGCTCCTTGGTCAATCATATATTCGACCAAGAAATGGTACTGTGATCAGAGAAATGTCATCTATAGATTCGAAACATGTTCCTCAGAAGACCAATTACTTAAATGAGCTTCAATCTACTTTCTCAGCTCGTCTCTTGAGGAGAGCGTAACTAATACAGCGAGATTTGCTGTAGAGCGTCTTAAGTCATTTTGCTTCAGAGTATAAGCAGAAACGTTCCTCAAACTTCCGTGGTTGGTATAAACACTGATCAATGCCTTCATCGAGTACATGAATTCCATATGAAACACGGCCAAGTATTGCCCATCTAAACTTACTTTGAGAGCATAGAACAGAGCATAACATACACTTAAAATGACCGAATGCCGTCATCATGCTTGTCCTCAAAGTGAAGAGGAAGAAGATGCATCCATCATGAGATTTTTAACCCACAACTCCATAGTCGCTACATCTGCAGAAAAACCCCTTTCGACCATTTCATCAATAAGTGGCGCTGCTCTCATATTTTCACTATTTCTAAGTAGCCCTTGGATTAGTGTGTTATAAGTGATGCCATCAGGAAAGCATCCATTTCCTTCCATCTCCTTTAGCAGCTGATATGCTTCCTCCGTGCGTCCTCCTTTGCAAAATCCATGCATGAGAATATTATACGTCCACGCATTAGGTTGCAAGCCTCGAGCATGCAAACAATCGAACAGCCCCTTAGCATCTTCGAGCTTTGCAGCATTGCACATGCCATTTATTAGAATATTGTATGTCACAATATCTGGAACGGATTTGGATTCTTCCATCTTCCGAAGCAATATCATGGCCTTGTCAACCTGCTGCATTTTACATAAGCCATCCAGGAAAGGATTCAACGTATAATGATTTAGAGATAGATCGCGAGATTGCATCTCGTTGATTAGCTCCTCCGCGGCTTCAAAGTTTCCAACCTGGCAAAATCCGCATACAAGAGTGTTGTATGTGATGACATTAGGATTCAATCCCCTTTGAAGCATTTCTTGGAAAAGCATCTTTGCCTTGTCCACTCTTTTCGCTTTGCAGAATCCGTTAATCAATGTGCTATAAGTAACAACATCAGGTGGGCAGCCTTTTTCAACCATCAGGTTCAACACTTCCATCGCATCGTTCATTCTATTTTGCAGACGATAACCATTCATCAATGCATTATAAGTGAATCTACAAGGCACTATACCCAATTGAACCATCTGGTCGACTATGGCCTCTGCCTCTACGAGCATACCCTCTTTACAATGTGTATCCACCAGTATAGCGAAGGTTCGAACATCGGGCATCACTCTGCTTTGCACCATATGACCGAGCAGTCTTTGAGCCTCTTTCAATTGGCCGGAATTGCATGCTCCTTGAATGATGGAGGTATAAGTAACAACGTTCGGTTCAATTCCTGCCTTCGTCATCTTCTCCAACAAGACCATAGCATCTTTCCATTGGCCCAGGTTGCATAAGCAATGAACCAAGGTAGTATAAGTGATTATGTTAGGTCGGATGCCTCTGCTCGCCATCTCTTTCAATAATATGAGAGCATCTTTCATCTGGCCTACATTGCACAGACCATGGATTAAGGTGCTAAAAGTAACAACATTTGGTTCGATGCCTTTCTCACTCAAACTGCCATGGAGTCTCAAGGCCTCTGTGATCAATCCCTCCTTGCAAAGACTATCAATTATTATGTTATATGTGAAGTAATCAAGCTTGCAACCTCTCTCTTCCCAGTCCCTCAGCAATTCAATCGCCAATCTGGTGTTACCCTCCCTGCATAACCCCTTCACGATTATCGCATAGGTCGTCCCATTAGGTGGGGGGCCTTTTCGTCGCATATCATCGAGGAACCTCAACGCTTCGTCAGTTCTGCCATTCATAAAGAGACCATCGATTAGGGTATTCGACGCCACCACATTGATGAGAAAGCCAAGCTTCAATATCCTACCCAAGAAAGACAAACCCAAATCAACCCGCTTTAACCGACAAAAGCAATTCAACGCGATATTCAACAAAGAAACATCATCCACGAGCCCCAATGAGCAGAGCTGCTCAATCAACCGGATCGCAGTCGAGTACTGCTTCATCCTCGCTACAGCACCCAGCAGTAGACTAAAATCCCTGGAAGAGGGCAGAGGGTCTGCCTTCATCATTTTACCGAAGCAACACAAGGCATCACCGACGCTCGTAAAAACAGCACCGTCTCTGCAACTTTTCCTCACGTAACTCGAGAGCTCCTTCGAGTCCTCTAAATTAGGGCCGGGGATCGAACAAAACCTCCGACGACCGCGAAACAGGGAACCGAGACGAGAAGGTTGAGGACGAGGGCTATGGAGAACGGCATGGGATGATGACGGCGGCTCGCTGGGGATCGCAGCCGGAGCAGGGAGAATGACGATGGAACCACGGCGGAGATCCGTCCGCTTCATCTTTTTGGCCAAAACAGAAAAAGAAAGAAGAGAAATACTATTTGGAAATATATTATATTCGGTTAAGATGAAATGACTTTCCTACCCCCAATCGTTTTGTGCCTCTCTTGCTTATATGGATGACAAGGAGAAGAACGTTCGTCAAACGTGCACGAATATAACTCAATTTTAACGTTACAAGAAAATAGTTGGCGATGTTGTCTCGTGATGTGCAACGTAAGAAAATAACTTGCCGACTAGTTCTAGAATTAGATGAATGTATTGAATTTAGGTTCCCATTTTTCTGGAAAAATAGATGATTTCAAGAATATCTTTTTTCAATTCAATAAATGAATAAATAAAAAATATTTTCTTTGTCCTTGTAATTATTCAGACATTAATTGTCATTGATGATGAAAATAATTTTTATTGATTAATTATTTTAAGTGATATAAATGATTATTTTGAAGAAGATGCCCTTTAGATAGATCATTTTTTACAAGACAAATAGAACTTTAGTGAGAGGTCGTTTGGGTATTGTCTCCAAGTTTATCATAACTTAAATGGCCCTAAAGAGTTCTAACTCAATAGTTCGATGTGCAAAAGGACACAAAAATCAATACCAAATGATTTTAATTGCGGGGTGGTGGCATGTGACCCCACATGATTTAACTTGAAATTAACCCTCCTAACTTATATTTTTGCATAGGTAGGCTTTCCCTTCCTTTTTTTCGTGTTGTTTTCTTACAGGATTAATTAATAGATCCATTAAAATAATTCGTACTTAAATCGATGTTGATATATGTAGACATGTTGCATAGGAGAAATGCTATTCACACTAGTAGAATGGGCTAATATAAAAAAAAATCTCAAACTTTAACTGTTATTCCAATTGGAGTTTTTGTCTCATTAAAAATTTTCAAATTTAGGTCTAGTCTCAATCATCTCATAATTTCTTTTGTCTCGCAAAAATTCATCAACTTTAGATCTTGTCGTAATTTTACCATAATTTTTTTTGTCCTATCAATAACTTCCAATTTTAGTTATCGTCCAAATTATACTATCTAGTCCAAAATTTACCATAAAATTTTTACAGTCTAATAAAAAATCAAAAAATTTATTCGAGTAGCAAATATGTCCCAATTAATTTTATGTTCTGAATTTCTCGTTGACAATTGAGAGATGAAAAACTCTCAAGCACGAGCAACTCGAGCATTAGCTATTCAATCACGAGAGATGGAACATTTTCAGGAATGACTGAAGACCGAGCGCAAAATTCCTAAGTGCAATTCGGATTGAGGGTTAATGGAGAGCAGATTTCCGACTAAAAAATTAGAGTGAAATTGAACCCATCTTAAAGTTGAGATTTTTATATGAAATAAAAAGAATTACGACAAAATCGGTTAAAGTTAAAGGTTTTTTTAAAAGAAGAAAAAAGTTTAGAATAAAGTTGGGACTGCATCTAAAGTTGACAATTTTTCATGAGGCAAAAATGTTTATGCATTATTGGGACAAGACCTATAGTCGGCAGTTTTTTATAGAATAGGCAAAAAACGCTTAGAGTAAAATTGAGATATGACCTAAAATTAGAGGTTTTTTATGAGACAAAAGATAAATTTGGGATAATAGTTAAAGTTGAATTTTTTTTCTAAGGGAAATAGGCCTAATAGAAAGAGGGCATGAAAGAACTCTTTTTATCTTATTTGATTTACCATTGTATATCCTAATTATCAACACGTGATTAAATTAATGTTTAGACGATCGAATTCGAATAAGGGGCACAAAGGACAGATGTCGTCGACAGTTGGATTTTCGTGGATATTAAAACATAAACCAGAAGCACCACCGTCCGGTCCCAGTCTTCGTCACTAGTTGGGGAAGTTGAACGTTGGTAAGCATCAGTCCGGTCGGCACTTGCGATTCGTTTCATCGTTGTGGGAGAAGAAGAGCGATGTCGAGTCGATGCTCGATGCTTCCATCGTCGAGCGAGGTTCAGTCGTTGCAAAGCTTGAGCGGGATCCAGCATCTCGCTGAATCGCGTCGCTTCAAGGTACCCTCCCCACAAGACACCGGAGCAGATGATGCTCTCAGTACAGTATTTGCGAAATTTCTTTCTTTTACACTGATTAGATTGTGGGTCTTCTTCTATTTCGAGAAATCGTCGAGCATTGCAACTTTCTTGTACTATATGGATTGGATGAGTCCTTGACTCTGCATTGCGCTTCCACTTCTCATAAGATGATGAGACAACGAAAAATATGGCCGGGTCCTATCCGCTTTGCTTTTGGGTCAAAACTGTGGAAGCTTCAGTTTATTTGTGATCATCTGTGGCGAAATTGACGCGCCAGCATGTGTTTATCAATAATTGTGATGGGCAGTTGATAAGGCAGAGGAAAGATGGATATTGAAGGGAGGGAGGGAGGGGAAATGTTGTTGCTATGTAAACTAAAGGGTGTCTTACCCTCTCTCAGCCCATCTTGCTCTCCGAATGTAGGAGGAACTGAAGATTGCGTGCGGATGGGAGTATCAATTAACAAGCTTGTTATCAGCTCATGGCTAGTATTCCCATCCGCACGCAATCTTCGGTTCCATTTTAGCCCAATACTCATGCGTTATGTCCATCCTGCTTGGCCACAAGTGCCACACAGCTGCACCATTCATCGGCTTTTCTGGGCTGCCAACAATCCTAGAAGTAATCTCCGACTTATATGATCATCTCATGCCTTTAAAGGGTGGGGTTTAGGCCACTGGCTCATTGCTTCAACTTTTGATGTTTCTGTGAAGCTGAATGTGGAGAAATTTATGTCACATTGATTGTCCCCTTGTGCAAGTGTGGCTTTATGACTTAATCTTAGCGTGGGGGATGATGTTTATTAAGGTTCTCGAGTTTCGGGCACCCTATGTTTGTAATTGGGATGGTTGTCAAGAGTCTTTCTTGTATGCTGGTACACCTTACAGGCAAGCAAAACTTTTCCACATCAAGCAGCGAATCTCATCCAAACAATTAAGTATTGATGATTTGAGATTTGTCAAAGGAATTACTTCTCAAAATGGTTGGCAAGTTGAAGTCGACCAAACCATTAATGAATTATCTGTCGCATGCTTTTCTCTTGCATTTCACTTGATGACTTGACTCTTGCGTACTGGTGTATATTGAGATCCTCCCAACTGATTTGGGTCACTACACTTGCATATGGGAGTCTCATTGGCTTTTGCATTTGTCTCCTTAGGCCTGGTTCTTGGATCAATTTGGCGTCCTTCATGATGGCAAACAGCCCTATCCTGGAGCTATCTCAACATGTGCGTTTTCATCTTCTTGTCCGGTATGTTGATATGCCATTAGTTAGCTGATAGCAGTTGTTAAAAATTCTTGTTTGGTTGACAGTAGAAAAACTAGCAAGTAGTGGTGCGAAGATGGTGATCATAAGTAATTCTTCTAGGCGTGCATCAACGACCATGGATAAGATGAAGCACCTTGGATTTGATCCTTCTCTCTTTGTGGGAACCATCACTAGCGGAGAACTCACACATCAGTACTTGAAGAGGTCTGTTATCCTCTTCCATTACTTTGTACTTGTGGTGGCCTCCAATTGTATGACAAGCAGAATATTGTCAATTTCAAAACATAAATTAGTGCATATATATAGAACCTGAGACGAGTTTCTAATCTAGACAATAAACCTCCAAAATTATTGCTAAATGTTCTGAAACATATGTCTTGAGCACTTTAATGTTGCGCTTTCTTATAAAGACAGTTTGGATGGTAAAATGTTGATTTACTTTAGCCAGCAGTTTGCTCTGTCAATTGTAATTTCTCAATGTTTTAATAACATAAATTCTCTTTTTCGATTCATGGTGATAAAATCAATGTCTGAGAAAAAGTTGTACCATTTATATGACTTATCTTTCACTTGATAATCTGTTTCTTCATGTCATGTCTGATGAATTTTTCAGAAAATCTTTGTAAATTAAATTAGTTTTATCGCAGCTTTTGGGATCACCATATCTCTCTCTCTCTCTGTCTCTCTCTCTCTCTGGGCTAACGGTCCATAATGTTGCATATTACTTTTCTTTGGAAGCTTACTTCTGTTCTCAAACTCATGGGAAATTGTTTCCTGAAATAGGAGAGATGATGCTTGGTTTGCTGCCCTTGGGACATCGTGCATTCATATGACCTGGAGTGACCGGGGTGCCATATCTCTAGAGGTTTAGAAGCATGGTTGCTTCACCATCCTTTGCCCACCCCAAGCAAAACAAAATTTCATGAATGCTGTTCTGCGTCTTATATATTTTGTTCAGAACAAATAATTAATGAGAAAATGCTATACTTGAATAAGATTTCAGGTCCTCTGAATTTTTGCTAATCAACTATATTTTGAGAACGTCCATACTATGAGCACATCACTGGACATGGGACACTTTCATAAACATGTGGTAAGTATAAACCTGATTTCTTGTTTTAGGGCTTAGGCTTGAAAGTTGTGGAGAACATTGCAGAAGCAGAGTTTATTTTAGCTCATGGCACGGAAGCTTTGGGTCAGGCTTCAGGTTCAGTACGACCCATGGAATTAGAGGATCTTGAGAAAATATTGGAGCAATGTGCAGCTAAAAGGATCCCTATGGTGGTAGCCAATCCTGATTTTGTGACAGTTGAGGCTAGAGCCTTGCGCGTAATGCCTGGTAAGATGATAGTGAAATTCTCTTCTGGCATGTGAAGCTCTTTGACGTATGTGGATTTATTTTCTGGGTGCTAACCTAGAAATTATCTTTTTAGGCTTAGATGCGGTGCATGAATCTATGTGGTTTGGTCACTTACTTTCAAACACATAACAAGCATTTTTATTGCAGTGACTCTTTCATCCCAATCACTGGAATCCAAAAATCAGAGTTTGTGGTGCATCCATTTAAATCTGAGTGTTTAAAAGACTTGTTATACTTTTATCATACTTAATGTGGAAATGGAGTGCTTGATGTTACTGAGTTCCTTAAAATTCTTATAGCTCACATGTAGCTTGGCAATTTTTGGCTATTTACCGAAGGGGGTAATGGTCTGTACCTTATTCAGAGTGAGATGATCGTTTGTTATTTTCCAATGGTTATGGATTCCCTTTGTCTGCTAGTTGGACTGCCACCTTATATAAGTATTTAGGTGGGCTAAGTAATATCCATTTGTCAGGAACGTTGGCATCCCAATATGAGAAGCTTGGAGGTGAAGTGAAATGGATGGGGAAGCCTGGTAAGGTGAGGTAATCTTTTGGTGTTATTGTCACTAAGATCCTCAATCAACTTTAAAGGACAATAATGTATCCTAAGTGCAGATTAGTGCTTCAAGAAAGCCGGAAGTTTGGGTGCATGTATGCATGTTCAAAGATATGGGGTACATGTGATGTCAATCAGATTATGGCTTGATACCATTCAGCAGCTGTGTTTCAGTAATGTGCTCCCCAGTGGGCAAAGAACCTACGGAGATACGGCCTTTATGGTGTTTTATAGATCCATTTGGCATAGCAGTGTTGATTTCGCATAATTCTTCTGTGTCTTCCTTTGGTTTTGCCAATTAAGAAGCTTAATATAAAGTCTTATAAACTGCATCCTCAAGGAACTGTTAGATTTTAGGAACTAATCCTGGTCAGGGTCACACTCATCTGTGTCAATCTCTGGTATAAGTTTTTCGTCGTTTGCAATGTTTACTTTATTTTGACCGTTAACGTTGAAGAATGTTCCTTTCCTGTTGAACCAGATTATCTATGAGGAAGCTTTGAAGATGGCCGACACAGACGTTTCTGATTCTATAGCAGTAGGAGACTCTCTCCACCACGACATTAAGGGTGCGAATGCAGTTGGAATTCTATCGGCCTTCGTCACGTGTGGAATACATTCCTCTGAACTTGGACTTGACAGTTTTGCAGAAGTTGCAGATATATCTCATGTGGCGGCTTTAGCGTCCAAATACAATTCTCGTCCTTCATACGTGTTGTCTTCATTTTCCTGGTAGAGTAGATTCCAGTGAATACTTTTGTGGTATCACCTGGTATACGTGTTGCCTTCATGCGACTCTGATGTACCTGGAGACTACTTTTGAACAATGGACTGTATCTTTTTGCCGCCAAGCGTTTGATGGACATGATTGTTGCGTCAAATGACAGACTTAGGCTCGTGATTTCATTCCCAGTCCTGATATAATTGTTGTAAAAAAGTATTGTGCTGGATTGGTTAACGACGTCCGTAATAACAGTAGAAGCTAGATGACGCGAACATCCTGCGGATGCGCGGGCTGTCACTGTTTAGGGAGTGACGTTCTTCAACCTCACTCTTTTCTTGGTCAATCCCTTCACTGCTTAAGTCAATACAATTTAATTAGGGTTGCAGTTTTCTTGAGCTGCCGGCTTGGGAGAATCTCTCTTGCGCAGACATTTTATCCTTATTCATTACCCTAGACCGATGCTCACCCATACTTTAATGAGCTTGTCCTAATTCTGCCATAATTTTTTTTGTCCTATCAATAACTTCCAATTTTAGTTATTGTCCAAATTATACTATCTAGTCCAAATTTTAGTCCAAATTTTACCCTAAAGTTTTTACAGTCTAATAAAAAATCAAAAAAATTATTCGAGTAACAAATATGTCCCTATTAATTTTATGTTCTGAATTTCTCGTTGACAATTGAGAGATGAAAAACTCTCAAGCACGAGCAACTCGAGCATTAGCTATTCAATCACGAGAGGTGGAGCATTTTCAGGAATGATTGAAGACCGAGCGCAAAATTCCTAAGTGCAATTCGGATTGAGGGTTAATGGAGAGCAGATTTCTGACTGAAAAATTAGAGTGAAATTGAACCCAACTTAAAGTTGAGATTTTTATATGAAATAAAAAGAATTACGACAAAATGGGTTAAAGTTAAAGGCTTTTTAAAAGAAGAAAAAAGTTTAGAATGAAGTTGGGACTGGATCTAAAGTTAACAATTTTTCATGAGGCAAAAATGTTTATGCATCATTGGGACAAGACCTATAGTCGGGAGTTTTTCATAGAATAGGCAAAAAACGCTTAGAGTAAAATTGAGACATGACCTAAAATTAGAGGCTTTTTATGAGACAAAAGATAAAATTGGGATAATAGTTAAAGTTGAATATTTTTCTAAGGGGAATAGGCCTAATAGAAAGAGGGCATGAAAGAACTCTTTTTATCTTATTTGATTTACCATTGTATATCCTAATTATCAACACGTGATTAAATTAATGTTTAGACGATCGAATTCGAATAAGGGGCACAAAGGACAGATGTCGTCGACGGTTGGATTTTCGTGGATATTAAAACATAAACCAGAAGCACCACCGTCCGGTCCCAGTCTTCGTCACCAGTTGGGGAAGTTGAACGTTGGTTAAGCATCAGTCCGGTCGGCACTTGCGATTCGTTTCATCGTTGTGGGAGAAGAAGAGCGATGTCGAGTCGATGCTCGATGCTTCCATCGTCGAGCGAGGTTCAGTCGTTGCAAAGCTTGAGCGGGATCCAGCATCTCGCTGAATCGCGTCGCTTCAAGGTACCCTCCCCACAAGACACCGGAGCAGATGATGCTCTCAGTACAGTATTTGCGAAATTTCTTTCTTTTACACTGATTAGATTGTGGGTCTTCTTCTATTTCGAGAAATCGTCCAGCATTGCAACTTTCTTGTACTATATGGATTGGATGAGTCGTTGACTCTGCATTGCGCTTGCACTTCTCATAAGATGATGAGACAACGAAAAATATGGCCGGGTCCTATCCGATTTGCTTTTGGGTCAAAACTGTGGAAGCTTCAGTTTATTTGTGATCATCGGTGGCGAAATTGACGCGCCGGCATGTGTTTATCAATAATTGTGATGGGCAGTTGATAAGGCAGAGGAAAGATGGATATTGAAGGGAGGGAGGGAGGGGAAATGTTGTTGCTATGTAAACTAAAGGGTGTCTTACCCTCTCTCAGCCCATCTTGCTCTCCGAATGTAGGAGGAACCGAAGATTGCGTGCGGATGGGAGTATGAATTAACAAGCTTGTTATCAGCTCATGGCTAGTATTCCCATCCGCACGCAATCTTCGGTTCCATTTTAGCCCAATACTCATGCGTTATGTCCATCCTGCTTGGCCACAAGTGCCACACAGCTGCACCATTCATCGGCTTTTCTGGGCTGCCAACAATCCTAGAAGTAAGCTCCGACTTATATGATCATCTAATGCCTTTAAAGGGTGGGGTTTAGGCCACTGGCTCATTGCTTCAACTTTTGATGTTTCTGTGAAGCTGAATGTGGAGAAATTTATGTCACATTGATTGTCCCCTTGTGCAAGTGTGGCTTTATGACTTAATCTTAGCGTGGGGGATGATGTTTATTCAGGTTCTCAAGTTTCGGGCACCCTATGTTTGTAATTAGGATGGTTGTCAAGAGTCTTTCTTGTATGCTGGTACACCTTACAGGCAAGCAAAACTTTTCCACGTCAAGCAGTGAATCTCATCCAAACAATTAAGTATTGATGATTTGAGATTCGTCAAAGGAATTACTTCTAAAAATGGTTGGCAAGTTGAAGTCGACCAAACCATTAATGAATTATCTGTCGCATGCTTTTCTCTTGCATTTCCCTTGACTACTTGACTCTTGCGTACTGGTGAATATTGAGATCCTCCCAACTGATTTGGGTCACTACACTTGCATATGGGAGTCTCATTGGCTTTTGCATTTGTCTCCTTAGGCCTGGTTCTTGGATCAATTTGGCGTCCTTCATGATGGCAAACAGCCCTATCCTGGAGCTATCTCAACATGTGGGTTTTCATCTTCTTGTCCGGTATGTTGATATGCCATTAGTTAGCTGATAGCAGTTGTTAAAAATTCTTGTTTGGTTGACAGTAGAAAAACTAGCAAGTAGTGGTGCGAAGATGGTGATCATAAGTAATTCTTCTAGGCGTGCATCAACGACCATGGATAAGATGAAGCACCTTGGATTTGATCCTTCTCTCTTTGTGGGAACCATCACCAGCGGAGAACTCACACATCAGTACTTGAAGAGGTCTGTTATCCTCTTCCATTACTTTGTATTTGTGGTGGACTCCAATTGTATGACAAGCAGAATATTGTCATTTTCAAAACATAAATTAGTGCATAAATATAGAACCTGATAGACGAGTTTCTAATCTTGACAATAAACCTCCAAAATTATTGCTAAATGTTCTGAAACATATGTCTTGAGCTCGTTAATGTTGCCCTTTCTTATAAAGACAGTTTGGATGGTAAAATGTTGATTTACTTTAGCCAGCAGTTTGCTCTGTCAATTGTAATTTCTAGATGTTTTAATAACATAAATTCTCTTTTTTGATTCATGGTGATAAAATCAATGTCTGAGAAAAAGTTGTAACATTTATATGACTTATCTTTCACTTGATAATCTGTTTCTTCATGTCATGTCTGATGAATTTTTCAGAAAATCTTTGTAAATTAAATTAGTTTTATCGCAGCTTTTGGGATCACCATATCTCTCTCTCTCTGTCTCTCTCTCTCTCTGGGCTAACGGTCCATGATGTTGCATATTACTTTTCTTTGGAAGCTTACTTCTGTTCTCAAACTCATGGGAAATTGTTTCCTGAAATAGGAGAGATGATGCTTGGTTTGCTGCCCTTGGGACATCGTGCATTCATATGACCTGGAGTGACCGGGGTGCCATATCTTTAGAGGTTTAGAAGCATGGTTGCTTCACCATCCTTTGCCAACCCCAAGCAAAACAAAATTTCATGAATGCTGTTCTGCGTCTTATATATTTTGTTCAGAACAAATAATTAATGAGAAAATGCTATATTTGAATAAGATTTGAGGTCCTCCGAATTTTTGCTTAATCAACTATATTTTGAGAACGTCCATACTATGAGCACATCACTGGACATGGGACACTTTCATAAACATGTGGTAAGTATAAACCTGATTTCTTGTTTTAGGGCTTAGGCTTGAAAGTTGTGGAGAACATTGCAGAAGCAGAATTTATTTTAGCTCATGGCACCGAAGCTTTGGGTCAGGCTTCAGGTTCAGTACGACCCATGGAATTAGAGGATCTTGAGAAAATATTGGAGCAATGTGCAGCTAAAAGGATCCCTATGGTGGTAGCCAATCCTGATTTTGTGACAGTTGAGGCTAGAGCCTTGCGCGTAATGCCTGGTAAGATGATAGTGAAATTCTCTTCTGGCATGTGAAGCTCTTTGACGTATGTGGATTTATTTTCTGGATGCTAACCTAGAAATTATCTTTTTAGGCTTAGATGCGGTGCATGAATCTATGTGGTTTGGTCACTTACTTTCAAACACATAACAAGCATTTTTATTGCAGTGACTCTTTCATCCCAATCACTGGAATCCAAAAATCAGAGTTTGTGGTGCATGCATTTAAATCTGAGTGTTTAAAAGACTTGTTATACTTTTATCATACTTAACGTGGAAATGGAGTGCTTGATGTTACCAAGTTCCTTAAAATTCTTATAGCTCACATGTAGCTTGGCAATTTTTGGCTATTTACCGAAGGGGGTAATGGTCTGTACCTTATTCAGAGTGAGATGATCGTTTGTTATTTTCCAATGGTTATGGATTCCCTTTGTCTCCTAGTTGGACTGCCACCTTATATAAGCATTTAGGTGGGCAAAGTAATATCCATTTTTCAGGAACGTTGGCATCCCAATATGAGAAGCTTGGAGGTGAAGTGAAATGGATGGGGAAGCCTGGTAAGGTGAGGTAATCTTTTGGTGTTATTGTCACTAAGATCCTCAATCAACTTTAAAGGACAATAATGTATCCTAAGTGCAGATTAGTGCTTCAAGAAAGCCGGAAGTTTGGGTGCATGTATGCATGTTCAAAGATATGGGGTACATGTGATGTCAATCAGATTATGGCTTGATACCATTCAGCAGCTGTGTTTCAGTAATGTGTTCCCCAGTGGGCAAAGAACCTACGGAGATACGGCCTTTATGGTGTTTTATAGATCCATTTGGCATAGCAGTGTTGATTTCGCATAATTCTTCTGTGTCTTCCTTTGGTTTTGCCAATTAAGAAGCTTAATATAAAGTCTTATAAACTGCATCCTCAAGGAACTGTTAGATTTTAGGAACTAATCCTGGTCAGGGTCACACTCATCTGTGTCAATCTCTGGTATAAGTTTTTCGTCGTTTGCAATGTTTACTTTATTTTGACCGTTAACGTTGAAGAATGTTCCTTTCCTGTTGAACCAGATTATCTATGAAGAAGCTTTGAAGATGGCCGACACAGACGCTTCTGATTCTATAGCAGTAGGAGACTCTCTCCACCACGACATTAAGGGTGCGAATGCAGTTGGAATTCAATCGGCCTTCGTCACGTGTGGAATACATTCCTCTGAACTTGGACTTGACAGTTTTGCAGAAGTTGCAGATATATCTCATGTGGCGGCTTTAGCGTCCAAATACAATTCTCGTCCATCATACGTGTTGCCTTCATTTTCCTGGTATCATACGTGTTGCCTTCATTTTCCTGGTAGAGTAGATTCCAGTGAATATTTTTGTGGTATCACCTGGTATACGTGTTGCCTTCATGTGACTCTGATGTACCTGGAGACTACTTTTGAACAATGGACTGTATCTTTTTGCCACCAAGCGTTTGATCGAATGATTGTTGCGTCAAATGACGGACTTAGGCTCGTGATTTCATTCCCAGTCCTGATATAATTGTTATAAAAGAGTATTGTGCTGGATTGGTTAACGACGTCCGTAATAACAGTAGAAGCTAGATGATGCAAACATCCTGCGGATGCGCGGGCTGTCACTGTTTAGGGAGTGACGTGCTTCAACCTCACATCTTTTCTTGGTCAATCCCTTCACTGCTTAAGTCAATACAATTTAATTAGGGTTGCAGTTTTTTTGAGCTGCCAGCTTGGAAGAATCTCTCTCGCGCAGACATTTTATCCTTATTCATTACCCTAGATCGATGCTCACCCCTACTTATCCTTTGGCACATTTGTCTTTACTTTGATTTTGTGTTAAACCATGGTGAGCTAGAAGCAAGGGGTCTCTTGTAGAGACTCTAGAACACGATCCTATCTTCTCTTGCTTTTATTATAACCCAACATGAATGAGAAACAACTCAACTTTCGAGGGAACCCTCCTTTACTTAGCCAATGAAGAAAGATCGAGAGAAAGCGGCCGAAAACATAAAGGAAACGTTGTGTGAGGAGAGAGAGAGAGAGAGAGAGCTGTCTGTGACGCTATCCGCAGGACTTGTCTGTTTGAAGAGGGCGATTAAAGGCAGAACTTCTCGAAGTGTAAAGGGAGACTCTCCCAGCTGAGCTAAGTAAGATAAGTTGACATTTATGTTAGCGATTTGATATCAAAATTGGTCGGATTAACTCAATTTACATAAACACAATGCTTTATGATTGAATTGAGCAAAAAAAAAATGTATGACTTTTTGGTAATTTTATCATTTAGTCATATCACTTCAATTAGTGAAAGCCATGGCTTCAACGTATAATGGGAATATCGTGAGTTGATATAAATAACACAATTCACACTTGTGTTAGTTGTTAATGCGCCTATCAATTTGGTTGAGATGTATGAATTGATTGATTTTGAATTGTGGGTCTAGTGATATATGCATTGATGTTGTGATACTTTAAAGATGAAGGTGATAGTTACCTAAAAACTGCCATAAGTTGCTGTTGATAGTGGCTACTACTCATCTTATCGTTTGAGGTTGTGTTTGATTGTCTGGATTCCTAAACATAATAGGATTGGATGAAATCTAGGAATTTTGTTATATCCTATCTAATATTTGGTGAATTGTAGTAATAAAGTTTGATATATTTACATCCTATTATGTTCACTCTTTGGTATGGACGCTATATCAGTAAAAATGAAACTAAAAATTGCATAATGGAGATAGCAATAATTTCTCAGGATACTCTATGCTACTTCATTCTTATTGTTTTTTTTTCTCTCTTTTCTTTTTTTCCCTTCCATCATTCTCTAATAAAATGTTATAAAAATAATGACACAACTTGTCCATGGATTTTAGTCAAATGTGCAACATGATTATTGAACTTTCAATTTATTCAATGTAATCTGTGAACTTCGATCTAATGCGCAATGTAATTTCATAATTTTCAATTTATTCAATATAGTCACTAAACTTTTGAAACATGTTCAAATAAGTCTATGAATTATATGATAATGTTCAATGTAGTCTTTCCATTCATTTAAGCTCATGGACCATATTGAACATTTTTATATAGTTTAAGGACTAGTTTGAACATATACAAAAAAAAAAAATCAAGCATTACATCAAGCAAATTAAAAGTTTAGGACTACATTTCACATTTGACCAAAGTTTAGGGACCACATTGAACAAATTGCATTTGTTGAATATATATATTCTAGATAGAAAGAAATTTGACTATGAATAAACATAGCAATAAATAAAAATAATTTTTTTGAAGCTTCCTTTTCGTGTTAATTTTATTAATCTAAGATCTTGTTGTTTGAGAAGTATAACTTTTATATTGTGGATATTAGATATCATATCCACCTTTATTCCATTTCTCAAATGGAGTTTTTCTATCTGAGTTATATTTCCCTTATATTTGACTTTATCTTGTCTTCGACATGAACTAAACATAGAATATGATAATTTTTATATTATTTTGAATTTTATCTTGACTACCAAACATAGCCTCTTGTGTGATTAATCTAATTAAATACCATATTAAGGTGTTCTTTGCAGACTCGGTATGGTCAAACACTATTTGCAATTGAAAGGTCTATCATATAGGAAATCCTAAAAGAACTGCCTACAAATAAATTACATATGAATTTTTACAAGGTACACCGTCTAGTGTAAAATAATTTTGGCCACTAACAGTCATGAAATGGAAATAGAACATCCTTCTTGTATAATGATTTTTCCATACCACTACCACACATTACATGGATTTTGTCAACAAGTGCTCCAAATAAGGAAACTTTGTTACTAAAGGAGCCAATGCACTGTCTCTTCCATATTACGTGATTTTGCATCCAAAATTAAAATATTTCCTTAGGAATTATGATTAATGATCGCCCAAAAAGTACGATTAAAAAGACTCATATAATGTTCATCTAACAATCATTCAAAAATACACAAAAGTACTTCATTTGGACCATTCTCCCATCAGAGCACGTGACCTTGATTCAAGATTAGTTTGAGCGGGAAATCCGGTAATCTACACATGACATTTGCTAAATTATTTTGAGGGTCAATGATTAAGTACATGTGTATGTAATGTAATTGAATATTGAATAAAGAGAGCATGTGTTTTTTAGGTTTTCAGGGATGATTAAACACTTAATTGGAAGGTTAAGTGTAGAGTATTTATAGCACTTGCAATTGAAAGTACCTCAGAAACAAGAGACGGAAATGCAAGACGTATTTGGCAATCTCACACAACAAGTGCTTTTATTTTAAGAGAAGTATAAAAAAGATTTTAAATCAATTACATCAGTAATAATTTAGTTTTAAACTTTGTAATTGAACTAATTTAGTCATGAACCTCTTTACATTAGCATCAATTGAGTCCATTAGATCGATTTAGATAAGAAATTACTGACATGTACGTTAATTATTTTACGTGATATGGTTGGTGCTGACATGAACAATTTTGAATATCTTCAAATGTCTTAGGGAGGGCTTGAGCCTACAGGTGTCTTGGGTGAGGCCGGCCCTCGCCATCTAGACGTTGACTTCAAAATGGGCACATCCTGGATGATGGGAGAAGAACACCAGAAGTGCCAAAAGTTGTGTACGGCGCTCACTTCAGTGCTAAAAGTTTCAAAACGCTCATTTCAGTGCCAATTCCAGAAAAACATGATCTTTTAAGTGCCAACGACGAGAATTCTGGCCAAAAATTGACGTGGCTTTTATAATTATTGGTATTATCTGATGTGGTAATTATTTGGCCAAAATAAGAATCCACATAGGAAATACACATTTACCCAAACTATATATTTTTTTCTTTTTCCATTTTATTTTTTATTTTTTCAAAAACAAAATAGTTGGCCGGCGAAGCCCTCGCTGGCGGCCTACCAGGGCTCGTCGCTCTCTAGCCGGCGAGGGCGAGGCTAGCCCATCTCAGATTTGGGCCGGGCTGGCCTCGCGCAGGCCTTGCCAATGAGGGCGAGCCTGGGCGAGGCTGCCTCGCTTAGATCTAGGTGGGCCTGGCCTTGCCCAAGCCTCGTCGGCTTCAGGTGAGGCTGGTGTAGGCAGGGGAGGCCGTCGCCGGCCTCCCCTACAGCCGGCGAGGCTTGCGCGAGGCTAGCCTTGCCCAGATCTAGGCGAGGCCGGCCTCGCCTGCCGCGGGTGAGGTCGAGGGGGTGGGGGAGGCCGCTGCTGGCCTTGCTTGCAACCGGCGAGGCTTAGGCGAGGCCAGCCTTACCCAGGCTCGCCCTCGTTGGCAAGGCCTGTGCGAGGCCAGCCTCGCCTAGATCTGAGCAGGGCTGGCCTCGCCCGGGCTCACCCTCGCCGGCCAGAGGGCGGCGAGCCCTAGTTGGCCGTCGACGAACCCTGGTTAGCCGCCGGCGAGCCCTGGTCCCCATTTCTTTTTTTTTTCTTATCTTTTTTGGTTTTTTATTTAGGGTTCTTATTTCTGGTATAGTTGACTATACTACGTCGTTTTGATGTTTATATACTGACTGTGCCTCTGGCGAGCCACATTGGACTTGTAAATTAATAAACAATAGGCCACGTCAGATTTTTGGCAGGTATATCAGAGTTGGCACTAAAATTTTCGATGTTTTGAAAAAGTGGAACTGAAATGAGCGTTTTGAAACTTTTGGCACTGAAGTGAGCGCCGTACATAACTTTTGGCACTTCTGGTGTTCTTCTCCCCTGGATGACTGTAGGATTGTAGCCTTTGGTCTAGGAGGCGAGGGAGGGCATCGACCAAGTGTTGTTCGCTAGCGAGTGTCTTGGGGAGCGCTAGAAGCCGGCAAGAGGGATCTAAACACATACCTTTATCTATGGTAATTACTGTGACATTGCTGACAAGTCAAATATTTTATTAAGAGTTTTTTTTAGTCTTTTCTCCCTTTTTGCTTTTAGGTTAAAAGCTACATTTTATTCATAATATATAGAGAAGCAGTAGTTTTTAGAGAAGCAACAATATTAGCGCTAGAATAAATTGAGAGAAAAGAAAAAAGTGAGAAGAAAAAAATGAGTTTTTCTTTATGAGAGTTGTCAATCTCTTTGTACTTTGTACTTTGACACTGGAAAAAAAATTTCATTGCAATCTTGCTTTTTCCTAAATTTACTGGATAAAAAAAGTGCTTCTATGTGGAGACATAGCCCAGATTTGGGTAAACTTCATTAACAAATTTTCTGATATATTCTTCTGATTTTATTTTTTTTATTAATGCAGTCTACCCTAGAGAATTGTTTGCTTATATTATTATCCCAGAATAGGCATGCGATCCTTAATAGTGTGGAGTATCCAATTAACATGTCAATATAATTACAAGAAAACCAGCGTACGTCGACTTTGTAGCGAAGTTAGCGACTAGGCCCATTTGCTTTTATACAATTCATATTATCCTAAGAACCGATACATATGAGATATCCTCATCAACTTGGACAGCTTGCATTGAGGGGTTGAATTGATTTAGTTTCCATGCTGTTTAAGCATTTGCATTGATTGATGATGTTGGAGTGTGGTTTATACTCCCCATTGACTGAAAGGCACCATCCTCGAGCTACCAGAGGACCTTTATAATTTTGGTCTATATTTTATTGATAGTTTGGATTTGAGCCCGTGAATAACTACGAGTGTGCCTAGAAATAATTTATTTCTCTTGTAATTGAGAGTGTGATAGAAAAATGAGATATGTTAATTATAGTGGAATTTTCAATTGGATGTACCGTAGTTTTAGGGTGAAAAGATAAAATTTTATGTCTCGATTTTTCTTTCTTATCTTTACTCTCTGTTTTGTTGTGTTTGTGTGCTTAATCCTTATAGACAATGTGCAACAGGAGGAGGACCCTTGGTCCACTCGTGCCTCAAGCTTGTGTATAAGCTTAGATACATGGGGTTTCAATGGGGCTTGTGTAAATATATGCATATTTGTTCTTATCATCCCGTCTTTCATTCGACCAGCTTGTGAGAGGACAAAAATTAAGAGCTCTATACACGGTCTAAACACAGGTTTTGCAAGGGTTTTATCATTATAAGTTGTCTTGATACAAAAAGTGTGAATATTCATTAGAAATTTCATTAATAAAAGAAATATATTTTCATGGAAATCATCTTCAAGGAAAATGGTTGGTTTCATATATTTGGTAGCTTGGAGAAAGTGATTTCCTTCTTACTTAAACAAAAAGTCGTATTTCTCTAATCTAAACTTATGGTTTTCATTTCATGGAAAACATTTCCGTAAATCAATAAGTTTTTTTTGTCATCTAAACACTTGAAAATTGAAAAATAAGTTCTCAAAAACAGTTTTCTTTCAAATAGACATAAATGTGTTTGGAAAGTTCTTTCATAACATGATTGTGAGTATTATTAATGCGGGAGACTTCCACCCGCTTAATCATTGGCATTATTCCACAAACATTTTAGCATACTAAATATTAAATCCACTTTCATCTAACAAACTAATTTTTAGAATAGTTATCAGTGATTTCACGAAATATGTATATATGACAATGTATTAATAATGGCTATATGAGATGAACACGAGAGGCGATATGGCATTTCCATGTTCCTATAATATGGAGGCATGGTATTAGAATAATCAAATATTATATTATATCTACATTTAATAATTTAAATTTTTAGAATAGTTGATAGTGAACTATCCACAAATTTCCACATAGTATTAGAGTAAAAGATTCTTACTAAGTTTTGAATACTCGGTAGTGATCTCACCTAAATATTTCCCTCTCAAGGAATATTCAGTGAGGGTTGTACCGGAATCAATCACCCAACTTATCATTTATAGAGTTATTTATTTTGTGGCCATCTTATCCAACCATTAATAAATTATTTGCCAAGCAATGATGAATAATTGAGAATCTCTTTTTTGGTTAGCCTTCAATAACTTATGAATGTTGATTGAACATGGTTTCAAGTGGGAATAATAACTAGACCTTGTAATGATATTGTAAATCCGTTTCCCGACAAACCGATACCCATCGATGTGACACTTCCAATTTTCCCCCTTTCCGATTGCTAATGCTTCCAGACCAGATTTTAAGAATACTTATAAGAATAGAGTAAGGTCAAGAAGTATGAACGAATGGAATTCTCATTAAAAAGCATGGAATTGAATGAGGACTCCAGCATGATATTTAGTAATTTCCAATCGGAAAAGGTTAATTTTATGGTGGTTTTTGATACAATCTAGAAAGACATAAATAAGTTGTTAAAAAAATTGACAACTTTTCACGGAAATGAGAAAAATGCAAGTTTGTATGTGTGATAGCAGACTAAATATAATAGAAGCTACAAGCTTGTTGGTTTTATTGAAGAAATAAACAATTAGTAAAATAAGATCGATATAGAAGCATCCAGCTTAGAGTGGTTCGATTTGGGATAAGCCCGCGACCACTTTTCTAGACTAATAGCTATGAATAAGGTGGAGTTCATTAGTAGCTCTTGAGATGTTACATATGTAGCTTACGTTGCTTCTACTCAAAGCCACTTCCATCTAAAGCTTGTGAATCATACTACCAAGAATGCACACGGTATTATAATACTTTATTCACGTCTCGAAAGACTTATAGACAAAGTATGACTCTCAATAAGCAGAACAATTGATCACAAAGTGCATGAAAATATTCTTGTAATTTATGTTGTTAGGATTTGTTTGTCTTCTTGCATTGATCCTTTTTTTCAGAAAACCTTCTTTAAGTTGTCCTTTTGATAGATCAACATAGCCATTGTACACCGGAGATGTGGTTGCCCAAATAGTCAAATCTTCCTATAATCTTGCCATTTATAGAAACTCCAAGTTAGGAAATAATTATTGTCCAACGGCATGAATGGATAATATATTGGAGACTCTTCTGAGTAGATAAATCCGTAATTTGAGACTTATGGTTAGCTATTAGATTCCTTTGAACGCGTAATCATGATCAAGGGATGTCTGGGTCTTCATTATGTCATTCGTATATAAACGATCTTCTAAGTTTGGTATAAGTCGCAACTTCTATCGGTTTTCATAGGATTCTGCCCTGTGGTCTAATAGACAATTCTTGAGTTTGATACTCCATTGATTTTCTTGAGCAAATATGTGAATTATTCTTGAGTTTGATACCTGTTGATTTTTCATGTCTTCACGAACTTCTACTTCTCTTTGACCAGTACATCCTTAAGGTCCTTTCGATCTTTCGAGTTCTTTCCCGTACCGTTAGGGATAGATTGAATGGTATTGAGTAATCAATAGATACTTGGACGAAAATAACAGTCACATCTGTCAAATAACAGTTCAAACAAGATAGTTTTGTTATCATTAAAATTCTCAAGGGTTTTCTCAACAAAATTATTTGACGGAGGAGCATCTATGTGAGGCCCATTGAAAATCCACGTCCGTTTTGCGGAATTGCGATTACATGCGATTACCAAGCTGAAAGGATAATTACTCAATTAGTGCTAAATGTATGGATATCAATCCAGTTTGAAACTTTTATATTTTGCTAATGTACTCCTTATATTTGGGGGAAATTCCACTGTAATACTTCTGCCAATTGCCATTAGAAATCACCAATGTGACATTCCACAAATTGTAGATGTTGGTGTGTTACGTATGGCTGAAGATGACTGGTGTTATATTAGTAATTTCAGGTAACAATTAGCGGAAAATTTTCCAAAAAGTTCTAAACCTATTGCACGTTTGCCAATTTTAAACCTATAAAATTTTCCAATTCAAATCTAATCCTTTTAAAACCTTGCAATTGTCTCTAACACGTAAGTACTTTCCAGACATCAATGTAAGTATTTTTTGAGACAAATTTATTGGAAGGATTGAATTTGCAAGATTTTAAAAGGTTTAGGGTTGAATTGGCAAATTTTAAAGATTTAGGACTGAATTAGCAAACGTGCAATAGATTTAGGACTGTTTGTACCATTTTCCTTAACAATTAATTAAGATGACTACATTGAAATTTCAATAAAAAATTTAGAATTGAATTACTATAATTGAAAAGTTTAGAGCTGGATTTGACATCCATCCACACAATAAGTTTATGATTGATTAAATAATCATCTCCGGCCTGAACTTGAAATGTAATTTTAACCATTTGATGATATGAAAAACTTGGCTAATCATGTATTAATTTATTGTGCTCGTAAATTTTGAAGTCTTTTTATATTTACAAAAAAGCTCAAAGTTAATTAAAGTGGTCTAACATAGATGCCAATTAATATAGAACAAATTGTTTATATATATGTATGTAAGAGTTGATAGATAAACAACAAATTAAATGCAGATAAATAATGCGAATACTGAAGGACAATCCAAGCCCAACGAATTTACATTGTGTCTTTAAGACAATTTGTTCCATCCACTGGTACCTAAGGTCTTTGGATAATTGCCTCCCATGATAGAAAGGATTGCCTTTCCTATGAAGTGGTACTATTCCAATAGAGAACCTTCCAGCTCAACTTTTCAAAATAATCGCACAAAATGATGATGAAGAAAGAAAGAAAGACAGACAAAAAATGAATGCGAAACAAAGTCAAGGGAGTCAATGTTTATATTTATAGGCAGCAAAGTGATTAAGAATGGAGAGCCATGAATTCAAATAGATATCTTTCAACTCAAAGAAACAATTTCTAAATAAACATATATGTCCAGATTATGTTTGTTGAAACAAGAGCAAACTTCCAAAATGCAACGAAGAAGAAGATCCACAATATGAGTGAATCTCCTGTTGTTCTTGATGCTCCCATTTCCCTTTCACCATCTCGTTCATCCTCTTCTCTTTTGGAGTTTCGTATCTCTAATGATTCAAAAATTGACTTCCTCTATGAAGTTACTCAAACAAATGATACTAGAATCTCTTAAACCCAGCTTCATCTCATGAACCCATACTCCACTTTTGCTAAACCATCCTCATCATTTTCCCCTATCCGTTCCATTAAACAACTCATTCGCCATACACCTGCTCAAGTCAAAGAATATATTCAACCATCCAAATTTGACCAGTATCCCATTCCAGCCATCGACAAAAAATATTTTGTCACCCTCCAAATACCTCCAGGATTTCATCGACAATGGGCACAACAAGGTTATACCCACATGCATCATGGTGCAGTTCAGCTTGCTCTTACTTTTCATGGAAGGAAATGTCTTCCTGTCGTTGCTCGAATGGCTCTCTTGG
This sequence comes from Melaleuca alternifolia, assembly GCA_019926035.1. Lineage (NCBI taxonomy): Eukaryota > Viridiplantae > Streptophyta > Magnoliopsida > Myrtales > Myrtaceae > Melaleuca > Melaleuca alternifolia. The sequence continues at coordinate 543,919 of JAGKPW010002151.1, forward strand.
ATACAAGATTTCTTGAGTACCGGCATGCTTGTATAGGGACAGTCCATACTACCCTAAATGCTGGCACAATCTTTGTTATACTCTATCCAAATTTTTCCTCAATTGCTTTCATTTTTGAAAGTCTAGCTCTAGATTACAGGAGCACCTCAAACCCTAGATTCAGTTGCTGCCACACTCCATTATCAAATAGTGTATCAAGTGCAGAATCATGCTTTTGATATGAATTTTCATGGCAACAAGGACGCTTTGTTCATTTCCCTTAAGAATGACAAAGCTTCTTGCATCCATGTTCCTCGACAGATCCTGAAGGAAAAGTTAGCCAAGCTACTACCTGAAACCTATATCACAAACTAAGAATAGCTTTACCAGTGTAACAAGCCAGTTCATTATGTTGATTCCGAATTTATTCGGAAAAAAGATGGCATGGTTCAAGTCAAATTTGCTAAAGAAAAGGAAGAAGCACTATCTCCTGTATTACCGACACTTTTCTTAATCGAGCCATGTGTTCTCAAGTCAATCCCTCAAGATTCAGATCCAAAACCCCTTGTTGAATTTTTCAAATTAGACGGACACTTTGTTCACCATTATAAAGATCCCTATGGCCACTATTTTTGGGATCCACGGTGTTAGTGTTCATACTGCATCAACTCGCCTGATGAGGTTGATCCAACGGCAAAATCCCGCAGAAAGCACAAAAGGAAAGATTCTCTTTATGAGAGGTATCTTGACAAAGATCCTTCTGTTTCCCCTTGGTAATGAAAAAGGTTACCAGTTCATGGTATATTATTCTTCATCTGTTGATACTCAAATGTCCACCTCACCTTCGTCACCACCTCCAACACCTCAACCATCTAAAAAACCATCCAAATCTGTTGTCTCCCTCATTTACAAGCCAATTCAAAAATGGGTTAAGAAACACTTTTTCCCATTAACACTTCACACTGCTCCTCTGGCTGAACCCAAATTATCTCAATCTCTTGAGTTACCTGAGATTTATAAATTTGAAGAAAACGATTTCCTACCTCTACCAAAATGGAGTTTTCGTTTTCCCTTCCTTGAACCACAAGACTTTACAAATCCAACTCACAGGTATCATCATATGCCAAAGATTGTTATGCCTAATGAAGTAGATGAACAAGGAAGGGCCAGAAGAATCAGTGCTGCAGAAGCAGTCTTCAATTGGCAAACTAAAGCCCTCATGGCTCAAAATGAAGTACTTAAGACCATTGATACCAAGATAGATGGTGTCTATCATGGTCTTAGACATCATCATGATGTCATCTAGAAGATGCTTCGAGACTTTCGGAAAAAGGCTATCTAACCTAGAAGAAGGAAGACATTTTTCTTCTTATTTAAAAGATCTGAAACCAGAAATGGAGAAGCTAAAACGACAGATTTCCCTTCTCCAAGCAAAACGTATTTCTCCAAGTCCAAATTTCTCCTTTAGTCTTATTAAGGCTTTTCAAGGTTCATCTTTATCTCCATTCATTGTCTTTTCTGAGCCTGATCGTTATGATCCCATCAGACTCAGAAATATCATTCGAAATATGGAAAAGAGAACCAAAGAAAAGGGGAAAGCAAAAGTAGAAGAATAATCTTTCGATTACTATAACCAAGATCCATCTAAACAGATGATGATCTCAAACCCTCTAGAATCCTTCTTAAGGGACTTGATCGTTCAATCTTTATTTGCTCCCAATACTCCAATAATAGAAACCTTTGATTTTCCAAACGGTCCTAAACTAGTAGAATGAAACACTCCTGATGAATTTTCATCCTCGTCATCATCTTTCGGCAGTTTTGATGCTGCCCCTATTTTTATGGCCGATCCACCAAACACGGAGCCAATGCATGAAGACAATCTTTCAGAACCTGAAGTCGTGGATATGCTAGATTATAATCAGGCCCAACCATCCTCATCCAGTTCTGGGTCAAGGTTCTTTACTCTTGATGATATCCCGTATCCTAAATGGCCAGAAAGACTTGAAGATTTTCATTCTTTCTCATAACCCAAAAGCTTGCTCGAGACAATAATTATGACATTCTATTGGAATTTGTTTCCAAATTTACCGGTTCTCTGAAAAGCTGGTGGCAGAATGTTGTTGAAGCAGATTAAGTCAGATTCTTGGTGTCAACAAATTTTAAAGAAAATTCCACATTATGCACTTATTCGACGAAAGTTCTTTGAAAGAAAATGCTGTTCTCTTTGGCGAAAATATTTGAATCGCCATTTCCAGGAAATGATTAAGCTTTTCTATGCTTTGGGGGCAGACTCAAATTTGAAGCAAGTCTTTCTCAATTCCATCCCTAAAGAAATATCTCAAGTAGTTGAGAAATTCATTTTTACCAAAAATCTGAAAATCGCAAATATTACCATTGGTAAATTCTAGCAAGAAATTCATATGGGCCTTGAAGAACTATGTTCCAAGAAAAATGCTTTCCAAGAATTTCTTAAAGATAGTTGACACCTGGACAAAACCTGTTGCAAAAGCTATATGAAGATCAAGTGCCCTAGCGGTAAGAGTTGTGATTGTGATGATTGTAGATACAAGAAAAAGAAACACTTCAAGAAATATCGTCTTCATGATGATCGTCATGAAAGATTCCAATATAAGCGTTTCAGGAAAAGAAGGTTTCTTCGAAAAAGACAAGGAGAGAATTACTTTGATTCATCTGGGAAGAAAAAACCCAAACGTTGCTTCATTTGCAACAAGAAAAGACATTTTGCAAAAAATTGTCCACAAGCAAAGCGAAACAACATCAACATTATTCAATAAGTGGAGCAACATACTGGTATTTCTCTTGAATCACTATTCTCGGTCGAAGAAGATCCCTCTGATGAGACTCTTTGTCTCATTCCATGTTTTCCTTCATCAAAAGATAGTGACGGTGGGCAAGATCTCTTCCATTTTGCTCCTCAAGTTCTTTCACAAGATTCATGCTATCTTCCACCATATTTTCCAGTTAAAATTCTTTTGTCAAAATACTCCAAACCAATTCCTATCATAACTATGATTGACATTAGAGCACATGCATCTCTTCTTGATCCTAAGATTCTTCCAGATGACTATTGGACATCTTATGTCCGATATTTCACTTAAGCATCCAAAAATACTTTTTCAACCAGTGTTTGTTCAAAACCGATTTCCATCCAATTTTTCCCATAGTGTTCCATCACTACAAAAGTTCTCGGATGTCTTCTTTCGAATAAGGATCTCATCATAGGTTGGAATATTTTATCTCAGCTTCCTAAACTTAGAATAATCGGTGGAAAATGTCTCAAATTCAGAGACACCTTTCATGAATTCACCAGCATTCAAAGATTCTTTTCCATAGATATGAGTTTTCTTGACCCCATCATGCTGAGTCTCTTGGACTCCTGTGCAGATAGTCACTCAGAGTTCTTCCAAAAATGCCAACACATGCTATGGAAAAACTCTCAGTTTTTTATTCGCATTCCATTCAAGCAAAATGAGGATATTTATCCAACAAAAGCCAGTCACTCGGGTATGAATCCTGATCATCTTGCTATTGCTGAGAAAGAATGCTTTGAACTGCTGTAACAAGGACTTATTGAACCTTATGATTCTTAGTGGGCTTGTGAAGCCTTTTATGTTAACAAAAAGGATGAACAAAATAGAGGAAAGATGCGTCTGGTAATTAATTACCAACCCTCAATGTCTTCCTTAAAAATGACAAATTTCCTCTTCCATCTAGAAAATCCCTTTTTTCTAGTTTGACCAAAGCCAAGATTTACTCCAAGTTTGATCTCAAAGCAGGGTTTTGGCAATTTGGGATCCATCCTGATAACCGATCCAAAACTGTGTTTTGCATCCCAAACCATCTTTACAAATGGAGGGTCCTTCCCTTTCAAAAGGGCATGTGCCAGATCTTCAATCCAATTATGGATAGTGCATCTATCTATATTGATGGCATCTTGCTCTACAGTCATGATAAGCAGTCCTATGGTAAACTCCTTTAAAAGTTTGTTCAAATATTTCAAAAATATGGCGTCATGTTATCTTAGAAGAAGATGATTATTGCCCAGTCAAAAATTGAATTCCTTGGTATGAACCTTGACCAAAACACCTATCAACTTGGGCTATATGTTGCTAAGGAATTGCTAAAATTCTCGCACAATGAGCTTATAGTAAAACAAGTTCAACAGTTTCTTGGGATAGTAGATTATATCCGAGATTTTTTTCCTAATCTTACTAAACTCTTATTGCCTTTGCAAAAGATGTTGAAGAAAGATGCCCCTCCTTGGGAAAAAGAGCAGACTGAAGTACTTGCCAAGCTTAAGGAAGTCATGCAAGATCTTCCTCATTTCCAGATTCCTTCTTCAGGGAAAATAATTCTCCAAACAGATACTAGTGATGAGTATTGGGCATCTGTTTTATATGAAAAAGTTGATGGCAAGCGATATATTTATGGTTACAAAAGTGGTAAGTTCTCTCCAGCTGAATCTCATTACCATTCTACATTCAAAGAAACATTGGTAGTTAAGAATGTAATAAAAAAATTTGAATTCCATCTTATTGGCCACCATTTCTTGGTTGAGTTGGATATGGTTTCTTTCCCACAAATGATGAAATTTAAACAGAATTAAGTTCCTCATCCGCAGCTCTTGAGGTGGGCTGAATGGTTTTCAAAGTACTCTTTTGAAACCATGCACATTGCTAACAAGAAAAATGTTATTTGAGATTTTCTTTCTAGACCCAAGGCTATCATGGAAATTAAAATGTATACCAAGAAAAATCCTCGAGTTGAGACATACAGAGTTTAGGATATGTAGCAAAACAAGGCACACCTTGAATATCCTCTTGAAATTCAAGTTGCTATCTAGGAAAACCAATTATTTGAGAGACTTCCCGACTTTTTGCAATCATGGAGGTCTACTCTTAAAGCCAAATGGGCTCCATCCAATATTTCCATTCATCCACCCTCTCACTTGGAACCTAGAACAGGAATTTCTTGAAAAACTGAAATGAATTGTTTGTTATCTGTTCAACATGTATATCATAGCTATCTAGTTTTCTACTGAGAAGATTTAGTGAGCTCTTACAGAAACTCTTCGAGCACGGGACCACCAGCACCACAGGTTTAAACACCCGTTCTCATTGCTCAATTGGTTTATGCCTCTTAGTGCATGGTGTGCACTTTTTGGTACAGAAAACCAACGTGGTCGCCCAGAACCTGAAAGACATACAATCATCCTTTTTTTATCGGCCATGGACATTTATCCATCCATCAGGAGACCATTCAAAACGACCAGCATTCGTAGGAACAAGTTCATATAAGACTCAACATCATTTGCAGAAACACACTGTGTACACAACATTTTCATGATGCATCTCATCAGATTCTTAGTCTTACAGAGAACTCCAGCAGATCCTTTGCCAGGAAAATCACACGATTCCCCTTAAAGCCTGGCACTACATTCAGATAATATTTTGTCACACCCTGCTCTTCGGACACATGACGACCCCTGATTTTTACTTCCAGGATCTGATTATTCTTATAAATCTCAAACATAAATTTCCATTTCTCCATCCACCAGCACAATGCAATAAGACAACTATAACATGAGGAGTCTAGACGATAGCATAAGATACTTGCATCACATAACATCAACTTTGTTAACACGTCAACAAGATCCCTGGTTACAAAATCTGACTTGGGAAAATTCAAAAGCCTAGGGTTTCGCTTCCCGCGATTTGTACAATCAAATGTAGCAGGGTAGGTAGAAGGAGGTACTACGCTATGGGTTAGGGAGCTGATCTAAGTAGTCGCGTCGGGCCCAACGGGGTGGCGGATCAAAGATGGTTCCGTCCTCTGAATCGTCTACTCCATTTGGGTCTTCGTGTTCAAACTTGTAACCTCCCAAAGGCACTCCACATTGCTCCAAATGATAGTTCATCTCTCCTCCTAGGGTGCCCGTGTACTCCACTATGTGTTGATAGGGAACCTAAATCCGTCTCGTGAAGTTCCAAATGCACTATGTCTGCTCTTGCGTCTCTACGATCAGTCCACTTTTCCAAATTTCCCTATTTACAACACACCCTCTATCTACAGGATGGTCAGGGATCATCCCTACTTCCTTTAGGTTCTTTGCTTCCTCATCCGAGCTAAAGGGAGCCTCCGGCTCCAAGTCCTCCTCCAGATGCTCCTCTTCTAGTTGATCCCAGTCCTCTTCTAGCTGATCCCAGTCCTCCTCCTAGGGGTCATCCTCTTCTAAGGGGTCCTCTAAGTCTAAGTGTTCCTCTTCCGGGTCTATAGTTGGGTCTTGGGATGGTTGGGGTGGTTGAGTGAGATACTGGGTATCTCGGTGAATAAACCCTAACCCTAAATTAAGAACACTCCTATTCTAGGGTCCCTATAACGTCCCACCCATCACTCATGTCACTACTTAGAAATGGCTAGCTAACCCTAGCTAGAGGACATCTCCCTTACCATTTCCCCCAATTCTAAGTCCCAACACGGTTGTTCTTCTGTTTTCTTGTCAAACTACCCAATAAGACTACCCAGACCCGCGGTTACTAAACATGTATTAAAATTGGGTTAGCTACGAATAATTAAGCGGGTTGCAGAAATAAAAATATGAATTGTTCGCCTAATAATTAAATTGCATAAATAATGATTAAATTGCATGACTAATAATTAAATAAATAAATTAATAAATAAATTGCATGACTAGTAATCAAATAAAAAATTTAATAAATAAATTACATGACTAGTAATTAAATAAAAAATTTAATAAATAAATTGCATGACTAATAATTAAATAAAAAATTTAATAAATAAATTGCATGACTAATAATTAACTAAAGCAATTAGATATTAAAATGCACCACGAAGGTAAGAGGCCATCCACAACAAGCCCACTCCTTTTTCTCTCATCCTTACGTCATACTAAGTTTGAATTAATCAACTTTCTTAATTCCCGTGCCCCTGGCACCACAGTCACGCCTAGTTAGGCCTTAATGCATCACTCGCGTCAAATGAGGTCCCGTCACGAACTATCTTGTGCCAGCCAGCTCTTCCATGCAACACCAACCGTCTAACTAATTCTAGCATTTCTAGAAATTCTAGCAATTCTAGTAATTTCTACTAAAGTAGTGAATGCGCCTAACAGAGGGTTAGAGTCCACTCACTTGTGAGTTTCTTCGCTTCAACCCTGCTGGTCCAAGTGGCGGCTGAAGACGGGAGAAAATAATTTTTTTTCTTTTTATTTTCTTTTTCCTCCTTTTCTTTTCTTTTCTTTTTTTTCTTGGCCCGCTTGGTTCGGGCTGGGCTAGCTACCGAGTTGGGTCGGCTGGGCCGAGCTGGCTGGCCACATGGGCTAGGCTTCCGGCGACGAATCCGGCAACGGCGATAGCGATGGTTGTCTTCTTCGGTGAGCTCGAGCAGACCCGTCTCAATCAACGGGTTGCGAGTTGGGTCGCTGAGCGTTTTCGGGTCTCGCCGTCGTTCTCCGTCCTCCGGCCAAACCGAAGTTCTAGACTGGTCGGAATCGGAAGATGGCTCGACGATGAGTTGAATCGCGGTGGTGGTGAGGGCTGAGGTGGTCGGAGCTGTAAGAACTCTGGCCGTGAAGTCGACGGCTCAAAGCTAGGGTTCCAAGGAAGGGGGTTAGGATTTCGAGCTCCAATCCGGGGGTTTTAGACCAAATCAACCGAAATGAACTAGATTCACTCACTAGGTGATTGCGAGTCGATCGGTGTCAATGGCAAGGGACGACGATGGCTAGAACGGCGTCGGCGACGAGCTAGGGCTCCGGCGAGCTCATGTTTGAGCTTGTCTCAAACCTAGCCGATCTCATGCGAATCTAAGCCAAATCGAACCAAACCAGAGTCAAAACCAAGGTTTAGAGGTGCTTAGGAATCGATTGGAAGGATTGGTTTGAGCTCAAGTGCTTGAGATTGAGAGAACTCACCGGTTGAAGGTTGTGGGTTTTTCTGGGAAACCCATAAAAACTAAACTGCGAAGCCCTCTTTCGGGGGTTGCTGGCGACGTCTTAGGCCAAACCGAAGGCGGCGGTTGGTGGCGTTTTGAAGACAGCGTTGCAGGCTTTCCAACGGCACCAACGGTGAGAGGAGAGGAGGTCTGAGTTGAGAGTTGTGTGGATTGAAAGTGGAGAGGGAGGCTCGGTTTAGTTGTAGAGGGGGTGGTTGGGCCGAGCGGAAAATCGGCTTGCCGACGCCACGTGGCAGCTTTCCATTGGTTGCAGTCCACTCCGGCCATCCCTCAAGGACGGGTGGTGGCAGCGGCAAGGCGACCGTTGAGGCGATGGTTGCCACAGTTGAACAGTGCAGTTCAACTGCTCGGCATAATGCCGCGGAGAGGAGAGAGAAAGAAAGAGAGAGGGAGGGTTCGCGTGCGTGCACGGCGTGTGCGGACTGGTCTTACCTGGTCGGACCGCTCGATTCGCGCGGTTAGACTGGCTGGTTCACATGCCGGTTCGGAAATTAATAAAATAAAAATATTTTAATTCCTAAAAATCAAAAAATTAAAATAATAAATCTTAAAAATTCAGAAAAAATTTCTAAAATTCACTAAAACTTTACAATACCAAAATTATGATTCACAAACTAGAAAGGAAATTATAAAAATTTCCAAAAAATTTTCCTAAGCCTTTAAATTGCGAACACGGTCTAAAAGCACGGTTGTTACATATTTTTTGGGATTCTATTAATCCAAAAGAATTCGTTCATGAAGCCATGAAAATTTATCGCTTGGAACATCCAAAAGATTTTCCATCATCCTCATCAGATACTCAAGCATATCCATCCAATTATTTTCAAGATTCTCAAGACCCATGGGCTACCTATGGACCTTTTTCTGATCCATTTTATGCTAGCTCTCAATGAGCACCTCATCTGGTTGAATAAGAGATTGAAGCAGTAATTCGAGATTTTAAAAGACAGAAGGATGGTCCAGCCTTCTAATTTGGAGAATCTTCTACACAGGAAGAAGAGACTGATCTTTCTCTAAGTCAGATTAGCACAGATCGGCAGGCTTATTGTGACCCGACAGGTCGAGATACTCCACCACTAGACTTCCCAGTACATCATTCCTATTGGGAACATATTATGGGCACTAGTACTCCTACTCAAGGTACGATAGAAATGATAGATCATGAAGACTTTGAAGACTCTATCCTTGAAGACTCAATCAATGATTCTAAGGGAAACACTGAAGAACCGATCCATGACCAGAATAGGGACTAGTATCACATGTCAAGTGTATTTAATGCCTTATCCTGAACCTGAAGTCCCGTATGCTTTATAACATTTATGTGTGCTTTATTTTCGTATGCTTTGCAACGTGTCTGTACTTTATCCCGTGTGCTTTATTTGGGTTTTGTGCCAATGTGCTTTGTAATAACAGTGTCTACAAAAGCTCGTACTATGAGCATCTAGTGTGAAGTGCGTCGGTGTGACTTTGCCTATAGGAGGCATGTAATATGGCTTGCAAGAATAAGAGCTTCCGAAGAGAATTTTCTACCGGAAAATTATCACTCTCTAGCAATGACTTTCTAAACTTCTCTATTCTTCTTTTTAGCCTGGTAAAGGCCTTTAGGAACTGCAGCTTCTTCTTATTTTGAGCACAAGGTTAAAGGTTTTGGCTAGGAATCTTGTTCGTTCCCTAACAGGTAGGCCCTTAGGCTTGAGCATAGAAGCTCGTCGTGTAGGTAACATGCCTGGGAGAACAGTCGCTCTGCCAAAGTGCCAACAATCCCTCAAATGAATGAGAAGTTAAGCTATCATGACTCTTCATGAATGCATGAGATGCAATGTTGGATCGGAATAAGTAGTTTAAAACTTTGAACTTTTCTAGTGAGATCTATCAGACTTACTCGATCAATTAGTAGAATTTATATTTTTGAACCGTCGACCTTTGGTATAAGCCTAGATAATAGAAACACACAATTATCTCTCTAACAAAGTTGGTTATCACCGTTGTGTTTGTTTTGGCCATGACCAACACATGGTTTCATGAGTTTTTTTAGAGAATTGGACCTTTCAAATTCTCAAAGAAGTAACCTCGCACTTCACACTTACATAGGTGATTTCTAAATATGTGGTATACCAAATACCTTATTCATAATCATTAAAAGCTCATGCCTAAACTCCATATATTAGTACTGTCTTAATACATGAATGCGTGAGAATTGACAGTATTTTATATCGCAAAAGTAACTTGGTTGTCCCTTTGAACCTCAATATTGGGATTTTCAATCAATTAGGTAGAATTTCCACTATGATGACTTATTTTATAGGCTTAAAACCCATTCATCTTGATATTTTTATAACCATCTCTCTAGTTAGGCTTTTTGTCAGTGGATCCATAAGATTATCTTTTGACCTTATAAAATCAATCGTGATAATTCTACTAGAGAGTAGTTATCTTAAGGTATCATGTCTTTGATGAATATGTTGAGACTTATCATTATACATGACATTCCTTGCCCTGCCTATTGCTGGTTTAAACCAATTAGGATTTGTCTACTAAGAAGTTTTGAAACCACTCTGCTTCTTCATTGACCTTATCCAAAGTAATAAATTTTGCTTCAATGGTAGACTTTGCAATACATGCTTGTTTGTATGATTTCTAAGATATTGCTCCCCTACCAAGTATAAACACATATTCGCTCGTTGATTTTCTACATATACTTAGTTTTTGGAAAGTACAAGCTTATCGGATAAAAACACATGCTTGAAGCCATTCATTGCTTTGAAGAGATTCGGATGCTAAGTTTTTATGTATGTCTAGCACATGTAGCACATTGGGTATTGTCATTGTTTTCCCAAAGGTCATCTTTAGAACAATTATCCATGTAGAGTTTTTCATCACCTCCTACAGGTGTGTAAAATAAGAACATCGATTTTTTGGTGCAAATGTGACAAGTTGTTCCAATGTCAATTCACCAATCTTTGGGGTTTCCCACCATGTTGCACTTGGATATCATAGCAATAAGATTGATGTCACCAATACCACTGTAAATCTCTTCCACCATATTTGCTCGAGTCTTTTTCCTTTTCTTAGCTTTGTAGTCTTTGACACGTTGTTCAGACTTTCCACAAATATAGCAATTACCTTTAAACTTCTTTGGGCCTTGGGTGGATCCCCCTCCATTTCTTTTCATTTTCTTGTTGGGTTTTGATCATTCTTCAACAACGTTGGCCTTCAAGACTTCTAGGTTTCTGTCAACTTTCTTCTTTGAAAGCCTATTGTCTTTCTTTATCCTCAACCGTGCAATTAGGTCTTCAAGTGATAACTCATATCTCTCATACTTGAGATAATTCTTGAAATCTTTCTACAAAAAAAAAGGTAACTTTTTAATAAAAAGAGCCACTTGAAATGATTCACTTACAATCATACCTTATCATGAATGTCATGCATGATTGGTTGAAGTTCTTGAACTTGACTTAAGAGGGTTTTAGAATCTACCATCTCGAAGTCTAGAAATTTGCTGATGATGAATTTCTTCAGTGCGGCATCTTCTGTTTTGTACTTCTCGTCCAAGCTTTCCCATAATTCCTTAGCCATTTTCAGCGAACTATAAACATTGTAGAGAGAATTGTCAAAACTATTGAGTATGTAGTTGTGACACTGGAAGTTAGAATGCTTCCACACATCTACTGCATCAAACCTTTCCTTATCTAATTCTCCTTCATCCAACTTAGGAGCATCCTCTCTGAGGAACCTTGCTAGATTTAAAGTTGTAAGATAGAACAATATTTTTTGTTGCCATTTAGCCCCATCGAAATTTTCTAGCTTCTCTCTATGTGTTGTTATAGAAGCAATATGTGTTATCGAGGTCATAGCCATTTATGTTACAAAAATAGAACGAAAAGCAACAATACAAATGGAAAAAAAAGGAGGCAAATTGTCTTAAGATTGTTGGAACCTATATATGTATGTATACGCATAAAAGAGTTTATAGACAAACTAAGATTAAGTGTGGATGAATAATCCGAATGCGGATGGATAATCCGAGTCCAACGAATTCACTATGTGTCCTTAAGACAATTTGTCCCCTCCACTAGTACTCATGGTCCTTGGACAATTGCCTCCCATGATAGAATGGATTGTCTTTCCTATGAAGTTGCACTACTCCAGTAAGGAACCTTCAAACTTAACTTTTTTAAATAATCTCACAAAATGATGATGACAAATAAAGAAAGAATGACAAAAACTGAATGAGGAAAAAAACCGAGGCAATCAATGTTTGTATTTATAGGCAGCAAAATAGTTAAGATTGAAAAGCCACGAATTTAGATAGATATTTTCTAACTGAACATGCTTGTTAAAAAAAAAACTACCAAACAAATATATTTATTCGGATTGTGTCTATTTGGATGAGAATAAACTTTCAAACCAACGTGTCTGTTCGGACATGATGAAATAAAATTGATGTGCGCTATCCCTCATTTCTCATTTACCTTCTCATCGGATTTGGAGACAAAAGTCTCAACACAAATATACGAGGGAAGAGAGAAGAGGAGGAGCAGGAAGATTGGTTAGGACACTGCAAGGGTCTAAACCTTTGCTCATTCTATAATCAAGTATCAGAATTTTTTAATCCATTAGTAAAGATATCTCGACTTTTTGAACGTGGCTAAATGCGAGGCTTTCATAGCATGTCAACTAATTTTTTGCTTATGTGCAGGGGCATCTGATTAGGTCCCTGGAATTCACAAATAATGTAATTCTGGATATAAAGGAAACTCTGATTTATGGGAACAATAATCTTAGAGATAAGCAAGTAGTAACTTGCCAGGTTAACATTGTTGTTGGTGCCATAGGTTACTATTCAAACTTTCCCAATTGTATGCAAACTGTTCGTAGTGAGGAAAGTTGTATTGGTTAAAGATCCGAATTACTTGTTCATGAGACTTGCACAACTTTATATAGTTGAATCTATGTGGTTGTACTCTTAAATTATTCAGAAAAGATAAGCAAATCCTTGAAAATTAGGATTAAATGGAAGTATGGTTTCGATATCTATAATAATTTTTTGGTTAGTGATGTGCAGGTGTGTATGCGTGTGTATGTAAGAATATAGTTGGTAGAGAATGGACCAGAGGGCAAGGGGATATAGGCAATGGGAGGTAGTTTCATTAGTTTATAGAAAAAGTAATTGGAGGAATAATGGTGGAGGAGTACAAGTGATGGAAACTATATGAGCTCTGCTCCCCACACCCACACACATGGAGCAAGTTGCTCCTTATTCTGGGATGCAAAATCGGTGCATGCACCGAGTTTGCAAGGTTTTTACAATATTCTAACATAAATATCTTCCTATCTTAATTATTCAGCAACTTGGCAACTAGATTTCATTACAGAAATCTGGAAGTGGCGAAGGCTAGTTGGCCAACTTGTTAACTTGATGGACTTTGACTAGAAAAATCGGGAGAAGGGAGAGAGAGGGGCGGTTTCTTCCTCCAATTGCTGCTTGCTTTCCAAGTTCTTGATTGAAAATGAATCACAATTTCCAACACAAATAGAATAAAATTTTTATACGTGGGGTGATATCCATCCTGCATATCATGGGGAAGGATGGCTTCATTTAATAATCGGAGATAGATTATACCGGCATTCAGTTTGAAAACCAGCACACAGTTTGAAAATAATCACTCTCCTGGATACGAACTCATATATATTGTTAAGTTTTCATTGTTTATTAGTAAATGTCAAGCATTTGAAGTCTTACTCGTCGATAGATAGCTACTTCGTACCACCAAAGGGCATATTCGCTGATTTCGGGTTCTGACAGTACATGTTGCTGAGGTAATATGCTCACTTCATGCTTATTCTGTTTCGCAAAAAGTCGTCCAGGTTTGGACAGAGATGAAGCTTAACTTCTTGCTCTGACACACGTAGACATTAATCTAATCATTGAAGATGGACTAGGTCAATAACTGTACAAGTAGTTAAAGTAGAAAGCTCCGTTGACAAAGAAAAGAAAAACAAGTTGATGGGGCATTGTTTTGTTCGTCATTAGGATCATTTAAGTAGTCTAACACCAAATGGACCCACTAACCTTTTCCTATAGATGTATGCAAGTATGCGCATAACAAGCACACACAACAGCAAACACGCGAACCTGACATGGACGAGATCCGGAGAGAAGCCATGAATGATTACGAGCAGAGGACGGAGGAGCAAAAGCAATACGCATTGGATTTTTTCAAGGCAATGGACAGCGATGGGAACGGAAACATAAGCATCCAGGAGTTTGTGGCGTTCCTACGACAGAACGGGTTCTATAATGACAACTTCTACACGCTTTTCACGGAGCTCGACAAGGACAACGATGGCACTCTCGACTATGAGGAACTTATCACCCTTTTTTTCATAGTCAACCACGACAAGTACAGAGATCGCTTGGCAGCAACATCATCTAATGTCAACAACAATAAGGTAGAACCCTAATTCGTAACCAGCGCACTCTCTTCACCCAACAAATATCGAATCGTGTTATTGCTTCTACATTAAAAAGTTATCAGGTAGATCGTGCGCATCTGCTTTGAGTCCACACCTTAGCCTTGAAACCTCGAGCGACCCGTTTAAGACTCGGTGCAAATCCAACAGATTGAGTGCCACTTGGCACATGTATTTATAGCTCTCGGGCTGGGGGCTCAGGGACTTAGAAAGTGCTTCAGAAACAAGATAGAGGAAAGATTAAATAAAGAAGATCTACTCTCTATATATTGCAAATTTTGTTAGGAGGATGACTGTACTAAAGCATGAAATTTTTAAAGAGTAGCAGACCTAATCAAGGGCGAGGCTGCCTCCTAACCGCTCGCACAGGTCTGCTTGGAGCTGGACAACTTATGAAGAATGCTAAGGATGGGCTTCGGCAATGACTTGTGAATTCTAGTGGTGGCTTGTCCGGTGTGACGGCCGTGGCGTTAGTTGTGCTGGATGGATGGCCATCCTTTGCGGGGATGGCGAATCAAGAAAGCATGCCTAGGGTTTTATTTTCCTTTTTCTGTAGGCACAAATATGCTTGGTTTTTCACTGCTATCTTCTTCCCACAAACTATCATTTCCTATACTGCCAAATACTTCATCTTTCTGTACGTAACTCGGGTGTTCGCGTAGTGAGAACAACCTAATCCCCACGCGTATATGACCATCTTTACGACTTGTTCCTAATTCATAAAAGAAGAAGAAGAAGATATTCTGTCGTTTTACCCAGAGTATATAGCTAGTATCACTCCTAAATCATTGTTTAACTTAACAGCTCTTTATTTATGCAACTCTTTATTTATGCAGGAAACCAAAGATGAAATTACTTCTAACCAAGTAAGATGACTCTCTCCCTCCAAAATCAATATGCTTCTGAACTTGATTCCCTTTGAATGATCGAATTACAAAAATTATTGCAAGAGGTTGGTATTATGGACATTTCATTATCAGGGTGGACAAGAGATACGGTATAATTTGGATACACAATTTTTAAAGATTATTATTTGCCACGATTCTAATTTTATTCACCGATAATTCCACACTCAAAGTCGCGTTGTGGAAATTTCAGGACCGAAGTGGTGGACCTAATCCACAGGCACTTCTTGACCTTTTTATCAAGCTTTGCAGCCTTGGAGCGAATATTACCAATATAGCTTTAGCAGGCGGATGCTCCATTATGTAGCTGAAGGAGGTATTTTCCCCGATGGTCATGTTGCATGGTAGTGACGAGTGGTGTAACTAGTTAGATTGAAAAATGTAATTCGAAATTTCTGCTTAAAAGTGCATGGGCATGGACATTACATACTTAATGTGATCGGTCTGTCAAATTATATTGGCTATATGACCGATACATTAAATGCTTTGTTTATGTGCCAACACATATTGATGGTTCGATGGTCTCAAATTCATCTTCTCTTCCTCCATGCAAAGCGTGTTACAATGCTATCGCTATCTTCAGTTTTTGGATTTAGGAGTTTGCATGGTTCAAGGCGGTCCAATTCCTCCTCAGAATTGGGAATTGGACCACATAGTCCTGGATCGGACCAAACCGCACCCATCGGTCCGGTTTGGTTCCTAAGAAATCTAATGGGACCAGTTGGAAATCGAAAAAATTCTAAAAAAAGGTGAGTTTCTTTACTTTTTGTTAAGAAAAAATTATTTTTGGTAAAGATTAAAATTTTAGAAATTTAAATTGAGTTCTTTTTACTTTTTTACATTTTTATTTTTACTAAAATATAAAAAAAATTATCGGCCGGGTTCGGTCCGATCTGGCCCTCCTAGAAACTGGACCGCCCGAGCATCGGTTCCACTTTTGGAAAACGGGGATTGGTTTGACACTGGCAGGCCGATTTGGGTGGCTCCTGATTCGGGTGGTTCAAGTTGCTCACCTGTAATTGAATTAAATATGTGATACTTAGTTACTCGGCACATGACTATCCATAACGCTGCAAATATATATCAACAAAGGGTAATTTATATCGGAATTTTATACCACACGGCCACAATATGAAAAATCGAGCAATTATCTAGATCAATGATAATGAATGTATTTTTGTGCCGAGGGTGTTGAAGAATATTCATGTGATTCAACATAATGAAATTTGATGAATGCTAAAAAGATACGCAAACCATGTGATCCAAGAATATGATTGGACGTCGGATCACTATTGTGTGAACTTTCTATGAGTGTTTCTTAGCTAATGATAAATGTCATACATTTCTATTTATGGTCCATCAACATGACCATCACTGGCGCTCGATCCATCCCTCGCTGCGAGAATCATCCAGTACATGTGGAAGGAGGCTATATTGTCCTAATAAAGACGATCAATCAAGTGCTTAAAGAGTTTCAATCATAATCTAAAAAACATATGGGAACGACAGACCTATAATGTATAAATCGTTAGTCATAACTAGTCATAATTGTTAATATTACCATATCTGTTTATGCAATTTTAAGCTCATTAGCACGTATATTCTGTTCATATAAAATAACGGACAAAATAGAATACGAAAATAAGATAGAATATGAAAGTATCTTGTTTTATTATTGCGATTCGCTAAATAATGGATAGGGTATAGTAACAAATTCATGGATTCATGTCCCAGCTTATCTAGTCTTATTTCGACTAAAAATTTAGATGAGTAGACACAGCTTCGATGTCCACGAAATCACGGTAAATCCACATTAACATTGACTCCATCCGCACCCAAAAATTTAAAACAACACGGCTATCCATATGTAAATCCACACTTTTTCTTGGGGTTTTATCTCCAGCTAGGTCAGCCGTCAAACTCATCAGCTCCGCCGCATCTCTCCTCTTCTGGCTTGCGGGCAACTCTATCTAATCCGCCCCTCCTCCGTGTTTAGAGTTCCAAGCCCGTGGCGCCATGATTGGCAGATAGTTAACTCATTCGCATTTGCAAGGTCTGCAAACTCTCTGCCCCTGATTCAAGTTTGATTCATGGTCGAGGAGATAAAACTTCTGTTCTCTTTTTTCATTCCAATGAGATAAAATCCATGTCTGAGAAAAATTTGTGCAATTTACATAAATTTTCTTTCACATATATGACTAGTCACCCACAAATGACTAGGATTCTTAATATTCGACGAAGATCTAGAAAATCATTTTATTTAAAACTAGTTTTATCACAGAGTAGACTAAAAGGAACTATTTTAGATAACCTTTAAGCTCTCTCTCTCTCTCTCTCTCTCTCTCTCTCTCTCTCTCTCTCTCTCTCTATTAATGTCCGAACGGCCCAGGGCATTGTCTGTTACTTTTCTCTAGAAGGTTACTCTTTCTGTTCTCAAACTCATAGGACTATGAAAACTAGTTTCTAGTTTTATTTGTTTAGGATTATAGCATACATGGTCCATGAAATGTGATCAAATATATAATATATAATCCCTAAACTTTAACCTAATGCATAATGTGATATTTGAACTCTTAATTTCTTCAATGTGGTCCCTAGACTTTTGTTACATATTCAACTTAATTCCTTAACTATATAAAAATATTAAATGTAGTTCTTTCATTAATTAAAATTTAGTGATGACATTAAACATTTTTATATAATTTAGGAATTAGATTGAATATGTACAAAATGTCCAAAAATCAAATTTAATAATTTGAAAGTTTAGTGACCACATTGTATTAAAGTTTATGGATCATATTGAACATATTGAAAGTTCATGGATCAAATTATATATCGGATAAAAGTTTAGAAATCATTCATATGATTGTTCCTATTTGTTTAATTCACAAGAAATAAAGAATGAGAATATTCTATACATGGAATAAGATTCGAGGTCCTAGGGACTTTTGTTTATTCAACCATATATCAAAAAAGCCCACACACTACGAGTGCATCACTGAACATTGGGCTCTTTCCTTAAACATGTGGTGCGTTTAAACCTGAATTCTCGTTTTCGGGCTTGGGCTTGAAACCTGTGGAGGACGTTGCAGTAGCAAAGTCTATTTAGGTTCACAGCATCGAAGCTTTGGGCCAGGCATCAGTTTCAGTACGACCCATGAAATAAGAGGATCTTGAGAAAATATTGGCGCAATGTGCAGCTAGAAGAATTCCATAGGTGGTAGCCAATCCTGATTTTGTGACAGTCGAGGCAAGAGTCACAACAGAAACAGAGGGATAATTACAATTTAAACATCTCATAGTCATTGTTTTGAGTCGTTCCCGTCTACGCACTCCATTACCACATTCCACACAGAAAATATGGAATGCGCCCTAAGCAACCATCCATTCTACTACGGCAAGAATAAATTTACTAACCGTTCATTCACTTCAATTCATACTCGAAGAAGCAATTAAACAGGATTGCCAATAACCGCAAGCCAGAATTCAAACTACGACCTCGCAGAAGAAGCACGACAGAAGCTACCACACCCGAGAATTCTTGCTAGGGCTTCTCAGATGCGAGGACTCGCATCCAGGGAACTCGCGGAACAGGTTATAGATCTCGCGGGCCTTCAAGTCCTCGGGCAGGCTGGAGGTAGGGATGAGGCGGTGGCACCGCCGACGCCACCGTGGGAGGTTGCGGGGGCGGAGGTGCTTGGTAGTAAGCATAGGCTGGGAGGGTTCCTGTTGGCGGGGGATAGTAGGCTGCCATGTCGTCCAATTTTTTAGACCGAGGACCGACCCTGTTGAGCTTAGGATTGAGGATTAGACCAAGCCTATGAGTTTGGTCCGATTCTAGGGTCAACTTGGAATCAATTAATTATTATTTTTTCGTCATTTTTGGTATTCCTTAAAAGAATAAATATACTCTTTTAATCAGTCAACAGTGTGACATTGATGAATCAAACTATGAACACACGTACATATAAAAAATAATTCTAAGATAAGATATTGATAAAAATCTTCATTTGCTAAAAGTAACAAACCGTAAAAAAAAAAACAAGCACGTGAAATTCAATTAAAGTGTAATAAGGAGTTCAAAATATGAAATATAAGCCATAAATTATACAACTTTATATCTTATTTATAATGATTGCTTCACCTTTTGAACACTTAAAACAAAACAAACAACAAACATAATTAATACTTAACAAAAGTTTTCAATTGAAATTATAATTAGCGTAATTGACTGAACATCTTACCACTTATATTTATTTATTTTCAATGTGTAATCTCTATTTATTAATTGTAATATATTCAGTAAGATAACTCATATCTATATAAAAAAAAGAATTCGTTCATTAGGTATAGAAATGAATTAACAAGTAAAATGAATGGCAAACATAATAAAGTCAGTACATGATTTAACATCTGCATACATTGAATACTCAGTACAAATTGAAAAATCACATAAGCTTGAAGCTCTCAAATCAAGAACAAATCAAGAAGTAACAATGGCAAAAGAAAAAAAAAATCTAGCACCATCCGTGAACTCACATGAGCTTGGAGCTCTCAAATCAAGCAATCAATCAGAGTTCACTAGCTCAGCTATGCTCATGAGACAAGAGCAGAAAGGTGAGCATGCTACATTTGTGAGGCAGCCAAAAAATGGGAGCAATTCATTAGTGAAGCTGTGCTCGCAAGGTGAGCAAACAAGTTTTTTTTTTTTTTTGTCGAATCAAAGTTGGATTAAGTGGCTTTCTACTTTCTAAACTATCCGGTACATTCGAATAAGAAAAATGGGGGCAGAGGTGCTAGGGTTTAAATTAGACGAAATTATAAATCATATGATGTAATATATATTTATATTATGTATAATATTTATTATTATATTTATGATATATTTAAAGGTTGGTCCAAATTAGACCAACCTAAAGTCTCAAGATTAAGGATTAACCAGCATAGTACATGAATTAAGAGTCCCGAGTCTAAGGACCGGCCTAGTCTCCCTTGGAATTGGACTAGGATGAGCAAGGTTTGGTTGGTCCAAGGTCGGTCTAGGGTTGATGCTCACCCCTAATCTCTGCCATCCCTTGCATCAGTCTTGTTGCTCTACTTATACCAGCTCAGTTTTGTCGATGATGCTCTAGTTCGGCAGCAATGCTCTAGCACTTTCTTCGTCACAATTGTTGGTTTCTTTGCTGATTATTTCTTGAAATTTCACGCGACAAGTATAGGCGAAATCAACATAAACGCAATAGAAATACTAACCTATACAAGTATTTTCAATGGCATTGTTCGTGCATTTTAATCAAAAATCTATCAACAAAAGACTTTCAATGAATTATCTCTCGTAACGTCTCCAAATAACTTGGTTCAAATGTTTACGATTCAAGCCTCACAATTATCGAACCTCTAGTTTAGACACATCTCCAATCGCACGTTGAACATAAGAAGAATTCTCACGAATAATCAACACTTCAATTGTGCTAGCAATCTTGTGTAGATAATCTCTATGCCTTTTAACTTTGATTCATGGTAATCATCAACGAGAATAGAACTGTTTTTCTCTCACGTGAAAACTATCTCTTTTTCTCTTGTGAAAAAAACTGCCCACACCCGCACCCACACCCACACCCACACCCACGAGGTCAACTAACCATTGCAATGATTTTATTAACCATCGATGCAATCACACACGATCAATGGTTTGTTGATCGCATACCATTGCAATGGTCAACAAAATATTGCTGACTATGGTGGGACCAAATTTGTCGACCACACACGGTCAACAATGGTTGGCCCATCTTATTTTTAAGATTAATATAATAATAATAATAATAATAATAATAATGATAATAATAATGTGTCAACATGTGCACAATTTCTGGCACATCATTATGTGTCCAATTTCTGCACACATATCAGGTTTACGTGCATATGTAACCAAAATTAAATCAAATCTCATGTAATGTAAATTTTGTTCAACCTAATCGTTTGCCGTGAGTGTGTCATTCTCATTCAACATCATTCTCATTGGTTATGTTGTGTGACATTCCTAAGTTCATCATTAATTTAGTAGTAGGACTTACACTAACATGTTAATACTTTCAGCAGAATTGATTATCCCGATCAACCTCTTGGTCTTACATAGGGGTAAGTAACTTGGACTGCCCAAATCAGCCCGGATAAGCCCGGAACTGCACTGGACCAGTTAAGCTTTTTATATTTTATTAAAATAAAGATGTAAAAAAAGTAAAAAGAACTCAAGTTAAATTTCTAAAGTTTTAATCTTTACCCAACTATACCAAAATAATATTTTTCTTAAAAAAGTAAAGAAATTCAATTATTTTTAGAATTTTTCCGATTCCCAACCGGTCAATTAGATTTTCTAAGAACTGGACTGGACCGAATGGTCCCGTTCGAGACTTAGACGATCTGGTTCCTGATTTTCGGGGGGAATCGAATCGGCTCGATCCTTGCACATCCCCTAGTCTTATACACCATGATTGACATCTAACAATATGTCATGACTAGTTAGATAGTATAAATGCTTTAAGAACATAATGAACCTGTAAGCACTGATTTACAATATAATTCAATTCCTCTATTATACTATGTCACAATCGAACAAAAACCATCAAGTTATATATTCTATCATTTGCACACATCTAATCGATATGCAATTTTACGATACATAAATAGTTTATTCTCGTTACAACCCCGGCTGAGGATTTCAATACAGTGTTATAATTAGATCATCAGGGGGACATAAGTTGTAACTTGCGATGCCCAAAATCAGCCCGGTCATTCGAATTTGCGGAACTGCACTTAAGGACCAGCTTATGTTTTATATTTTATTAAAATAAAGATGTGTCTGAACTCAGTTACTAAAGTACTCTTCATCCTATACCACAATGATAAAAAAGTAAAGAAATTAATTATTTTTAGAATTTTTTTCCCAACCGATCAATTATGAGAACTGCTGGACCGAATGGTCCCGTTCGAGATGACGATCACATGATTTTCAAAAGGGGAATCGAATCGGCTCGATCCTTGCACATCCCCTTCTTAAACACCATGATTGACATCTAACAATATGTCATGACTAGTTAGATAGTATAAATGCTTTAAGAACATAATGAACCTGTAAGCACTGATTTACAATATAATTCAATTCCTCTATTATACTATGTCACAATCGAACAAAAACCATCAAGTTATATATTCTATCATTTGCACACATCTAATCGATATGCAATTTTACGATACATAAATAGTTTATTCTCGTTACAACCCCGGCTGAGGATTTCAATACAGTGTTATAATTAGATCACAGGACATCAATGTTATACATTGCACGTAATAAATGGACATATTCCATTTTGCACACACTTGTAACTTCATATGCGAACAATCAATGGCTAGCAAGTACTGAGACTAATCAACGAGTCATCAATATATGCATACCTATGAATCACAGTCATTCGACACACAAGTCAACATTGCGTCTTAGGTCTAAGGATTATTTATACAAGATCAAAGCACAGACGATTAAGTATTGACCATGCTAAAAGTTTCTATGTTGTTAAATTGTTCTATGCGTGTCATGTTCAGCGAACTTGTCTGATACAAGTACCTGTGTTATAAGTGATCGATAGACCCTCGTCATCCCCTTAAGACCATCTTAATGTAACTGTTATATGATAATACATCCAACACTAACCTACTCATAGACTCCAGTGATTAATAAATTTCCACGCTAATAGGTTCATCGTCCTTAGGGGACCATCAAACCATCAAATGAACCATTCGCCTAGTACCATCGTAATATCTTATTTGTATAGGCAAAGTATGTCAACACTTTACATAAATTTTCAATTGATCCACCATAAATAGTTTAGTGCCGGCTCCTAGATAAAAATCTTTACATGTTAACAAAGTGGAAACCTAAGTTATGAATTGTTATTGGCTTAGGAGAGCACGAGTCAAGTATAAACTTAATAATCTATTAGCCAATCTTCAGATGGTCCAAACCACTTCGGGAAAGTCTGTGTTAGAGGAAGCTCTATTGATGATTTTGAAGATGACAAAACTCTATGACAAAAGGACAAAACTCCGTGATTTGACTTGAAGTCAAGTGTTTAGAAGTGGCCAGATCTTATATCATCTGGATAGATAGAAGATCTTGTATAATTTGGAAGTTACCAGATCTTTATCATCTGAAAAGATGTTAGACTTGTATCGTCTGAAGGTAGTTATATCTTTAACATCTGAAGGTATCAGACACGTATAGTCTGGAAGACAGATTTGGTAAAATCTAGGAAGTTGGATTTATGATGACTGTTTGAGTAAGAGAATATTCTTACGACTCTGATACTCGTAGATTCTCATGAACAAAGCCTAAGTTATGAATTGTTATTGGAGGAGAGCACGAGTCAAGTATAAACTTAATAATCTATTAGCCAATCTTCAGATGGTCCAAACCACTTCGGGAAAGTCTGTGTTAGAGGAAGCTCTATTGATGATTTTGAAGATGACAAAACTCTATGACAAAAGGACAAAACTCCGTGATTTGACTTGAAGTCAAGTGTTTAGAAGTGGCCAGATCTTATATCATCTGGATAGATCTTGTATAATTTGGAAGTTACCAGATCTTTATCATCTGAAAAGATGTTAGACTTGTATCGTCTGAAGGTAGTTATATCTTTAACATCTGGGTATCAGACACGTATAGTCTGGAAGACAGATTTGGTAAAATCTAGGAAGTTGGATTTATGATGACTGTTTGAGTAAGAGAATATTCTTACGACTCTGATACTCGTATTTCAGACAGCATATATGAGGATCAACAAGTTTGATTATTCCTAAATTTATGAAGTTTATTATTGGCATATTGGATTCTCTGAAGATCGAGTAAATATGGCAAGTATTCAATTATGGAAATGAAGATCAATTATATGGACGACTAGGATTGACAGGCTCTTAACACGATCTGAAGATTGCTTG
The DNA here is from genome assembly GCA_019926035.1 of Melaleuca alternifolia. Lineage (NCBI taxonomy): Eukaryota > Viridiplantae > Streptophyta > Magnoliopsida > Myrtales > Myrtaceae > Melaleuca > Melaleuca alternifolia. The sequence continues at coordinate 568,266 of JAGKPW010002151.1, forward strand.
ATATCTCCCTGATTGATTCTGCCCAACGGGTTGATTGGAAGAATTCCTTTGGAAAATGTCAACGGTCGTTTTGGCATGAAGGAGTATAAAAGGGGGATGGTTCAAGTCTTTCAAGAGACGGGCATGAGAGTATAATTCCAAAGTTTAGAACTGTCCATTTATTGTGCACTTATATTGTATTACATATACTTGTCGTGAGAGCCTAAGACTCTATGAAGTCTTAGAACTGATTTGTAATTCTTTTGATTCATAATGGAATCCAACCGATAGGTTGTCAGCTCGAGAAAGTGGACGTAAACTTGAGCTAAGCCGAACTACTATAATTATTGTGTCTTGATCTTTTTTCTTAACTCTCTGTTTATGTTCATTGTTTTTCATTTATCACTCACATATCACGCTTCACACGCTGTGAATTTCTTACTTCCGCAAAAGATTTTAAAATCACCTATTCACCCACCTTTAGGTGATCGCACTAGATCTTTCAGTCCGGACATCACAAAATATCACTAATTCACCACCATTTTCTCAAAGAAATATATGGCGTACATCAAGAGAATGCAATTCGACAAGCTCAAAATATCCTTGAATTTCCATAAAGCATTATCACCCTTGCAACATAAAGCTATACACTCAATCACTCATATCAGAAAACTACATCAGAAAGACTCAAAGTACTTTTTAGCTATCGTGAGAAAACCATGAAGCCAATGTCTTACTTTCCAATCTAAGTATGTAATAATTATTCAAATAAATTCCAAACTTAGGTTAATGTATAATGCTATCCTAATTTTTTTTAATTTATTCCATACGACTCTCGAACTTTAGCCTAATGTATAATGTTTTCCCTGAATTTTTATCACATTAACGTAGTTATGAACTTTTTGTAAATATTCCAATTAGTTTCTATACTATTTGAAATTTTTCAATATTATTCTTTTATTAATTGAAGTTCAAGGATAACATAAAATATTTCTTTATAATTCATGACTAAATTGAACATGTACCGAAAGTTAAGAGACCACATCAAAATAAATTAAAAATTCATGGATGTATTATACATTGGGTCAAAATTCAGGAGTCGCATTGAATAAATTAAAAGTTTAGGAGAAATGTTGCTTATTGGGTTAAAATTCAAAAACCACATTATATTTTGGGTCATAATTCATGGATATTTAAGTCATTTTCCCACAATATGATATGCATTTTGGTAACGAGTTAAACTCTTGTTTTGATATGAGTGAAAAAATCTTTTCCTTCTAGGCAAGAGAAATCAATCAAATTTTACATGAGGAAGAGTTGGTTTAGCGATTCATATATCCACAAGAAGTACTCATTGATTTAGTTATATCACTTCAATTCGTGAAAGCTAGCTTCAATGTATAATGGAAATTTTGTGAGTTTATATAAGCAACACGATTCACATCTATGTTACTCGTCAATGTGCCTACTAATTTGGTTGAAATATGTGAACCGATTTACTTTGAATTGGATGTCTAGTGATATATGCATTAGTACTGCAATACTTTTAAGGTGGGTGCACGATTCACATCTATGTTACTCATCAATCCCTTGAGTCAAGCTGTTTGGATTCCTAGGTATGATTGAACTGGATAAGATAAGAGACAAAATCCATGAATTTTGCTATATTCTATCAACCATTTAATGAATCGCATTTATAAAGTCAAATTTTTATAGCCCATCATGTTTATTGTTTGGGGTGAGTGACATATTAAGATAAATAAACCCAAAAATTGCAAGAATGAAGATGATAAGAATCTCTCATAACAATTTTGCATGCTTTCTATTTTTTTTCCTTCTCATTTTTTTTCTCCTTCCATTATTCTCTAATTATATTTTTAGTAAATAATAAGCTATATTATTATATCTAAAATATGTACAAAATATTGAAGAATCTAGTGTGATCACCTAGATGGGGAAGATAGGTGATTTTAAAAACTTTTGCGAAAGTATGAAATACACAGCGTGTGAAGCATGATATACGAGTGATATACGAAGAGTCATAAGCACAAATGAAGAGTTAAGAGAAAGAAGATCAAGACACAAGATTTATAGTGGTTCAGCTTAGCTCAAGCCTACGTCCACTCTCTCGGGTTAACAGCCTATTGACTATGAATCAAAATAGTTACAGTTTACATCCAAGGCTTCACAGAGTCTTATGCTCTCACAAAATAAGTATGTAATACACTTTTTTGTTTACAATGTAAGTGCACAGTAAATGAGTAGCTTTAAACTTTGGAATTATACTCTCAAGCCCTTTTTTTTTTTAAAGACTTGAAACATCCCATTTTTATAACAACCGTTGGCACTTTTCAAAGGAATTCTTTCAATCAACCCGTTGGACAGAATCAATCAGGGAGATATCAAATAATCTTTAGATTGTTGTAAGAGCTTGTCAATCTTGGTCCCCCATACAATCATGATCTTGATTTTCATAAGTGAATACTTGCCACATTTATCCGATCTTCAGAGAATCCAATATGCCAATAATAATATTCATAAACTTGGGAATAATCAACCTTGATAATTCACACATATGCTGTCTGAAATCCACGAGTATCAGAGTTGTAAGAATTTTAATCTTATTCAAACAGTTATGATAAATCTAACTTCCCAGATTTTATCAAATCTGTCTTCCCAGACAATAAGTGTCTGATGCCTTTAGACAATACATGTCTGATATCTCCAAATGTTATAAGATCTGGCAACTTCTAGATGATACAAGATCTGCCATAACCCCAGATGATATAAGATTTGACACTTCCCATATGATCTTCCCAGATGATATAAGATCTAGCCACAACTAAGTATTTGACTTCAAGTCAAATCATGGAGTTTTGTCATATTGTCATAGAGTTTTGTCATCTTCAAATTCAATAGTAAAGCTTCCTCTAACAATAAACACTATATATATACTTACATATATCGAATATATATAAGATGGAAAGAAGTTGGAACATATAAACGAAATAGGAATAAGTAAAAACAAAATTGTTGTTATTTTGAAATTTCTTTTAATATTATAATTCAAATATAAATTTAATTTTAATAAATTAAGAAATTATTATCAGAGAAAAATAACGTTTATATTATCAAAATAGAAATCTTATTCAGTTTTATCTCATCTCTCTCATGGGATATTTTTATTCGAGTAATATTCTTTTATATATGACTTTATTATATTTTGGGTAGGAAAAAATACAGGATATGATAACAGTAAATTTTATCATGAATACCAAACACATCGTAACATAATTAAATGTCATATTAAGGAATTCTCTGTACGCTTTGTATGGTTAAACACCATTTACAATTGAAAGGTCTATTATATGGGAAATTTTGAACAACTGCCACTAAAAATTAACATATTACATATGAACTTTTACAAGGTACATCATCTGTGTTAAATAATAGAAAATTTAGAACATCCTACCCATGTAATGATCATTTTATATCACTGCCATTCATTACATGGATTTTGTCGACAAGTAATTCGAATAATGAAAATTTGTTAATAAAGGAGTTAGGGCACCGCCTCTTCCACATTATGTGTACATTCTGCATCCAAAGCTAACAACTTTCCATATTAAGGCTCCGTTCGTTTTACGGAAACTATAGCATTTTTAGAAAAATATTTTCCAGGAAATCATTTTCTTAGAAAATGTTAATATTTTCTGGTGTTCGTTTGTCAAAGGCCGCCGGCTTCCCTGCCTTGAGTGAGGTTAGAGGCCGTGATATTTAAAAGTAAACAAATAACACGGAAAATATTTTTCCCTTTCAAAAAAGCGGAAAACATTTTCCCCACTTTTGAAGGTGTTTCTTCCATTGGTGGAAAATATTTTCCTTGACTATTTTATTTTATGTGAAATGAATGTCGGAGAATTCGGAAAATATTTTTCTAGAAGTTATTTTCCGTGAAACGAACGATTCCTAAAAACAATTTATGAGTGCCAAAAGGACATGGTTAACAAGACCCATATAATATTCCTCTGACAATCACTTTGCCAAAAGGATTAAATATGATTTATGAGTGCTAAACTATTGTTGTTAGGTTTTTGGTGATGATTAAACATACAATTGGGAGGTTAAACCTAGGACATTCCAAGCACCTGTTGCTGAAATTACCTCAGCGAATAGGATTTCATTGTACAAATTTGACATGTTTTATAATTTCATTGCACTTTTTAAAAGTCATAAGAAATAGTTGCGCTCTCATAATAAGTTTGAGGACTTTGAAACTATTTATTCCTATCTTTTTGTCTCAACGGTGACATGATAAATAGATTTAATCCTTATGAGAAGAATATGATAGATCCATATGTCTTTCCATATTGGAGTATATATGTGTTTAAATACATATCTTAAAGAATGACTAGATTGATTTATAGAGACAAGTCTAGGCAATGGCCAACTACTTGCGATGTCAAGTTTGATATCGCGGGGAATCCATTCGGGCGTAGAGCTTTGAACTGTCCTATCTACTTGCGTGGCGGAATTATCATTCAGGCGTCAATCTCTGCTCTAGCTTAGAATGCTTTATCTGGTGTCTTCCTCCAAAATCCAATTACTAATTCTATCTGGTACACAAGACGAATCGTGACGGACAAATCAAAGAACCAATTGTTGCGTTCACCCTTTTGAAGCCATTTTTGCCCGAGGCTTCTAGCATGAAATTAACTCTACTGCTCAGACAAAAATAGAGAAACATGTGAAAACTCATATCATTATGTGATGAGCAGTATGTGTCACGGGGATAATTATCAAATTAGTCATAAGTCCGTTATACACATGTTAGTGCAGTCTCAAACTTTTCAATTTAGCTGATGTAATCCTAAACTTTCGTATGAAACTATAATGCAATCATTGTGGCCAATTGTTGTTTAAAATTGCTCGCCGGACTTGCTCACACACCACCCCGATTTTAACAACTTTACTTACAATAGCATTCTATATGTCAGTGGTTTTCGATAGCAATTGGATGTAACAACAACATAATTAGTAACTTCTAGGACGTCGTTTGGTTGCATAACCTGCAACTAGAAGTGTTTTATCCAAGCACACAGCAACTAGACTCATCTCTAAGCTACTTCAACTCAATTGGTCAATTTCTTGGACGTCGGTTGTTTGCAAAGCCTGAGATTTGAAGTATGTCATCCAAGCCCACAACACGACTCACAATGAACTACAGAAAGGAACTTTCCATGAACATAACATAATGGACGAAATCTTACCGGCACGAGACGATGAATGAAAAATGTCTTCGTTTTGAATTTCCAAATAAACCAAGGGATTTGCTTTAAAAAAAAAAAACAAAGCCGTACAAAAACAAGCAACCTTCATCCGCCAGTTGCGTAGGAAACATGGTCGCTCGTGGAAGATCTTTTTAACACTAGCAGTGAGCCGACCTAACTGTGGCATCATCCGAAGACGTTGATAGATGGGTTCACCTTGTCATTTGGCGTCGCTCCATCGGGCCCGCTCGTGTTGGCAAGGTTTTGCCAATCCCTTGGGCTGCTGGAAACGTAAAGAAGGATGATGACCTCGTCAAAGTGGAGAACTCGCCACTGCTGTCCTTATTCAAGTCAATAAAGACTGAGAAGGAGTTGTCCTTGGAGAGCCCATTTTGGCGTACGAAAGCGGGAAACTCACGGATGCTTATGTTCTCATTCCCATCCGTGTTCATTGCATGGAAGAATTTCCATGCCAATTGCTTTTGCTCCTTTGTCCTCCTCTTGTAATCATCCATAGAGGAAGCCACTACTGCCCTTATCGAAGTCGTCAAAGACTGAGAAGTCATCGTTGTAAAGCCCATATTGGCGTCGGAACGCCAATGACTCGTGGCCCCTTATGCTCCTCTTCCCATCCTTGTCCATTGCATTGAAGAATTTCCATGCCACTGCTTGCTCCTTTGTCCTACTCTTGGAATAATCCATCAAGGATGCCACTGCTGCTCTTATCCGAGTCAACAAAGACCGTGAAGAAGTCATAATTGTACAGCCTATTTTGGCATAGGAACGCTGGAGAACTCATGAACGCTTTTGCTCCTGTTCCCATCCTCGTCCATTGTATGGAAGAATTTCCATGCTAATTGCTTTTGCTCCTTCGTCCTCCTCTTGGAATTCTCCATGGCTTCGCTCCTAATCTCCTCCTCTTGCTCATTTCTCTCTCTCACTCTCGCCCGCCCACCCTTGTGCGTTTTAAGTGTCTTAATGCCATTACATAGGACCTTATATATAGTGTTTCGTGAGCGGTATCCAGTTAATATGTCGATATGATTGTAGAAATACCGGGGTCAATTTGCAGTGAAGTTGGCGACAAGGCCCATTTGCTCTTTAGACTATCCAGATGACCCAAATAAGAACTAATATCTCTGATATATGCTCATCAACTTAGACAAATTGTATAGAGGGCTTGATATGATTTAAGTTTTGGCCAGATATCCAAATAATATGTTTAGGGTTAAACTGGCAAATTTTCAAAAGTTTTGAGACTAAATCGACATAATTAAAAAGTTTAAGACTAAGTTGGGAAGTCGTCAAAATGTTTTGAACTATATTTGCACAATTGAAAGGTTACTGTTGTAAAATAGGTTCATAACTTTTTGGACAATTAAATGAAATAATAAAAGTAGTAACTCCCAAGGTTAGCGTTATTGTTGGTGCCAAGGCGTTTGCAGCAAATTCACTAGAGGTTACTGTTTAAACTTCACAAATTACGTGCAAACTACTACGGATAATATATCAATATGATTGTAGAAAAACTGAGGTCAACTTTGCAGTGATGTTGGCGACAAGGCCCATTTGCTCTTTAGACAATCCAGACAACCCAAAGAAGATCTAACATATGTGAGATATGCTCATCAACTTGGACAACTTGACTAGAGGGCTTGATATGATTTCAGTTTCCGCCAAATATCCAAATAATATGTTTAGGGTTACATTGGCAATTTTTCAAAAATTTTGGGACTAAATCGGCATAATTAAAAAGTTTAAGACTATGTTGGGAAGTCATCAAAATGTTGTGGATTAAATTTGTACAGTTGAAAGGATTTGGACTGAATTGGCCAATGTACAATAGGTTTATGACTTTGTGGAAAAATAAATAAAAATGTTCTAGTAGTAACACACAAGGTTAGCATTATTGTGGTGCCAAGGCGTTTCCAGCAAATTCACTAGAGGTTACTACTCAAACTTCACAAATTGCTTGCAAACTGTTTTGATTGAGGATGGTTGTATTGGTTAAAAATTTGAATTAATTATTCATCAAACTTTTATGAACATTTATATATAGTTGGATCTTTGCACTTGTAATCGTAATTTATTCATGAATAGATAAGCAAACAAAGTAATGTTTAGATGGGTGGTGAATGTCCATCCTTCGTGTCATGAAGAAGGAAGGTTTTATCTAATCACTGGATATAGATCATACCAACACAGAGTTTGAAAACCAAACGCCCTACAAGTTGCTCAAGTTGATACTAGCACATTGTTTGAAAAGCAATACCAGCACACAGTTTGAAAAGCAAGCACTCTGCAAGTGTTCAAGTTGAGGTCTGACATGACAGACCCGGCCTTGGGGGCCGTCTCGGACAGCCCCATTAATAGTTGGGTTTTTTTTGGTAAGGATAGGTGGGTTTAATTTTTATTTTTATTTTTCGAAAAAACAACAGCCGTTCGATCTGACGAATTTTGATGGTAAATATCGCTGAGGTTATACACCTAATTGCACATGTGACTGCTTTGGAAAAGTTGTCAAGGTTTAGTCAACTTGTTCACGTTAAAAATTGAGGACGGAGTAGATCAAGCACTGTACAAGTTATTCAAGTTGAAAGCTATGTGCCAAAAAAAGAAAATAAAAGAAAGACAAGTTGATAGGACGTTGTTTGGTTCCTCTTTAGGATCGTCTATATAGTCTAACACCAAATGGACCTAGCAGAACACATGCAAACCCAACATGGACGACATTCGGAGAGAAGCCATGAACAATTACCAGAAGGGGACGGACGAGCAGAAGCAACGGGCATGGGATTTTTTCAAAGCGATGGACAGCGATGGGAGTGGGAGCATAAGCATCAACGAGCTTGTGGCCTTCCTATGGCAAAACGGGCTCTACAATGATAACTTCTCCCTGCTTTTCACAGAGCTCGACAAGGACAACAATGGCGTGCTCGACTTCGAGGAACTCATCACCCTTTTTTTCATGCTCACCGACGAAAAGTACAGAGATCGCTTTGCAGGAACAACATGCGACGTCAACATCGATAAGGTAGAACCCCAGTTTGTAATAAGCGCACCTTTTTTTCACCCAGCAAATATCGAAGGGTGTCATCGCCCGATCAGGCACAAGCTGATAGGCGTGGACCGTGCGCAGCTGCTCTGTGTCCACCCCCTAGCCATGAAACGTCGCGTGACCCATTTAGGACTCACTGCGATCCGCCTGATCTAGTGTAATTCGGGTGTTTATGCTTGTTCCAACGTAATAATCCCCACAAGTGTATATGACAGTCTTTACAGTTTGTTCTTAATTCATCAATCGTATGACAATCTCACATCCTAGGGACAGTGTGACAAGAGAGATATAGTTGGTGTCATTCCCGAATCACCGTTTAATTTAAGAACTCTTTATTTATGCAGGAAACCAAAGATAGAAGTATTCTTTACCAAGTAAGATCTCTCTCCACCTTCCTAATTTGTCACTTTAAAAAGAATATGATAATCTCTTGTTTTAGGCATAGTGATTGACTATATAAATATAGCTAGTATCATATACCCAAATCGCTGTTTAATTGAAGAACTCTCTGGAAACGAAAGATTAAAATACTTCTACTCAATTAAAATCTCTTTCTCCCTCCAAAACTGCAATACTATGAGCATAATCACCTTCGCATGATTGAAGTACAAAAATCATGACAAGACGTTTCAGTTTCATGCACATCTAATTAGCCTAGTGGATAAGCGATATAATATATTTTCAATTCCCGAATTTTAAAGATTATCATTTTTCACTGTTCTGAATTTATTTACGGATAATTGCAACGTCCAAGTCACTCTATTTAAGTTTCAGGACGAAAGCCGTGGGATTGGGGCAAAGGACAATTTCCAGCTTTTTATGTTATTTTTAAACGGTGCGGGGATTGCCTACGACTTAGCTGGATCAGGTCTTTGTTCCATTATGTAGCTGGAAAGGAGCTATTTTTGCCGACCCTCGCGTCGCATGATAACGATGAGTGGTGTAATCCATTGAGTGAAAAGGGATTGTTTTAAAATTTAGATTCAAAGGTTTTTTGGCATGCACATTTCATAGATAATGTAATTGATTCACATTGGCTATGTGACCGATGCTTTAAATGTTTTATTTTAACGTAGCCTATCAAGTGTTGATGGTTTGGGGGTCTTCACTTCCTCCTTGCAAATGGTGTTAAGAGTGTTGTTGCTATCTTTGATAATTGGGATCAATTAAGCGTTATTTAGTTACTTGGCACACGGCCATATGTCATTTATTGCACAACAGATATCATCGATAAAAGGTAATTTATATTGATATTTTTATACAACAAAGCCATAATATAAAAAATCGAGCTATTATCCAAATCAATGAAAATAAATGTATTTTGTACTGAGTTTGGTAGAATAATTCGTGTGATTCAACATTATAGAAATTCAATTCGGTGCTAAAAAGAATACATAAACTATGATTTGAGATGGGTTTACCTTATCATTTGGCGCCGTTACGTCGGACTAGCACGTGTTAACTAGGTTGTGGTCATACTTTTCGTTGCTACAAATGTACAAAAGGGTGACAACTATAAAAGTTTTTACGGTGCGGGTAAAATTAATTAAGACTATAATGAATCATTTTATGGGGTTGGTCTAATAGAATTGGATATAATGATTCTTAGTTAGTCTAATATGGGTTTGGCCGGTGTGGGATGAATTGAGCTTGGCCCCTAATGAGAGGACTTAGCTAAAAACTCTATAAATAGTGTTCAAGTCTCTCATCTAATCCTAATGCACAATTACCTTACATAAAGAGCGCTATGGAAAACAATGATTCCAAGGGGCAGTCTCATTAAGTCTATTATTCGAAGCACATAGAGGAGGAACGCTTGAGTTGTGGATTATCGAAATTCCGTATCAAGAACCACAGATTTTAAAAAATCATTCTACGTAGATCGCTACATCAGTGATTTTTAATAGCAATTGGATGAAACAATTATGTAAATAGTAACTTATGGGACATCGGTTCGTTCCATGACCTGCGAATAGAAGTGTTTCATCCAAGCACACAACAACAAGACTCATCTCTAATCTACTTCATCTTACTGGGTCAATGGTAACTTCTTGGCCGTCGGTTGTTTGCAAAACCTGCGATTAGAAGTCTGTCACTCACAATGAACTACAAAAAGGAACTTTCCATAAGCATAACATCCTAGATGAAATCTTATCAGCACGAGAGGATGGATGAAAAATGTTTACGTGTTGAATTTCAAAATAAACACGCAATGATTTGCTTAAAAAAAGAAACGGCCTTTTAAAAACACGTGACCTTCATCCGCCGGTTGCATACGAAATAAGGTTCGCTCGTGAATGATCTTTTCTACGCTAGCAGTGAGTCAACCTAACCGTCGCATCATCCGAAGTTATTGAAAGGTGGACTTACCATGTCATTTGGCGTCGCTCCGTCGGACCCGCTCGCGTTCGCAAGGTTTTGCCGTTACCTTGCCTTGCTGCCCATGTAGAGGCCGATAACCTCGTCAAAGTCGAGAACGCCACTGCTCTTCTTATCTGAGTCAACAGAGACCGTGAAGAAGTCATAGTTGTACGGCCCATTTTGGCATAGGAACGCCGGAGAACTCATGGATGCTTATGCTCCTGTTCCCATCCTTGTCCATTGCATGGAAGAATTTTCATGCCAAATGCTTTGGCTCCTTTGTCCTCCTCTTGGAATTCTCCATGGCTTCGCTCCTAATCTCCTCCATGCTCATTTCTATCTCTCATTCTCCCACGCGAACTATACGACCTTATTTATAGTGCATTATCCAGTTAATATATCAATATGATTGTATAAAAACTGGGGTCAACTTTGCAATGATGCTGGCGACAAGGCCCATTTGCTCTTTAGACAATCCAGACGACCCAAAGAAGAACTAATATATGTGAGATATGCTCATCAACTTGGACAACTTGCCTAGAGGGATTGATATGATTTCGGTTTTGGCCAACTATCCAAATGATATGTTTAGGATTACACTGACAATTTTTCAAAAGTTTTAGGACTAAATCGGCATAATTAAAATGTTTAACACTATGTTGGGAAGTCGTCAAATTGTTGTTTATTAAATTTGTACAGTTGAAAGGTTTTGGATTGACCGATGTAGAATAGGTCTATGACTTTGTGGACAAATACATGAAAATGCTATAGTAGTAACGCACAAGGTTAGCATTATTGTGGTTTGGGTAGGAAAAAAAATTCAGGATATGATAATAATAAATTTTATCATGAATACCAAATGTAGCGTAATATAATTAAATGCCATATTTAAGGAATTCTCTATACGCTTGGTTTGGTTAAACACTATTTGCAATTGAAAGGCCTATTATATGGGAAATTTTGAACAACTGCCACTAAAAATTAACATATTACATATAAGCTTTTACAAGGTACATCATCCGTGTTAAATAATAGAAAATTTAGAACATCCTACCAGTGTAATATGATTGTTTTATACCACTGCCATTCGTTACATGGATTTTGTCGACGAGTAATTCAAATGAGGAAAATTTGTTAATAAAGGAGCCGGGACACTGCCTCTTCCACATTATGTGTACATTATGCATCCAAAGTAAACAACTTTCTTTATTAAGGCTTCGTTCGTCTCACGAAAAATATAGCATTTCTATAAAATATTTTCCATTAAATCATTTTCTTGGAAAATGATAATATTTTACAGTGTTTGTTTATTAAAGGTCGTTGGCTCGCCTGCCTTGAGTGAGATCAAGGCACATTATTAGAGGCCGTGATATTTAAAAGTAAAAAAAAAACACGAAAAATGTTTTCCCCTTTCAAAAAAGGGAAAAATATTTTCCCCACTTTTGAAAGCGTTTCTTCCATTGGTGGAAAATATTTTCCTTGACTATTTTATTTTATGTGAAACAAATGCCAGAAAATTCGGAAAATATTTTTTTGGAAGTTATTTTCCATGAAATGAACGGAGCCTAAATATGATTAATGAGTGCCCAAAGGACATGGTTAACAAGACCCATATAATATTCCTCTGATAATCACTAAAAAAAATACACAAAAATACTTCATTTGGACTATTTTTACATTAGAGAGCGTGACCTTGATTCAAGATTATTTAGAGTGACAAGCGTAGTAATCTTCACATGAGATTTGCTAGATTATTTTGAGGGTCAACGATCAAGTACATGTACACGTAATGTAAATGGATATAGAATCAAGGTATTCTATTGTTGTTAGGTTTTTGGTGATGATTAAACATACAATTGGGAGGTTAAGCCTACCAAGCACCTGTTGCTGAAATTACCTCAGCGAATAGGATTTCATTGTACAAATTCGACATGTTTTATGATTTCATTGCACTTTTTAAAAGTCATAAAAAAAAGTTGCAATCTCATAATAAGTTTTAGGACTTTGAAACTATTTATTCATCTTTTTGTCTCAACGGTGACATGATAAATAGATTCAATCCTTATGAGAAGAATATGATAGATCCATATGTCTTTCCATATTGGAGTATATATGTGTTTAGATACATATCTTAAAGAATGACTAGATTGATTTATAGAGACAAGTCTAGGCAATGGCCAACTACTTGTGATGTCAAGTTTGATGTCGCGGGGAATCCATCCGGGCGTAGAGCTTTGAACTGTCCTATCTACTTGCGTGGCGGAATTATCATTCAGGCTTCAATCTCTGCTCCAGCTTAAAATGCTTTATCTGGTGTCTTCCTCCAAAATCCAATTACTAATTCTATCCGGTACACAAGATGAATCGTGACGGACAAATCAAAGAACCAATTGTTGCGTTCACCCTTTTGAAGCCATTTTTGTCCGAGGCTTCTAGCATGAAATTAATGAAGCCATTTTTGCCCGAGGCTTCTAGCATGAAATTAACTCTAAACTGCTCAGACAAAAATAAAGAAACATGTGAAAACTCATATCATTATGTGATGAGCAGTATGTGTCACGGGGATAATTATTAAATTAGTCATAAGTCCGTTATACACATGTTAGTGCAGTCTCAAACTTTTCAATTTAACTGATGTAATCCTAAACTTTCGTATGAAACTATAATGCAATCATTGTGGCCAATTGTTGTTTGAAATTGCTCGCCGGACTTGCTCACACACCACCCCAATTTTAACAACTTTACTTACAATAGCATTCTATATGTCAGTGGTTTTCGATAGCAATTGGACGTAACAACAACATAATTAGTAACTTCTAGGACGTCGTTTGGTTGCATAACCTGCAACTAGAAGTGTTTTATCCAAGCACACAGCAACTAGACTCATCTCTAAGCTACTTCAACTCAATTGGTCAATTTCTTGGACGTCGGTTGTTTGCAAAACCTGCGATTTGAAGTATGTCATCCAAGCCCACAACACGACTCCCAATGAACTACAGAAAGGAACTTTCCACGAACATGACATATTAGATGAAATCTTACCGGCACGAGACGATGAATGAAGAACGTCTACGTTTTGAATTTCCAAATAAACCAAGGGATTTGCTTTATATATATATATATATATATATATATATATATATATATATAAACAAAAAAAAAACAAAGGCCGTACAAAAACAAGCAACCTTCATCCGCCAGTTGCGTACGAAATGTTAGCAGTGAGCCAACCTAAATGGGGCATCATCCGAAGACGTTGAAAGATGGGTTCACCTTGTCATTTGGCGTCGCTCCATCGGGCCCGCTCGTGTTGGCAAGGTTTTGCCAATCCCTTGGGCTGCTGCAAACGTAAAGAAGGATGATGACCTCGTCAAAGTGGAGAACGCCACCGCTGTCCTTATTCAAGTCAATAAAGACTGAGAAGGAGTTGTCCTTGTAGAGCCCATTTTGGCGTAGGAAAGCCGGAAACTCACGGATGCTTATGTTCCCATTCCCATCCGTGTTCATTGCATGGAAGAATTTCCATGCCAATTAATGCTTTTGCTCCTTTGTCCTCCTCTTGTAATCATCCATCGAGGAAGCCACTGCTGCCCTTATCGAAGTCGACAAAGACTAAGAAGTCATCGTTGTAAAGCCCATTTTGGCGTCGGAACGCCATTGACTCGTGGCCGCTTATGCTCCTCTTCCCATCCTTGTCCATTGCATTGAAGAATTTCCATGCCACTGCTTGCTCCTTTGTCCTACTCTTGGAATAATCCATCAAGGATGCCACTGCTGCTCTTATCCGAGTCAACAAAGACCGTGAAGAAGTCATAATTGTACAGCCTATTTTGGCATAGGAACGCCGGAGAACTCATTAACGCTTATGCTCCTGTTCCCATCCTCGTCCATTGTATGCAAGAATTTCCATGCTAATTGCTTTTGCTCCTTCGTCCTCCTCTTGGAATTCTCCATGGCTTCGCTCCTAATCTCCTCCTCTTGCTCATTTCTCTCTCTCACTCTCGCGCGCGCTCCCTTGTGCGTTTTAAGTGTCTTAATGCCATTACATAGGACCTTATATATAGTGTTTCGTGAGCGGTATCCAGTTAATATGTCGATATGATTGTAGAAATACCGGGGTCAATTTGCAGTGAAGTTGGCGACAATGCCCATTTGCTCTTTAGACAATCCAAATGACCCAAAGAAGAACTCATATCTATGAGATATGCTCATCAACTTAGACAAATTGTATAGAGGGCTTGATATGATTTAAGTTTTGGCCAGATATCCAAATAATATGTTTAGGGTTAAACTGGCAAATTTTCAAAAATTTTGAGACTAAATCAGCATAATTAAAAAGTTTAACACTAAGTTGGGAAGTCGTCAAAATGTTTTGAACTATATTTGTACAATTGAAAGGTTACTGTTGTAAAATAGGTTCATAACTTTTTGGACAATTAAATGAAATAATAAAAGTAGTAACTCGCAAGGTTAGCATTATTGTTGGTGCCAAGGTGTTTGCAGCAAATTCACTAGCTGCTATGGTTGAGGATGCTTGTACTAGTTAAAGATTTGAATTAATTATTCATGAAACTTATAAAATGTTTTATGAACCTATGCATATAGTTGTATCTATGCACGTGTAATCGTAATTTATTCATGAGTAGATAAGCAAACAAAATAATGTGTAGATTGGGGGGGGGGGGGGGGGGGAGGAATATCCATCCTGCGTACCATAGAGAAGGACGGTTTTATCTAATTATCGGAGATAGATTATACCGGCAGTGAGTTTGAAAACCAAGCACCCTGCGAGGTGTTCAAGTTGATACCGGCACACAGGTTGAAAAGCAAGCACTCTGCAAGTGTTCAAGTTGATACCGAGCAGCACTCTACAAGTTGTTCAAGTTGATACCGGTACACAGAGTTCGAAAACCAAGCACTCTGCAAGATGCGTACTGAAGACATTTTGTTGAGGTTTATTAATTAGTAGAAAGATACCTCGTGTCCCTCATATTAGCTGCTGATTTGGGCTTCTGATGGTACATATTGCTGAGGTCATACACCTACGTGCACCGGTGACTCTGCTTTGGAAAAGTCCTCAAGGTTTAGTCAACTTCTTTTTCACACCCACACGCATGTATGACGATCTAATCATATTGAGGACAGAGTAGATCAAGCACTGTAGAAGTTGTTCAAGTTGAAAGCTAATTGCCAAAGAAAAGAAAGACAAGTTGATAGGACGTTGTTTGGTTCCTCTTTAGGATCGTCTATATAGTCTAACACCAAATGGACCTAGCAGAACACATGCAAACCCAACATGGACGAGATTCGGAGAGAAGCCATGAACAATTACCAGAAGGGGACGGAGGAGCAGAAGCGACGGGCGTGGGAATTTTTCAAAGCGATGGACAGCGATGGGAGTGGGAGCATAAGCATCCACGAGCTTGTGGCCTTCCTACGGAAAAACGGGCTCTACGATGATAACTTCTACCTGCTTTTCACAGAGCTCGACAAGGACAACAATGGCGTGCTCGACTTCGAGGAATTCATCACCCTTTTTTTCATGCTCACCGACGACAAGTACAGAGATCGCTTTGCAGGAACAACATGGAATGTCAACATCGATAAGGTAGAACCCCAGTTTGTAACAAGCGCACCTTTCTTTCACCCAGCAACTATCGAAGGGTGTCATCGCTCGATCAGGCAAAAGCTGATAGGCGTGGACCGTGCGCAGCTGCTCTGAGTCCACACTTTAGCCATGAAACGTCGCGTGACCCATTTAGGACTGAGTGCGATCCACCTGATCTAGTGTAATTCGGGTGTTTATGCTTGTTCCAACGTAATAATCCCCACAAGTGTATATGACAGTCTTTACAGCTTGTTCTTAATTCATCAATCGTACGACAATCTCACATCCTAGGGACAGTAAGTGACAAGAGAGACATGGTGTCTTTCCCGAATCACCGTCTAATTTAAGAACTCTTTATTTATGCAGGAAATCAAAGATAGAAGTATTCTTTACCAAGTAAGATCTCTCTCCTCCTTCCTAATTTGTCACTTTAAAAAGAATATGATAATCTCTTGTTTTACGGATAGTGATTGACTATATAGATATAGCTAGTATCATATACCCAAATTGTTGTTTAATTGAAAAACTCTCTGGAAATGAAAGATTAAAGTACTTCTACTCAAGTAAAATCTCTCTCTCTCCCTCCAAAACCGCAATACTATGAGCATAATCATCTTCGCATGATTGAAGTACAAAACTCACGACAAGACGTTTCAGTTTAATGCAAATTTGATTAGCCTAGTGGATCATCGATGTAATATATTTTGAATTCACAAATTTTAAATATTATAATTTTCCACTGTTCTGAATTTATTTACGGATAATTGCAAAGTCCAAGTCACGCTATTTGAGTTTCAGGACGAAAGCCGTGGGATTGGGACTAATGCAATAAAAGGTCTCAAGCTTTTTATGTCAGTTTTGGAAGCTGCGGGGATTGACACCGGCGCAGATGGAACAGATGAATGTTCCATTATGTAGCTGGAAAGGAGCTATTTTTGCCGACCCTCGCGTCGCGTGATAACGATGATTGGTGTAATCCATTGAGTGAAAAGGGATTGTTTTAAAATTTAGATTCAAAGGTTCTTTGGCATACACATTTCATTGATAATGTAATTGATTAGTCACGTCACATTGGCTATGTGACCGATGCTTTAAATGTTTTTTTTTTAACGTAGCCTAACAAGTGTTGATGGTTTGGGGGTTTTCACTTCCTCCTTGCAAATGGTGTTAAGAGTGTTGAGTTTCATGCACATACGATCAGCTTAGTGGATAAGCGGTGTAATATATTTTGAATTCACAAATTTTTAAGATTATTATTTTCCACTTTTCTGAATTTATTTATGGATAATTGCAAAGTCCAAGTCACGCTATTTAATTTCAGGACGAAAGTGAGACTAAGACAATGAAACGTCTCAAGCTTTTGAAGAACATTTTGGAGCTTGCGGGGGGTGTCCTCGACGTAGCTGGAACAGGTGAATGTTCCATTATGTAGCTGGAAAGGAGCTATTTTTGCCGACCCTCGTGTCGCATGATAACGATGATTGGTGTAATCCATTGAGTGAAAAGGGACTGTTTTAAAATTTAGATTCAAAGGTTCTTTGGCATGCACATTTCATTGATAATGTAATTGATCAGTCACGTCACATTGGCTATGTGACCGATGCTTTAAATGTTTTTTTTAACGTAGCCTAACAAGTGTTGATGGTTTGGGGGTCTTCACTTCCTCCTTGCAAATGGTGTTAAGAGTGTTGTTGCTATCTTTAATAATTGGATCAACTAAGCGTTATTTAGTTACTTGGCACACGGCCTTGTGTCATTTATTGCACGACAGATATCATCGATAAAAGGTAATTTATATTGATATTTTTATATGACAAAGCCACAGTATAAAAAATCGAGCTATCATCCAAATCAATGAAAATAAATATATGTTGTACTCAGTTTGGTAGAATAACTCGTGTGATTCAACATTATAGAAATTCAATCCGGTGCTAAAAAGAATACATAAATTATGTGATTTAAGAATATGATTTAAGATGGGTTTACCTTATCATTTGGCGCCGTTACGTTGGACTAGCTCGTGTTGACTAATTTGTGGTCATACTTTTCGTTGCTACAAACGTACAAAAGGGTGACAACTATAAAAGTTTTTCTGGTGCGGGTTTAATTAATTAAGACTATATAATAAATCGTTTTATGGAGTTGGTCTAATAAAATTGGAAAAAATGATTCTTAGTTAGTCTAATATGGGTTTGGCCGGTGTGGGTTGAATTGAGCTTGGCCTGTAATGAAAGGATTTAGCTGAAAACTCTATAAATAGTATTCAAGTCTCTCATCTAATCCCAATGTACAATTACCTTTCATAAAGAGCGCTGTGGAAAACAATGGTTCCAAGGGGCAGTCTCATTAAGTCTATTATTCGAAGCACATAGAGGAGGAACGCTTGAGTTGTGGATTATCGAAATTCCGTATCAAGAACCACATATTTTAAAAAATCGTTCTACGTAGATCGCTACATCAGTGATTTTCAATAGCAATTGGATGAAACAACTATGTAAATAGTAACTTATGGGACTTCGGTTGGTTCCATGACCTGCGATTAGAAGTGTTTCATCCAAGCACACGACTACAAGACTCATCTCTAATCTACTTCATCTTACTGGGTCAATGGTAACTTCTTGGCCGTCGGTTGTTTGCAAAACCTGCGATTAGAAGTATGTCACTCACAATGAACTACAAAAAGGAACTTTCCATAAACATAACATACTAGATGAAATCTTATCAGCACGAGAGGATGGATGAAAAATGTCTACGTGTTGAATTTCAAAATAAACACGCAATGATTTGCTTAAAAAAAGAAAGGGCCTTTCAAGAACACGTGACCTTCATCCGCCAGTTGCGTACGAAATAAGGTTCGCTCGTGGATGATCTTTTCTACGCTAGCAGTGAGTCCACCTAACCGTCGCATCATCCGAAGGTGTTTGAAAGGTGGACTGACCATGTCATTTGGCGTCGCTCCGTCGGGCCCGCTCGCGTTCGCAAGGTTTTGCCATTACCTTGCCTTGCTGCTCATGTAGAGAAGGCCGATAACCTCGTCAAAGTCGAGAACGCCACTGCTTTTCTTATCTGAGTCAACAAAGACCGTGAAGAAGTCATAGTTGTACAGCCCATTTTGGCATAGGAACGCCGGAGAACCCATGGATGCTTATGCTCCTGTTCCCATCCTTGTCCTTGCATGGAAGCTCCTTTGTTTTCCACTTGCAATTTCCATGGCTTCTCTCCTAATCTCCTCCATGCTCATTTCTCTCTCTCACTCTCGCGCGCGCACTATATGATCTTATGTATAGTGCATCGTAAGGGGTATCCAGTTAATATGTCAATATGATTGTAGAAAAACTAGGGTCAACTTTGCAGTGATGTTGGCGATAAGGCCCAGTTTCTCTTTAGAAATCCAGAAGAACCAAAGAAGAACTAATATATGTGAGATATGCTCATCAACTTGGACAACTTGCCTAGAGGGCTTGGTATGATTTCAGTTTTGGCCAAATATCCAAATAATATGTTTAGGGTTACACTGGCAATTTTTCAAATGTTTTGGAACTGAATCGGCATAATTAAAAAGTTTAAGACTATGTTGGGAAGTCGTCAAAATGTTGTGGATTAAATTTATACAGTTTAAAGGTTTTAGACTGAATTGGCCGATGTACAATAGGTTTATGACTTTGTGGACAATTAAATGAAAATGCTATAGTAGTAACGCACAAGGTTAGCATTATTGTGGTGCCAAGGTGTTTCCAGCAAATTTACTAGAGGTTACTGCTCAAACTTCACAAATTGCGTGCAAACTGCTTTGATTGAGGATGCTTGTATTGGTTAAAGATTTGAATTAATTATTCATGAAACTTTTATGAACCTTCATATATAGTTGGATCTTTGCACTTGTAATCGTAACTTATTCATGAATAGATAAGCAAACAAAATAATGTTTAGATGGGTGGTGAATGTCCATCCTTCATATCATGAAGAAGGAAGGTTTTATCTAATCACTGGAGATAGATCATACCAGCACAGAGCTTGAAAACGAAACGCCTTGCAAGTTGCTCAAGTTGATACCAGCACATAGTTTTGAAAAGCAATACCGGCACATAGTTTGATAAGCAAGGATTACCTGCCATAAAGAAAGTGACTTGATGGACTCAGCCTTAGACGGCCCCATTAATAGGTGATTTTTTTTTTTGGTAAGGATAGGTGGGTTTGTTTTTTGTTTTTTCAAAAAAACGACAGCCATCCAATTTGACGAATTCTGATGGTAGATATCGCTGAGGGTATACACCTAATTGCACATGTGACTGCTTTGGAAAAGTCGTCAACTTGTTCACGTTAAAAATTGAGGACCGAGTAGATCAAGCACTGTACAAGTTATTCAAGTTGAAAGCCATGTGCCAAAAAAAAAAAAAGACAAGTTGATAGGACGTTGTTTTGTTCCTCTTTAGGATCATCTACATAGTCTAACACCAAACGGACTAGCAGAACAACACATGCAAACCCAACATGGACGAGATTCAGAGAGAAGCCATGAACGATTACCAGCAGGGGACGGAGGAGCAGAAGCAACTCGCATGGGAAATTTTCAAAGCGATGGACAGCGATGGGAATGGGAGCATAAGCATTGCCGAGCTTGTGGTCTTCCTACGGCAAACTGGGCTCTACAATGATAAATTTCACCTGCTTTTCACGGAGCTCGACAAGGACAACAATGGCATGCTTGACTTCGAGGAACTCATCACCCTTATTTTCATGTTCACGCACGACAAGTACAGAGATCGCTTTGCAGCAACAACATGCGATGTCAACATCGATAAGGTAGAACCCCAGTTCGTAACAAGCGCACCTTTTTTCACCCAGCAAATATCGAAGGGTGTCATCGCTCGATCAGGCAAAGCTGATAGGCGTGGACTGTGCGCAGCTGCTCTGAGTCCACCCCCTAGCCATGAAACGTCGCGTGACCCATTTATGCTTGTTGCAACGCAATATTCCCCAAAAATGTATATGAATGTCTTTATGGCTTGTTCTTAATTTATCAATCGTATGACAATCTCACATTCTGGGGACATTAAGTGACAAGAGAGGTATAGTTGGTGTCATTCCCGAATCATCGTTTAATTTAAGAACTCTTCATTTATGCAGGAAACCAAAGATGAAAACCCTTATAAGTAAGATCTTTCCCTTTCTCTCTCTTTATCTTATTAATTTATCACTTAAAACAAAATATGACAATCTCTTGCTCTACACATTGTAAGTGCCAATAGAGACGTAGCTAGTATCATTCTTGAATCATTGTTTAATTTAAAAACTCTTCATTTATGCAGAAAATCAAAGAGGAAAATACTTCTAGCCAAGTAAGGTCTCTCTCTTCTTGATTTGTCACTTATAAAAAGAAATGGCAATCTCACGTTTTACGCGCAGTAAGTGACAATGGAGATATAGCTTATATCAATGCTGAATCAACATTTAATTTAGAGACTCTTTATTTATGCAGGATTGCACATATGAAAGTACTTCCAACCGGATAAGATCTCTCTATACCTTCCTACTTTGTCACTTGTAAAAAAAAGGACGATCTCTCGTTCTACGCACAATAAGTGGGAGTAGAGATATGAGTAGAACACTCTTGAATCATCGTTTGATTTAAATACTCTTTATTTATGCAGGAAACCAAAGATAGAAGTACTCCTAACCAAGTAAGACCTCTCCCCCTCTTCCTAATTTGTCACTTTAAAAAGAATATGATAATCTCTTGTTTTTTGCATAGTAATTGATTATATAGATATAGCTACTATCATACACCCAAATCGTTGTTTTATTGGAAAAACTCTCTGGAAATGAAAGATGAAAGTACTTCTACCCAAATAAGATCTCTCTCTCCCTCCAAAACCGCAATACTATAAGCATAATCACCTTCACATGATTAAAGTAAAAAAATCATGATAAGACGTTTGAGTTTCATGCACATACGATCAGCTTAGTGGATAAGCGGTGTAATATATTTTGAATTCACAAATTTTTAAGATTATTATTTTCCACTTTTCTGAATTTAGTTATGGATAATTGCAAAGTCCAAGTCACGCTATTTAATTTCAGGACGAAAGTGAGACTAAGACAATGAAACGTCTCAAGCTTTTGAAGAACATTTTGGAGCTTGCGGGGGGTGTCCTCGAGGTAGCTGGAACAGGTGAATGTTCCATTATGTAGCTGGAAAGGAGCTATTTTTGCCGACCCTCGCGTCGCATGATAACGTTGAGTGTTGTAATCCATTGACTGAAAAGGGAATGTTTCAAAAATTTAGATTCAAAGGTTCTTCGGCACGCACATTACATAGATAATGTGATTGATCAGTCACGTCACATTGGCTATCGACCAATGCTTTATATGCTTTTTCTATGTAGCCTAACAAGTATTGATGGTTTGGCGGTCTTCGCTCCCTCCTTGCAAATGGTGTTTAGAGTGTTGTTGCCATCTTTAATAATTGGATCAATTAAGCATTATTTAGTTACTTGGCACACGACCATTGCACAAGAGATGTCATCATTAAAAGGTCATTTATATTGATATTTTTATACGACACGGCCGCAATATACAAAATCGAGCTATTATCCAAATCAATGATAATAAATGCATTTTGTACTGGGTGTGTGGGAGAATAACTCTTGTGATTCAACATTATAGAAATTCAATCTAGTGCTAAAAAAGAATACATAAACTATGTAATTTATGATGGATTTACCTTATCATTTGGCGTCGTGACGTCGGATTAGCTCGTGTTGACTAGGTTGTGGTCATACTTTTTGTTTCTACGAACGTACAAAAGGGTGACAACTACAAAAGTTTTTCTGGTGCAGGTTAAACTAATTAAGACTATAATATATCATTTTATGGAGTTAGTCTAATAAAATTACAAATAATGATTCTTAGTTAGTCTAATATGGGCTTGGTTGGTGTGGACTGAATTGAGCTCGGCCTGTAATGAGAGGACTTAGTTGAAAACTTTATAAATAGTACTCAAATCTCTCGTCTAACCCCAGTGCACAAATTACCTTATATAAAGAGCATTATAGAAAACAAGCATGTGAGGGGCAGTTCCATTACGCTAATTATCTGAAGTGCATAGAGGAGGAGCGCCTGTGCTGTGAATCATCGAAATTCCGCATCAACAACAATAGATATCAATTCAAATAAGTAATTGAAACTTTCTCCATTATCATGTCATAAATTCTAGTTATAGCGATCCTTGGAACGTTGTTGTTGTTGTCAAAGTCGAGAACACAACTGCTGTCCTTATCCAAGTCAACGAGGACCGAGAAGAAGCCGTCCTTGTAGAGCCAATTTTGTCGTAAGAACGCCAAGAACTCATGGACGCTTCTGTTCCCAATTCCATCCTTGTCCAATGCTTGGAACAATTTCCATGCCAATTGCTTTTGCTTCTTCGTTCTCCTCTTGTAATCATCCATCATAATCTCTCTCTCTCTCTCTCTCTCTCTCTCTCTCTCTCTCTCTCTCTCCTATCTCTGGGAAAAATATTAGTACCTTCCTCTTCAAAAGAGACTTGCAAGTCATTGCTTGAGCTACTGCAAGAGGAATGGACTGAAGGTCTCTAACGTTTTGCTACCAATAAGGGAGTGGGCCATTTGTGACTGAAATGTAGTAACGCATCCAGTTCCATTCAAGCTTGCATTGATGACGATGTTCAACATTCGGAAGACAAGAAAATCATCCAATGGTAGCTTCAGGATACTTGCTGTGGAAACTTAAGCATTGTTAATCCCATTCTTTTTGCCCATTTGTGTCAAAATGAGGTGTATCGAGGTTTGATCAAAATGGCACATTTTCCTTTTACAAATTCTCTTCAAAAAACAACCATCTAGCCCCAAAACTTTCCTACATCTGTCAATGAAACCCCTTTTGTATGCAGCAAAACAAATATACATTTCTATCAAATGATGCCTTAGAATGCATGTCAAGCTTATCAACTTTTAATATGACGGTACTCCTAGGATTTGCACATCTAAGCTCCTTTGTATAAGCCCACAACTTTGCATATGCTTCCTTGTAGTTTCCCATAAAAAAACGTATAAGCAAACAACTTGACTTTCGTACACTGATTCATAGTTACATTTAAGCCCAATTGATTCTTGATAAGCTCCCTAAAAGCACTAGTTTTGATAATTGTCATTGCCCTAATTGTACTAAGGTAGTGCCTTGCAAACCAATAACTATTGACCTAACGCTACATGAATGATATTCACAATACGTCTTCATATGAAATGATCTAGTCCTAACATCTAAAGAAGCAGAAATCTTTCAATGGCAATTTTTGTCAGCACATTTTTTAGTGACATATGTAATCCTTTAAAAAAATATATATTTTAAAAATCATTCATATTACACGAAATAAAAGGAGTCTTACACTTCCACCTTTTTAATCACTGGAATTGCTCCACCAAAATTTGAGAATATTAAAAATCAAACCATGCTTTAATCTTATAAATAATTTTTTCAGAACAGCAATAAGCAATCTCACAAAATATATATCTAGACTTGCATATGACAATGTATTAATGATGGCTACATGAGATGACTGCGAGAGGCAGTGACCTATCCATGCTTCCTGTTATATGAAGGGGTGGTTTTAAATATTAAACCACGCCTTGATTTAATATTTGAACTTTAGAACAATTGACAGTAATCTCTTTAAAAAAAAATTCCCACATTACCAGCTCTTTTTAGGCCTCTATCTGCCTCCCTAATGATACTTCCATGCTTTAGGCTTTTGTGACAAGGTTTGTACCGGAATCTTTCACCCAAATTACCAAACCAGAGTAACTTCTTTTATGGCCACAATCTCCCACCTTTTATAAATGCTTTGCTAAGGAATGATGAATAAGCCTTGCAATGCCATTGTAAATCCGTTTCTCGACAAACTGATGCCCATTGATGCGAAACTTTCATCTTTCTTTCCATTCAAATTGCTAATATTACATGACAAGACTTTAATAATAATAATAATAATAATAACGAGAATAGAGTAAGATCAACAAGGATCTACAAATGAATTGCTCATTATAGAGCATAGAGAAATTGGTTTGGGACCTAGAGCATGATGTTCAGGAATTTCCAATCCATAAGGTTGAATTATTCGGTGGAGGAGCACAAGGCCCATTGGAAATTCATGTTGTTTTTGTGTAATTGGGAATACATGTAATTACTAGATTGAAAAGATAGTTACCCCAATCAATCATAAACTTATTGTATGTATGTCAATTTAATTTAAGGCTCCGTCCGTTTCAAGTAAAATATTTTTCAGAAATTGTGGTGTTCGGGGGGGGGGGCGGAAAATAACTTACCAAGGAAAATATTTTCCAATCAAGGAAAACTATCATTCTAAAAACAAGGAAAATGGTTTCCTCTCTAAAGAAAAAGGAAAACATTTTCCAGCCCTTGAGATGTGCTCTAACAGCCCCATTCTTTCTCTCTCCTCTCTCCTCTATTTCCCCTCCCTAGCCGAACTCCTCTCTATCACTCTCCCTTTTCCTGACATTTCTCTCTCTTCCCCTCTCTTTTCTCTCCCCAATATTTTATCTACCGAACAGCAAAAAATATTTTCCGATTCATTTTGAAATTTCAAGCGAACAACGGAAAATATTGTCATTTTTCGGGAGAATGACTTCCGAGAAAATATTTTTCCAAAGATGTTAGATTTTCTGCGAAACGAACGGAGCCTAAAACTTTTCAATTTTGTCATGTATACCTAAACATTTGCATTAAATTTCAATGTAGCCCTTCGGCCAATCACCACTGGAAATAACAAACACAACGATCCACAAGATATCCATGTCAGCATGCTACATAGGATGGCCAATGATGATAACTACCACGCTAACAATTTATGACGTCAATTACTTAGAAGAACTACATAAAAATTGTGGGCAAATGTTTTATAACTAAATTGATAAAATTAAAATAGATTATGATTAAATTGATATTTATCAAATAGGTTTAGGATTGACTTGGTAATTATCCCACCAACCGAACTTGGAATGCAATTACAACCATTCGATGCTATGAAAAACTCGGTTAAACATTTATTAATCTATTAAACTTGTAAATTTCGAAATTCTTTTGAGTTCATCATGAGGCTCAAACTAATATAGATTGGTCTAAGATTGATACTGATTAATGTAGAACATATTAAAGGGAAGGGAAAGAAGAGTAGGGTCGCAAAGATTGGCCATGTACGTACACAATAGTTTAAAGGGGACAGAATACTGCAAGACTAAACCTTTGCTCATCTGATTGTATCATGTTCTTTTCATCGTTTGACAATATATCTTGACTTTTCAAATGCGGCTCAATGTGATGCTTTCATGCCATTTCAGCTAATTTTCACGTGCAGGAGGGCCCATCTAGGTTCATGGAAATCACAAAAAACATGATATTGAATATAAAGGAAACTCTAATTTATGGGAACCAATGATCTTAGAGATAAATAAGTAGTAACTCGCCAGATTAACATTGTTTTCAATGTCAGAGGTTACTACTTAAACTTCACAAATCTGCGTAAAAAATGCTTTGGGTGAGGAGATTTCTACCGGGTAAAGATCCAAATTAGTCGTTCATTAGACTTGCAGAGTATTTTACGAACCTTCATATAGTTCGATCTATGCACTTGTATTCTTAAGTAATTCATGATAAGCAATCAAAGTAAAATGTAGACGAGGTGAACACCCATCCTGCAAGTGCATATCATGGAGAAGGAAGGTTTCATCAAATCATTGGAGTAGATTATACCAGCAGACAAATTGAAAACCAAGCACTCTGCAAATTCAAATTGATACCAGCACACTGGAAAACCAATCACTCTACAAGATATGGACTTATGCATATTATATCTAATTCGATTCCAAGGTCAACTCAAAATCAATTAATTATTGTTTTTTGTCATTTTTTGTATTCCTTAAAAGTACAAATATCCTTTTTTAAATGTCATATCAATCAATAATGCAACGTTGAGCAATCAAACTATGAACACATGTACATATCAAATATAAATCTAAGATAAGATACTAAAAAACTGCATTTGCTAAAAGCAACAAAGCTTAAAAAATGAACATGTGAAATACAATTAGATTATAAAAAGTTCAAAATACGTAATATAAGTCGTAAACTATGCAACTTCATATCTTGTTTATAATAATTGCTTCAAGTTTTGAACACTTAAAAATGAAACAAATAACACACATAAAATCTTGAATAAAATATACATCATAGCTGAAGATGTATAAAGCATTTTTCACGAAGGAATTGACTTCATAATCTCATCACATCTTGATCCCCAAAATAAGCAAATAGCGATGGTTCAACACACATATTCCAGAGAAATCTACTAAAATGAACTAAACCACCTTCGCTAGTGTCAATCCAACCTAACACTGATCTAATCGCACTGATTAACACTCATCTAACCCTCTAAATGTAATCACATCCTAAGAAAATATTAGGAAGTAAATTAACTTGATTAACAAGCCGACAAGTCCACAATGACGGTAGTGCGGAGGCGACTAAAAGGAGTCTACGGCGACACCAAAAGAAGCTCAAAAGAGGTTGAAAAAGTCTTGCAAGTCATTGCTTGAGCTACTGGTTGAAAGCTTCGTATCTCAGCTGGAGGAATGGAGTGGAAAGAAGTAAAAAATATCAAGAACAAGCTGAAGGAGAACAAGTTGTAATCTCTAACGTTTTGCTACGAAAGGAGGACAATAAGCCTTCAAAGTCAACACAAAATATCCAAAACACTTGAGTGCATGCCCCATAAATCTTCAACTCTTATTCAACAGCCATTTCCCCTCCCAATCTTCTGCAACAGGCCAAGAATGAAGGCTGAAATGTAGTAGCCCCTCTTACCTACGAATTTGCATCCATTCACCTTAAGTTCCATTCAAATCCTCACCAATTCAAACCTAACTTGAATCTTTTCCGCAAAATTCCCATCTCGACGTAATTTTCCAAAAAGATGAGGCGAGGTCCTTAAAATAAATCGTGACACGCTCAAACATTCGATCCCCAAATCCGAGTTCAATTTCGTGGTTAAAATCAACCAAACACAAGTCCAATCCAATCCAACTTATCGGGTAGCTTTTAGGGATTTCACCCCTTAACAGCTTCACTTGATAGGTTGTTAAGTCGCAAGTTATCAGCTCCAAGAAAAAAGAACCATAGGCGTGTCGGTGAAAAGCCCATTCGTTTTACTTTGGGTGAGTTCAAAAATCAGGATGTCACAATAATTATTACCCAGCCTCGCCCATATGTGTTTCTAATTTTGAGGTCCCACATCAATTGTGTCAAAATGAGGTCCAAGTATCTCCACACTTAACTCTGAAAACTACCAATGCAATTGTGAACATTTGATCATTTGCATCTCTTCTAATGGCACACAAGATTTTCCTTTTACAAATTCTCTTCAAAAAACAACCATCTAGCCCCAAAACTTTCCTACATCTGTCAATGAAACCCCTTTTGTATGCAGCAAAACAAATATACATTTCTATCAAATGATGCCTTAGAATGCATGTCAAGCTTATCAACTTTTAATATGACGGTACTCCTAGGATTTGCACATCTAAGCTCCTTTGTATAAGCCCACAACTTTGCATATGCTTCCTTGTAGTTTCCCATAAAAAAACGTATAAGCAAACAACTTGACTTTCGTACACTGATTCATAGTTACATTTAAGCCCAATTGATTCTTGATAAGCTCCCTAAAAGCACTAGTTTTGATAATTGTCATTGCCCTAATTGTACTAAGGTAGTGCCTTGCAAACCAATAACTATTGACCTAACGCTACATGAATGATATTCACAATACGTCTTCATATGAAATGATCTAGTCCTAACATCTAAAGAAGCAGAAATCTTTCAATGGCAATTTTTGTCAGCACATTTTTTAGTGACATATGTAATCCTTTAAAAAAATATATATTTTAAAAATCATTCATATTACACGAAATAAAAGGAGTCTTACACTTCCACCTTTTTAATCACTGGAATTGCTCCACCAAAATTTGAGAATATTAAAAATCAAACCATGCTTTAATCTTATAAATAATTTTTTCAGAACAGCAATAAGCAATCTCACAAAATATATATCTAGACTTGCATATGACAATGTATTAATGATGGCTACATGAGATGACTGCAGAGGCAGTGACCTATCCATGCTTCCTGTTATATGAAGGGGTGGTTTTAAATATTAAACCACGCCTTGATTTAATATTTGAACTTTAGAACAATTGACAGTAATCTCTTTAAAAAAAAATTCCCACATTACCAGCTCTTTTTAGGCCTCTATCTGCCTCCCTAATGATACTTCCATGCTTTAGGCTTTTGTGACAAGGTTTGTACCGGAATCTTTCACCCAAATTACCAAACCAGAGTAACTTCTTTTATGGCCACAATCTCCCACCTTTTATAAATGCTTTGCTAAGGAATGATGAATAAGCCTTGCAATGCCATTGTAAATCCGTTTCTCGACAAACTGATGCCCATTGATGCGAAACTTTCATCTTTCTTTCCATTCAAATTGCTAATATTACATGACAAGACTTTAATAATAATAATAATAATAATAACGAGAATAGAGTAAGATCAACAAGGATCTACAAATGAATTGCTCATTATAGAGCATAGAGAAATTGGTTTGGGACCTAGAGCATGATGTTCAGGAATTTCCAATCCATAAGGTTGAATTATTCGGTGGAGGAGCACAAGGCCCATTGGAAATTCATGTTGTTTTTGTGTAATTGGGAATACATGTAATTACTAGATTGAAAAGATAGTTACCCCAATCAATCATAAACTTATTGTATGTATGTCAATTTAATTTAAGGCTCCGTCCGTTTCAAGTAAAATATTTTTCAGAAATTGTGGTGTTCGGGGGGGGGGGCGGAAAATAACTTACCAAGGAAAATATTTTCCAATCAAGGAAAACTATCATTCTAAAAACAAGGAAAATGGTTTCCTCTCTAAAGAAAAAGGAAAACATTTTCCAGCCCTTGAGATGTGCTCTAACAGCCCCATTCTTTCTCTCTCCTCTCTCCTCTATTTCCCCTCCCTAGCCGAACTCCTCTCTATCACTCTCCCTTTTCCTGACATTTCTCTCTCTTCCCCTCTCTTTTCTCTCCCCAATATTTTATCTACCGAACAGCAAAAAATATTTTCCGATTCATTTTGAAATTTCAAGCGAACAACGGAAAATATTGTCATTTTTCGGGAGAATGACTTCCGAGAAAATATTTTTCCAAAGATGTTAGATTTTCTGCGAAACGAACGGAGCCTAAAACTTTTCAATTTTGTCATGTATACCTAAACATTTGCATTAAATTTCAATGTAGCCCTTCGGCCAATCACCACTGGAAATAACAAACACAACGATCCACAAGATATCCATGTCAGCATGCTACATAGGATGGCCAATGATGATAACTACCACGCTAACAATTTATGACGTCAATTACTTAGAAGAACTACATAAAAATTGTGGGCAAATGTTTTATAACTAAATTGATAAAATTAAAATAGATTATGATTAAATTGATATTTATCAAATAGGTTTAGGATTGACTTGGTAATTATCCCACCAACCGAACTTGGAATGCAATTACAACCATTCGATGCTATGAAAAACTCGGTTAAACATTTATTAATCTATTAAACTTGTAAATTTCGAAATTCTTTTGAGTTCATCATGAGGCTCAAACTAATATAGATTGGTCTAAGATTGATACTGATTAATGTAGAACATATTAAAGGGAAGGGAAAGAAGAGTAGGGTCGCAAAGATTGGCCATGTACGTACACAATAGTTTAAAGGGGACAGAATACTGCAAGACTAAACCTTTGCTCATCTGATTGTATCATGTTCTTTTCATCGTTTGACAATATATCTTGACTTTTCAAATGCGGCTCAATGTGATGCTTTCATGCCATTTCAGCTAATTTTCACGTGCAGGAGGGCCCATCTAGGTTCATGGAAATCACAAAAAACATGATATTGAATATAAAGGAAACTCTAATTTATGGGAACCAATGATCTTAGAGATAAATAAGTAGTAACTCGCCAGATTAACATTGTTTTCAATGTCAGAGGTTACTACTTAAACTTCACAAATCTGCGTAAAAAATGCTTTGGGTGAGGAGATTTCTACCGGGTAAAGATCCAAATTAGTCGTTCATTAGACTTGCAGAGTATTTTACGAACCTTCATATAGTTCGATCTATGCACTTGTATTCTTAAGTAATTCATGATAAGCAATCAAAGTAAAATGTAGACGAGGTGAACACCCATCCTGCAAGTGCATATCATGGAGAAGGAAGGTTTCATCAAATCATTGGAGTAGATTATACCAGCAGACAAATTGAAAACCAAGCACTCTGCAAATTCAAATTGATACCAGCACACTGGAAAACCAAT